>JAAGEH010000005.1:38487963-38539931 GCA_011751065.1 Lasiurus cinereus | reverse complement strand
AGGGGGAGAGGGAGGAGGAGGGAGAGGAGGAGAAGGAGGAAGGGGAGTGGAGGGGGAGGGGAAGGAGAAGGAGGAGGAAGGGGAGTGGAGGAGGAGGGGAAGGAGGAGGAGGGGGAAGGGGAGTGGAGGAGGAGGGGGAGGAGGAGGGGGAAGGGGAGTGGAGGGGGAGGGGGAGGAGGAAGGAGAGGGGGAGGAGGAAGAGGGGGAGGGGGAGAAGAAGAAGAAGAAGGTAAAATTTATGTACAATAAATACATATCTATCAACAAGTGAATCTAAAAGTCAAGTGAATAAAAAATCTGATGAACAGAATAAACTGGTGAATATAATAGAATCAGGGGCATAGACAATCCTTGGAGGGGAAAGGGTGTGGGGATGTGGGAAGAGACTGGACAAATATCGTACACCTATGGATGAGGACAGTGGGAAGAGGTTAAGGGCATAGGGTGGGGTGGGAGCCGGTGGAGGGGAGCTATGGGGAGAAAAAAGAGGAACAACTGTAACAATCTGAACAATAAAGATTTATTTAAAAAACAATAACACTAGATTGTGAGGCATATTATGCATGTACAGTAAAATTGAGGGAAAAGTAGTACAAAGGATGGGGAGCAGTAAATGGAATTTTACTGCTGTAAGACTTGTACATTTTATATGAAATGTAAAAGCATTAATTCTAAGTACATTATATTAAGTGAATAATGGATCTGGAACTCTGTAAGCCAACATTGGAAAATAAAACAATATAACGAAGGGTACTAAAAGGCCAATAGAAGAACTAAAGTTGAATATTAAAAATTTTTAATTTGTTTAAAATAAGGTTGGATATGAGAAAAAGAAGAACATCAAACAAAACAGATGGGACAACTAGAAACAAAAAACAAGATGGCACTGGCAAATGGATGAAACACTTCAATAAAAATATATAGGTTGGTAGTTTAAAAAGCAATACCCTGGACTACTGCTAGGTAACAGAAAGGAATGAACTATTGATACGCACAACAGCTTCGAAGAACAGTAATGGAATTAGACTGAATGAACAAAAGCAGTCTTAAGGGTTAGATACTGAGTGGTTCCATTATAATCATCTTGAAAATACAATTATAAATATAGAGAAAATATTGACTGGTTGCCAGTGGTTAAGGATTAGAAGGAGACAGGACCAGGACTGGGAAGGAGCAGTACCAGGAAGCCCTGTGGTGGCGGTGGCATATCTTGAAGTGCTGGTGATGGTGACTATACCTATTATAAAATTACATAGAAGCACACTCACCAATTTGAATACATGTAAAACCCGAGAAACCTGAATGAGCTCTATGGATTGCACAAATGTAATTTTTCTAGTATTGACACTGTACTATATAATGCAAAATGTTAATATTGGGAGACACTGGGTGAAGGGTCCATAAAACTTCCCTGTAAGTTGATTTGCAACTTCCTATAAATTTATAATTATTTCAAAATAAAAAGTTGGAAAGAAATCAAGACCCACTATATGCTGTCTCCAAGAAATGACTTTGAATACAACACAAAAAGATTGAAAATTAAAAAATGGCAATATACATGGTGGGGCAAAACTAGGTTTTCAGTTGTTCATATGGAAAAGACATGCAGGTTATGATTATTACAATAGCTTTATTAACTGTGTTTCATGTACCCACGACTATAAACCTAATTTTGCCTATCCTTGTATATACTATGCAAAAGTTAGCATAAGAAAAACTTGAAGAAAAAAGAATATTACCAGAGATGAAGAGGGCCATTTCATAATAATAAAAGGATCTGTTCCTCAAGAATGCATGAAACCCTACATGTGTATGCACCAATGAACTGAGCAGGGAATAGACAAACCACAATTACAGGTGGAGATTTTGACATACCTCACTATAAAATTAATGGAACAACAACACAAATTTTTAAAAATTAGAAAAGACTTTAACAATGCCATCAAACATATTAAATTGATATTTATAGAACAGTATACCCTTGTATTCAGCACTGTACTGACAGTTCAAGCCAATGCAATAGGCAATAATAAAAGGAAATACAGGTTTAAAAAACAGAAATAAAGAAGTGAAACTATATTTTCTACAAAGAAAATATGGAAGAATCTACCAAAAAAAGCCTTGAAACTAATAATAGATGGCAGGATCATAGGATCCAAGGCCAAAACGTACAAATCAATTGTTTATTTGTTTATTTGTTCATTTTTTTGTTTTATGCTAGCAATAAATGGAGACTTTATTTAAAATACCATTCATAATACCAGTAAAAATGTAAAATACTTAGGGATAAACTTAACCAAAATTGTACAAAACACTGAAAACTACAAAATATTACTAGGAGAAATCAAAGAAGAATGAAACAAATGAAGATATATACTGTATTTATGGATTGGAAGACTATTAAGATATCAATTCTCCTCAAATTGATCTGTAGATTTAATGTAATCCCAATAGAAATTCTATCAGGTTTCTTTCCAGTAGAAATTGATAAATTGATTCTAAAGTTTATATGGAAATACAAAGGATGTAGAAGAGTCAAAAGAATTTTGAAACAGAATAACAAGGTTGGAAGACACACTACCTGATTTTAAGATTTCTGGACTGCTATGGTAACTGACAGTGTACTCGTGTAAGGACAAACTTATTGAATAGTTGTACAGAATACAGTACAGAAATAGACCCAAAGTACATATAAACAATGCTTGTAACTCAATAAGCAACCCTATTTTAAAAACGGGTAAAAGATTTTAACAAATACTTTACCCACCAAAACACATAATTGGCAAATTAGCTCACAAAAAGATGCTCATTATTAATAGTCTGCAGTCAAATGAAAGTTAAAAACCTCATGAGCCACCACTACAAATCTAACAGATAAAATATTGAAAGACTGACAATATCAAGTGCTGGTCATCAGGTGAGGAAATGAAACTCTAATATATTGCAGGTGGAATGTAAAATGATACAGTCACTTGGGAAAACAGCAGACCTTTCTGGAGTTAAACATCGATTTATCAATCCCATACCTAAGTATTTATCCAAAAGAAATGAAAACATATGCAAGTGTTCATAATGGCTATATTCATAATAGGCACAAACTGGAAGCAGCTCGCATATCCAACAACTGTTAAATAGATAAATTGCAGTACATCTATCTGTACAGTGGAATACTGCCGTTGATATATGCAACAACACAACATAGGCGAATCTCAACAGCATTATGCTAAGTGAAAGAAGCCAAAAACAATGTGGAAAATGCCATATGATTTAATTTATACAGCATTCTGAAAAGGCAACATTGTAATGAGAAAAACAAGCTCAGTCGCTTCCAGGGACTGAGGATAGAAGGAATAAAGATGAGTTTCGCCCTAATTGCTATGGCTCAGTGGATAGAGTGTTCTGGTCAAGGGCATGTACCTTGGCTGTGGGCACATCCCCAGTAGGGGCAGCTGATCGATGTCTTTCTCACTGATGTTTCTGGCACTCTATTCCTCTCCCTTCCTCTCTGTAAAAATCAATAAAATATATATTTAAAAAAGAAAGAAAGATGAGTTTTACTTCTAAAATGTTTCAATATTTTGTTAGATGCAACAAAAGCAGTGGTTAGAGGAAAACTTATAACTTTAAATGCAAAATTAGAAAAGAAAAAGAATCAAAATCAATGTTTCTACTTTAAAAACAACTACATGAAGAAAAATTAAATGCAAAAGAAAGAAGAAAAAAGATATAAGCAGATATCAATGAAAAAAAATAAATAAGATTGATAAACCTTTGGAAATACTGGCCAAAAAGAAAAAAACACAAATTACTGATATGAGAAATGTAAAAGATAATACCACCATGGACACTAAAAAAACAAAAAAAGCAATATTATAGCCCAGGTTGGTATGGCTCAGTTGGTTGGAGCATCATTCCATACACCACAAGGTGGCAGTTTGATTCTGGTCAGGACACATACCCTGGTTGTGGCTGTATGCAGGAGGCAACCAATTGATGTCTCTCTCACACATCGGTGTGTGTGTGTGTGTGTGTGTGTGTGTGTGTGTGTATCTTTGTCTCCCTCTCCTTTCCACTCTCTCTAAAAATCAATGGGAAAAAGCCAATTTTTCCCTAAATATCTCTGTATCATTGGAAACAAACTCTAAGCAAGATGTTTTGTGTTGTTTTGTTTTTCCCAATGTTTAAATAGGAATGGATGGTGACTCTCTCTGAAGCACACCCACACCTTTCTCCTTCCCCAGGCTCCTTGTGTCTGCCTTTCTTTTTCTTAAGCTTCAAAGGTCCTTCCTTTGCCTCTATAACTTGTTTCCTGAGGCCACACAGCCCAGGTGGCTCACCTTTTCTACCTCTGTGACTTTCTAAATAAACTTTCTCTTATTAAAAAATTTATATATATATATAAAAGGAGAGAGAGAGAGAGAGAGAGAGAGAGAGAGAGAGAGAGAGAGATGGAGAGAGATGGAGAGAGAGAGAGAGAGAATTGGACAAGATGACTATAAAATGTATGAAGAAATACTAAGGTCATAAAAAGGCAAACTATCTTAAAAACAAATAACAAAATCCAAGGACTTATATCTTATATAATCTTATTTCAAGAGAAACACAAAACAAAACCCACAAAAATAACATCAAAAACCTTGACCCACACCTCAGAGCATCATAAAAATTAATTTGCAATAGATCATAGAACTAAATCTAAAGAGCTAAAACTATAAATCTTCTAGAAGAAAATATTTTCATGAACTTGGAGTAACAAAGGTTTCTTGGTACCTGAAAGCACTAACCATAAATAAATAATTGATAGAAATAGATTTCACTAAATTAAAATGTTTCTGTTCATCATAGCACCCATTAAGGGATAAGTCAATGAGCTACAGACTTGGACTAAACATTCATAGTACATATCTGACAAAGAACTTGTGTCCAGAATATATAAATAACTCCAATAAATCCTACATAATAAAAGCCTAATATGCTAAGTGTCCGACTGTTTGACTATTCGACCAGTCGCTATGATACGCATTAACCACCAGGGGGCAGATGCTTCAAATGGTAGGTTAGCTTGCTGCTGGGGCTTGGCCAATCAGGACACACCCTGGAGCCCTCTCATGGTCCCTTCCCAGCCCCAATATGCACTAGCAGGGTTCCTCAGCCTGGCTTGCACCCTCTCACAATCCAGGACCTCTCAAGGGATGTTGGAGAGTTGGTTTTGACCTGATCCTTGCAAGCCAGGCTGAAGGACCTCACTGACATGAATCCATGCACCCGGCCTCTAGTTTATAATAAAAAGACCAATAGCCAAATAAAAATAAGGAAAATATTAAATAGATATTTTACAAAGAAGCTATGTAAGTAGCCAATAAGCACACAAAAAAGAGCCACAAATCATTAGTCATCAAGGAAATATAAAGTAAAACCACAATAACATACCACCACACCCAACCAGAGTAGCTAAAGGTTAAAAGTTGAGAGTATCAAATGTTGATGAGGATGTGGAACAATGGGACTCTCAGTGCTGACTGGTAGGAGAGCAAAATGACAACCATTTTGTAAGTCAGCCTGGCAGTTTCTCAATTATTCCACTTCTTGGTTTTACCTAAGACAGTGGTCAGCAAACTGTGGCTCACGAGCCACATGCCACTCTATTGATTAATGAGTTTGCCGACCACTGACCTAAGAGAAATGAAAACATATGAACGCAAAAGATGTGTACAGAAATGTTCATACCAGCTTCATTAATAATATCCCCAAACTGGAAAGAACCCAAATGCTTATCAACAGGAGAGTACATACATAAATCAGGGTATAGCCATAGCCAAATACAGTGGTACCTCAAGATATGAGTTTAATTCGTTCCATAACCTTGAGGTGTGGGAAACTATGAGACGCTCGAGTCGAGGTAAACTGGTGGGTCGTGTGCAGCCGGCCGATCCGCGCAATTACTCGTATCTCAACTGTTGCTCGTATTTCAAAGCAAAAATCACTCGCTCGATGGCTCGTATCTCAAAAATCTCGTATGTTAGGGCACTTGTATCTCAAGGTACCACTGTACTGCTTATCAATACTCAACAACATGAGTGAACCTCAAAAACATTACATCAAGGAAAAATCCAGACACAATAGATGAATAAAATTTCATTCATATGATGTTCTAAATATGGCAAAAATAATCTATGGTGAAAGAAATCAGAACAGTGGTTGTTTCAATGAATGGAAGGAATGGGGATTGACTGGGAAGGAAATGAAGGATGTTTCTGGGGTGATGAAAATGTTTCATAATTGATGGGTATGGATTATATGGGTGCATACAGTTATCAAACCTCATCGAATTATACACTTAAAAGCTATGCATTTCAATATATGTATCTTATACTTCAATTAGAAAAAGATAGTTTTGAGAAGTAAATTGAAAAACAATCATTAAACTACTTTAACAAAACAAGCTCAATAAAAATCTGCTTATAAGAGAAATCAATATATAGTGCCAGATGGATATTAGACTTAACCGGTGGATCACTTCATAAGGTACACGAATGTCTAATCACTGTGTTGTACACTTAAAATAATTTAACATTGAATGTTAATTGTATTGAAAACCTAAATTAAATTAGAGAAAAATAAATCTTAGACCTACTGGTATTGAAGATTTTGTAATTAAAAAAAAGGAGAAAGAACTGAGCTGGGGTGGCTCAGTGGTTGAGCATTGACCTATGAACCAAGAGGTCACTGTTCAATTCCCTGTCAGGACACATGCCTGGATTGCAGGCTCCATCCCCAGTAGGGGACATGCAGGAGATAGTCGATCAATGATTCTCACTCATCATTGATGTTTCCATCTCTCTCCTTCTCCTTTCCTCTCTGAAATTAATAAAAAATATGTTTTAAAAAAAGGAGAAAGAGGAAGCAAGGATAATCATCAAGACCATCATTTACTCATGATTTTTTCTCATTTTATTCCCACAACAACTCATTTTTCAGATATGGTAGGAAAACATCCTTTAATAAACAAATCTTCTGGAGAATCCAAGATGGCGCCATAGGTAAACACCTACACTGCTGCCTCGCACAACAATTTCAAAACTACAACTAAGACAGAATGGACATCATCCAGAACCACAGGAATGCTGGCTGAGTGGAAATTCTACAACTAGAGGGAAAGAGAGGGGCTCATGGAGACCCAGACAAACTGCAAAAAGCTGAGGTACGGAGACGTGCGCATGGAGAGAGCAGGTGCCAGAGTACCTGGTTGGCTTTCTCTGGCAGGAGGGAAACGGAGATTCTCAAAGGCATTGAACCCCTTATCCTACGACACTAAACCCCAGATCCAGCCGAAACTCATATGGGGGGAGTTTGGACTGTGAAAAGGGAGAGGTGCACGGAAATTTAGGGGAGTCACAAAAGATCAGAGGACTGGTGGTGCGCATGGCACTGCACAGAGGACAGACCGCTGATTGTGCCGCTGGCTTTTGTGAGAGGGCGGGAGACAGACCCTCCCAACTGTGCCACTTCTGACTCCACTAAGCCCCTGTTTCAGGTGAAACCCTGGGGACCTAGACTCGTGTGGTCCTGGGGTGCAGGGGAGCCAGAAAGGCAGCGGTCTAGAGGCACTGTGCGTGCGCACAAGGACCGCTCCAGCAATTACCCAGTCACGTGAGACTCAGGAGCCGTGGTGGGCGGGGCCGACTGGAAGGCAAGGCGGTACCTTAAGCCCTGAGACTCCACCCTCCCAAGCTCAACAGAGAGGCTTCTGTGGTTTTGCAAGTCTGGTATCATAAGGCTGAATCCAACACAGAAGTTCTCCCAGCATAGTGAAAATGCCGAGACAAGGGAAGGGATCACAAACAAAAGAAATGGAGGAAAAAAAACGACTGGATATACAGTTCAAAACCACGCTTATGAGGGTTTTCAAGAATATCCTAGAAAAGTTGGATAAAGTTAGCGAGAGCCAAGAGGGTATGAAAAAGGACCAACTAGAGATGCAAAAGATCCAACTAGAGATGGAAAAGGACCAACTAGAGATGGAAAAGGACCAATTAGAAATTAAACATACACTGACTGAAATAAAAACTATTATACAGAGTCCTAACAGCAGACTACAGAAAGGCAAGAATCAAGTCAAAAATTTGAAATATAAAGAAGCAGAAAACACTCAACTGGAAAAGCAAAAAGAGAAAAGAATCCAAAAATGTGAAGATAATGTAAGGAGCCTCTGGGACAGCTTCAAGCATATCAACATCAGAATTGTGGGGGTGCCAGAAGAAGAGAGAGAGCAAGATACTGAAAACCTATTTCAAAAAATAATGACTGAAAACTTCCCACATCTGGTAAAAGAAATAGACTTACAAGTCCAGGATGTGCACAGAACCACATATAAAAGGAATCCAAAGAGGACCACACCGAGACACATCATAATTAAAATACCAAGAGCAAAAGACAAAGAGAGAATATTAAAAGCAGCAAGAGAAAAACAGTTCATTACCTACAAGGAAGCACCCATACTACTGTCAGCTGATTTCTCAACAGAAACGATGCAGGCCAGACGGGAGTGGCAAGAAATATTCAACGTGATGAATAGCAAGAACTTACAACCAAGAATAATCTATCCAGCAAAGCTATCATTCAGAATTGAAGGGCAGATAAAGAGCTTCACAGATAAGAGAAAGCTAAAGGAGTTCATCAATTCCAAACCAGTATTATATGAAATGCTAAAAGGTACTCTTTTAGAAGAGGAAGAAGAAAAAGGTAAAAGACAAAAAATTATGAACAACAAATACATATCTATCAACAAGTGATTCTAAAAATTAAGTGAATTAAAAATTTGATGAACAGAACAAACTGGTGAATATAATAGAATCAGGAGCACAGAAAGGGAGTGGACTGATAATTCTCAGGGGGAAAGGGGTGAGGGGTGTACAGGGAGAGACTGGACAAAAATCATACACCTATGGATGAGGTCAATGGGAGGGAGGTAAGGGCAGAGGGAAGGGTGGGAGTTGGTTGGAGGGGTGCTATGGAGGGGAAAAAAGAGAAACAAATGTAATAATCTGAATAATAAAGGTTTGATTAAAAATAAAAATAAACAAGTCTTCCCCCATCCAGCCTTAACAAAACCTTAGATATAAGGCCCTTTATACACTTAATACCAAAGCACCTTTTTCTGTTTTTAAATTTTCAGGCAATATTATCACTAAGAAATGTGAGCCATGGTTGGGGGAAGAAGAGCATGGAATGCCTATTACCATTCTTTGTTTCAGCAATACTCATAAAATATGCACCAGATCTATGACCAGAATTCTTGAAATACCTTATTCTGTGAAATTTATATTACTAGATTATCTATCAGGCCAAGGGATCCCACCAGTGCATGAATCCATGTACCAGGCATGCAGTGTAAGTTGGGAGCTAGAAAGCAAGATTTTTCCTAATAAATATTCTACCTCATGCTCACTGCAAAACTGAGCCTAGCACAACCCCTCTACCATCTCAACTAAAAGTCTCAAAAACAAAACTATTCCTAAGCTCCTGTAAAAACAGCATGCAGTTGTACACCAGGGCAGCAGGAATAAGAAAGATAAGTAGTCCTTACCACATCTAGTACCGCACGGACAAATACATCCAGGTAGACAGTGGTAGCCTCCGTCCAGTCGTGAACTGGTCTCACATCCTTATGATACTTCTGCAGTAGCTGCTTGGTGAGATGATACAAAGCAGAATTCCTGGGATGAGATGTATCTATGGCTAGGATTCCTGAACAAGAAAACTATCATTGTGAAGTTGAAAATAAGAGGAACTTGACATCTTTAGAGAGTTCAGACTATTCGAAACTCCTAGAAGAATATAGCCTCAGCTCACCCCGATCAGCCTAAGTCCACAACCAGCTGGTAATTTTTTTGACAGACAGTTTTAAACAACTGATATAAGTAAGCCTCTGTGCCCAATAGAGAAATCTCATTGCAAAGATAAATAAATCAACTCTATCTTCAAGGAAGCCAAGCAGCACCACAATTTCAGTTTTAAGCAATCATGCATCTTGGAGACGAATCCTTCCCTTGTTCTTTTACTGCCTCTTCTTGTACATGAGATTAACCTTCCTATACACTTAGCCAATTTTTTTTTATTTTCCATTTTTTAATTCAACAGTTAAAATAGAAAACCCAGGCAAAAACATGGACGAACCAATGAACCCAAAGATCTGCGTGGATTTCTAAGTACTGTAATGGGATTAATAAGGTTCTAATTCTTTTCTCCTAAAAAAAGAAATCACTTTTCTCACTTGGTCTGTCTTTAAATAAAATGCACTTGTCAGAAAATGAGATCTTCATTTGGGGAAATTCTCTCTAGTTCCAGGGAGCACCCATTTCCTACGGCCCAGGAATCTTGATTTGTGGAGGAGCAGGGACTGGTGTTGGGGAGGGGAAAAGAAGCAAGAGAAAGGAGTGTCAACAATTGGAAGTGACAAATTTGTGAGGGTTTTCTCTGAATTGCAGAAAGATATTTTGTTCACAAGCTTTGCCAGCCCTTGGGGGATTCTAAGCCTCGCTAAGTCATTGGACTGAAGCAAATTGTGTGCCTCCTGCCACGGCGCGTGAGTGAAATCTATCTGTAGTGTCCTGCCTGTGAATTCGCAGGCTCTCAGTGGTTTTGATGGTTATTTTGATGAGCTGCTGAAGGTAGGCAGGATCCAGCAGGAAACTGTAAATGAGATTTCTTCTCCCTGCACGACAATCCTGTTTATACCCATTTCTCTATGAATGATGTCATGTCACTTGCAGCCACAGGCAGCAATTTCTATGATTTATCAATGTCATTGTGACCAAAATGCTAACAATGATGCTGGAGGTGCAATTCCAGACTCATCGTGGGCAGAGGAATATTCACTTTCATTATTCTAGGAACTGGGAGCCTAATGAGAATATTAACTCCCTAACTGCTCACCTGAGAGGTGCCTGAAGTGGTGTGAGCTATTCAGGCACGCAGGCCAAAGTGCGTGGTTTGCATCAGGCATCATGTTTAGGGTGTTTTGTGAATTCTGATTGTCAAAAAATGTGCTGTGACTCTCTCCACCTGAAACCATCTCTTGCTGGCTTACCCCAGGGGACGAACTCAAAAGCACAGAGACAAGCCACAACTTTGCTGTGGGTGACTTCACGTTTTCCTCGCTCGGAAGCTCCCAATTCCAGTCCCAGTTGGGGAAATACTGAAATGGCATGTTTCAACATGGACAACTGCCTGAGACAGAATTAAGACAATTCTGAGAAATGAACGTGTGTTCCCTACACCCTCTGCTCACAAAGACTCAGATTCCCCGCTCCCTTCTTTTCTAGAAAGCAATCGGCAGGTCCCCTTGGGTAAACATATATTTCCTAGAACATGTCAACATCTTTGGGTAAAAAGAGGAAATTCTGGAAGCCAGAACTGGGAACAAACGAGAAATGAGTGTCAATAGGAGAAACATAAGAAGCAAAAGGAAGTGGGTTTAAATAAACTATAAGAGGAAAGAGTTCTTTGTTTAAAATGGGAAGAAATAATAAATTACATTTCTATGATGCATGCAAATTTGCCTGAGGAGAAAGATCTATAACAGGAGGGAGATTAAGGACCTAAGTGACCATTAATTAACAGTAAATTATGCCCCTTGAAAGCTAATGTGACATTCACACGAGCGCCAAATGACTCACAGTGAAGTGATGTTTCAACAGACACTGATGGATGCTCTTGGCAGACCCGGGGCGGAGTGCTCCTAGCACTGCCTCCTAACCAGCAGCTTCAAATAACTCACTCAAGATGGTGGGAAGGGGGAATGTGATAGGAACTGAGATATGAAATACTTTTAGGTAAGGAGAGGGCTGTTGTTGTTTTTTAAAAAAAGATAAGAATAAAGTAGAATAATTCCTTTGTTTTCCTTATTTGAATGAGTTTCTCTTACAGTGTTCTGCATTTTGACTAAAAGAGCTATTCTGGCTTTAGTGAATATACTATCTTTAGGATTATGCAAGTATACATACATCTGAGAGGTTACAAAGAAATACAGGTTTAGATGTGTGGTTCTATTGAATACCTAGTAGTGATTGAATACTTGCATATATCAGGCACTAGGCTAAAGGCACTTTCCATGAATTATCTCATTTAACTTTTGCCACAGCCTGTGAAATAGATACTCTCCAGCCCCATGTGTCACTATTATTATAGGTGAAGGACTACAGCATTGATGAGGTTAGTACTGCCTGAGGTCATACAGCTGGCAAGCAAAGAGGCTGGGACTTAACCACAACTGATCTGTGGCCCGGCTTCCTTAAAATATTAGCCACCGCGGTGAGTAACCTTTGCAAAGAGAGACGGATACATTGCATTGTGCACTTTTGGGCAGAAATAGCCCCTTGTAATTTTTTGCGAATGTGTGTTTTCAGGTCAATCATAGCTTCTGTTTGTGTTGCACCTGACAGTCCACCACACTGTCTTGTCTGATCTTCATGAACATACAAACTAAATAGTTAACTTGCAGGAAAACTAACTCTCTAAGAGATTAGTTGACTCGTCAGGGTCACCTGGCTGGCGAGTAGTGGCGCAGGAACCTACAGGCTCTATTCATCTGGGCCGTCTGCCCAGCAAACCACCTCCAGAAGCAGCATGAAGTGGCGGCCGGTTCAGTGACCTTATATTTACAAATCCTCTTGATACTAACCCTTTAGAATTCCCGAGGGTGAATTTTTCTGCAACTACTGTGCTCAGTAGGATTTATGTTCAAGCACAGATTACTAGACACTGTTAAACCACCTTTGTCTGCAACATTTAGAACAAAAATCAAGCATAATACAAAACATTAGGAAGAGACATAGTTAAGAATTTCTTCTGTTTTCTTACCTTTATTTTTCTATTTTACCTTAGTTTAATGTCATAATTATTTTCTGCTAAGAAACCCATTTGGCATTTAATGAAATTTCCTGTTTTCATTTTTATAATTAAGATAGGCTTTTTATCCTTTAAGTTCAATAATCAGGATTTTTATACTTTAATGTCAAGTAGTTATTTTTTTCCCCACTGAATAAAAAAATCATTCCCAGCTTCTTGACTACCAAATTCCTTCTTCATCTCCATAATTGACTCATTCCACTCCCAGTTCTATTTTAAAACATGGAAATTCAGATATGGGCTCGAGGAGAACCCTCAAAAAAAGGGGATGGGAAATAGCAGCATAAAGATAAATTCGTTCTTTGTGCATGTTTCCTAAGAATCAATTGTGTCCTAACTAAAATGGCTTAATTCAGTAGAGTTAATACTGGCACCATGGATGTTTAGTTCCAAAGTTTTAGAAAAAAAAAATGTTAGCATCTAAGAGGAATTGTTACCTAATTTTAAGAGGAGCTATGCACCCAAACATGTGAGCTGACAGTGTGTGTCTTTGGACACAGACTCGCCTGCACAGACCGTGTGGCTGGATGGGAGCCCTGAAACCAAAATGGTCTTTAGGCATCTGTGGCCGTGATGCATCCAAGGGCCTCTCTCCCTGGGTTAATAAAAGCTTATGATGAAGCCAAGACTATTTTGGATAATAAAAATATACGCTTCATACACAAAAGTAAATCTGAGAAAGAATGCCCTCTGGGCTCCATGGAAACTGCAGCAGAGAGAGGGGTCCTAGAACAACAGAGATTTGGCAAGCAGGACACCCAGAGGCTACTCTCGCTCTGGGGGACAGCGTGGCCGTGGGGCCTCGTGTGTGCATGTGTCTGTTACTGTAGGAGCAAAGTCTCTATGGAGCTTCACAGGACTGGCCTGTGACAAATGAGTAGTCAGATAGCACAAGGTAGAAAACACTGTCTCTGGCTCCTGAAAGTTAGTATTCGTGCTGTTAGATCCCCAGAGGACTCACCTGACACAGCCATCAGGATGGAGGGCCACAGAGGAGCCATTGCACTTGCCAGGGTCTCTGGACAGACAAAGCAAGGCTGCCGGTTGGAAGGAATGGCACTCTATCCTGCCCAGCAGGCTCTTCTCCACTGGGCTGCTCTCTGCTGCTGTTCCTGCCGATGCCACTTAGCAAACACCAAATGGAAACCAGAGGCAGTACCAGCACCACAGAAACGTTTTGGAACTGGTACCATCGCGATAGCCCTGAACTTCTCCACTTGGTTCTGCCCCAGGATCCAATCACTGCCAGCACTGCCATTCTCCGATAGGAGGTATCTAAGTGAATAATGCAATCTAAGAGGAGCCCCGGAAGACAGGAAATTCCACACTAATATGATTTTCCTTGGCAGCCTTTACCTAAGGCAATGCTCTTGCTAACATTCAGGACACTAATCTCATTAATAATTGAGATCCAAATCGCTATTCCAAATATGCAATACATCTTCAGTATTCACAAAGTTACCAGGCCTCAGATTATCCAGAGCAAGAGGAAACCCGGAGCTGCCTAACGAAGAACAACTGCTAACATGCAGTGCGAAGGGCTTTTTGTTTTTCCTAAGCCCTTTCATGAAGAGAGACATTTGTTTTTGATAAGTGGGAGTGCTTTTTAAATTTCCATTGCCCACAATTCAGGAAGTAACTATGTAAGAGAGGGTGTTTTGGGTTCAGTGGACATGAGAACTGCTGAAGTTTAACACTGTTCATTAATTTTTTCTTCACTTTTTTATTGAGTACCCATTATCTCTTCATTATTTTTTAAAAATCTGCATAATTCTATAGTATAACTCTATCTTCCAGTAGTAGACTCCTAGGTGCTCTAGAAACTAACACTGCATTTCATACCATTTTTCAAGAGCTGCCTTCTTTTTACTACAAATGGGATTGTAGAGGCACAATGAGATACATTTTTACAAGCCAATTGGAGGGTGGGGGAAATGGGGATATATACCTAATCTCTGTTCTCCTAAGTATTCAGTCCCTTTATTTAGAATCCTTGGAGTTCCCTTCCTAATTTTCATTTACCAATAAAATGTAGCCCAATGGGTTTCCTCCTGTTGGTGAAGACTTACAAATATGGAAAAGGAGAAAACTAGGATAACCCCTGTGGTGTTGAGTAAGTTTGGGGCAGAACAGTGTAAAGTTGGGGTTTTCAATATATGTAGCTTAGTATAGAAATAAATACAAATGTAAGTGTGTGTATACACATGCTCATATTCACATAGCCCTCGCTCTGTCTACTAGAAAGCTGGGGAGCAGAACACCCAACAGCAATGAGTACAGCTAGTCTCCAGATCGTAGTTTCTAAATACCATATCACCTAAAAAGAAGAAATGGAGAAACAATGGATGCCAGGGCTGAGAAGGGGATAGTAGAAGGGTCAACTATATTTTGTATCATAAAGTAAAGAAATGCTAAAAGAATGATAGTGACATGATAAAAGGACATAGGAGCCAACTTGAAAAGGGGTTCCCGATTGCCAAAATTGGGACAATTTAAGCATCAAAGTCAATAATGATGGTGAAAAATTATAATGTGCTAAATAAATAATAATCCACAAGTCCACACTGATTTAAATAAGTAAATGGAAAGAATGGAAGTGTAGGAGGAATAAGTGTAGAAGGAATGATGGATCTTCATAGTAATAATTCACTCCAGAAACATCCTATAATAATCCTATTATATGCAAATAGACCAAACTGTAGAATGACTGATCTCTATGATGCACATTGACCACAAGGGGGTGTACTGTCAACGCAGGAGCTATCCTCTGGTGGTTAGTATGCTCCCACAAGGGGAGCACCGCTCAGTCAGAAGCTGGGCAAATGACCCTGACCAGTTTGGCTCAGTGGATAAAGCGTTGGCCTGCAGACTGAAAGGTCTCAAGTTCAAGTCCAGTCAAGAGCACGTACCTTGATACAGGCACATCCCTGGTAGGGGTGTACAGGAGGCAGCTGATTGATATCTCTCTCTCATAGATGTTTCTAACTCTCTTTCCCTCTCCCTTCCTCCCTGTCAATAAAATATATTTGAAAAAAATAAAAAAAGAAGCTGGGCAAATGGCTGGCGAGCACAGCGGCAGTGGCGGGAGCATCTGCTGCCACCACTATAGGGGGCAGTAAGGAGCAAGGGATCCCAGACTGCAAGAGAGCACAGACTGGACTGGGGGATCCACCCTTGAGTACATGAATTTCGCACACCAGGCCTCTAGTCAATGATAAAAACTAGTTGGGGAAAGTTTGATGAGGAACAGGACATTTACCCAAGACAATAATTACAAAGATTGGGGGAAAAACTTCCCAGTGGAGAAATCTAGCAGGCAGTACCTTAATCAAGTGACAAAAATGAACATCACCAGTCATGGGAATGGTGTGTCATGAGGAAGGAGGAATGGAGAAGACATAGCAGCACTTCCGTTCTCCTGCTAAAAATTCATAAAGTTGAGTTTACCCAGGAGGAAACACCAAACAACTCCGTGATGTGGGACACATGACAAAGCCAAAGCAGCAGGAATGTCATCTTCAAAAGGGTAAAAGTTATGAAAGTCAAGGAAAGACTACAAAACTGCATCAAACAAAAGCAGGTTAAAGATACAAGACAGCCAGGCCCATGTGTGGGTGTTTGTTTGGTGGGGCATTGTCTGTGTTGAACCATGTCACTGGTTCAATTCCCAGTCAAGGCATAGGCCTAAGTTGTTGGCTTGATCCCCAGTAGGGGGATGTTCTGCTCTCATTACTGTTTCTGTTTCTCTCTACCTTCCTCTCTCTGAAATCAATAAAACATAATTTTTTTAAAAACCTTCATGATTCACTTTCCCTTAAAAAACAAAAGGTACATGATAACTCAATATGTGACTCTGAATTGTTATTATAAAGAGCATTTGGGGGGAAATTGGTGAAACTCAAATGGAATCTGTAGATGAGATAACAGTAATGATATTCTGATTTTGACTATATTGAGAGTATATAAAATATTCTTGTCTATAAGAATAAAATGCTAAGTGCTCACAGGTAAAAAGGTATCAGATGACAACTTACTCTCAAATGTGGCTGGTGGTGGTAGAGGTGTGGGTGTCTACTATTCTTCCATGTTTGTTCATTTGAGATATTTCTAAAGGAAACAAAATGAAATGTTTGTACCTGGTAGAGAAATTTTGATACAAAGTTATAAAAAGTTTATCGGATAAATATTCATCAGAGATATTTATTTCTAGATTTATTCATCTGGTGACCAGATAAATGGAGCTTCATCAAGAGATAAGATCATCAGGGATTGGTCTGGCTGTCGAAGTCCCAGCACTTCCCATCAGTTCTCCAAACTATTGGCTTCTACCTATGAAATGAGTCTGGACCAGAGGAAGACAAGCTTCAAGCAGCATTTCTATGTGGCAGCACCACAGGAAAGCACAGAAGCTTGTCTTTTCCCAGAGGTTTAATTGAGATGATGATGGACACTATGTTCTTGCCAGGCATTTCAGTAAGCCATGACTCTAAATCAAACCCTCCCGTTTCTCCTCACTTTCCCGTATACCCATCTGTTACGGGAAGGCCTTTGCTAATGATGTGTAATACAGGTACATTACGACCTTCATTAGCTAATTTAACAACAGTCTGGTGCTCCTGCCCATTATAGCTCTTTGTTGACTGATTATTCTGCTAAGTGGGAAAGGTTTTGTGTGAGTGACTTGTCTTCACAATACTTGATATACAGACGCTTCCTAGTCCTTCCTTGGCCACCCTGTCCTGAACAACCAGGCAGCTTAGAGCTTCCTCTTCCAGCTTTACGATCCTATCTGCATTGGGTTGGTTTACATGGTGCCTTTCAACCTATACTTTTTCATGAAAATTGTTGTTTCTCACTCCTTAAATACGGCACTTTTAACTTGAACTGTTTCTTATAATCCATTAGTCAAAGATTTCACACACACACCCTTATATATCTCCTTAGGAAGGATGCATATTGGGATTGGAAAAAGTGCCTTTTGGGTCCTTCAAGCAGATTAGTGTTTAAATAAACAACCAGAATTGTCATTTGGGATAAAGAGACTTCTTAATCTGAGGTTTGGATCTGCCCTTCTCTGACCGTGGTTCAGGATAGGCCTGTCGTTAATAGAGTACCTAATATGTACTTATTTCTGCGGCCCCCTCCACACCTGTGAACCCATGCACTGGTTTCTCCATCCTTTCCAAGAAAGATATAGCCCCTTCTAGATAGACCAGTGTCATTTAGAGGAAGCAGGGGAAGAGGGTTTATTATGCAAATATAATAAGGAAGTGTTTATTATGCAAACAGCAACTGAGTTATGTGTCCTTTAAGACTACTAAATAGTTTTTAATTACTGCTATATCAGTAAATCCCATAAATATGCAAATGCAATTAGTTCACAAAATAGGCCTTTAAATATCTTTATTCCTCTCCAACAAAGTTCTTTGAAGTTAATCGCCAGCTCTCTTTGTCTGCTCTCTTGGCAGTCCTGCTCAAAGTGACAGAGATTTTGACAGATGTACATACTCAGAGAGAACAAGATTTTCTGAGCACATCTGGTCAGGCCAGAGGAGAAAGGCAAAAATGGACGCTCTTATCAAACTCAAATAGCTAATGAGGAGAGCCCCATGTGACATTTCTTTTCCTCCATAGCTTTGTCCTCTGAAATAAACACCGAAGTAACCACAGGGCAGCACTTCAAGTCCAAAGCCACACTCAATATTTGATTTACTTCTGGCTCAGAATTTCATTAGTAATAAAATGCACATTTTTCTGGTCCCTAAAAAAATAAAAATAAATGCAGAAATAGAGTCCCTGTGACTCTGGCCCTCATGGTCTACATGACGTTATGTTCTGGGAGAGGTCACAGGACACAGGAGCTGAGGTTTCAGCCTTTAAAGTCAAACCACTTTGGCCAAAACCAGTTTGGCTCAGTGGACAGTGTCAGCCTGCGGACTGAAAGGTCCCGGGTTTAATTCCAGTTAAGGGCGAGTACCTTGGTTGTGGGCACACCCCCAGTAGGAAGTATGTAGGAGGCAGCTGATTGATGTTTCTAACTCTCTATCCCTATCCCATCCTTTCTGTAAAAAATCAATAAAATATGTATTTTTAAAAGTCAGACACACTTTGTTTTCCCTCCTTGCTCACTGTTAGATGATCATGGCTTTGGTCAAATTGCTTCCTGTTTCTGAGCCTTCGTTTTCACACCTGTAAAAAGAGTCCCACAGGCTCTGGTTCATTTTCTATGACTGCAGAATGATCTCGATGCTCACTGCAGGGCCCAGGGCTTGCCCATTAGACCCATTTAGGAGTTGTCTCTGGAGAAGCCTGGGTGCTGTCAACTACAGCAGCCAACAAGATATTCTGGTTCGGGTTTTCAGTTCTGGATATTTCCATCTCTGCTGTGGACTTAAGATGGGGCGCAGTCTTTGTCCCTTTCAAGCTTGTTTCATTTATTTATTCATTCATGCGCTCATTCATGTGTGGGGCATTGTGGTAGAAACTGGGCTATTTAAAGATAAGGAAGCTACAGGAGCTGGGGGTGGAGGTGACAGGTAGGAAATTCTTAGAACACAATGAGGTAAAGGCCAGCAGATGAGTGACCCCAGGAAGATAAAGGTAAAAGAAAAGGAACCCAGACTTGGGATGGGTAAAGAGAAGCTGCACTTGGTAAAGAGAGACACTGGGGTAAGGAGAGGAAGAGGGGAGCTCTGGCAGCAGGAAGAGCATGTGAAAAGGCAGGATGATAAGAAGAGAGCATAGCACCTTGCCAGCCTCACTTTGGAAAATTGGGGGGTG
Source organism: Lasiurus cinereus (assembly GCA_011751065.1). Lineage (NCBI taxonomy): Eukaryota > Metazoa > Chordata > Mammalia > Chiroptera > Vespertilionidae > Lasiurus > Lasiurus cinereus. The sequence continues at coordinate 38,520,242 of JAAGEH010000005.1, read as the reverse complement.
AGGGGAGCAGGTAAATCCAGATGAACATGAGTTGAGTGGATTAACAAGTTTACATTACCAAGTGTTGAGAGAAATAAATAGAAAAGTGAAATACAGTGGTACCTCGAGATACGAGTTTAATTCGTTCCGTAACCTTGAGGCGTGGGAAACTGAGACACTCGAGTCTCGGTAAACTGGTGGGTCGTGTGCAGTGGGCCGATCCGTGCAATTACACCTATCTCAAAGTAAAAATCGCGCGTATCTCAAAAATCTCGTATGTTAGGGCACTTGTATCTCGAGGTACCACTGTACTGTCTACGTCTGTATAAGTGCTGTGATTATAAAGCTGTCTCCCAATGGCCTGCAGCAATTACTATAAAATGCACAGCAGCTGTATTTGTCCCCTTTCTGCCATTGCTGAGATTCATACTGTCATTGCTCCAGGAGGAAGGCTTGGCACTAATAACAAGTTGGCTGACTATGGCTGGAGGGTGATAGACCTCTAGTTAGAGCCCTTAATGACTGCAAGCAGAGTGAGAAAGCCGAAAGCCCAGTGGAAACGAAGTGAATGTAGTCAGAGCGCCGCCTTGTGGCAGCTGTCATGCCTGCAGCCCCAGAAAACAATGTATTTTATATTTTACTAGTGGCCCGATGTGAGGATTCATGCACATTGAAAGGGAAATAATTAGAAGAAATAGTTTAATATTGCTATCTGCCCTTTCTCAACACCTGGGAGTTGGGCAGCAGCCCCGCCCCCTGCCGCCACTGATCGTCACCTGTGGGGGAATCAGGCCTCTACTTGCACCCACCTTGGCCTGGCGCCACCCACTCACCTGCTTCACCATCCCACCACAGTCCCACTCTTGTCTGGGCCAGCCACACCTGCACTGCTGCCTGCTGCCAGCGCCATGTCGCTGATGTCCACCATGTTCTGCTCTTCCCCCTGTGGTCAATGCACATCATAGCGAGCAGTTGAACTTACGGTGCATGTTGAACCACTGCCTGAGGGGACAATTTGCATATCAGACTTTATAATAGGATTATACTAATGATTTTCAACTGGTGTCCCACATAAAATACCTGACTATTTAAACAGCGATATTGACCTCTCTTTCCTTAGATTTTCAAATAAAATAAATGACAACAGCCAACACAGTAATAGCTGTCTGGTGTGAAGAAATCAGTATTATACCTACTAGAGGACCAATGCCTGGCTGGTGGTCAAAGCGCGAACATCTGGCGTGGAAGGACAGGTTCCAGCTGACCTCTGGTCCCTGGGCAGCACCTGGGCCCCTGGACCCCTGTGCACCCCCTTCTGCCAGAGTCACAGCGTCTGAGTCCCCACACAGAGATGCAGTGAGTGTGGCCGGACACTACGGGCCAGGACGCAGCGTGGGCTTCTGGGCCACCTAGCAGCACTGCACGGAAGCCAGGCAGGCAGTGCGCTTGCTCCTGGCTGGCCTTGCAGACTGGCTCCTGTGGGAACCTGCTGGAAACCAAGATCAACAGTAATTAATATAAATGTGAGAAGTCTGGCAGAAGGATGACCTGGGCTCCTTTGATATCCACAGGGTAAATTTTCATTTTATTATCTACTGCTAACTCAGTGGCCTAAAGCAAACTCCCCCCTAACCTGATAATCTTACTGTTCACTAAATATTACCATTGATATGTCTGTTTGCATTCCTAAAAGGCAATTGTGTATTCCAGTAAATAAAAGCAGCTAGGAACAGAGACTCAGTGGTACTACAGTTAAGCTTTCCCTGGCTTCCCCCCATAATTCCAAATCTATATTTCTTGTCTTGTGTTTTAATTTGTGCGTCAGCTCTTTCTCCAAGCCTTTGAACCTGAAAGCCACGCTGGCTATGGCTTTTCACACAAACCTACGGGGACCCTGACGGGCTCCTGCAGTCCTGGCGGCTGAGGCCTGGCTCACCCAGAAGAGGCCATGTGGGTGCAGGATGGGCATGGGAGCTTCCCCGGCATGTGAGCCCTGGTGTCCCGGGGCAGGGGGAAAGGGGGCAGCAAGAGTAGTGAGAGTGAGCTCAGCAGACACCCCGCATTCTCACCGCAGAATTCTTCACCCTGTCACACCCGTCCCCAGGTATCTGGCAAGAGGTTACATCATGTTGCCAATGCTTATCATGTTCCCCCTCTCCCAACTGTGGTCAGTGCACATCATCACAATCATCAAACTCCCAGTCTCCCAGTCGAATGACTGCCAAAAGGGACAATTTGCATATTAGGCTTTTATTACATAGAATTTTTTGTCAGATAGGCACAAAAATATTTTTTTGGTATGCTGCAGAATTTTAGTGTGCTGGGGGGAAGGGGGATGAAAGAGATTGGACATCGCTGTATTATCTGTGCACTTTTAGGTGACTTGAAAGTCATGTCATGCTCTATTCATGCCACCACTCTTTCTCTTTGCTCTAAGTATCCTTCCTCAGGTTCCCCAATACCAGCTCACACCAACTATGCAATTTATTTCTACTCAGCTCACAACTGTCAATGGACTTCTCCCTGGTTATTTTCTTACTCTCGTGTCTCCAAACGTTTTGTCCCTAGGAGCTCCCAGTAAGTCAGCAATTTCTCAAGGGGTAACTTCTCTACTCTCTTCCTAAAAGCAGAATAAATAAAGCTTTGGTTGTCCGCCTCTGAAAAGTTATAAACAATATTATTAAAAGCCATATAGTGCCTGGCTGGTATGGCTCCGTGGTTGAGTGTCATTCAAACCAAGAAGTGATGGTTCTATTCCCTGTCAGGGCACATACATCCCTGGGTTGTGAGCTTGATCCCCAGTAGGAGGCGTGCAAGAGGCAGCCAATCAATGATTCTCTCATTATTGATGTTTCTATCTCTCTCTCCCTCTCCCTTCCTCTCTCATATCAATAAAATTATATTTTAAAAAAGCCATAGATTTTTTTTAAAAAATTCTCACCCGAGGATATTTTTCCATTGATTTTTAGAGGGAGGAAGGGAGGAAGAGAGAAACACCTATGTGAGAGAGACACATCGATTAGTTGCCTCTCACACGTGCCCTGACTGGGGCAGGGGGTTGAGCCTGCAACTGAGGTATGTGCCCTTGACCAGAATCAAACCCATGATCCTTCAGTTCGACGGCCATGGAACCAAACCGGATAGGGCTAGAGTTTTAATATTAGATAGAAAGGGTAAAATCCCAGAAAGTTAACTTATATTGGGCTTTTCTGAAGCATAACTGATAAGGATTTGTGTATAAGTGTTTGTTAGGAAGGACTCACAAAAGAAGTAGCTAAGGAAAAAAAGTGGTGTTAGCCTCCCTGCAGGGGAACTTGACGGTGAAAACAACACTAAGAGTTTGTTCCTTAGAAAGCGAGCCTAGTTGGTACTCTCTCTCACACGGTTGGGGTGCAGGTAGTGAACTCCCAGGCATTTTCTGCTCTTTTCCTGGGCAAGCAAAGTATTTCGGAGCCCAGGCAAAGAATTCTAGGTGTGGGCTTTTGGGAGCGATAGCACACAGAAGCCGCCAGAGGGAGTACAGGGACCGTGAAAGGGGACCTGCGGCGGTCTGGGAAAACTACTCCAGACCAAGGAGATTTAGGAGGGGCACTGCTTATCTCTCTAAAGACAGTTACTTTCGGGTGCCTCATTAGGGCAGTAGGTAGCGCGTCAGTCTCATAAAGACAGTTACTTTCTAAGGAACTTGGCAATCAACTTTTTCAGAGCCTAATCATACAGAAATATATATATTAGCTATTGTCAACTTAATACTCTTCCTCCTGGAGGAAGCTCTTCTGTCCTCAAAATACTCAGTGACGAATTTACCATAAAATTTTGCAGAGGTACGTGGTTCCTAAGTTGATCACATTTTTTAAAAATCAGATAAGGCCCTGGCCCACTGACTGGGCTGGATGGAGTGGCATCGTAGTCCCGAGCACCAAAAGGCTTTTAGGGTTCAATTCCTAGTCTAGGATCCTATAGGAGGCAAGTAATCAATATTTCTCTCTCACATCGATGTTTCTCCTTTCCCCCTCTTTAAACATATCCTCAGGTGAGGATTATTTTTTAAAATAATAAGATATGAAAATATAAAATCTGAAGTCTTAAGTTATACTGATGTGAAGTCTAAACAGGTAGTTTGCAACCCTGACCATTTAGGATCATCTGGAATGTTTAAAAACGTTTAAAAATTACCTGGGCTCCACCTCCAGCAATGCTAATGTTAGAGTACAAGGTGGGGAGCTGGCACTGGCGGGTTTCTGACACTGCGCAGGTGACTCTGATGTGCAGCCAGGTCTAAAAAACACACGTTTAAACCAACGCAAATAAACTTTATATGATTAGGCTTTCTAAGGAACAAACTCTTAGTGTTGTTTTCACCGTCAGGTTCCTAGCCATGAAAATAAATAAACATTATTGTTTTATATCCTTGCTTTAAGCAACTTCCCTCAAGCAATCTCTAGAATCTGCTCTGAATGGGTTGGCTTATTTGATAATGTCCACAAAGTGTTAGAAAAGAGGCTCTTTATCTTATCCAGTTGGAGCAATGCATATTTAGTTTTTGTAAAAATCAAAACTTATTCAAATGTGAATGCAAAATGTTCAAAATATTTTCATGTTCTTCAGATAATCTTATAGCCAGATCAGACACCAAAAGACGTACTCTGCATGATAAAATCATAGCATTAGTTTTGCCTTCATCCCATTCTTTTTGTCTTGCCAATGAAATAATGAGATGTAGCATAAAACAACAGCTGTTCAGGTCACTGCTCATCTTTTTGTAAAGTTGAAGAAATGAAAGTTGAGAATCCACTACTTTTAAATAACATGACTAGCAATATTAAGCTGAAATACTTTCCTGAAGCTTTTACTCTTAGGTACTAGAGCTCCTTGCCAACTTTCCAATCTGCTGGCCTCTTGATTGACATAGGCCAACTCTCTGATCTGCTGGCCCTAGGAATGCCATTCTTCAACTGCATTCCTTAAAGCACCAACACCCACTCTACAAGGTTACAGATCTTCACAAAAATGTCTGGAGTCCAGACAATGGATTCAGCACCCGTTTCTTTGTTATAGATTACTCTGGAAAAGTATTAGAGACAATAAATGTTTCAGGACTTCAAAGTTTGAACCTTTACCATTCCAGACCTAAAATTCTAAACTCTCTTCTCCAATGAGAACTGAAAGCTCCATTCATCTCCAACTTTAGTTTCTACCTCTCTGGCAGAGACCACCCACTATTTTTTCTCCTTTTAACTCCATTTAATCTCCAGCTCTTCGACGACTGCCCTGAGGACACTTGGACCTCAAACAATGATTGAAATTGGCTTACAAAATTGGAAAAGTTGCAGTACTTAAGGGCACAGGACTCCAGGTAGTGATCCCACCCACTTTCAGCGGGGTTCCTCCTATTACCTCTGGCTATGTTCTTCAGAACCACATTAGCCAATTTTTGTTAATGAGGCATGCTTCTCAGATTTGGTTAGGGATCTGTATTTTAGCTGTATTTGAAAGACTGGGAAATTCTATGCTAAAAGTCTCTAGGACCATTGCTTAAATTCAAGATGATTGGCTCTATAAGAGGGTCACCCTGTAATTTATCATCCCAACCTGGAAGTTAGAGAAAGGAGGAGCTACCAATAATCATGCTGGCAAAAACAGAAATAAACAAAGAATTGCCCCAAGCAAAGTGGGACTTGTGATTACCCCAGCCACATTAGTTGTTTTTTTAAAAATATATTTTATTGATTTTTTCACAGAGAAGAAGGGAGAGTGATAGAGAGTTAGAAACATCGATGAGAGAGAGACATCGATCAACTGCCTCCTGCACACCCCTCATTGGGAATGTGCTCGCAACCAAGGTACATGCCCTTGACCGGAATCGAACCTGGGACCCATTAGTCCGCAGGCTGACGCTCTATCCACTGAGCCAAATCAGTTTTCCCTGCCTCTCAACTAAGCTCAGGTGGCACTCAGAGTCTTTACAGGCTGCTTCTTCAATTATTCATCTTTCCCACTGAGAGTTTTTCTAAACTAAAATCTTCTTATTACCCCACACCGCAGAAAAAGCTAGCCTGCTTGGCTTAGAAACCTGGCTCTACCTTTATTAGTAGAAAGACCTTGGGCAAGTTACTTAACTTGTCTGTGATTGTTTACTCATTTGTAAAGCACATCCTATATAATAATATATAATAAAAGGGGACTATGCAAATTGACCTTAATGGTGAAACGAGCAGAACGACTACTAGTTACTATGAGGTGCACTAACCATCTCTCGGTCCCTTTCCCTGGCCAGCAGGCTCTGATCACCCTATGGCAAAGAGGGATCTGGAGGTGGGTACTGGGAAAACAGGCAGCACCAGGCCAAGGTCCCTGCCCCACCAGTTGCCCCACACACAGAGGGCAACCCCTGGTGGGGCCAATGAGCAGGCAGAATGGCTGGCCTCTTGGTTTCTCCCCCTGGCCTGCAGGCTCCAATCACCCAATGGTGAACAGGAAACCGAAGGTGGGTGGCAGCAGGGGGCGGGACCGAGTGTAGGAAACCAGGAAAGATGGCTCTGATGACAGGCTAGGCCTAGGGACCACACCACACATGAATTTTGTGCACTAGGTCTGTAGTATCCTATATAATAAAAGGCTAATATGCAAATCGACTGAATGGCCAAACAACCAGTCACTATAATGTGCACATCACCAGTTCAATGCAGGAACTGTCCCCTAGTGGTCAGTGTGCTCCCATAGTAGGTGCACTGCTCAGCTAGAAGTCAGGCTTACTGCTGATGAGCACAGTGGCAGTGTCTGGAGCCTCTCTCGCCTCCACAGCAGCATTAAAGATGTCCAACTGACAGTTTAGGCCCGCTCCCCCTAAGCTGGCAGTTGGCCATGCCCCAAGAACTTCCAGACTGCAAGAGGGTGCAAGCTAGGCTGAGGGAACCCCCTGAGTGCATGAATTTCGTGCACCAGGTCTCTAGCTTATAATAATAGCACTTACTTTTGTTGACCATTAGACTGAATTGATTATCAAATAAGTTATTCAGGAACTAGAAAATATTGCAACCCTGTAGCCCTGGTGAGCTTTGTGGAGCATCATGCCCAGATAAAGGAGGTACTTTATCCAGGGGTAGAGGAAGTTGTGGGGAAGCACAGGACTTGGTTGGAAAATTTGTAAGGAGGAATCTTTGAAAGATAAGGGGCCTCTAGGGAGACTTACCAAAGGTGGCACCTCCTGCTTTGACTTTTCCAAGCAAGTCTGAGCCTCCAGGTGTTTCATTGGAATCTTTATATTTAGACTTCAAAATGTCCTTGCTTAGAGGACATGATAAACACATGTCTTCTCAGGAATGCTTACCCTGCTGATAGTATCTAATAGTTAGTTTTAGTTCAAGCTGTTGTTACAATAAAAGCCTAAGGAGGCAGGTGAATAGGGCTGTTTTGGTTCCTATAGCCAAGCAGCCCCTTAGCCCTCTCTTTCACAGAAACATGTGTCATAGTAATCCCTTCATCCATTGCTCAGGGGCTGCCACACTCTAGAGTTCTGTTGTAGACATAGAGTTCGGGAAGACTTAAGGCTTTTCCAGGACATAGGGTGCAAAGGCTTCATCTATAGTCCTTCCAATTGATTATGTCCAGATGAAAATTTTATCATTTCATTGGTTATTGTGAGGCTTGAATGAGTTCATACATAGAAAAGACTTAGAACACCACCTAGCTTCCAAGTGCTGGGTAAAGTTAGCTCTTACTTTCTCTAAAAATGTTCTATTTTTTTTTCTAGGTTCAAGTATCAGAATCTATAAAACCTCAGTAAAAACATTCAATTTTCTTAAGGCAAGTTTGTTTGTTTGTTTGTTTGCCTCATCTATACTTCACATTTTGCCTCGGCTATTCTTTCAAACTTTGAAAATATTTTGAAGTAAAACCTTTTAACTTTGGTGGTATCCTGAATAAAAAAAATTAGTCACCTGGTGTCCTAATTTATGTCCTAGTATTTGCAGCACTACGCAAGTTTTTATTTGCTTTTTCTGGGTAGCTTTCTGGTTTTCATCCTAAGTCATGTTTTTGATTTCTGCAAGGCAGCTTCTAAAGAATTCTTCCCCTAAATTTTGGGAGCTAAAAGGGAAAATATTTTGCAAAATAGACTTCAAAAACTCCTTGGACATAATAAAAAATCTGGATTTTTTTGCATAAAATGGAATGGTAACATTATTCATTTGTTTTATCTTAAAGACAGTCAAACCATAATTTCTACTTAATAGGAGAGAATGTTAAATATTTGCCTCATGCATCAGCCAGCATAGAAGAATTATCTTCTATAAACTGAAGAAACTTTATGTTTCTCAGTATTTTTGGTGGACACAAAAATATTATTAGAGAGTGAGGATGGTATATTTTTAATCTTTATTATCAGAATTGTGTTCTTTTGATCTTTTGTTTTATTAAGTAGTTGTAAAATCTATGTAAAATGATATAACCCTCATGTATCTACCACCTGATTCATGAAAATAAAATGTTAGCAATATCTGTGAAATACCTATATGCTCTTTTCCCATTTCTTCCCTTCTCTTTCCTTCCCTCAGAATTTTGTGTTTACAATGTATGTGCTTTTATTTGTAGTTTAACCATGTGTTTATCTCTCTAGACAATTATTATTGAACTATAGGCCCAATGCACGGATTCATGTACCAATTGGGTCCCTCAGCCTGGCCTGTTGGGATTGGGCCAAAACTGGCTCTCCAACATAACCTGAGGGGTCCCAGATTATGAGAGGGTGGTTCTCAAGTGATGCACCCTGGAATCAGGCTCCCGTCTCTCTGGTTCTGGGTGCATCACCCAAGAACCACAGCTGCCAGGTCACTGCAGATTGGCAGATCCTGCATTAAGCATCTGCCCTCTGGTGGTCAGTGCGCATCATAGGTACCAGTCAGATGGTCAAACGGTCAACAAGTCAGCTGATAGCTTAGTTTTATATATATATTGCTTTTGTAATTTGCGTAAATAGAATCATGTTGTATGTTATCTTCTGTGATTTGCTTTTCACTCCACAACACTGTGTTCCTGAGAATCAACCATGATATTAATAGCACAGCTGTAGTTCACTCATTTTTCTGCTATATGTTTCATTATATGACTATACAAAAATTGATCAATTTTACTGTTGATAAATTTAAGTTGTTTCCTGTTTTGTCTGCTGTTATATTTGTATATATACGTTCTGGTAAAATTTTTTTGCTAGGATACTATCTGAGGGAGGAATTGTTGGCCATGAGGATGCACAACTTCAAATTTTAGTAGCTGATATTAATTGCTTTCCAAAGTAGTTGTGCTAATTTGTACTACCAAATTGTGTAAGGTCCTCCCATCACTCCATATTCCCAGCAACATGTTATTGTGGCATTTAAAAATGTTGCCAATTGTATGCATAAAATAGTATCTTTATGGCTTTAATTCATGTGTTTCTAATGACCAGTAAGTTTAGCATCTTTTCATTCACTTGGGATTCTTTTCTGTGAAGTGCCTGCTTAAGCCTTTTGCCCTTTTTTTCTATTGCATTGTCTTTTTCTTCTAATTTGGAAGAGTTTTTCATCTAGTTTGGATCAGTGGTTCTGCGATGATGCTGCCCTTTAGGAGATACAAATGTTGAAAATATTTGGCAATGTCTGGAGACATTTTTAATGGTTATAACTGGATATGGGAGAGCTATTGGCAACTAGAAGATTAAAGCCAGTGATGATGCTAAAATATCCTATAATGCACAAGATAGCCACCACAACAGAAAATTATCTGGTCCAATATGTTAATAGTGCCAAAGTTGGGAATCCTTTTTCTAGATACTAATATTATCAGTTATATGTGTTAAAAATATTTTCTCTTAGTTTCTGGATGTTTCCATTTTTCTCATGGTATCTTTTAATGAAGAGAAATTGCTCGTTTTAACATAATTGAAGTTATCGATCTATTCTTTTATGGATTGGGGTTTTTGTGCCTGATTTTAAGAAAGATCCCTTATCCCCAAAGCATAGGATTCTCCAAAGGTGTTTCACAAGTTTTTAACTTTTTCTTTTTACATTCAAGTCTTTAATATACCTAAAATTGATTTCTGTTTATGATGTAAGGTAAGAGTCCAAAATTAAATTTTATATGGATAACTATCAGTCTGAGCACCATCTTTTAAAAGCCCATCCTATTTTCACTGGTCTTTGATGCTGGTCAATTAAAAATCAAGATTGCGGGGCTTGGAAAATGGCGGCGGAGTAGACGGACGCGTCTGGAGCTTTGTCGCTGGGCAGAGGGAGAGAGAGCGGTTGAGAGTCGCATTGGGAGTGTTTGTTGGCAAGCTAGGAGTCAGTTGTCCTCCAGGGGAAGGCGGAGAACTGCTGGAAGGGGCTCTCCCGGCCAGGCAGCCCCACTGCCACGGGGTTTTTGTCGGCCGGAGCCACCAGCGCGAACGCGGAGCCCGAGCCATCTTGCAGTGGGAGGTGGATGTCTGCGGCGCTCTGAAGCCTTCGGCTGGGCACCCATCCAGCAGCCAGGGACCGGGGGACCCAGAACTCCGCTCTCCAATCGGCGCAGACACTCGGCGGAATCAGAGATCCACAGAGCACACGGAAAGGTCAGATTGCGCCTGAGATAAGGGGGAGGTGGATGTCTGCCGAGGTCTGAAAGCTGCGGCTGACGGAGGCACCCACAGAGCAGCCAGGACCCAGAGCGCGGCTTCCCAGGCGGCACAGACGTGCAGGCGGAGGATTCAGAGATCCACACTGCACGCACGCGCGGAAGGGTCAGATTTCGCCTGGGCCAGGGTGCGGTCTCCTACCCCTGCACAACTAAGACACGCACACTGTGGGAGCCGGGCTGCGGGAAAGCTGCCTCTGGAGAGGTCCTCAGAGGTGGTCAGGGCGTGATCCCTGAGTGTGAAGGCAAACCCTCTGGGCTGTTGACAGAGGAGAGCTCCAGAAAACGACTCTTTTCTTTTTTTCCCCTTTTTCTCTGGGGCAGAGGGACAACCTGGGAGTTATCACAGTGTCCAGGATGCAAAACCCCCACAAACTGGTTTTGGGAACCACAGAGTAGCAGGATCTGAGCACAGCCTAGAGAGGTCCTGTGCTTTGTCTCAGAGATCAATTCCGAAACACTGCCACCCAGTGGATGACACACAAATTGACTCTCGCATAACCACAAAAGAATAAAGAGATTAAAACACCAAGAGGGGAACACAGGGAACTGCAATACCTCCCCTACTGGGAAACAGGAGTGCCAAGCAGAATAATAGTGGAAGTGAGGGACCATTCTATTTTTCTTCTTCTTTTTTTTTCCTTTTTTCTTTTTACTTTTTCTTAATTTTTAATTCTTTATTTTTCATTTTCACATATTTTAATTAAAAGAATATTTTTTTTCTTTCTGCCTCAATTGATTTTACCTTTATAATTACTACATTTTTGTTTTAAACTAGTATTATTAATTACTACTAGTACTTTACCGTTTTTGGGAAAAAAAAGTGTCATTTTGTTGTCTCTTTATTTTATTTCAGGATTAGAGTTCTACATTCTATTTTCATCTTCCCTTTAGCATAATTTTACTCCAACTCAACTCCACCTTTATGCCAACACTTTCCCCCTAACTTTCCCCATTTTGCTGTCTTGTTTCTCTTTCCCTTTTCCAACTTTAGATTCTCCCTATTTTTCTCTTTACCTGGTTAAAATTTCACCCCATTTATATATCTAATTTCAAATCCCCTACTACAAGTCCACACAAACCTCTCCCTTCTTGTCTTCATTAGCCAAAAAGTTGTTTTTTCTCTATGTCCTTTTGTTGCTATTTGCCTGAAAAGTGATTATATCGATTTTTTTAAAAATTTTTTGAGAGATTGTTTTAGTTTATTCTACTTGTTTTATTTTGCTTTTTGCTTGCTTTGTTTTCTACCTCTCTTTTCCCTCATCTCCCTCGATACCAGTTGCTATTTGCAATTTGCATCAATCTCTAGGTACTGGTTGCTGGCCTTTATTGGGATTAGTGACTGTTCTATTGAACTTCTCTCCTGACGTCTATATTTTGTTCCTCTTTTCTCTCTTATACACTTTCTTTTCTCTCTGACTTTTTTCTCTTCCTCTTTCCTTCTCCTTTTTCTCATTTTTATTTTCTTATTTTATTTTATTTTATTTTATTTTATTTTATTGTTCATTTATTTATCTTTTTTTTTCTCACTCTCCCAATTTGATTTTGGCACTTCTTTTCTTTCTTCCTCATTTTCCTCTTCTTCTTTCTCTATTTACCCCTAATTTGTCCTTCATTGGTGGTCACCTTATTTGTGATTATTAACATCTTGAATACATTTCTACTCAGTGCCTTGTGTGCTGTAGCTGGTCGTGTTGTAGTTTGTGCCTTTCAGTCAACGTAGGAGAGAGCACTACATAACCAGACACCCAGAGAAGGAAGACCATGGTCAGAAAAAGAAACAGCCCACAAAAGACAGAAAGGCAGGTTTCACCAGAAAAGGAAGTAAACGAAATAGAACCACAAATAAGCCTACCAGAGAAAGAGTTCAGAGAAATTATCATATTGTGGTTGAAAAGAATGGAAGACAAATTTGACAATATGAGTAAGAGCCAAGAGGTATTGAATAAGAACCTAGAGGAGGTGAAGAAGCGTGAAGAAGAAATGCAGAAGAAACTAGAGGAGGTGCAGAATAAACAAGAAGAAATGCAGAAGAAACTAGAGGAGGTGCAGAATAAAGAAGAAGAAATGAATAATGACATCACTGCTATAAATAACTCAATAGAAAGCATCAAAAGTAGACTAGAAGAAGCAGAGGACCGCATCAGTGAGGTAGAAGACACGGTAGGAAAAAATACCCAAGTACAGCAGCTTCTAGAAAAAAAAGTTAAAAAGCAAGAGGAGAGTCTAAGGGAACTTTGGGATAACATGAAACAAAATAACATCCGCAAATAATTGGGTTTCCAGAAAGAGTGGAAACTGAACAAGGATTAGAGAACGTGTTTAAAGAAATAATGACAGAAAATTTCCCCAATATAGAAAAGAAAAAACCCACACAAATCCAAGAAGCTCACAGAGTCCCAAGCAAAATGAACCCCAACAAACCGACACCGAGGCACATTATAATTAAATTGGCAAACACCGACGACAAAGTAAGAATCTTAAAAGCAGCCAGAGAGAAACAGAAAGTTACCTACAAAGGAACCCCCATAAGACTAGCTACTGACCTCTCAACAGAAACTCGTCAGGCCAGAAGAGAATGGAATGAAATATACAAAGTCATGCACAGGAAGGGCCTGAATCCAAGAATACTGTACCCTGCAAGACTCTCAATCAAAATTGAAGGTGAAATCAAAAGCTTCACAGACAAAAAAGGACTAAGGGAATATATTACCACCAAACCAGCAATGCAAGAAATGTTAAAAGGTCTGCTGTAATAAAAAGAAAGAGGAAGCGAAGAAGGAACTCGGGGGTAAGGACTAAAAATGGCAACAGATAAGTACTTATCAATAATAACTTTAAATGTAAACGGATTAAATGCTCCAATCAAAAGACATAGGGTAACCGAATGGATAAGAAAACATGATCCATATATCTGCTGTCTGCAAGAAACCCACCTTAGGAAAAGAGACGCACACAGATTGAGGGTGAAGGGATGGAACATGGTACTTCAGGCAAATGGAAATGAAAAAAAAGCTGGGGTTGCAATACTTATATCTGACAAATTAGATCTCAAAGTGAAGGACATAACAAGAGATAAAGAAGGCCACTTCATAATACTAAAGGGAACAATCCAACAAGAAGAAATAACTCTGGTAAACATATATAGGAGCACCTAATATAGGAGCACCTAAATACATAAAAAAGCAAGAGGAGAGTCTAAGGGACTCTGGTAAACATATATAGGAGCACCCAATATAGGAGCACCTAAATACATAAAAAAACTCTTGGAGGATATTAAGGGAGAGATTGACAGCAATACAATCATAGTAGGAGACTTTAATACCCCACTGTCACCATTGGACAAATCCTCTAAACAAAAAATCAGCAAAGAAACATCAATCCTAAATGACTCACTAGAACAGATGGAATTAATTGACATCTTCAGAACATTTCACCCCAAAGCCACAGAATATACATTCTTCTCCAATGCACATGGGTCATTTTCAAAGATAGATCATATGTTGGGTCATAAGAAAAGTCTCTTCAAATTCAAGAAGATAGAAATCATATCAAGCATTTTCTCAGACCACAGTGGCATAAAACTGGAAATCAACTATAATACAAACAATAGAAAGAAATCAAACACATGGAGACTAAACAGCATGCTTTTAAACAATGACTGGGTAACCAGAGAGATCAAGGAAGAAATAAAAAACATCATGGCAACAAATGACAATGACAACACAACAATACAAAATTTATGGGACACAGTGAAAGCAGTCTTGAGAGGGAAGTTCATAGCCCTACAAGCCTACTGCAAAAAACAGGAAATAATGGTAATAAATCACCTAAACCTACAACTCAAAGAGCTAGAACGTGACCAACAAGAAAAACCCAGTGTACTCAGAAGGAAGGAAATAGTGAAGATCAGAGCGGAGATAAACAACTTGGAGACCAAAGAAACAATTCAAAAGATCAACAAAACAAAGAGCTGGTTCTTTGAAAGGATAAACAAGATTGATGGACCCCTAGCCAGGCTCACCAAGAAGCAAAGAGAGAAGACTCAAATAAACAAAATCAGAAATGAAAGAGGAGAAATAACAACAGACCCTGTGGAAATACAAAGGATTGTTAAAAAATACTATGAACAACTCTATTCCAACAAATTGGACAACCTGCAAGAAATGGACATTTTCCTAGAAAAATATAACCTCCCAAAACTCAATGGGGAGGAAGCCAAACATCTCAATAGTCTAATAATTATGGAAGAAATTGAAGCAGTAATCAAAAAGCTTCCAGCAAATAAAAGCCCGGGTCCAGATGGCTACACAGGAGAGTTTTACCAAACATTCAAGGAAGAATTAAAACCTATCCTCCTCAGATTATTCAAAAACATTCAAGAAGAAGGAATACTACCAAACACCTTCTATGAAGCCAGCATCACCCTAATACCAAAACCAGATAAAGACAACACAATGAAAGAGAATTATAGGCCAATATCTCTCATGAATATAGATGCCAAAATCCTCAACAAAATTCTAGCAAACCGGATCCAGCAGTACATCAGAAAGATCATACACCATGACCAAGCAGGATTCATCCCAGGAATGCAGGGATGGTTCAATATCCGCAAATCAATAAATGTGATACATCAAATAAACAAATTGAGAGATAAAAATCACATAGTCATATCAATTGATGTAGAAAAAGCATTTGACAAAATCCAACATCCTTTCTTGATAAAAACTCTCAGCAAAGTGGGAATAGAAGGATCATACCTCAACATCATAAAAGCCATATATGATAAACCCACAGCTAACATCATACTCAATGGGCAAAAACTAAAACCATTTCCCCTAAGAACACGAACAAGACAGGGATGCCCACTCTCACCTCTCCTGTTCGACATAGTACTGGAAGTATTAGCCATTGCAATTAGACAAGAAGAAGAAATAAAAGGCATCCAAATTGGAAAAGAAGAAGTAAAGCTGTCCTTATTTGCAGATGACATGATATTGTACATAAAAAACCCAAAGGATTCCATTCCAAAACTAATTGACTTAATTAATGAATTTGGCAATGTAGCAGGATACAAAATTAATGTTAAGAAGTCTGTGGCATTTCTATACACTAACAATGAAATTATAGAAAGAGAAACTAAAAAAGCAATCCCATTTACCATCGCACCAAAAAAATTAAGATACCTAGGAATAAACCTAACTAAAGAGGTAAAAGACCTTTATGCAGAAAACTACAGGACACTGAAAAGAGAGATAGAGGAAGATGTTAACAGATGGAAGAGCATACCATGCTCATGGATTGGGAGAATCAACATCATTAAAATGTCCATACTACCCAAAGCAATCTACAGATTCAACGCACTACCCATTAAAATACCAACGACATATTTCACAGACCTACAAAGAATTCTTCATAGATTCGTCTGGAACAAAAAAAGACCACGGATAGCTACAGCAATTCTGAGAAAAAAGAATAAAGTAGGTGGGATCTCAATACCAGACTTCAAGCTATACTACAAAGCAACTGTTCTCAAAACAGCCTGGTACTGGCACAAGAACAGACATATAGATCAATGGAATAGAATAGAGAACCCAGATATCCACCCAAACCACTATGCTCAATTAATATTTGACAACAGAGGCATGAACATTCAATGGAACCAAGATAGCCTCTTCAATAAATGGTGTTGGGAAAATTGGACAGATACATGCAAAAAATTGAAACTGGACCACCAACTTACACCAAATACAAAAATAAACTCAAAATGGATACAGGACTTAAACATTAGAAGGGAAACCATAAAAATACTAGAGGAATCCACAGGCAGCACAATCTCAGATATATGCCGAAAGAACTTCTTCACTGATACTGCTCCAAAGGCAATGGAAGCTAAAGAAAAATAAACAAATGGGACTACATCAAAATTAAAAGCTTTTGCACAGCAAAAGAAACCATCAACAAAACAACAAGAAAGATCAATGCATGGGAGAACATATTTGCAAATGCTATCACTGATAAAGGTTTAATCTCCAAAATCTACAACCAACTTATACAACTTAATAAAAGGAAGATGAAGGATCCAATAAAAAAATGGGCAACGGACCTAAATAGAACCTTTTCAAAAGACGACAGAAGGAAAGCCAAGAGACACATGAAAACATGTTCAAAGTCATTAATCATCCGAGAGATGCAAATCAAAACGACAATGCGATACCATCTTACACCTGTCAGAATGGCAATCATCAACAAATCAACAAACGACAAGTGTTGGCGAGGATGCGGAGAAAAAGGAACCCTTGTGCACTGTTGGTGGGAATGCAGACTGGTGCAGCCACTGTGGAGAACAGTATGGAGTTTCCTCAAAAAACTAAAAATGGATCTCCCATTTGACCCTGTAATACCACTCTTAGGAATTTATCCTAAGAAATTACAAACACCAATCAGAAAGGATTTATGCACCCCTATGTTCATAGCAGCACAATTTACAATAGCCACAATTTGGAAACAGCCTAGGTGCCCGTCAGCAGATGAGTGGATCAGAAAACTGTGGTACATCTACACAATGGAATTCTATGCTGCCATTAAAAAGAAGGAATTCTTACCATTTGCAGCAACCTGGTTGGAACTGGAGAGCCTTATGCTTAGCGAAATAAGCCAGTCAATGAAGGAGAAGCATCACATGATCGCACTCATTGGGGGATAATAAAGATCATTATAAACTGATGAACAAAAGGATAGATACAGAGACAGTAAAGCTTCAAACAGACTGTGAAATTACAGCAGGAAGATTAAAGTTAGGTGAGGTAGATAAGAGATCAATCAAAGGACTTGTATCTATGCATATAATCATAACCAATGAACATAGACACTGGGGGGTTGGGGTATGCCTGGGAGGGAGGGGGGGCAATGGGAAGATATGTATAAAAAATTAATAAAAAAATATTTAAAAATAAAAAAATAAAAATCAAGATTGCAGCCCGGCTAGGTTGGCTCATGCACATCCAGGTTGCAGGCTTGATCCCTAGTAGTGGATGTGCAGGAGGAAGCCAATCGTTGATTTTCTCTCATTATTGATATTTCTACCTTTCTCTCCCTCTTACTTCCTTTCTGAAATCAACAAATTATATATTAAAAAAATAAAGATTGCAGAAATGGCCTTACTTCTAGTTCTCTATTTTATTATACCTTTTAACAAGTACTTTTTATTTTTCAATTGATGTACAATGTTATATTAATTTCAGGTGTCTAACTCAGTAAGTAGCCATTTATATAACCTATAAAGTGATCAGCCCAATAAATCCAGCATCCATCTGACATCATACATAGTCATTACATTATTGACTATATTCCCTATGCTATACTTTACATCTCATGACTCTATTTCAACCCATGACAATTATGTAACTACCAGTTTGTACTTCTAAATCTCTTCACATTTTTTTACCATCACTGTAACTCCCCTCCCATATGGCAACCATCAAAATGGTCTCTGTATCTATGAGTCTTTTTCTATTCTGCGTCTTTATTTATTTTGTCTTTTCAGATTCTGCATATAGGTGAAATCATACGGCATAGATACATACAAATGCCATATACTGATAGATATGTGTTTATAATTACTATTTTTATAATTATTATTTTTAATTTCTGTTTCTTTTTCTTAAAGAAGACACTTTGATATCTCTTATAATACAGATTTGGTGGTGATGAACTTCTTTAGCTTTTTCTTGTCTGAGAAGCTCTTTATCTATCCTTTGACTCTAAATGATAGCTCTGCTAAGTAGAATTTTTTTTATTTTAAGTACTTGCTATTCATTACTTTGAATATTTCATGCCAATCCTTTCTGGCCTGCAACGTTTCTATTAAGAAATCAGCTGTCAGTCTTATGGGAGCTCCCTTGTAGGTAACTAATCACTTTTCTCTTGCTGCATTTAAGATACTCTTGTCTTTACCCTTTGTGAATCCTGAGGGAAAAAATGACACCTATTACGTAAGCCTCTTGATGGCTAATTGGGTTCAAATGTAAAAAACAACAGAGCAGCCCTGGCCAATGTTTATAGTAGTTAGAACATCAGCTCATGCATGAAGGGTCTCTGGTTTGATTCCTGGTTAAGGGTACATATCTTGGTTGCAGGTTCAATTCCCACCCTTGTAGGGGTGCATGTTGAAAGCAACCAACAATGTGTCTCTCACATTGATGTATTTTTTAAAAATATATTTTTTATTGATTTCAGAGAGGAAGACAGGGGGGGGGTAGAAACATCAATGATGAGAGAATCATTGATTACCTGCCTCCTGCATGCCCCACTGGGGATCAATTCTACAAACCTGGCATGTGCCCTGACTGGGAATGAAACTATGCCCACCTGGTTCATAGGTTGATGCTCAACCACTGAGCCATGCTGGCCAGGCTCACAGTGATGTTTCTCTTTCTCTCCCCGTCCCTTCCTCTCTCTCTCTCTCTCTCTCTCTCTCTCTCTCTCTCTCTCTCTCTCTCTTTCTCATAATGATACTACTACTACTAATAATAATAATAATAATTGGGTGATGATTAACAAATAAACAAGCAAAAACAAAACAAAACAAAAAACCAGAGCCTAGCAGCCATTTCTGCACAGGGTCTTCTCACACAAATTGCACTTCACAGAGAAGCTGGTGACTCTGCACTCAACTCACTGCCTGCACTATGTAAATACTAGCTGAGCCAGCCCTTATAAAGGGGTTCCTGGAATATTTCAGCCAATAGGACTGAGGCTTTCCACATCCAATCAGAGCAGCTCTATTCCAACTAATCAGGACAGTGCCTTTTGAGGATTTTGCAGGGGACAGACCAATCAGGACCAGATGCAGGACTTCTGTCCATACAAGCCAGCTTCCTTCTGGAGAGTGTACTTTCCACAGAAGACTGACCACTGTGTCCCCTGGCTTAGTTGAAACACTAAAGATGTCTCACCAGAGCAGCGGGGAGCAGGCCAGGGTAATGTAAGGCAGACCGTTAAGAAGCAGAGAAACAAAAGGAAGGGGACATGAGCTTGTTATTTTAAACACCCAGGTCAAATACTTCTAAAATAAAAATGAACTCATTAACTTTACTGTAAGTTGTATCAGTTCTCCACAAACCATATTCCCCTATTGTAGAAACTTCAGGAAGGTTGGTACTGATTTTTCAACTAGCAAAAACACCACCTATAATGTAACCTCAATACTTATACATCATCTAAATCTTTAATCTGTCCTCTTTCTTCCCGCTGTAGTAAGAAAGGCCCTGTTTGTAACTGCTGAGAATCTGGCCGTGAAGGATATTTCTGTCTAGGTCATTCCTGGAGAAGATCTTATGGCTCAATCAGGACAGCCACTCCTGTCAATCAGCCTCGGCCATCAGTTTTCAACTCCAGTTGGTCTGGCAAAAACTATTTATAGAGTGAAACCCAAATGAAATGCAAGTATACATTTTTTCCTTCCCTTTTTCTTTTTTCTTTTCCTAATTCTTTCCTTCCCTTCTCACTTACCCCACAAAGTTTGATAGAAGCACTCAATAACATTAAAAGAGGATCATTTTATTAAATTACAAACTATATTTGGAGTTTGAGATAAATCATAAGCTGAACTATAACTACTCAGAAAATTACTGAGCCTTGGAACAAAAAGTTTTCTAAGAAAGGAAAAAATAATTCAATTTGTTCCTTAGGAAAATACTGTGAAAATTATTCCCCCCTTTTAATAGTTCAACTATTTATTGCTCCATATTAATATTATTTTTCCTGAATACTCTTGAAATGATCATCAACTGAATACATAATTATTGTGAAGCCTTTACGTATAGGTTTTAAAGAGGAATGAGGTGACAGCGTATGTTCCATGATACCCACTTTTGTTATTTGATCACCATGAAGTTTGCCAACTGATGGCCAAACACTGACTAGAGTGTTCATTAAATACGCTGGCTGGACTGGGTATCTCTATCTGATTACCATGTCAGGACCAGCTGGTAGTTAAATCTCATGAGGCTACAGCCCTCAAATTGATTAGGTCAAAATTTATTAATATGGAGTCTTGTTTGAAACCACATAGCAGACAGCAGCTTAATCAAAACTCAGAGGCCAGTATTTACCAAATGGTCTGTACATATTCCTTTCAGAGACATGAGTATAAACAGTCTTTGCTGGTCTTTCAAGGAAATGTTCATAAATAAGCATAATAGGTCTCCACCTACTTGCACCCAATAAATAAGCAATTTCCTATAACAAATGTGCAAAAATGAAACAGGAGTGGCTCCAGAGAAATGCTAAAGACACACAGAAATAGAGCTTTCTAGCAACATACAAGTATGCAATGCTGCAAATAAGCTAAACTAAGAAATCAACTTGTTTTGCTCTGACCCCCAAGTTTGAGGCCATCAACACAGGTTTTGATTACTCATTAAAAAAATATAAGGGGGTAAAGCCACACACACACAAAAAGAATAGTCTTACAACCATTAGACATAAACACAGCCTGTTGAATGTGGAAGATTTTGATCTTTTCAAGTTACCTGCCAGGGAAAGGGGGCCCTGTATCTCTAGGCCAGTGGTTCTCAATCTTCCTAATGCCACGTCCCTTTAATGCAGTTCCTCACGTTGTGGTGACTCCCAACCATAAAATTATTTTCGTTGGGGGTCACCACAACATGAGGAACTGCATTAAAGGGATGTGGCATTAGGAAGGTTGAGAACCACTGCTCTAGGCGAAAGAAGTATCTATCGCTAGTCCTATTTCAGACTTGTAAGAGTAATCAGGTCTCTCATGGGAGCTTCACCTATGTCCTTAGACCAGTTGTGGTCACATGCAGACTAGAAAAACCTACCAGTGAAACATCACAGTCACACGAACAACAATGCCAACAACAATGCCAAAGCTGGAGCACAGGAAAGGCCACTATCTGTTAAAAATTCACACCAAGGATGCTGCCCGAGGGCTAGGACCAGGGCAATGATAAAAGCAGCAACCCCTAAAAAAAAAAAGGCGCTTTTATACCCAGCCTACGCATAGATTTTGGAGAGCCAAAAGTGTGCCTACTGGATTGCCCTCATGATACGTGTGAATGTGAATCATGGTCAGTAGTTACAATTTCCAACAAATTGTTCAAAATAAAACTCAATTGAGGGCACCTTAGCTTTAATATGCTATCTACATAAGCACCTGACTCGAACTTAACAAAATACTACAAAATTTTACTTTTAGAAAATCTAAAATGGGACAACTTAAGAATTTTTTTTCTATTATGTTTTTAAATCTATTGGGGTAACATTGCTTAATAACATTATGTAAATTTCAGGTGTAAAACCTCATATTACAACATTTGTACACTCTCTCATGTGCCAAGTCTCCTTCTGACATTATGTATTAGGCCCCCTTTACCCTCTAACCTTCCCTACCCTGTTCCCCTCTGGTAACCACAATTCTGTTGTATCTAGGTTTTAAAAAATTTGTTGTTTTTTGTTTTATTCCTCACATATAAGTGTAGCCATTCAGTTCTTGTTCTTTTTGTCTGGTTTATTTCACTTAACATAGTACTCTCAAAATAGTCCATGTTCATGGACTGAAATAATTACCTTTGTTAAAATGGCCACATTGCCTAAAGCAATATACAGATTTAATGCAATCCCCATCAAAATCCCCAGCAGCGTAGGCATGTGGCTGGCCGGGTCTGTAGGCACGGAGTTGCAACCCTTTCTCTCCCACCCCATCCTTTTTTGGTGACAAAACTCCTAGTGGCTACTGTCCATACTGCCCATGCCCATGCCCTTGCCAGCGTGAGGCACCACGCTGGGCACCAGTGAACAGAGGTTTGGTTAAGTTTAGGAAGGCTGCTCATTCAATTGTCTCTCCTTTTTAAAAGGACGATTAATAATTTTTCGTGTCGCTGGACTTAGGAATGGCTACGTGACCAGCTGGGAAACCCTTTATTTACGCTGTCCCTAGACAGGGTCCCAAATTGGGGAGCACCTTTAACTACTCGGAGGGGAAGGCTGAGCGGGTGATGGGTCCTAGAACTTAGCATGTTTTGGAAGCAGAGGACGGAGGAAGAGCGCGGGACGCAGATACCGTCGCCCGAAAAACATTGCCCTGGGCACCCCGGCCAAGAACGTTACCTCCCTGAGGGTCGACTCCGACCGCTAGCTATGGGCGGGGCTGAGGTCACGTGGCCGACGCCGAGGGTCAAGCCCGCTTAGCACCGACACGCAGAGCGCCCCGGAGGAGCGCTCGGGTGGAGGCGGAGGCGGAGGCGGGGCCGGAGCCGGATGATGGGCGGGGCGGTGGCGGGGCGTGTGGGCGGAGCCTGCGGCGCGCGCTGGGGCGAAGGCGGCGGTGGCACGGTCTCCGCCTCCTCCTCCTCCTGCGAGTCAACGCTGGCGGCGGTGGCAGGAGGCCGGTGACCCGGCCATGACTGCGGAGCTGCAGCAGGACGACGCGGCCGGAGCAGCCGATGGCCACGGCTCGGTGGGCTACGTGGCGGCGAGGGGAGCCGGGCGCCGGCGAGGCGGGCTCGGGGTCAGAGAGAGGAGGGGCGGGGGGCGAGGGGGGGAGCGGCGCGGGCGGCGGCCTGCGGGCTGGGCGCGGAGCGGGGCTGCGAGGGGCGTAGGCGAGCGCGAGCGCGGGGAAGGGGCTCGGGAGGAGGCCGGAGTCTTTCCTAGACTTGGGTTCCGTCGCCGAACGAGGGGCATTAGATGTTTTAGGAAACGAAGCCCGAGGGCGGGCGCGGGGTGGTCTGCACCGCGCGGTCTCTGGGGAGCGCGCCCCGGGCCACGACCGGGGCTGAGGAACTTCCAGGGCGGCTTTGGTGGTCTTTGCACTTTGTTTCTATTTTAAAACCTGCTTTGTGGCGGGGCTGCCTTGGAGAGTCTCACCCCGGGAGAAGTTAACTGAAAGCCGGCGTTTTCAGCTTCGGGGAGGGGCCGGTCCTAGCGATCCCCCCGCGCCCTCGCCGCCGGCCACGCTGCTTAGCGCCGCCTCGCTCCCAGCGGCGGCCGCAGGGGCGGCGGCCGTAGCCGGCTGTGAAGGAGGGAGCAGCGCGCCGAGCCGGAGGCGTGCGGGTGGCGTGTCCCTATTCCGGGGTCTGAGAAGGTCCCTGGGCTCAGGTGGTGAGAGGAAAAGAACGCGGGCTTGGGAGAAAGTCAAAGGCCAACGTCTGTGTGCAGAAACTTGGAAGAGGGCCATTTGAGAATGTCTTCTGATGTGACTTTGGAATGCTAAAACCTCACGCTTCCTCAGCGCCCCCTCCACAAGGCAAAATGGGAAACTTGAGCCAAGTATTCAGATGCGGGTTTGGAAGTGAGGAATTTCATAAACTATTTACAACACAGAGCTGTCAGATGCCTTCATACCAGAACCTTTGATACCTTTTTACTCTTTTCATGCACTCAGAGGGCCAGTAGCGTAGAAGGTGGATACACTTCCTCTTAAAACTTACGGAGCAAAAGAGACCTCCGCGTCCTGGGCTTGGAAATGCAAGTATGCTGCTTTCTAATGGAAATAGCATTGGTAGGTGTTCCCCAGTGCCTGCTGGCACCCGAGTCAGCGTTTCCTCTGCTTTCAGAGGTCAGTTCTACTCGTTTTTAGGGCAGTGACTGAAACAGGTGGGCGGGGGCTGGGGGATCTCAGTTTTGAGACAGTGGCGTTGATTTAGAGAAGGGACTATTTTAAGGCAGAGCAAGTTATTTACATTTCTCAGGACTCTCGTTAGTTGAGACCACGTGCCTGTTAGTTATCGGCTTCTTCATTCCCCTTTGCCACAGTTTGGGAAGTGACCACCATCTCATCACTATCTATTTGAGACTGTTGTCTGTGAGGTGTTTGATGAGCACTTGTTTGTAGGTCATAGCTATTTTTGGAAAGCTTGGAAATTCGGTGGCTCTGGTTGGCTGGAGTACCCTGGTTCCTGGCGACCTGCACAGTGATGACATTAACTGTTCTTTCCAGTGTTTCGCCCCATACAGGCAGATGATAAGCTTGGTATGCTTGATAATGTTTGCCATTTTTGCTTTTGTTCTTTTGTTGATGATGTATAAAATGCTTGAAGTCAGCAGGCTAGGTTGACAGACTCTTATATGGGAATCTTATATCCTCATCTTGATAAGTTTCATGTTAGAATGGACTTCATTTTGAATTCTCTTTGGCATCCTACATTTCCCTTGGAGGATCTTTAATTGTTCTCCTCGAGAAGAGCTTTCCTCCACAGACACTGAGAAGCTACTTAAACCCGGAGTGCTTCCCATCCCTTGTTGGTCAGTTGTACATGGGACAGACAGAACCCTCCTTAACCTCCCAAGAATTTTAGTAAGAGGAAAATGTAGTATTTAGGTTTTCAGTATCTACTCAAACCTAAAAGAGAACACTGATAATTCTAAATCCTCCACACTGCAGAATGTTGTTTGAGTATATAAATGGATTACTTATAGATCCTGTATTTTAATCAGTTCTTGACTTAGCTAAAAACCCAGCAGCAACAGTCACTGTTATTGTAGGATGAACAACTTAAAGTCAGGTTGGTTCTTATAAACCTGTCATCGTTGTCGGCTGTACCTAGGGTTCGTCACACATTCTCTGTGCTAACTGGAGTTCTATGTAAACCTGCCAGCTGCAGTGCAAATTTAACTTCTTGTTTTCCCTGGGTTTATTGGCTTTTTCATTCCCTTTTATCTGGTCTCATTCATTGTGATTTTTGGAGCATCAGTAAATGAATGCTTAGTTGGCTTCTACAACTCTCATGCCTCCTCAGCTACAAAGTTTCTGCTTACATAATGAGTATAGTATTTATAAAGCACATCAACAAATAGTGCCTCAGATCTTTCCATGTGTTTTATTTCATCAGAGAAATTTAAAGCAATAGCCAAGTGAAGCAGATATTTTTCAAGGAAAATAAATGATGTTGATAATAGTAGTTAACATTGAGCATGTACTGTGTACCAGACCTTGTGCTCAGAACTTACATTCAGTATTTATGACTACTCTAGGAAGTTTTCTCATGAGAAGGCTTATACTTGTTAAATCATTTACTCAAGGTCACCCAGCTGGTAAGTGGTACAGCCACAATTGAACCCAGGCAATTCTGACTCCCAAGAGCCAAAGATATCCCTGATTCTACTTTATTGTTGTTGGATCCATTGTCTTGGGTCAGAACTTTTCTATTACTCTGTAGAACTTTTCTGGTATTTTAAACTTTCAATCCTTGCACTCTTTCTAAACAGATAACCTTTTTTTCCTACTTGATTGAGCTTGCTGACATCTAAAGAGAACTCATTATCTCATGGTTTGGTGTTTCCTCCACCCCCTCTTCAATGTCTCTTTTCTCAGCAGAAGAGGTACCCATTCCTTATTCCTTCATTTGTTAAAGATGAATCTAAATCACTGGTGTCCAGAGACCTTTTTGATTGTGACTATTGGATGAGGAGGATGCTGGCATCTCGTGGGTGACAGCCAGGGATGCTGCTAAACATCCAGCAATGAACAGGGATAACCCCCTAACACAGACTTGTCTGGCCCAAAATGTCAGTAACACTGAGCTTGAGAAACCCTGATCTAGATGCTTGTCTCTCCTATTGTCCCAAATCATTTCACATCTTCTTTATCCTAGCCTAATTCCTTTACTGTTATCTTCTCCCTTTAGACTCAAAATATGGTCCATGGACCAGCAGCATTTCTATCACCTAAGTGTCTGTTAGAAATGCAGCAATGTGGATGTGCTGGAGCCAGCTTTTACTGCATCTCCACCTGATTGTATACATCTCTTCCTAATGCTGCTTGGTGACCTCATGTTGGTTGCTTGAAATTGCCACAGTGGGAGTATTGTAACCGAGGAGATAAGTAAGATCTCTGAATCATCACCCCACTGTTAGGCCTCCACCCTAGACCTCCTAAATCAGAAACTACCTTTTGACAAGATTCCTGGGTAATAAACTTGAGGAAACTCGGTCCTACTCCACAGAATTCCCACGGTCTATTCAGTTATGAATACATATTCCCAATCCTCAAAATAAGAGCAACAAAATTCTCTTCTGCCCTTGTCTACCTCCTTTCTTTTATTTTGTTTACTTTTTGAACAGGTTTTAAATCTCCTGTTTCTTTTTTTGAAGTGTTTTTCCAGTTACAGTGTTAATAGCTTTTGGCTGATAGGCACAGCCTTGAGGCTGAGGCAAACTGGTGGTGGCCAGATTCCTCAGTGAGGTAGCAGCAACAGGTTGTGCAAAAGCCCAGTTAGGATTGAGCTGTGGGGACCAGTCTAGGCTCCAGCAAGAAGAGGGTGATTGCCCATAGGCCTGCAGCAGAAGGTTAGATTGCCGGGCAATGAGTAGTTTTATGTTATCGGCTTGCCCCAGGCTGACCAACCAGAGCCTTGCCATTATGGGCTTTTAGTATTTGTCATTAGCAAATGAAACAGACCTGTTGGAAGTAACCAGCGACTGACCACCTTCTGGTCAAATCAGTGGTCTTTCAGTAGTGACTCCTATTACCATTTCCTTTAGTTATTCAAGTACCCCTGGAGTCCCATTCTCATGCTTTCATTTGTAATGATTCCTTATTGCCACTTTTTTGTTGATACTTATTTTGGCATTTGATTTTATGGCTGCCTTACTTCCTGAGCTCTCCTCCTTTGGCCCTGTATGTTGTTCTTTCATCTTTCTTCTCTGCTATGGGCTAGCCTGTTTGCTTTCTTGGCTGTTACTGTCCTTTTATTAACTGCTTCCCTGTCTGCATTTGTACTCTTCTATCCCTCTTTTTGGAAATGCTTGTTGAACATTTACACTTTATGTCAGCTTCCTTGGCCATAAGTATTTGCTGCGTAGCTACTTTCCTATACTTATTGTAATAGGCAAGGGTATGTATACTTGTAGTAATAGCATCGGCCATTTGCCAGTTACTGTCTTATAAGCACTTTCTGTACATTTCTAATATTTACAAAAACCCTTCAAGGTATAAATTATTGTACCATATTACTGATGAGGAAACTCAAATTCAGATATTAATATAGCTAATGAGGGCCTAATATGAAATTTTAAGCTGAAGTCTGTTTGCTGTCCTTATTCCATATAAAAAAATGTGGCTTACTCTTACTCAAGATTAAATTCTAAGTAGCAGAGTTGGGACTGAAAGCCATTCATTAACTTCCCCCACTGCCATTCGTGCCTTTCTAAAGCCAAGATTTCTACCACTTGACAGTTTATGAAGCACTTCAACATACGTTGTCATTGAACCTCTATAGCAACCCCATGAAGTATAAGTTAGTGTGACTGAGAAGTAGAATTTGCAAAGTGACATAGCTAATACTTAAAACCAAAAACCCATAGCACAGGTAATTTTCTCCTAGGATATCAGTATTTTCCCTACAACCTTTGGATGGGCAGGTCACAAAATTTTACATTTATGTATCATTTTAAATTTTATTAACAATTCCTCTGTGTTATTTTACTTGATAGTCACATTGGGTCTGTTAAAGCTAATGCTGTATTTTATTTTACAGATGTGGACATTTGATGCTTAGAAAAATTGAGAGTTGCTCAGAGGCTAGTGTGTGCTGGAATCTGTGTAATCTGAACTACATAGTGCTATTTCTAAATAAAAGGGGAAGTTGAAGTACAGGACATTCGAAGATCTGTGTGAATAGGTGCTAGCAACATGCTACGTGATGGCTGGTAGTCAGTTTTAACTTGTGATATCCCAAACAAATATTTTCTTTTTCCAACATTACTGCCCAGGTTATTACTTTTCTAGTATTCTTTTTTGGTGTGTGTGTGTGTGTGTGTGTGTGTGTGTGTGTGTGTAGCATGTGCATGTACATGTACATGTACATGAGCAAACACAACTCTCTCAATTTTTATTCAGTTGAGGTGAAATACATATAAAATTAACTGAAATGTATAACTCAGTGACATTTAGTATATTCACAATATTGTGCAGCACCACTTCTATTTAGTTCCAACATATTTTCATTGCCCCAAAAGAAAACCCATATTCACTAAGTAGTCATTCTCCTTTCCCTATCCCCTGGTAATGCCAATCTGCTTTCTGTTTCTGTTTTAACTTGTTCTAGATATTTCATATAAATGGGATCAGACAATATGTGACCTTTTGTGTCTGGCTGTTTTTACTTAGTATAATGTTTTTGTGATTCATCTAAATTATAGCATCTATCAGTACTTCATTTTTTTAATGACTAAGTAATATTCTACTCTGTGTACTCTAATTTATCCAATTTTCCATTGGTGGACATTTTCAACCTTTTGGCTGTTATGAATAGTGCTGTTGTGAACATTCCTGTACAAGTTTAGTAACTTTATGTTTAAATTTTTGCCCCAGGAATTGCCAAACTATTTTCTACAGCAGCTGTACCATTTTATATTCCCACCAGAATATACAAGGGTTCTAGTTTCTCCACGTCCTCACTCAACACTTATTTTCCATTTTTGTTCTTTCTTTCTTTGTTTTATAATGGCCATTCTCGTGTGTGAAGTGGTATCTCATTTGTGTTTTGTTTTTTTAATCCTCACTCAATGTATTTTTCCATTGACCTTTAGAGAGAGAGTGGAACGGAGAGAGGAGTGGAGGGAGGGAAGGAAGGAGAGAGAAACATTGATGTGAGAGGAACACATCGACTGGTTGCCTTCCCAACATACCCTGACAGACCTGACTGGGCTGGATATTGGACCTACAACCGAGGTCCCTGCACTTGACTGTGAATTGAACCTGCGACCCTTCAGTCTGTGGGCCTATGCTCTAATCACTGTGTCAGACTGGCCAGGCCTCATTGTAGTTTTTATTTGCATTTTCCTAATGGCCAATAATGTTGTTAAGTATCTTTTCATATGCTTATTGGCCATTTGTATATCTTTGGGAAAAAAAAAGTCTATTCAAATCCTTTGCCCCCCCTTTTTTTTTTTCTGGCATACAGGAATTTACTGAATTATAATTAAAAACCATTGTCAATACTGCCTGTCTGTTGCTTCTTTCTGTGCCACTACCATGTCTCACATCACTGTGCTCCAGAGGGAGTCTCAACCAGATAATGGACCAGATGCCACCTCTATTCCCAATGCCACCTAGGAAGCCCAGGTTTCTGAACAAGTTTTATTACAAACATAGGGGATGGGATTCAGACCTTCTTAGCTGCTGCATTCCTCATGGACGAAAGGACATTCTTTAGTTCTTGTCTCTTCCTCTTGGTGTGAATATGTATTGTATCCTCTTCTTTTGTTGTTGTTGTTAATCCTCACTGGAGGATATTTTTCCAGTGATTTTTAGAGCGTAGAAGAGAGGGAGGGAAGTGGAAGAGAGACAGAGAGAGAAACATTGATGTGAGAGAGTCACATCGATTGGTTGCCTTCTTTATGCACCCTGCTGAAGAACACTGGCCAGGGCCATACCCTTTTTTGAGGAACTTTAGGACCCACTTGTATCTCCATGGCACGCTGCTCATAGGGGGCAGAGCCACACACCTCTCGGATCATTTTCCACATGCACTTTGTGTGCTTGGTGAGGCACCTGCAGCGGTGCCTGAGCCTCAGCTTGCTTATGTTCTTGGTCACTTTGTGAGGCCAACAGCCCTGGAGTAGTAGGGCAGAGCCATGGCTGTTGCGGCAGCAAAGTAGTCCTTTGCCCATTTTTGAATTGGGTTGGTTTATTCTTGGTTGTTTGAATTATGAGAGTTGTTTTTGTTTATATATATATATATATATATATATATATATATATATATAATTTATTTTTTTACAGAGGGGATGGGAGAGGGATAGAGAGAAACATTGATGAGAGAACCATCGGTCGGCGGCCTCTTGCACACCTCCTACTGGGGATGTACCCGCAACCATGATATATGCCCTTGACCGGATTCGAATCCGGGACCCTTGAGTCCACAGGCTGATTATCCACTGAGCCATAGCGGTCAGGGCTATGAGAGTTTTTAAAATATAATCTGGGTACTAGACCCTTACCAGAATTATGATTTGAAAATATTTTCTCCCATCATGAAGGTTGCCATTTCACTTTCTTAGTAATACCCTTTGATGCACAAGTTTTTAATTTTGATGAAGTCATGCTTACCTGTTTTTTTTTCTTTTGTAGCTCAAACTTTTGGTACCATATCTAAGAATCTTTTCTTTTTTTTTTTTTAAATATATTTTATTGACTTTTTACAGAGAGGAAGGGAGAGGGATAGAAAGTCAGAAACATCGATGAGAGAGAGACATCGATCAGCTGCCTTCTGCACACTCGCACAGGAGATGTTCCCGCAACCAAGGTACATGCCCCCGACCGGAATCGAACCTGGGACCTTTCAGTCCGCAGGCCGACGCTCTATCCACTGAGCCAAACCAATCTTGGCGCATATCTAAGAATCTTTTGCTAAATCCAAGATCATGAAGATATAACTTTATGTTTTCTTCTAAGTTTTATAGGATTAGCTCTTATGTTTAGGTTGTTGATCCATTTTAAATTAGTTTTTGTGTAAGTTAGGGGGTCTAATTTTATTCTTTTGCTCTTGGGGATGTCTGCTTGTCCTAAGCACCATTTTTTGAAGGGACTATTTTTCCCCATTGTATAATCTTGGGACGCTTGTCAAAAACCACTTGACCAGATGTATGGAGTTTGTTGGAACTCTTAATTGCATTCAGTGGTCTATATGTCTGTCTTTATGCCAGTATTACACCATCATGATGATTGTAGCTTTGTAGTAATATTTGAAATCAAGAAATGTGAGTTGTTTTTACTATACAGAGTCCATTGAAATTCCATATGGATTTGAGGATCAACTTTGCCATTTCTGAAAAAAACAACAAAAAAAACCAAAAAAACAAAAAGGCTGTTGGAAATTTTGATAAGAATTGCATTGAATTTGTAGATCACTTTGGGTAGTATTTTTGTCTTAACAATATTAAATCTTCGTGATGATTATTTTGGAGTGTCAACTGAGCTGTGAGGTGCCCAGACATTTGGTCAAACATTATTTTGTATGTAAGGGTGCTTCTGGATGAGATTAACATTTGAATCAGTTGTCCTCCCAAATGTCTATGGGCCTCATCAATCGAAGACCTGAATAACAAAAAGTCTGGTTAAAAGGAACTTCACTTGACTGCTGAGCTAGGACAGTGGTCAGCAAACTCATTAGTCAACAGAGCCAAATATCAACAGTACCATGATTGAAATTTCTTTTGAGAGCCAAATTTTTTTTTATTAAAAAATTATTTATTTATTTATTTTTTACAGAGAGGAAGGGAGAGGGATAGAGTTAGAAACATCGATGAGAGAGACATTGATCAGCTGCCTCCTGCATGACCCCATTGGAGATATGCCCGAAACCAAGGTACATGCCCTTGACCAGAATTGAACCCAGGACCCTGCAGTCCGCAGGCTCTATTCACTGAGCCAAACCAGTTTCAGCTAGAGCCAAATTTTTTAAACTTAACTTCTTTTAATGCCACTTCTTCAAAATAGACTCGCCCAGGTCGTGGTATTTTGTGAAAGAGCCACACTCAAGGAGCCAAAGAGCCACATGTGGCTCACGAGCCACAGTTTGCCAACCACGGAGCTAGGACACCAGTTTTCTGCTCTTATACTGGAATTTATACCATCAACTTTCCTGGTTCTCTAACTTAAAATGGAATGACACTACTCCCTT
>JAAGEH010000005.1:38306207-38487863 GCA_011751065.1 Lasiurus cinereus | reverse complement strand
TCCAGCTTGCTAACTGCAGATCTTGGGACTTCTTAGCCTCCATAATTGCAAAAGCCAATTCCTTACAGTACATTAATTTATCCCTACACACAGGAAACTGAGAATCCAGGGTTCCTTTACACACACACAATCACAATCACAATCACATTCACAATCACACATCCCTTATTAGCTGTTTCTCTGGAGAAATTAATCCAGTCTTCCAATCAAGGAACCTGGATATCTTTCCATTTATTTAGGTTTCCTTTAACTTCTGTCTCAATGTTTTGTACTTCTCAACATAGAGTATTTTACTTCCTTGGTTAAATTTATTCCTAAGTATTTTGTTCTTTTGGATAGTTGTAAATGGAATTGTTGACTTAATTTTTCAGATTGTTTATTACTGCTTTATAAAAACACAACTGATTTTTGCATGTTGATCTTGTTTCCTGTGAAATTACTGAATTTGTTTATTAGCTCTAATAATTTTTTTTTTCGAGGATTCCTTGGGATTTTATATATTATATCATCTGTGAATAGAGAGATAGTTTTATGGATTTTTTTTTTAATTTGATGCCTTTTATTTTTCTTGCCTCATTGCTCTGGCTAGAACTTCCAGCACAGTGTTGAATAGCATTGGTGAAAGTGGGCATTCTTGTCTTGTTCCTGATTCCAATGGGGAAACTTTTAGTCTTTTACATTGATATGATGTCAACTGAGAGTTGTTTCTGTTTGTGACTAGTAAAGGCCCTTTATCATGTTGATGAAATTTCCTTCTATTCCTATTTTCCTGTTGGTTTTTGTCAAATGCTTTTTCTGCATCATTCAAGATGATCTTGTGTTTTCCCCTCCTTCATTCTGTTAGTGTGATATATTACATTGGTTGGTTTTCTTACTGCTTTTATTTTATGTTTGCAATATCATTCCCCTAGGCATCCATATTTAAATATTTGACTAATATTTGAGATGTTTAGAATATATACTCCCTTCCATTTTTTCCAAGCAGCATCCTACCTGTCTCACCACACTGGCTTATCAGTAGCCCTGTAACTCTAGTTAAGCTTTCTTCCCCTAGTTTCATCCCACTTTAAACTAGTTGTTAAATGTTCTAGATTAATTCCCTTAAGGCAGTGGTTGGCAAACCGCGGGTCTTGAGTCACATGCGGCTCTTTGGCCCCTTGAGTGTGGGTGCGAAGGTACAGTGCGATTGAAACTTTGTGGCCCAAGTGCAGAAATCAATATTTTGGCTTTCAGAAATTTCAATCATTGTACTGTTGATATTTGTCTCTGTTGACTAAAAGTCCCTGCCCCCTTTCACCCCACCACCACCAATTTCTTTCCTGCTGAGGAACCTGTAATTGTTTATCAGGTCAAGTCTCATCCTGATGTTTAGTACCCTTTCTAATCTAATCCCACATCACTTCTCTGATCCCTGTTATTTATCAAAAGTAGAAACTACACACTGAGGCCCACCTAATAATAACGTAAAATTTACTGTCATTAGGTTTCTAAAACTCTAAGCATGTAAACTTGATTTCTTAACTCTTTCCTCATACTTTCCTAGTTTCTCAATTAACCTTAGCAATATATTGCTAAAAATGGCATTTTCTTTAATCTTTGAAGATCATTTCAAATTACCTGTTGTACCTGCTTCCCAACCTAATTTATATTTGTTTTGGTTATGTAGTCAAAGAAATGAAAAAGTGTTGTCTTAATGTCTTCTAAAGTAAGAAAAACGCAAGATGCAGGACATGATAGATGGTGTGAAGATACATTCATGTGCATAGACCATTTCTGGAAAGATATATCAGAAACTATTACTAATAGGTTATTCCTGGTAAATGGGATGAAAAGAAGAGGTAAATTTTCTATTCATTTTATATCTTTTTATACTGTTAGAATTTCTTACTCAGTACATTTGAGAAAAGAAGATGAGAAAATTTAAAAATAAATGACTAGTTCCTCTTTTTAAAAAATATTTTATTGGTTCCAGAGAGAAAGGGAGAGGAAAACATCAATGATGAATATCATTTATCGGCTACTTCCTGCATGCCCTCTACTGGGGATGGGCTCCCAACCTCTGGGCATGTGCCCTAACTGGAATTTGAACTGTGACCTCCTGGTTCATAAGTTGATGCCCAACCATTGAGCCACACCAGCTGGCTCCTTTTTTTTTTTTTCTAATTCCAACTTAAACCCCTCTATACCATATGAGTGACTAAATTTTATTTTATTTTTTAACTTATCTTTACTGTTGAAAGTATTACAAATTTCCTCCTATTTGTCCCCATTGACCCCTTCTAGCCTGCACCCATCCCCCACCCCAGGCCTAAATTTTAAAAGCTTTTAATGCTTTTGAAAAACTTTAAGCCAGTTAATGAACTGAAACAGTCATTTTCTAATGACTTTTTGCATCATTAACATAAGTTATTGATCAAGTACCCTGCTTCAGGGGATTTAGTTGGGTCCACAAAAAACTATTTGTCATTTTTAGAGAGTCATAGCCTTATGGCACTGTCAAACAAAGAATCTTAACTTCTGCTGAAGTGTTTTTAAATAAAAGGGTAAATCAGGTCATTGGGAGCCAAAAAAGTAAATAAATAAAGGAAAAGAGGCCTGTCTTGGGGCATGGAGTATAAAGCAACCACAGCAGCATGGCTACGTGAGGACATATCCATCATCCTGGAGCTTTGCAATGTTTTTATACATCCCTGGGGGTGGGGAGAGAAAGATCTAAACCCTCCTGAAAGGATTTACATTAGCTCTAGACAATGGGGATGGGAGAAGATAAGGGGCTAGTTCTGGGATAGGTGTAAACAGTATGTAAGGAAGAAGTGTCTGCTCCTGTGTATTATAACCAGCTGGAAATTAATCCTAAATTCCAGCAGATATACCGGAATGTGAGCAGCCGTTAGTCAAAGCTGGTCCACAGCTATGAGCCGGCCACTGTCCTGTCTCCTCTGTCCTCTGTGATTTTAATTTAGATCATCTCAGAATTTTTTTCTTGTTTGTCTGTTAGCTTTCTGCATTATCAGTAAATTGGACCAACAGAGTTGTTGCTGGAAGAAAAATGGAAAAAGCACCAGGGCTTTTGTGGACTGTTCTTGTTTTGTGGAAGTTGGAAAGATTAGCGGCAGTCTCAGCGTACATTAAGACCCTGTTGTCTTTCTAGCTTTCTGGAGTTGTTGCTATATATTTTCTTTAACTCCTAAAATATTATTTTGCTTTTCTTGGGTACTTAAGTTTTATTTTAAAATTAGAAATCTGGATCTTTAACTTTGGAGGGAATTTTATTAGGCACACCTTGAAGTTCTTCGGAGTAAAGGAACATTTATCAGTATGTTCTTACTTTTTTTAAAAATTGATTTTAGAGAGAGGAAGGGGAAGAGTTTTAAAAAGAGAAACATCAAAGTGAGAAACATCAATCAGGTACTTAATGGGGGATTGAATCCACCACTTTTTGGTGAGGAAGGGATAGGGACAAAGAGAAACATCAGTGATGAGAAAGAATCATTGATTGGCTGCCTTCTGCACGATTGGGGATTGAGCCCACAACTTGGACATATCCCCTAAGAATTTAACCGTAACCTCCTGGTTCATAGGTTGACACTCAGCCACTGAGCCACCTAGGCTGAGGCGAGAGTATTTTTTGTTATACGAAAATAATGTTAATTCATCTAAGGAAATGCAAACCTGTTGACTCTTGCCATTTATTTGACTTGATCACGACTGGAGCACAAGCTCTATCCTATCTTGTTAGGTATGTACTGTATATAGCAGCATGATAGTGGTGAAGTTAATATTTAAATCAGCTTCCTGTGCAGTCCCAGGAGAAACTATTAGTAATACAAGAGGGTTCTAGTGCTCTTGGGTGGAATCTATAATAATAATAGCCTAGGTGGTCATCATGCCCTCACGTCGTGATGCCCTCATGCTGTCACAATCCCACAATCTATCACCAGGAGGCTGTGTGTGCAATGAGCATGCTTGGGTTGGTGGGGACTTGTTGCTGCCTTCGCAGCGTGGAGATGGGGCCCAGCAGCTCATTGTGCAGCTAGGCCTGGGGTTCCCAAGGCACAGAGGCAGGATCCCCAACTCCAGCCTACTTCTTTGGGGCAATCCATTGATGAGCCCCAGAGGGATGGGTGGGGCCTACTTCTTTGGGACCATCAATGTCGGGGGTCCCACACTGTGAGAGGGCACAGGCCAGGCTGGGGACACCTCCCACCCAAGTGCACAAATTTCATGCACCTGGTCTCTAGTGTTACTATAAAATTAACATTTAATATATAGTACTTTTAGTATTTTAGTTGTGGCTACCATTTAAGAAATTAGATTTAGCTGAATATTAAGATTTCACAGTGATTAGAGCCTTGGCCCAGACATCAAAGGGTCCTCGGTTCGATTTCTAATCAGGGGCATGCAACTGTGTTTCAGGTTCTACCCCCTGCCCCTAGTCAAGGTGTATGTGGGAGGCAACCCATCAGTATTTCTCCTCTCTCTCTCCCCCTTCCTCCTTCTGTAAAATCAATAAAAACACTTTTAAAAAAAGATGAACCTAACCATTGACAGTAGGTTAACATTACATGGTCAATCAAATGTAGGAGGTATTACTAGAAATAACATAAACACTTGTGAGATAATGGATGGTGTAGGAGAAAAGGTTGAGTAAGTAGGGCAGGGTAGAATCTTTGAAAACTAACCAGATAGGAATTTAGATTTGAATTAACATGTATAACATCATTCTTAGAGCTATATAAAATGATATTACAAAGTTGTCATCTCTGCCCAATAACTTTAAAAAAGAGAAACTTAAGTCCAGTTGATGTGGCTCAGTAGTTAAGGATTGATCCAGGAACCAAGAGGTCACTAGTTCGATACCCAGTCAGGGCACCTGCCTGGGTTGCAGGCTTGATCCCCAGTGGGGGCTGTGCAGAAGGCAGCCAATGGATGACTTTCTCTCTCATCAATATTTCTGTCTTTTTATCCCTCTCCCTTCCTCTCTCTCTAAAAATAAATTTAAAAAAATACTTTTAAAAAAAAAAGGGAAACTAAGAGTATTTTCCTTTTCTGTGTGTATTATTCTAGATGTATTGCTGTCCACTGCTACCTGTTACAAAATGGGAAACGGACTCTAATCCATGGACAAATACAATTATTAATAAATTATTTAATATTTGCATACCATGTTTCACTGATTGACATTGGCATTCTGAATTAAATTAATACATGTGAAGTGTTAGAAGAACACCTGGCTAAAAGTAAGCAGCCTGTGTTCTGCTTTTTGTTGGGATTATTTTCTGTGAATCCTAAGTGTCAGTTGATGTACTAATTTAAGGTGAAGATGTGATTTAGGTTTAATGCTCTATTCATTTCACTCTCTCAGTTATTCCCCCTCTTTTTGGGGTATGTTGATTTTGATTCTTTGAAAACTGAGTATGATTAAGATGTATAGATTCACATACCTTTATCCAATAAAATTAAATGGAATTAGAGTTAGTTTGGAGAAAACGTTTTAATGTTTTATTTTTCTAAAAATCACATACATTGTGTTTTCAGCATTTGCCAAGGCTATCTGCACACCTGCTAGTTTGAAAGTCACTCTCCCAGCCTACAGGCAGTGACTTCCTTTGACAAGACTCACAGCCTCAAAGACTGCTGGTCTCAGCAGGATCAGTTCCATTTCTAGCCTATGACTGTGGCCTGGACTAGAACAGAAAGACTGACTACAGGGGTGTTGCATTTAGTTATTTCTAGTTGCATGATACTTAAATGTTGCCCTGGGCCTGCAGCTGTTGAGGAACATAGGATACTGTTTCTGTTACAGCGGCAGTGAATGGGCAGTGCCTCTTGATGTATTACTAGCTGAAAGACAGTCAGTGGTGAAGCAGTAAGTACTGAGGTCTGGCTTAATTCTGGGATAATCTTAAGAATGGTATAAATTAGATTTCTTCTTACTGAATTAAATTTGAACTATTTTGTTTTCAATATTCATCTAAGTGATCATTGTCTTCAGTTGGACAGCAATTGTTTAAATTGAACTTACTTGTAAATAGTTGTTTTTGTTAACTTTTGTCTGTGCAGAACAGGACAGAATGTTCCAGTGAAGATGTTAAGGCTGAAAAGGGGTTATAAACTGATCTTGAGGTAGTCAGAAATTATCACAAGATAGGTTTTTCCATGATTCAGATCAGTGAAGAGAAAACATTTCATAATGTATTCCCCTTGGAATTTTATTTGTAATTCCGAAAGTTCTAGCTTTTATTTAAGCAATTAAACCTAAAGTTTTAAATATGATGTTGATGATATCATTTGTTAATCACATGGTTAGAAACATTGTCAGTAAAAAAAAAAAATGACACATACAAATGGCATGTGCAGTGAAGCTTAAAATAGCACATCTTCACATCCCTGCAGATTCCCTGCACTCCGTGTATGACCTCCTTACTTTATGTACTGCTCACAGAAAGAAAAACCAGAGGCATTTTAAGCATCCCTTAAGGCTAGAATATTACATTTAAATATTTTATATTCTTCCAGTTTTACTGTTTACTCATATTTCTTCTGCAGTTATTTTCTATGAGTAAGCTTTTAAGAGATAAATAAATTTGACACATTTTAGAATGTGTCTTGACAGTGTTGGCGCTGGGGACACTTTTTCCTTCTTTAGTTCTTCTGGCTTATTGAATAATTCAGACAACATACAGCAGATTAACAGAAGATCAAATTTTAATACCTGCACACAGAGTAGTCACATAGTAATTCACATAGGTAT
The DNA here is from genome assembly GCA_011751065.1 of Lasiurus cinereus. Classification (NCBI taxonomy): domain Eukaryota; kingdom Metazoa; phylum Chordata; class Mammalia; order Chiroptera; family Vespertilionidae; genus Lasiurus; species Lasiurus cinereus. Next base: position 38,481,109 of record JAAGEH010000005.1, on the reverse strand, counting down.
GAAAATCCCAAAGACTGAGGCAAAATGAGGCAGATATGCCAGTTTGGAGAAGAAAGGAAAAGAGTCTGGGATTCCTAAGGGGAGAGAGGCAATTCACAGGTAGAGGACAAAGTAGCAAGCAAATGCTTGCTAGGTGACTCAGAAACAATGGGTTGTACTTCATACACATGTGCTAAAGTGAGTATGGTGATTATACTCAGGTTCCCTTCTTGAAACAGAGTTTTCATATGAATCTCTTTACGGGGAAAAGGGAAAGATAACCTTTCCTATTTTTTTAGGATGTATTTATTTTCAGCTCAAAGTAATCTGCATAGCAGGCGGGCACATTCTGAGAGACTAGACCCCACAATAGTCAATACCTTGGTGCTTGGAGGAAAGTCTCTTATCTGTTAGGATGCTTATACTCTTTAAATGTATCCAGGATTACTTTCTGACTGACATTTGTCTGCTGTTTTGTTTGTTTATTTCTCAAACATAGAGCTGCCAAATGCTGTTAAATCAGCTGAGAGAAATCACGGGCATTCAGGACCCTTCCTTCCTTCAAGAAGCTCTGAAGGTTAGTTTCAAGACTTCTGTTAATCAAGCTTTAAAACAGTTGTTCATATTGTAGTTATGTCAATTCAAGCTATTTTAATGCCTAAATGAAAGTGTATGTAGGGACAGAGCTCTTCGGGTGAAATAACCCAGTATCTTCAACATGTAAATGGACAGAGGAGACTTACAGTGCAGGAAACCCTATAGCGTCAAAGAGGTTTATGAACATATCAACCAATTGCACAGTATAAACTTTGTATGGATCTTGACTCAAATGAAAAGATATTTGAGTCAGGGAGCTTTGAAGTAATTTACTTAAAAACTTGTTACTTAATCTTAAGTGGTTATATTTTTTAAAAGATACATTCTGAAATGTTGACTGATGAACTGGCATGATGCTTAGGATTTGCTTCAAAGTTTTTGGGAGAGAGTAGGCAGAATAGATGACTACCTTGGTACATGGGTTCAATTATACATTCCCCTCTACTATTGTAAATGTTACAAAGTTTTCCTAATAAAGTATTAGAAACAATTATAAGTATGGTCACCACTACAGAATATGTTTTAAGCATAGTGCCTTACTATCTTCTACCATATCCCAACTCCCCATTTCCTCCCCGCCAGACTTAATCCCAGACTTACTCCGTATATTCCAGGTAGTGAGGAGGTTATAACCAAGCAAGAAATGAACACACTACTTATTTTAAATGCTGTGATGCTTTACTTGTGAAGTTTTTTTTCCCCTTCTCCTTAGGCCAGTAATGGTGACATCACTCTGGCAGTCAGTCTTCTCACAGATGAAAGAGTGAAGGAGCCCAGTCAGGATACTGTTGCTACAGAACCATCTGAAGTAGAGCGGAGTACTGCCAACAAAGAAGCATTAGCAAGTAAGTACATCCTGTCTTAGTCCTGCTTGAACTTGTAAAAAATAACAAATGAGTATGTGACTTTTCTATCTGCCACATCAGCCCTTTGGAAATAATGGTACTGATAACTGATGAATAAACCGTTACCATGTGCCGGGCACAATTGTAAGCAATTTTGTGGCTTCATTCATTCACACTTATTTAATGAGTACCTGCTATGTGCCAAGCCCTCTTTAAGTCACTGATGAACAAAATAAACAAGATGAACAAAATTAATAAGAATCGCTGCCTTTTCATGTTGCTTACTTTTTCAAGGGGAGATGAACAAACAAATTATATAGCATACAAGAATATACTAAGTACCATAGAGATAAACTAAAGGATAGAATGAAAAAAGTTTTGTGGATTAGATTTGAAATAGGATGATCCTTTTGAGAGGGGTAAGTCAAGTGAGGCCTTAGGGTGGGAATATACATTGGTTTGCTTAAAGAGCAGCAAGGAGGCCAGAGCTGAGGCTTAGTGAGTGAGGAGGGCAATACGAAATGAGGTCGTAGAGAGAACAGGAGGCAGATCATGCAAAAGTGTTTGGCTTTCCTCTGAGTTAGATGGCAGCCATTGGAGAATCTGGAGCCGAGGAGCAATATAAACTGTTCCCATTTTCTAAGGTCACTGACTGCTCTGTTGGGTAGTGGGTAATGAGCATGGGTCAGAGCAGGAAGTCCAGGACCAGTGAGGAGGCTATTGCAGATGCTGTTGGGTGAATTGGGATGTAGTGGTTAAGGAATGAGGTGGGCTTTGCTTACAGAGGAGACAGGGTGTGTGAGAGGAGTTAAAGGTGACTCCAGCGTTTTTTCCTAAGCAGCTGAAATGATGGTATTGTACTTATCCAACATAGGAATAATTGTAGATGGAGCAAATTCGGGGTGTAAGATGAAGTGATTGGTTTGGGAATATTAAGTTTGGATGCCTGTTAGACATTGAGGTGGAGTGTCAAAAAGGCAGTGGAACCCAGCCCATGTGGCTCAGTGGTTGAGTCTTGATCTTTGAATCAGGAGGTCACAGTTTGATCCCTAGTTAGAGCACATGTCCAAGTTGTGGGCTTGCTCCCCAATAGGGGGCATTCAGGAGGCAGTCAATTGATGATTCTCTCTCATCATTGTGGTTTGTATCTCTCTCTTTCCCTGAAATCAGTAAAAATAGATATATAAGAAAAAGGCAGTGGAGACCCACATGTGTAGTTCAGGGGAGAGATCTGCTGGAGATAGATAGAACTTGGAATCATAAACCTGTAAATGGTATGCAAAGTTATGGGACTGGATGAACTCTTCAAGGGAGTCGGTATAGAAAAGAGAAAAGGTTCAGTGACTAAACAAGCCGGCACTCCCAATGAAGGGAGGTCTGGGAAGATCAGGAGTGTCCAGGGAGGTCAAAGGAAGACCAAGAGGACCAGGAGAGTGGTACTGTGGAAGACAAGGAGGCTTCCAAGGGAAAGGAACCATCAGCTGGGTCAGATAGTGTTAATGGATATTAGGTCTATTTGTCATTTTGAACTATTCTGAATAATGCTGGTATGAATATTCATGTGGGTATATGTGTGTTTGTGTGTATATATATGTATGTGTATCCTATCTAATAAAAGAGTAATATGCAAATTGTACTTCTGTTACGCCCACCAGCCACGCCCACCAGCCAATCAGAGTGAGTATGCAAATTAACCCAGCCAAGATGGCCACGGCCACAGAGAGGGCAGGAAGGAGTCTTGGGTTGCCCCCGGCGATGGAGGAGGCCAAGCTTTCCTTACACCCTTGCAGGCCCAGGCCTCCGCTTAAGGCCACAAAGTTTCAGTGGCTGCCCACCACTGAGCAAACAGCTCTGCTCCAGAATACAAAGTTTCAATTGTAAAAGATAAATAAATCCCAGATAACCAGGGAGTCCATCCTGCAAACCACCACAGGTTTCTTGCCCAGACCACCCCATGCCCCAAGGGAACACCCACCCTGATACAGGACACTCTTCAGGGCAAACCAGCTGGCCCTGACCTGTGCACCAGGCCTCTGTCCTATATAATAAAAGAGTAATATGCAGATTGACCATCACCCCAACACAAGATGACTGCCCCCATATGCTCAAAAGATCCTGCCCCCATGTGGACACAAGATGGCCACCACAAGGGAGGGCAGTTGTCAGGGATCAGGCCTGCAAGGGAGGGCAGTTGGGGGTGCTCAGGCCTGCAGGGGAGGGTAGTTAGGGTGACCAGGCCTGCAGGGCAGGGGAGTTAGGGGTGACCAGGTTCATAGGATAGGGCAGTTAGCGGCAAACAGGCTGGCGGGGGAGCAGTTAGGCATCTCAAGCTGGCAGGGGAGTGGTTAGGGGGTGATCAGGCTGGCAGGCAGAAGTAGTTAGGGACAGTCAGGAAGGCAAGCATGTGAGCAGTTGGGAGCCAGCAGTCCTGAATTGTGAGAGGGATGTCCTGCAAGTAAATAGTCTCAAATTGTGAGAATGATGTCCTCCAAGTAAATATTCCCAAAATATTATAACTTTCATCCTGGATGAGTCTCTCAAAACATATTTTGAGAGACTTTAACTTTCATCCAGGATGAAAGTTATAACTGTAGTTCACTTATTTTCACTGGTGTGTAGTATTTCATGGTCTGAATATACTACAGTTATATATTTATTGACTTTGGGATTTGTTTACATTTTTTTGCTATTATAAGCAAGGCTGCTGTGAGCTATTTTGCTTCATGTAACATGTGCATGACTAATCATGTTGAGCATCTTTTCCTGTGTTATTGGCCATTTGTATGTCTTCTTCGAAAAAATGTCTATCCAAATTCTTTGTCCATTTAAAAAATTGAGTTATTTGTTTTTTTCATTATTTACTTGCAGGAATAATTTAGATAGTCTGTATATAGGTATCTTACTGGGTACATAATTTGCAAAAATTTTCTCTTTTGTGTGTTGTCCTTTTGCATTCTTGATGGTGTCCTCTGAAACCCAAGCTTTGTGGGTTTTTTAAATTTTTAATGTCAAATTTATCTAGTTTTTTCTTTGGTTGTGCTTTGGATGTCATCTCTTAAGATGCCATTGCTTAATCCAGTATCACAAAGAATTAGTGTTTTCTTCTAACAGTTTTACAATGTTAGCTGTTATCATGTGGTTACAAGGTCATTTTTTAAAAATGGTGTGAAGTAGGGGTTTAAAGTCATTCTTTTCTGTGTAAATATCCAGTTGTTCCAGTACCATTTGTTAAAAATATAGTCTTTCACTACTGAATTATCTTTGTACCTGTGATGAAAATTAGTTGACCATAAATATGAGGTTTGTTTCTATTCCACTGAAGTCTGTTCCCTTGATCTGTATGTTTGTCTTTATGCCAGTAGCCCACAATATTGATTACTAATTTTGTTGTGTTTTTTTTAATTAAATGTTTTTCATTGTTCATGTATAGAAATTCACTTAACTTTTGTATACTGATCTTTTGTCCAGCCACATTTTGTTAATTGTAACTGTTGTCTATAGGTTATTTTGGGTTTCTCTTATAGATGATCATTATCTATGAGTTATGACAGCTTTCTTATTTTTCCTGTTCTCATATTTTTTAAAAATGTGTTTTTACTTTTCTTATTGCACCAACCAGAACTTTCAGAACCATAGTGAATAAAAGCCTTGATAGTGGACATCTTTGTTTAGTCTTGGTTTTAAAGGAAATCTGTTTGACCTTTCACTATTAAGTACAAATTATGCTGTGGGCTTTTCATGGATACTTTCTCAGCCTAAGAATATTCTCTTTTCTAGTTTAGAGTTTTTATGCTTGAATGGAGGTTTAATGTTATCAACTACTTTTTCTGTATCTATGGAGATTATCATTTTCTTCCTTGAAATGTTAAGATAATGAATTTTACTGGTCTCTTTTCTAATGCTAACTCAATGTTTCCTACCATGAACTCAACTTGGTCTTAATATAGAATCTTTTTTGTACATAAGTGGGATTCTGTTTGCTAATGTTTCGTTTAGGTTTTTTGCATTGGTAAACATGTGTGAATTTGAGTATATCTAGGTTTGTTAATGCTTTTACTTTTTTTTCCTGCAATACACACAGAGGGGCAATGTTTCTTACATGTAGACTAATTGAAGTTCAATGTATTTGCAGAAGTAATAGACCTTACTCATGAGAACAAAGATGATCTTCAGGCTGCCATTGCTTTGAGTCTACTGGAGTCCCCCAAAGTTCAAACTGATGGAAGAGATCTTAACAGGTAATTGATTTAATTTATAATCTTTGCTCCCTACATTAGTGTGTAGGTCCAAGGCAATAGCTTTGTCAGTGCCACTCAAGAACTATTCTTCAAGGTTCCTTTTGCATCTGAATTATTTTTTTTAAGAAAAATTTACTAAATTTAGCTTACTTACTCTGGTTCAGTAAAATATGAAAAGCTAAATATGATAAGTGTCTTATTGCAGCCTGTGGTCTTTGAGTAGAAGCCTGCAGGTTATGTAGTTCATAATTGCTAATTCATGAGGTGGAGGGGGGGTGTGCATTCTAGTGCAAGTATCCAATAAATATGTATGCCCTTTATAATCATTGAGCCTTTGTAAACTTTGAGGGTTATGTTGATTTTTAAAAATGAAATAATGATTCAACTACCCTGTCTCAGAAGTGAACAGGGAATATAGTATTTGAATTGGTATTAATTTGGTGACTGGCTGGAATTGTCCATAAATATCCCGTTACAGTAGTGGCCTGTCAGTTTCCAGATATGTTTATTCCCTTGTACTGTCGAGTTCTTTCTTTCAGGGAAACACAGGGCCATGGTTTGGGTACTAAACAGTTTGGAAGCTCTTATTTTTAAAAAAATATATTCTTTTATTGATTTCAGAGAGGAAAAGAGAAGGAGAGAGAGAGAGATAGAAACATCATTGATGAGATGGAATCATTGATTGGCTGCCTCCGGCATGTCCCACACTGAGGATTGAACCAGCAACCTAGGTATTTGCCCTGACCTGATTCATAGGGGATGCTCAACCTATAGCAGGGTGTCTCTCATGCCTCTTTCAATGACACGATCTGAGAGAGGGCACTGTTGCTGCAATCTAAAACTTTTCCTATGCTACCAAAAATAGTCTTAAGTCTCAACTCAGTTCCATGAAGCACCTTATTAGTAATAATCTCTGTTATAGAAGGATTAACATCTCTATGTTTAAACCTTACTTTTCACTTATATTATAATCTTATAATTACTATATAGCCAGTGATTACCCAACAAATAGTTTATCTGGCCTTTGTAAACTGTATGAAAGGTTACCAATATCCTCCATGTAGTATATTGTTCTTTAACTTTTCCTTTTCTGATGTGTGATGTGTTGGCGTAATGTAGGATGCACGAGGCAACCTCTGCAGAAACTAAACGCTCAAAGAGGAAACGCTGTGAAGTCTGGGGAGAAAATCCCAATCCCAATGACTGGAGGCGAGTGGATGGTTGGCCAGTTGGGCTGAAAAATGTTGGCAATACATGTTGGTTTAGTGCTGTTATTCAGGTATGGTATTTTTTAAGAGACAACTATGTAATTTTGAAACAATACTGTAATTTATTAAACCAAAATGTGAGGAGCATAGCTTTAAAAAAATGGAAACATATAAAACTGGAGAATTTCTCCCACAGCATCGTGTTTGGTTGCTTTCTTATGTTCTGGATTTATATGTTCTGGTGTCTACATTGGGCAGTACTAAAACAAGATCCTCTGGGGTTGTAAATATGTTGAGTCGGTGTTTTAGATCAGCATTCAGTGACTACTGTGTTGTAGCAGAGCAAGAGTTACTAAGGAGAAGCCAGTTGTTGGAGGCTGTCATGCAGGCAGGCAAGTAATGACAGTGGTCTGCAACAGAGAAATGACATAAGCCACAGAGAAGAGGAGTAAAGCATTTGGAAGATGTTAGGAGATCAGATCTATAGGATTTGGGAAGTGACTAAATTTAGGATCTGCAGGAGAGAAAGGAGAAAGACTCCCAAGGTTTCTAGTTGGAATACAGGTTGGTAATACCTCTTGACACTTCAGGAGGGCTGATTTGGGTGTGTGTTAAGAGTGGGATTTCTGTTTAGTCCCTCCTCTCCCCATTAGTTATTAGGTGGCAAACCAAGATATGTGACAAAAATAGGATAGGTTGTCACTTAAAAAATCATGGACTGTGGATGAGGGAGGAACCTTTCGTATTCCAGTACAGAGTCATCATTTTAGCTTTTTGTCTTCTCTGATTCCATGTATAACACTTTTCATTGACAATACTTCTAAACACTTAAAAAAAGCACCATGGCCTAGACAGTGGGCTCCCTGAAGGCAAAGCCAGTGTATAATTCACATCTCAGGGGTTCTTGAGTAGATGAGTGAGTGAACTGAGTGGGTGAAAGAACATACTGTGTGATTACAGAGGGGTTAAGTTGTTGAGGAAGCCTTGGGAAGCCACATGACACCTCCAGGGCTGACTTCACTGTGGCCCTATCACGGCCTTGCAGTCCCTTATGTGACCTCGTTGTCTTCTTACTGGAGTGATGTGAACACTGCACCTGGGCTGCTGCCCGTGCAGACAGATGGCCTTGCCTGCTCCATCCCACTGCAAGTCCCCAGGTTAGCAACTGGGTTTTTCTTTCAATGATGTGACTGGGCTTCCTGTCTTCCCTGACACATGTGCAGATTTTCCCCTAGGAGTCTCCAACTAAAATCTCACAGAAAGCAGGGACTCCTCTGCCACCTTCATGCTTCTATGTGACCATCCAGGAGTGCTTTGCAAAGTTACTTTTAGGATTAACTTACCAATGGGCTTCCAGCTTTAACCTAAACCCAGCAGGAAGCCACAGAGCAACACCCTGGCCCTTCCAACTCCCAGTGTAAAGCTAGCTAACAACGCGGCTGCTGTGTGTGCTCAGATGGACCATCATCTTGCCATCTGCTGCCATAGCCATCACAGTCTTAGAGCCACCTTCTTCCTGACAGAGTGGAGCCATGGGGTTTGCGAGGCGGTCATGGTCTTCAGTCTCAAACTATCATGTGGCCCAACTCCTGCTTTGACAATGGCAGTCAGATATTAGGGATGTTCCTGGCAATCCAGCACCTCAAATCTGATTCTTATGAGGCAGGCCTCTGGGATTAGTTCAGTTTTATACTCATTGAGTTTGAGGGTATCATGTAGTCAGGGAACTCTATGAATCTGTAGTTCAGTTAAAAGATCTAGATTGCAGGTATATTCTGAGGATCAGTAGCATGGGTGGAGATAAAGCCAAGAGAGTGGATGAACTCCCTAGAGAGAGCTGCCTTTAGAGTTGTCTCAGGCATCTGCACCGGACATGGCCACGGGGCCAACTCAACTCTGCACCTGCAGTCTCCTTCATCATAGCATTGACATCCACCCAGCTGCTTAGCCAGAAATGGGATCATCCCTTTCCGCACATAAAATCTATGGATTCCTGTGCCTGGCACTGTTTTGGCACTGGGGAAACAGCCATGAATAAACAGCCCTCACTCCCATGGAGTTTACCTTGAAAAGAGTGGGACAGATGGTAAACAAGGTATGTCAGGTAGTGACAAGTGCCATAACGACAAATGGATTAGGGTAAGAAGGGCCCAGAGAGGAATCAGCTACAGAGGCTGCTATTTGTATAGGATAGTTTGGTGTGGCCTTTTTGATAAGATGGGCATCTGATTAGAGGCCTGCATTAGGTGCTGGAATGAGCCATATCCTATATAATAAAAAGCTTATATGCAAATCGACTGAACGGTGGAATGACTGGTTTCTATGGCGCGCACTGACCACCAGGGAGCAGACGCTCAATGCAGGAGCTGCCCCTGGTGGTCAGTGCAGAGCGCCACTCAGCTAGAAGCTGGCAAGTGTAGCGGTGGTGGCAGGAGCTTCTCCCGCCTCCCTGGCAGCACTAAGAATGTCCAACTGCTGGCTTAGGGGAGCAAGCCTAAGCCGTCAAACATCCCCTGATGGGTCTCCACCCTTCTATCCCTTACCCCCAGTGCATGAATTCTGTGCACCGGGCCTCTAGTAATTACATAAAAGCATTGTAGACAGAGGAAACAGCAAGTAAAAGCCCAGATTCAAAAGCTTGCTTAATGAATTGAGAAGTAGGAAAAAGACTAGTACTGAGTGATGGGGGAGAGAGCAACAGACAGTGATGTCAGAAAGTTGGAAGTGGGTGGGAAGCATGGGGTCATGATGAGGATTTAGGGAATATATATATGAAATGGGAAAGTATTGGGAATGGAGCAGATCCTACTTTCATTTCAAGAGAACTACTGGAATCTATGTTGAGAACAGAATTTAGGAAGGTAGTGTAGACTTAAGGACATCAGTTATGTCTTAAGAGAGATTGGGATCCCCTGTGTTCACACCTTCTCAGCCTTTGCTCCTGTGAGAGATATTGAAAAGAACTAACAGGTAGAGGGGATAATGAATATGGTTTCTGAGAGCATGAGAGGACAGGATATGGAACATACAGGTAGATAATAGGAAAACGGCAAGAGTAATGGGGAAAGAAGGAAGAAATGATGACTGAATATAAAGTTGATATAGTTTCTAATAGTCGATTTTTCCTCTGTGGAATAAGCAGTCCTTTTCTTAGATTGAGCGGAGGGATGATAAGAGTCAGATTTTAAATGGAGTGAAAGTTTAAGAGTTGTTGCAGTGGGCAATTGGTTGGCAGCAGAATGTAATTGTACTGTAATATCAGTAAGTACTGTTTTTATCGGGACTTCTTAGCAGCGCTCTGAAACTGGAAAGTTAAATTCATTTAGGTTGGAGGATTTTCTGGGTCTGGTGAAGACAGAAGAGCAATTTGAGAATTTAATGAAGGGAATCAAAGGTAGAAAGAGGGAAAAATGAAGACAGGAAGGAATTGTTAGGGGAAAATGAAAGAAAATTTGCTTTGGTTACTATGAAATCAAGGGACAAATATCCTGTAGGTAGTTGAAAAGATAAACCAGAAGACAGGTATGCTTTAAGAGTAGGATTTTCTGCATTTGTGATCTGGCATCTGTTCAGGTGTTGGCATATCCAGATATGTCTGTGATGTGGGTGTAGAGATGGACTGGGGGAATGTGTCACTAGAGAGAAGACGCTGAGACCAAGGGTCTCTGAGCTGAGTGGTTGTTCAACTAGGATGTGTTCTCGCAGCACATCCTAATTGAATATTCCACCGCCTCTATGTCTAGAATGCTCTGGGCCCTTGAGATGCAGGAGTGAACACAGCCAAAACAGAGCCCTGCCCTATAGAATTAAGATGTAAGTAAATTTATATGTTAGACTGTGATTGATGTGATAGAGAAAAGAGCAGGTTAATGGAGATTGCAATTGCTGCAGGAGAGACTGGAGCAGGTTGCAGTGTAAACGGTGATGTTAAGCTGAGGAGATGAGATTGGAGAAAATGCCAAAGGAGTAAGCCAGGCAACTGTGGGGGGAGAATATTCCAGGTTGGGGAAACCACAGTGCAATGCCTTGAGGTAGAAGTGTGTTCATGGGGTTGATGTGTGCACAGGACAACCTGGAGTCCTGAGTGGCAGGAGTGCTAGGAGCAGAAGGGGGAATCGGGATGAAATTGGAGAGGTAACTTGTCTTTCATTCTGAGTGAGATGGGAGTCACTGAGGGTTCTGAGCAGAGGGGTGGTGAACTCTGACCCGAGTTTTAAAGGCTCACTCTGGCTACTGTGAGAATGGATGGAGTGGGCAAGAACCAGTGAAGAGACCTATGGAGATTATTGCAGTCATCCATGTGTGAAGTGATGGGCCTGGAAAAGGCTGGTGACTGTAGAAGTAGAAAAGAGGTTGGATTCCTGATTTATTCTGAGGTAGAGCTGACAGGAGGTCCCATGATTGAATGTTGACTGAAGTTACCTAGTAGGATGACAGGACTTGGGATTGTAAGAACTATTAACAGAGAATAGTCTTTAGTGAATTGGGAACTTAATTTTAGTCATTTTAGAAAGATGGAAGAACCTGCGTGGCAGGTGAATTGATACAGGGGATGTTCTGGAGGCAGGAAGGCTGTGTGCAGTGATCCAGTTGAGCAGTAATGAGAGTGTGATCACAGCCATCAATTGGGGGAGGTGGTTGGATCCAGCACTTCTGGGGCTCAATCCAGGCACTTCTCTGTGTTGGATGTGGCTGGTTAAAAAGGGGAAAGAATTCCAATATGATTCCGAATTTCTAAATTGGAGGAGAATGTAATTAAGTATTACAAAGAATACAGAAGAAGCTGTTATTGGGAAATGGGAGTGTCCTCTTGTGGTTTTTTAAGAGCAATGGGGTAAAGCTTGATTTTGGTGAAGGTGAGGAGGTAGAGTGATGTGACTGAAAATGTAAAGCCATTTTATTATGGTAGAACCAAAGTCCTGGAAAAGGTTATGGGGTGCGGGGGGTGAGCAGAGCAAAAGTAAAACTGGGAGGAATGGAGGTGTGTGAGGGAGGCAGTCAAAGTGGAATGAAGGAGAAGGCAGAGAACTGATACTCCTAGTCCAGCTGTGCTCTCACCCTAGCGGTGAGTGCCAGTAAGCCTGTGATCAAGGGAAGAGGGTTGGGGGGGCCGGTTGTTGTCCACCCAGGGTGCGGACTGCAGGGGCTTTTGGTTGAGGAGAGTGTTGGGATGAGAGTCATAGTCAGATTTGGAAAACATTATCTTTCAAAAGATATTCATAGTAGAAAAATGTATGGTTTATAAAACAATGAAAAGAATCCTTCATCCTAATTCTGCCAGCCAGAGATATCTGTTGTTAACATTTTTTAAATATAAAACTATGATGAGTGGAGAATGGAAACCACTGCTCTTCTCAATACCCAGCTTGGCTGGCTATCCCAATCAGGGGCAGGGCCAGCTGCTGGGAGGGGTTGTGGGCAATTGGTGGGCGGGCCCTGCCCCCTATTAGGGTGGGGATGGCCTAGGGTAGGAACTGTGGGCTGATAGGAGTGGTGGGTTCCCATCAGGGGTTGGAGCTGGACAGGGGAGGAGCTGCAGGAAGTTGGTCGGCTGATCCCGCCCCTTATTGGGATGGGAGGGGTGAAAGGGGGGGGTGCCAGCTGGGGGAAAGGGTCATGGGTGATGTCCTGCAGCCTGCCCTCGATTGGGATGGGAGAGATGCCCTCGATTGGGATGGGAGAGATGGATCTGGAATAGGGCCAGCTAGGGGAAGAAGGTTGCCCGGCCGTCCCAACCCCTAATCAAGCAGGTTCACCAGTGTAGCTACCTGTTATTCTGGTTGTTATGGTGTTCCAGTCGCTGGCTTTTTATATAGAGAGATTATGTTTAATATAAATAATATAACACTTTATTTTTCTGTAACTTTTGTTCACTCAAAATATATGTCTGAGATTTATCCATGGTAATTCATGTAGCTCTTGATTATTTATTTTCATGCTGTGTGACAGTCAATTTTTTTCTCAAAGTATTTTAATGATTACATAATAGTCTAGTGTATAAATGTACTATAGTTTATCTAATCTCTTCCTCTTGTTAATCATCAGGTAGTTTTTCGTTTGTTTTTTCCTAAAAGAATTAGCATTCAGCTCAATTTTTATACATAGCCATTATTATTTCCTTCAACATAATAGAAATAGAATTACTATGTAGGCAGTTATACATGCTTTTAAGATAAAAGCTGTATTTTCTTACTGCAGTTATTTTGAAAGAAAGGCTACCAACCCATTTCTCTTTTTATTTCAGTCTCTCTTTCAATTGCCTGCATTTCGAAGACTTGTTCTCAGCTACAGCCTGCCGCAGAGTGTACTTGAAAATTGTCCCAGTCACACCGTAAGTTGCTATTATTGAGGAATCTTCACTGTTTAGTTCCTTTCATCCTAAAAGCTTTTAATTTTTTGGCTGAAGCTGATAACTGTGATGCTCTTGATTTGTGCTAATGTTTTTCACTTCCAAATGGCTCTTTTTCCTTCTTTGTGACAAGAAATAAGGTTTGCAAAAATGTAAAGTTAAATAGGAATAAAATTGGAAAAACAGTTTTAAGAAAGTGGTAAGTTACCTGCCGACTTCAGCATGTGGAGATGCAGAATTACTGTTCTGTTGTGGCAGCGAGCAGTGAGCTGCATTAGTCACTCAGACCTAGTGATGCAGAGGAGGCACCTAATGCTAGAGGTCTGGACTCAGAAGAAGTTTTAGCCCTGGCTGGTGTGCTCAGTGTTTAAAGTATCGGCCCTTGAGCCAAAGAGTCTAGGGTTCAATTCCTGGTCAAGGACATGTACTTGCGTTGCAAGTTCAAACCTAGGCCCTAGTCAGGGTGGGTGCAGGAGGCAACCTATTGATCTTTCTCTTTCTCCCCTTCCTGCCTCCCTTCCACTCTCTCTAAAAATCAATGAAAAAAATATCCTTGGTTGAAGATTAACAAAGAAGACAAAGAGGATAAAGCCTGTTGCCAGTGATCAGACCCTTCCCAGGATTTCAACTGGGTGACAGATTTCCTAACAGGAGGGAGGATGGCAGCTTCAGAAAGCAATTACACTATTAACACTATTAATTCCCTTGCTTCTACATAGTAGACACTCTTTCAGTTGTGAGTAATCCTCCATAGAGACCTTTCAGAGTACCTATAACATAGTTTGAGACCTGGCCCTGGTCTAGATCTAGGTAAATATAAATCTAAGGAGTGATCATTAACAACCTTTCTTTTTACGTGTTGTAATTTTCCAAGTAAGAGGTTGTAAGAGTACACATTGCTGTGTTATCTACAGGAAAAGAGAAATATCATGTTTATGCAAGAGCTTCAGTATTTATTTGCTCTGATGATGGGATCAAATCGCAAATTTGTAGACCCTTCGGCAGCCCTTGATCTCTTAAAAGGAGCATTCCGATCACCTGAGGAACAACAGGTACAAGGTTTTCCCTCAAACTCTGTGGAGTTTGAAATCATACCTAACATTTCTGTAATGTTTATTTTAACCGTGTAATAAATTATGAACATGAGTAAGTAGGACTGTGGGTGCCTACCTTTACCCTTTATAATGTCTAAAGAACAGTTGGTAAAAAGAGTGTGTGTTGTCTGGGGGAGGCTGGCAGTTCTAAGAGGAAGAAGTAGTAGTAGAAATAACAATTATAAAGAGGCCGTTGAAGTAGGACGAGATTGGAAACTAGCTCAGTGAGTGCTAGCAAAGAGTCACTGAGAAAAACAAAGTCCTTTGTCTACACATTTGCTGAGGTATAGACTGTCTAACCCTGAGTTGAGCAACTCTGAGCAGTCTTCTAGATGTTAGTAACTTCTTTTCCCCGCCTCCTATTAGGAAACAAAGCTCTCATTATTAGTGCAGCTTCTTCCTCATAAAGTTAATTTTTTTCCTTTAAAAGTCCTACAGTTCTGCAAAATCTCAAAACATTTACAAAAGGTTTCTTTTTCCATTCAGATCTCATAAATTCTAAAGGACTACAGTGTGTTCTTTGGGCCTTTTTAAAAAGTCCTAACTAGAAGATTTAGTTTGTTACAAAAAGAGGTGGCTGGAAATGGCAGCGTTCCAGTTTCCTCCTAGCCACAACTTAGAGGCTGCCTCATGTGCATTCTTTTGCACCTTTGGTAGTTGGTCACATTGTTCCATGCATATTCTTGATAGGTGGCCCTAAAATAGAAATCATTGCATGGTAATAGAATCTTAGTGATTGGTGGGATAAAAACAAATGTTTGTTTCCCTAAGTATAGTGTGGAGTCTAACTCTTATGCAATTTGTTATTTTTCTTATAGCAAGATGTGAGTGAATTCACACACAAGCTTCTGGATTGGCTGGAGGATGCATTCCAGCTCGCTGTTAATGCTAAGTGAGTGTCAAGGATTCGTTTGTACATCCTTCCTGCTCACAGTGGTCCAGTGAAAATTATGATTAGGGGGAACAATACTCATCTTAAGTAGAAATTGCTGGTTTTACCTGACTGGCATGGCTCAGTGGTTGATTGTCGACCTATGAACCAGGAGGTCATAGTTTGATTCCCGATCAGGACACAGGACCAGATTGCAGGCTCAGTCCCCACTAGGGTACATGTGGGAGGCAGTTGATCAATGATTCTATCTCATCATTGATGTTTTTATCTCCTTTCTTCTTCTCTGAAATCAATAAGGAATAAAAAAGAAATAAAAGGAAAGAAATTGCTGTTTTTTTTCCAAACTTCATGGAGTAACCACTCATATTTGTCATTGTGCATCCCCATTGCTTTTGGTTTTTCTCTTTGAGGATATAGATAATTATATTAACCCATAATTTTTTACTAAAAGTGCCATAATTATTAACTTTGTTACAGCCATAGCCTGTGGTGTAAAATGTGTTAAAAGGTTAAATTGTAGATGTAAACATGGTGGAATAATCTAGATCATTAAATTTGATCTAAGACAATTGGTGTAATCTGTGTAGACAGCTTTTAGTCATGTCGATCATTAGCAGAAGTGAAATTCAGGGATCCCTCACCCAATATACATGCTGAGGAATTTGTTTTCTAAATTGTCATAACTTTGGGTAGAAGAAATGTATATTATAAAACAGCAAATGGAAACATACATAGTTAACAATTTAAGGTAGGCTTGTAGATATAAACTACAGTTGACCTTAGAACAACATGGGTTTGAACTGTGCAGATCCACATATACATGAATTTTTTTCAATGACTATATTAGAAAACATTTTTGGAGATTTGCAATAACTTGAAAAAGCTTGAGATGAAACATATAGCCTAGATAAAAATCAAGAAAAGTTAGGTATGTCCTGAATGTGGAAAATAGTGTATTATTTTCTTTCATAATTTTCTTAACATTTTCTTTTAGCTTATTTTATTATGAAAATACAGTATATAATACATAACACACAATGAGCTGTTTATATTACTGGTAAGGCTTAAGGTCCACAGAGATTATAAGTAGTTAAGTTTTAGGAGAGTCAAAATTATACATGGATTTTCAGCTTTGTCCCTAACATCCTCATTGTTCAA
Organism: Lasiurus cinereus; assembly: GCA_011751065.1. Taxonomy (NCBI): domain Eukaryota; kingdom Metazoa; phylum Chordata; class Mammalia; order Chiroptera; family Vespertilionidae; genus Lasiurus; species Lasiurus cinereus. Next base: position 38,464,749 of record JAAGEH010000005.1, on the reverse strand, counting down.
GGGTCACTGTATTTTCATTCCTTGACTATCATGCCACTGGGAAAAAGTTTTCTATTTATTTGTGGAACTACACAAGAAGGTTCATTCTTATCTATGTACTACTTTTATACCCTGTATACTTTGGAGAGCTATATCTGTATCTCATATATATATATATATATATATATATATATTGATATATGTATAAGCCTTTCAGGCCTTATTGTCCTGTGCTTTCAGATTTTAATATATGCTTGTCTAGTTAATATGTGGATTGAAATAATCTATTACTTATTTTAGACCATACCTGGCTCTTCGTTTAAATGAAAATGTAATGTTTTTGCTTTTGAATGATGGTTGGTTTTACTTTAGTGCTTATCTGATCCAAATTATACCAAATTGTCTCCTTTTTTTAAAAGCAGCAATCCCAAGAACAAATCTGAAAATCCAATGGTGCAGCTATTCTACGGTACTTTCCTCACTGAAGGGGTTCGTGAAGGTAAATTCTCTGCTGTAACTGTTAATGCTAGTCCTGTGACCAAATCTATATTACTGTGACAATTTGGGGAGGCAGTGTAGTGAAAGGGTTTGGGAATCAGACAAATGCAGGTCTGAATTTTGGTTCTGCCTCTTAGAAGCTGTGTAATTGTGGACAAATTATGTGAGGTCATGGATCCTCGGTCTCTTCATAAGAGAGACCGAGTCAGGTAGCTCTGTTGGTTAGATCGTCATCTCCATACACCACGGTTGTGAGTTTTACCCCTAGTCAGAGCATATACAAGAATCAACTAATGAATGCATAAATAAGTGGAACAACAAATTGATCTCTCTCTTTTTCATCAATCAATACAAAATTTAAAAAGATGGGCCTGATCATTATCTCAGAGTTGTTAATTAAATTGTGTAATATTTGTACTACCCAAATCTAGTATTCATTTTAGATACACGTGATGTTACTTAATTTTCTGTTCTTTCCAATGTAATATCTAATCTCAAAAGGTTTTATTGTGTTAGACTCCCCCAGTATGTTTTTGTTTATTTCAGAGAGGAAGGGAGAGAGAGAGAGGGATAGAAACATCAATGATGAGAGAATCATTGGTCGGCTGCCTCCTGCACTTCCCTTACTAGGGATGGAGCCTGCAACCTGGGCATTGTGCCCTGACTGGGAATGGAAACATGACCTCCTGGTTCATAAGTTGATTTTCAACAACTGAGCCACATCAGCTGGGCTGGTTAAGGCTTTTTTAGGCAAGACAAACACACAGGTCGTGGGATAGTTTTGGTCAGGAGACATTTACTGTCTGCTTGCATTTATTTTTGCAGTGTTAGCAGTTGCCAATGATCTAGGCCTGGATCCACTGGTTCATTAGTGGTTGCCACACAGGCTTAAATGCACTATCGATCAGTTTTCAGGATGTTGCTGAATTAAAAAGACATTGTCACTGGTACCAGAAAAAAGGGCTTTAGATCTCGCTGTGGTAGTGATGTCTTTTAAAAATCATTCTGTTTCTTTGTCTAGGAAAGCCCTTTTGTAACAATGAGACCTTCGGCCAGTATCCCCTTCAGGTAAATGGCTATCACAACTTAGACGAATGTTTGGAAGGGGCCATGGTGGAGGGTGACATTGAGCTGCTTCCTTCCGACCATTCAGTGAAGTACGGACAAGAGGTGAGTTGAGTATTTTATTTGGTGCACCAACCACAAAGCCAGTTAAATAGGACTGAGCTTTTTGGCCAGTCATTTTCCCATCACATAGCTTTACATGTAACAGAACTTAAACTCGTCTGAAATCTCTCATGAGTTGACATTAGCTGCTGAGTCTTACTATTGGATAAATTTCTTTACTAAAAGTGTGAATTTGGAGTCTGAGTTACTCATATAAAGGTTTTATGTTGCTTCTGATATTTCAAGTGTGATCAAGTTTCTCTCTTTCTGTTGAAGCCTACCTGTACCTGAGTAGGGAGAGCGCACTGCCTCCATATTTTCGGAGGGTAAAAGTACAGTGATTAACTCCTATGGTATGCCATTTAGAATATTTTCCCTATTATAGTATTTACTGTTTTCCATTGTAACTTCTGCCTTTATTTTAAAATTTTTAAAATTTTGCATTTATTTATTTTTGTGGGTTGGAAAGAAATGGGGACATTAAAGGGAGAACAAGGGTAATTAATATCTCAAGACTTCAGCTGGGTTAAGAATTGCATTTGCATTTGTAGTAGCATTATTGTCAGTACCACACGGCTTGGATTATTCTCATCATCCATTTTGAGGCAAAATTATGGCTTACAAGTTGAGTCCAACTCAGTAATTATTATAGGAGGAAGAAAAGTTTTCTTGAGTTAAAATAGGGAGCAGAGCATGAGTTTTGTCAAAATGCATTAGTGGTAGGTCAGGGTTGGGACCTGGAGAGATGAACTGCTTTCCCTAACTTTTCAAGGAAAGTACCGATTTCCTGATTGTGAAGAGCTGCATAGAGCTGATGGTGTGCTTACAAAAGAGAGAGGATGCTTACCAGTTACTTAGCCTTCTGGAGACCTTTATTCAAGGATGGAAATACTTTATATATATAAAAGAAAATCATTATGCTTGTTTAGATTTAGCCCTGAGGTAGTCAGACAGGCTATCTGGGTTCACCTCAGCCTGACGAGGGCCTGTGAAGGGAACCACTGTTCGTATTTTTGGTAAAGGGAATATTTTAAAGCTGTCATACAGACCTTGGCCTATAGGTGAATTGAACAGAAAGGCTTTTCCTGGTCTAGCTTTTCCTCATCTATGACCAGTAACAGTTGAGAACATTTTTAAAAGTCAGGGCTTTCTTTTCTTGAAACTCAAGGTAACATTATAGGTTCATATGTCTGAGTTCCTTAGGATATATCTGTAAATTGTTGGAACTGAGAGATTTTCTCAGGAACTTGAGAACTCATAATCATGAGGCTACTTCGAGTTTCCTTTTTAAACAGGGGATTCAAGTTATGGTTAATAGATCATAAATAAATAGTGCATTATATATGCATACATATTGGTCTTTTTAGCTGATTCATGGAGACAGTTGTTCCCTTACATGCTGCTTAGACTATAATTTCTAATTCTTTGGTTAGGCTGCCATTTTCTTCAGGTTTTGAATCTATTTTGAATACTGATGACTTAATGAATAAATTGCATAAGTGCTTGTGCATTCACATATTTAAGGGTGTTTATTTCTGAGGAAGATAGTTGAGCTGGAGTATTGAGGAATGTTTAACCATATTTTCAATGAGGGCATGGTTCTAAGTGGTTATTTCCTTTAGGATTTGAGATTAAACAAGAGCTCTAGAATGAGTTTGATTTGATTATAAATTCTATACCAAAAATACAGGTTTATGAGGGATATTTTAAATCTGACTATTGCCATTTCCTGAAAATAACTTATTTCTCTCACATTTCTACTCCTGACATAGTGTTGGTTTACAAAACTACCTCCAGTGTTAACCTTTGAACTCTCAAGATTTGAGTTCAATCAGTCCCTTGGTCAGCCAGAGAAAATTCACAATAAGTTGGAGTTTCCTCAGATCATTTATATGGACAGGTGAGTTCTGTGATTGATTGTCTTAAGATTGTTTTAAGATTATGTGATTTTTATCTCTCAGTTTGTTTATGTGATGTATCACGTTTATTTATCTGTGGATATTGTACCATCCTTGCATCCCTGGAATAAATTCCACTTGGTCATTGTGTATGATCTTTCTAATGTAATGCTGGATCTGATTTGCTAGGATTTTGTTGAGGATTTTAGCATCTATGTTCATCAGAGATATTGGCCTGTAATTCTCTTTCTTTGTAGTGTCTTTATCTGGTTTTGGGATTAGGGTAATGCTGGTTTCATAGAAAGAGCTTGGAAATGTTCCTTCCTATTGAACTTTTTGGAATAATCTGAGGAAGATAGATTTTATTTCTTCTTTGAAACTCCCCTGTGAAGTAGTATGGACCTGGGCTTTTTGTTGTAAATTTTTTGAGAACTGCTTCAATTTCCTCCATAGTTATTGGCCTATTCAGATTTTTTTATTCTTCCTGGTTAAGTTTTGGAAGGTTGTATTTTTCTAAGAATATGTTCATTTCTTTTAGGTTGACCCGTTTATTGGAAAAGATTTGCTCATAGTATTTTTTTACAATTTGTCGTATTTATGAGAGGTCTGTTGTTATTTTGCCTCTTTCATTTCTAATTTTATTTATTTGGGTCCTCTCTCTTTGCTTCTTGGTGAGCCTGGCTAGAGGTTCATCAATCTTGTTTATCCTTTCAAAGAACCAGCTCTTGGTTTCATTGATCTTTTGTATTATTATTTTTTTAATCTCTATGTCATTTATTTCTGCTCTGATCTTTATTATTTCCAATCTTCTGTTCACTCTGGGTTTTTCTTGTTTTCCTTTTAATTCTTCAAGTTGCAGTGTTAGATGGTTTATTACCAGTTTTTCTTGTTTTTTTTTTTTTTTGAGATAGGCCTGTCATGCTATGCACTTCCCTCTCAGGATTGCTTTCATTGTGTTCCAAAGATTTTGGATTGTTGTGTTTTTATTGTCCTTTGTTTCCAATTTCTTCTTTGATCTCTTTGGTAACCCACTCATTGTTTAATATTATGCTATTCAGCTCCCAAGTGTTTGAATTTTTGTGCTTGTTTTTATTCTAGTTGATTTCTAATTTAATGCCATTGTGATCTAAGAAGATGCTTGATATGATTTCAATCTTTTTGAATTTAGAGATTTTGCCTGTGTCCCAATATGTGGTCTATCTTTGAGAATGTCTCATGGGCGCTTGAGAAGAATGGATAGTCTGTAGTTTTGGGGTGGAATGTTCTGAAGCTGTCGATTAAGTCCATCTGATCTACTGAGTTGTTTAGCATTGCTGTTTCTTTGCTTTTTTCTTTTTTTTTTTTTTGTCTAGAAGATTTAGGCAGTGATGTTAATGGGCTATTAAAGTCTCCTACTATAATTGTATTGTTGTCGATTTCTCCTCTGATACCTTCCAGAAGATTTTTTATTTATTTGGGTACTCATGCATTGGGTGCATAAATCTTTACCAGAGTTATATCCTCTTGTTGTATCAGTCCCTTTAGAATTATGAAGTGGCCTTTCTTGTCTCTTGTTATGGTCTTCACTTTGAGGTCTAATTTGTCAGATGTAAGTATTGCTACCCCAGCTTTTTTTTTTTTTTCATTTCCATTTGACTGATAGATATTTTTCCATCCCTTCATTTTTGGTCCGTGTGAGTCCTTTGTTCTGAAGTAGGTCTCCTGTAGACATCATATATATGGGTCATGTTTTCTTATTCAGTCACTCAATATCTTTTGATTGGAGCATTTAATCTATATACGTTTAATGTTATTATTTATAGATATTTGTTTATAGCCATTTCTGTTCTTTATGCCTGTGTTCCTTACTCCCTTTCTAGTTCTTCTTTTTACAGCATTCCCTTTAGCATTTCTTGCATTGCTGGCTGGGTGTAATGATAAACTCCCTTAACCTTTTTTTGTCTGCAAAATTCCTGATTTCCCTTGAATTTTGAATGATAGCCTTGCTGGATAGAGTATTCTTGGATTTAGTCCTTTGCTTTGCATCACTTTATATACTTCATTCCATTTCCTTCCAGCTTGATGTGTTTCTGTTGAGAAATCATTTGATAATCTTATGGGGGATTCTTTATAGGTAATTCTCTATCTCTTGCAAGCCTTTAAGATTCTCTCTTTATCGTTAACATTTGCCATTTCAATTCTGATGTATCATGGTGTGGGTCTTTTGGGATTCATCTTGTTTGGGATCTCTGTACTTGTGTAATTTTTTTCTTCCTCATATCTGGGAAATTTTCTATCATTATTTCTTCAAATAGATTAATCCTTGCTGTTCTTCTTGTCCTGTTGGCATCCCTATTATATGTATGTTACTTCATTTCATGTCCCAAAGCTTCCTTAGGCTCACCTGCTTTTTAATTATTTTCTCCAGTTGGTGTTCAGATTGGGCTTGTTTCTCTATCTTATCTTCTAACTCACTAATTTGGTCCTTTACTTCTTCTAGTCTACTGTTGAAACCTTCCTTAGCATTTTTGATTGTAGCTATCACTTTTTTTAAAATTAATTTTTATTAATTTTTATACATATCTCCCCATTGCCCCCCCTCCCTCCCAGGCATACCCTGACCCCCCAGTATCTGTGATCATTGGTTATGCTTATATGCATGCATATAAGTCCTTTGATTGATCACTTATCTACCTCACCTAACTTTAATCTTTCTGCTGTAATTTCAGTCTGTTTGATGCTTTATGATTTTTGTCCTCCTGAGAATTATCAGTCTACTCCCTTTCTGTGCTCCTGATTCTATTATATTCACCAGTTTATTCTGTTGATCAAATTTTTAATTCACTTAATTTTTAGATTTACTTGATAGATATGTATTTGTTGTTCATAATTTTTTGTCTTTTACCTTTTTCTTCTTCCTCTTCTAAAAGAGTACCTTTCAGCATTTCATATAATACTGGTTTCGAGTTGATGAACTCCTTTAGCTTCTTCTTCTCTGTGAAGCTCTTTATCTGCCCTTCAATTCTGAATGTAGTTATCACTTTTGATTTCATCCTGATTTTTGCATAGGTTATTATTTTCTTGTCCATCTAGTATATGAACTATATGACCATTATTCTGAATTCTTTTTCTGTCATATTGCATGTCTCTATTTCATTTATTTTCTTTCTTGATGAATCCTCTTTTTCTATCCTCTGGAGATTGTTTTGTTGTTTCTCCATTCTAAGTATCACCAAAAGGTCCAAATTCCAAGTTGTGGGGGCCTGAGCTGTGTGCAGTAGGAGTGTTGCACCATCCAAGTATCACTGAAGAGCTCTGACACCAAGATAGATGTGTGGCTGCTGTGGGTCAGTGGGACCATCCACACCAAGAATCAGAGTCACCTGCTCTCAGTGCTGCCTCGTGCACGTACCTAGAATGAGTGTCCCCACATGTGCTGTGCTGAGGGTCTCATAGCGTGCTCCTGGAATCAGAGTCCCATGTTTGAGCTCTGAGAATCGGTATGGCCTTGGATCAAAAATCAGGATCCCTGTGCCACGTGCACCAAGAATTGGAGTCACTGGTGCTCAGAGAGTGCACACTGAGAATCAGTGTTCCCGTGCACCCGCAATGAGAAACAAAATTCCCACATGTGCGCACTAAGAGTCAAGTCACTGTTGCTCAGTGTGGTCTCTCATGTAGAGAATCAGCATCCTCAGTCTGCTTGGAGGGCCGGGTTGCACAGCCTTCCTGTGTCGTGGGAGGCCTGCTCGCATGCTGCAAGAAATAGGCTCTCTGTGTGCACATGCCTAGAGTCAAAGTTAGGTAGCATAGTTGCCCTGTGTCGTCAGGAGGCCTGCTAGTGTGGTGTGGGTCTAACAGGTCCTATTCTGCTTCAGTGAGCCAGCAGGGAGGGGGTTCGGCTCTATGACAGAAATCTTCAGCCAGGATGTCTAGAGTCTTGGTGTCCGTGAGGTTGCTGCTGTCATGGCAGGTTTTTGTCCCAAGTGGCTGTAGGATCCTGGTTTGCATCTGAGGACACACTGGGTGGTGTTTAGGCTAGGATCCTAGTTGCTAGCAGTTTTGCCCTTCAAGATGGTGTGGTTTCTGTGCAAGCGCTGGCCGCCCCGGAGTGTTTGCAGTGGCAGCAGGGTTTTGCAGTCTAAGACATCCTGGTCCAGCAGTCCCCCAAAAACCCTGCAGGATCTAACTGTCCCTAGCTAACACACACACACACACACACACACACACACACCACATGTCCACACACTCCTCTATTGCTCCCTCACTCTTTCACACACTCTCACTCCCTGCCTTCTTGCCGGTTGCCATCTTTGTTCTCCCAACTGTTTTCTAATGTGGCTGTACAATTTTACATTTCTACCAACTCCATTTGCTTCAAATCTTCACCAACAGTGGAATTAATGTTAGCCATTTTAGTGGGTTTGTAGGGATATCTTACTATTTAAAATTTTTATTTCCCTGATAACTAATGATGTTGAGCTTCTTTTTATATACTTTTTAATTAATGGTTATTTGTATATTTTCCTTTGTGAAATGTCTATTCAAACCTTTTGTTCACTTCCTTAACTATGTTACTGTGTTCATACTGAGTTTTATGGGTTTTTTAAAATACATTTTAGATTCAAATCCAAATATTTCCCAATATGTCTCTTCCATTTTCTTGTGTTTTAGAAGAGCAGGAATTTTAGTTTAAATGACATGTAATGTATCAGTTTTTCTTTTATATTTTGTGCTTTTTATGTTCTAACTAGAGGCCAGTGCACGAAATTTGTGCATGGGGGTGTGTGTCCCTCAGCCCAGCCTGCAACCTCTCCAATCTGGGACTCCTTGAGGGATGTCCGACTAGGATTGGGCCTAAACGGGCAGTTGGACATCTCTCTCACAATCCAGGACTGCTGATTCCCAACTGCTCACCTGCGTGCCTTCCTGATTGCCCCTAACTGCTTCTACCTGCCAGCCTGATCATCCTCTAACCACTCCCCTGCCAGCCTGATTGATGCCTGACTGCTCTCCTGCCAGCCTATTTCCCTCTAACTGCCCTCCCCTGCAGTCCTGGTCCCCCACCAACTGCTCTTCCCTGCAGGCCTGGGTTCCCCCAACTGCCCTTCCCTGTAGGCCTGATTGCCCCCAACATCCCTCCTTGCCAGCCTGGTCACCCCTAACTGCGTTCCCCTGCAGGCTTGATCTGCCCCAATTGCCCTCCCTTGCTGTCCTGGTCCCTCCCAACTGACCTCCTCTGCTAGCCATCTTGTGGTGGCCATCTTGTGTCCACATGGGGGCAGGATCCTTGACCACATGGGGGCAGCTATCTTGTGTGTTGGGGTGACAGTCAATTTGCATATTGGTCTTTTATTAGATATAAAGAGGCTGGTGCACAGGCTGGGGCCAGCTGGTTTGTCCTGAAGGGTATCCTGGATCAGGGTATGGGTTCCCTTGGGTCATGGGGCGGCCTGGGTGAGGGGCCAGTGTGACCCAAGCCAAGGCCCTGGTATCTGGGATTTATTTATCTTCTATAATTGAAACTTTGTAGCCTTGAGCAGAGCCAAGCCTCCTGCTTGCTCCCTGACTGCAACCATTTTTGTTGGGATTTATTTATTTTCTATAATTGAAACTGTAGCCTTAAGTGGAGGCCAAGGCAGGCCAGGGCTACAGGAGTTAGCTCCCTCCATCGCCAGGGGCAACTCAAGCCTCCTTCTCTCCAGCTCCATGGCTGCCACCATTTTTGTTGGCATTTATTTATCTTTTATAGTTGAAACTTTGTAGCCTTGAGTGGAGGCCAGGGCCTGCCAGGGTGTGTGGAAAGCTTGGCTTCCTCTATTGCTTGGGAAACCCAACCCTCCTGCTTGCTCTGTGGCCACAGCCATCTTGCTTGAGTTAATTTGCATATCGCTCCTGATGGGCTGGTAGATAAAGCAGAGTGATGGTTAATTGCATATTACTCTTCTGTTAGATAGGATTAAGAAATCTTTACCGAACTAAAAGTCACAAATATTTTTTTTTCCCTTTCTGAAAAATTGTAATTTTAACTCTTAAATTTATGCCTATGACTCTTTTAGAATTTATATTTATATATAGCATGAGATAAAGGTTTTTGGTGTTTTGTTTTGTTTTGTTTGTAATAAGAGGGGCAAGATGGCATGTGGGTGACGAATTATTCTAGCACCATTTGTTGAAAAGACACTCCTTTCCTTCATTGAATTACCTTGATATTCTCTTAGAATTAATTAAATTTACATTTGTGGGTCTATTTCTGGAGTCTCTGTTCTGTCTATTGCCTAATCTTATGTCAGGGCCACCTTATCTTGATTACTGTGGTTTTATTATAAATTTTTACCTTAATATTAGTTCTCTAAATTTGTTTTTCTTTTTTCAAATTGTTTTGGTTAACCTGGTAAATTTGCATTTCTTTTTTTTTCTTTTTCCTTTTAATTTTTATTGTTGAAAGTATTACTCCTTTTCCTCCCATTAACTTATTCCAGCCCACTCCCGTTCTTCCTTCCCCTCCCTAAGCCCTCACCACCCATTGTGTCCACAGGTTATGCATCCTTTGCATTTCTATATAAATATTAGAATCAGCTTGTCAGTGATTGGATTTTGATTGAGAGTGTATTGAATCTATAGATCAGTTTGGGGAAAATGACTTGACTTAACAATTCTTAGTTCTTTAATCCATCAACATAGTTTAGCTCCATTTACTTAATTTTTTTGTGAATTTCTTCAACAGTGTTTCATAATTTTTAATACACAGATCTTTCACATATCTAATTGTTTATTTCTAAATTCATGTTTAATTTTATTATAATTATGTGTTTTTTACCTCATTGCCTCCAGGCTAGGCCTCCAGAGAGAATGCTTTCAGTAGTCTTAACCATTAAGTGTTTAACCATTATGTGTGATGTTAACTATGTGTTTTCATAGATGTACTTTGTCTAATTGAGGAAGTGTCCTTGTGTCCCTAGTTTGCTGAGACTTTGTGTTGTTAATGTTCTTAAATATAAATTGTGATTTGGGGCTTGTTTGCTTAGATACATGTACAGAAGCAAAGAGCTTATTCGAAGTAAGAGAGAGAGTATTCGAAAGTTGAAGGAGGAAGTGAAAGTCCTGCAGCAAAAACTGGAAAGGTAAGTTATGGACACCTCTGTGCTTATAAATGTAGGAGTTGAACATTAAAATCAGATAACTGGTTTATATTTAAAAACTAGATGCCCAGTGCACAAATTCGTGCACAGGTGGGGTCCTTTCGCCAGGTGGCATTTGGGGCTGTCTGACCCATCCCAATCAGGGCTGGCTGGCTGGGGGAAGGAACTTCAGGAGTTTGGCCAACTGCAAGAGGTTGGCTGTGGGGGCACACTGACCACCAGGGGGCAGCTTCTGCATTGAGCCTCTGCCCTCTGGTGGTCAGTACACATCATAGTAACCGGTCATTTGGTTGACCGATCGTAATGGTCACTTGGGCTTTTATAAATATAGGTAGGTTAATTCAGAGTTTGAGTATTAACTAGTATATTTTATAAAATAATATTTTTTTTCCTAAGGGTGAAGCAATTTTCAAGATGAGCTAATAGTATCCATGGGCAAACAGTAGTCCCAGAGGACTTAAGTGACTCTTAGCCACACAGTTATTGGCAGTGTATTTAGAGGACCCACATTCTGATTTCATAGCCCTTTCCTTTTCCACTGTCCTTCCTGTCTTTTTCATAAACATGAGGAAGGTAATATAGTGCTCCTCTCCTGTTGTCTTTGGAAAACAGTTTCTGAATATCTGGGGAAGGTAAAAACAAAAAACAATTGTGCTCTACCTAGAGTAGGGCTAACTGATTAAAAGGAATAGTATTTCTGACATGTACAAAGTCCTTTGTCTTATAGAGTATTCAGTCCCTTTTCTTTGTTTACATTATTTCTGTGGAATCACTCCTATGACTTCCTAAGGGGAAGTCAGTATAATTTCTAGTCAGAGCCCATTGAATTAGCATTTCAGAAAGAATCTCATACGATATTAGTGGCTTTCCCCCCTTTAACAATTTTGCTGCTATCATTACCCCATCTCTTACCCACTCTATTGCTAGGTCATTAATTTTCCTGAGAGGCAACACTGCATATCCTCTAATGTGGTTGACTTTGATTGCTCTGTATATATTTTCCACTAGTGTTTTCATTTCATAATGTCCTTCTAAATATAGAAACAATTTTCCTTCTTCCTAATTCTATACCCCTTTCTTCCCCCTACCTCTCATTTTATTTAGAGAAGAAAAATGTGAAGTGATTCTATCTTTTGTAAATAGAATCCCAGAACTACAGAGTTTTTACCTATATCAATTGGTCAGCTTAATTATTGTATCATTTAAGCTTTGTCTACTGTAGTGAACTGTAGAATTCATTAAAGTGAATTTCTTTAACGACTCTAACATATGATAGTAATGGCAGAGTATTGGGTATTATTAAAATAATTTGTTACTTTGGTTACATATTTCAGGTATTTATATTTACTAATCCCAAAGAAATCTTTAATAATATATGCCTGGCCTATGTGGTTTTTGAGTATATAAATAATAGGGTACTTAGAACTCCGCAAAAAAGATTTGCTAGTTTTCTTAAACTCTGACCTTTATCAATATCAACTTACCATTTCCAGCTTTCTTTCATTTTTTCCTAATAATTGCCAAGTGGCAATTATTATAGGGCAGCAAAGAAAAAAACTGTGGGTACTAGTTCACCAGCATTTTTTTTCAGATTTGAATACTGCTAATATCTCTATTTTCCTTTAAAAAAACAGCATTTACTTTTATGTCCAGAGCCTAAATGTGATATGATATCAAGAGAAAACATAACTGGCATGACTTCGGTTAGGAGTCCATTTGTTATATTTTCTGCCAGGTATAAAAGTTTAGATTGTTACAAATTTTTACTTTTGTAGTTAGAGATTTTTGACTTACATATTGTTGGAATAATGTGTTAAATATTGTGTAGTGTTTAGAAATAGACTTTCCATTAACTCTTCACACCACAACAGATCTTTTGTCAGCAAGCCTCAAAATATAAGACAGACATGGCCAATAGAGTACCATTGTCTTTGCCTCTTAGGTATGTGAAGTATGGCTCAGGCCCAGCTCGGTTCCCTCTCCCTGACATGTTGAAATACGTTATTGAATTTGCTAGTACAAAACCTGCCTCAGAAAGCTCTACGTCTCAGAATGACACAAGCATTACATCACCACTTTCTCCAGTGAATGGCCCAGTGTCTGACCTGACATCCAAGGAAAGGTAATGGAAAACGTTTTATTAGTATACATATATATATTTGGTTTATTTGTACTGTGCACCTTCTTTCTATCTGATTAACACCCCATATGAGCTTAAGGTCTTGAGCTCTTTGTCTTAAAGGGAAGAATGTTGCCAACTGTCCCTTGAGAGAATTTTCCTAATTCCCACCAGTGCATTCACCTGCCCATAGGAGGGTTGGGGTTATTTCAGAGCTTCCTGAACTGTCTTGGAATAGTTAGTGTTCGTTTTGTACCAGGGCTACCTTGTTTTGGGCTAGCTACCAACGATCTTTCTAAGAGGAAACTGCTCTTTCAAACATCTTATTCTTGTTGCTGAAAATATGCATGACTAAGTAAACATTAAGGAAAGAGATTTATTCATAAGTAGAAAACTAATACATGAAAAGACTGGCTTGCACTTGGAGAGGGTGGCCTAGAGGGGCTTATCTAGGGAAGGAACGGGGAGATCAAAGCTCAGGAGTCCTCTGATTCTTCTCTGGTCCAGCCACATGCAACAACCTTTGTAACCTGGAGGAACATTAGGGTCAGCTTGGATTAAACTTGTTGTGTGCCTTAACTATTAAAACGAAACACTAGAACCTCCTTAAAAAGGTTAGATTTTTGTGGGTTTTTTGTTGTTGTTGTTCATTTGTTTTAAATATTTTTTATTGATTTCAGAGCAGAAGGGAGAGGGAGAGAGAGATAGAAACATCAATGATGAGAGAGAATCATTAATTGATTGCCTCCTACACGCCCCACAATGGGGATTGAGCCTGCAATCCAGGCATGTACCCTGACCGGGAATTGAACCGTGACCTCCTGGTTCATAGGTCTATGCTCAACCACTGAGCCATGCCAGTTGGGCTATTTTTTTTTTTTTTAAAGAAAGATCAGGTCTTTACTGCAAGATTATTCAAACATCACACAGCAGCAGTTTCTTCAGTACATTGCAAAACATTTCTCAGGACCAGGGCCCCACACCGTAGTTTATTGCATAAAATGACATCTTAGAAATAGTGTGGCTACTGTTGAGCTTCACATTTGCTTTCCATTAAAAGCATCAGCACTTTTGGTGATGGGGATAGGGTCAGCTCCAATGGTATTCTCAGGGGAAGAGAGGGCAGGGATAAGGTGGACTGAAGTGAGCGCCTCCAGGGCCTCACTCCTGCCATCTCCTGGGGCACTTTTTGGAATATAGAATATACTCACGAAGAAACAAGGCCAGGTTCGGGCGGCATTTCCCACCTCAGGCCAGGTTCCTGCCCACTCAGGAATCTGGGGCAATTCAGATTCCGATGAGGCTGTTTGTGGTGGAGCAGTAATGCCACTGTGTGTGTATGGGCAGTTAGGATGGGGATAAGGAGTTATTCTTTATTTTCTTTCTTTCACACCACACATCAAATCCATCAGCAAATCCTGTTGTCATATCCAGGATCTTTCACTTGTCACCACCTATATATCCCTCATGTGTTCAGTCCACCAACATCCATGGTCTGGCTTGAGGCAGTGGCCTCCTAATTGGTCTCTCCCACTCTCTAGTCTTCAACATATGAGCCAGATGATTCCCTCATTTAAAATAAGTCTGATTATGTCCCTCTGCCTAAAACCTTGGAGGGGCTGCTATCTCCCTCAGCACAGAAGTCAGCGTCCTTTCTGTTGCCCACAGGCCCTCCATCACTTTGACCTTATTTCTGGCTGCCTCCTCTCACTCTGGTCTCTGCTATTTCCTAGAAGTGTCAAGTATGTTCCCATAGCAGGGTCTTTGCATTTTGTCTTCCTGTTTGAACCACAGAGCTTGCCTCATGGCTTCCTCTCTCACATCAGATGTTTCCTGGTTTGTGGGACTCCCTTACCGATCCTTTATGAAGCACTACCTTCCCCATGTAGCACTCCCAGATTTATTGTTCTCTGTAGTAGTTAGGATTACCTGCTCATGCCATATGTTTACTCTTTAATATAAGTCGCATGAAGCCAGGGACTTTGCTTTGTTTCCTGCTGTGTCCCTAGTACCTGGCACAGCACAGGTGCTCAACAAATATTTGCTGAATGAGTGAGTGGGTGCCCATGTACCACACACTGCACAATGCTCCCTATTCCTGGGGGTCTGTCACCAACTAGGAGATCCTAAGGACACACAGTTCTGTCTTCTAGTCTAGACCAGCCTTGGGAATTCCAAACCATAGTAGAGGGTCTGCCTCTTCCTCCTCAGGGATCCTGACGACCCAGGCACAAAGCACACCTTCCCCTGCATAATTACACCATCCCATGGGCTGACAGAAACACCTTAAAGGAGCCAGCATGGAGTCCAGGCCTCTGCCCCATGCTTCCAGGCCAGAATTCTGAACTGGATCACTGCAAACAGAAAACAAGAAAAAGAGACTGACTTTTGGGGCACACTTTTTTGTTTGTTTGAAAGAAGAAGCCATTTATGAGGATTACAGATAAATTACATTGTGGTTGTTTGACCTGTTCTGGATTTCCCCGGGTGAGGGATGGGATGGAGATCAAGCTGGCTTCATTGCAAACAGCATATGGCAGACACTAAACAAACATGATAAATACACTATTTGAGATAGAGGCCTTGGGAAGGAGCATTTGAAACTCCGGCCTTCAACAGGCAGGGCTTGCTCTGGGCCACAGACAGAATCAAGAGTTCTGTATAAAAAGGTTTATGGGGAGATTTCAGGGAAAGTATTTTCCATTTCAATATATGAAACAGTATTTTTGCACTCTGGGCAGTTTTGGGCATTACTTTATTAAGGTCATGTGAGAAAATATAGAACTTTTCAGCAAGGGTGCTCCTTACTACATTTTGGGACAAGAGTTTCTTTGTGAGAAAACAGCACCCAGTTGGTAATGGAGAAGAGGCCCTCAGAGCTGCTGCAACCTTGCAGTCTCCTGAGTGCACCCCCTGGGTGCATGTAGTGTTGGCATCTCTTTGCTGGTGAACGTGGTATCCCAAGACATATACTGCTGCTGCAATGCCTTCATGGAGCCCACTAGATGCTGCTTGATGACTGGGGTGGCAGCCCAGGGTCCAATCCATACTCTACCGCAGAGCATTTCCACTCATGCAGCAGCTCCCAAGGAGAACCTCATACACTTGCAAGGGGAGCAGTGGGGGATCGGGGGCTCTTGTCCTGGCAGCCAGAAACTCCCATCTAACCCTGTGGCCTTCTGGTTACTGACTGAAAAAGATTAAGTTTTTATGTTTAAAATCTCACCCATTTCCCCAATCCCCCCAACCCTCATATTAGTAACTAAAGGCCCAGTGCATAAAATTCGTGCCCGGGAGGGGGTGGTCCCTCAGCCTGACCTGCACCCTCTCCAATGCAGGAGCCCTTAGGTGATGTCCTACTGATGGCTTAGGCCTGTTCCCTCCGTAGGAGGCGACCTGGTGGATCAGGGGAAAGCACTGCCCCCATCACCCTGCTGCTGCTATCACTGCCACTGCTGGCCGCCACAGCTGCCAAGGTGTTTTCATCAACACAGACTTCAGTCCCTTCACCACAAAATAAATGGCAACTTTCTTCTGGCATTTTTAAGATGTCTCTTTCATAGTATATGACATTTCCTTTTTTTTTTATTCTCACTTGAGGATATTTTCCATTGATTTTTAGGTATATGTCCTTGACCAGAATCTAACCCGGACCTTGTGGTCAACAGGCCAAGGTTCTATCCACTGAGGCAAACCAGCTAGAGCAGGATAGGACATTTCTTAGCCCCTCCAGCAGCGGGCCTTTTTTCCTCCAGGAATAAGGTGGAAAAATCCTAGATTACCTTCTTGGAATCTTATTATCCAAGTTACCAAGAACACTGTGAGTGGCGTATGGGTAGCTTAGCCAATGAGTGGTCAGAAAAGGTGTTTCCTCTACTGCTCAGGCACAGAGGCGGAATTGCTGGTGCACTGCAGCTTGCAGGCCCTGTTCTCTATGGGCCTGTGCCATCTGTGGCTTGCCTCACCATGCACACAGTCCTCTCCTCCCACCTGCACACACATCCATCTCCTGAGCGTTCGTGACATTATGGCATCCTGGATAATTTGCATGTGTGTGTGTATATATATATATATATATATATATATATATATATATATATATCATCCTTGTATGCATAGAAGTGAGTATTTCTCAGGTGGCATGAGTCAAGGGATGGAGGAGTCTTTTCCCTTTTATACTCGTGTGTTTGGTGTTTTCTAGAGTGGTTTCATATTCTTTATTAAATAATTGTTTAAATTTCAGAAAGCAGTTGGACAGCCTATTTAAACACACATACAGTAATACTGCCTACTGTATGTATTAGATTATATTTATTATTAATTTTTTAAGATATATTTTTATTGCCCTGGCTGATTTGGCTCATAGATAGAGCATTGACCTATGGACTGAAGGTTCCCAGGTTTGATTCTGGCCAAGGGCATATGCCTGGTTGCAGGCTTGATCCCCAGGGGAGGACATGCTGGAGGCAGCCAATCGATGATTCTCATCATTGATGTCTCTTCCTCTCCCTCTCCCTCTCCCTCTCCCACTTCCACTCCCTCTCCCTCTCCCTTCCTCTCTGAAATCAATAAAGAAATATATATTTTAAAAAAGAAGATATATTTTTATTGATTTGAGAGAGGGAAGGAGAGGGAGAGAGAGATAGAAACATTAATGAGAGAGAATCATTGATTGGCTGCCTCCTGCACACTCCACACTGGGGATCGAGCCCACAACTTGGGCATGTGCCCTTGACCAGAATCGAACCCAACCCTCCAGTCCACAGGCCAATGCTCCATCCACTGAGCCAAACTAGCTAGGGCTATGTGTATTAGATTTTAAAGTTACTCTATGGTTGTGCTCCCTTTTGAGATTGAAATATCTGCTCTCTTGCTTATATTGGAATATTCCATATATATGGGCCCTCCGGGAAGAGGTTTTTTCCATTATTTTGTTTGTGAGAGAGAGAGCAGGTGGGAAGAGTAGGGAGTGAGGATTTCTTTAAGTCAAAGTCATAGGAAGTTTATGTTCTTCAGTTTTGATGTGAAGTAGAAACCTAAGTACAATTTAGAAGCTTAGTTTATATTCCTGCTGGTTTGTGTGTAGTTTGTTTGACATTATTAGTATATATATTAACATTTACTTTACATACTTTATTCTCAGCTAGTTCAGGGCAATGGTGTAAAGAAGTTAACATTTACATTTAGAGCTGAGTGTTAGATTACTTACCTGGTATTTAGCTAAAAAGTGGTAGAGCTGGGATTGTTTGCCTTTGAGTCCAGCCCCTGTTCTTCTCTCCAGGGTGTTACCTAGTTTGTATTCCTGTGACTTGGATGTTCAGCTGATATTTTATTTTTCTTGCTCTGTATATTGTGTTCCTGGGTTTATCTATCCATCTCACTTTAATTGGTTTGATTTTGGGAACTCTATAGTTAATTCCTTGATTCTTCCAGGCCCAGTCTTTCCTTCGCCATGCTCTCTCTCCTCTCTTCTTCATGAGAATGCAGTATAACAAGAGGTGAGAGAGCATGAGTCATAGACTCGGGCAGGTCTGGGTTTAATAGCTTTCCATCGCTTACTAGCTGAGCAAACTTGGGCAAATTGCTTAATTTTTCCAAACCTTAGATTTGTAATTGTTTAATAGGGATAGTATCTGTAGAGTAATAATATCTGTCTCATAAGCATACATATTGTGTTAAATGAGACGATATCTGTACAGGAAAGATTCAGCTCTGCACCTATGCAGAGTGAATACTCACCAACTTACAGTGGTGATTTTCCACATAGCAGCTTGCTTTCAAGGCATGTTTTGGATCATATGAGCATGATGTGTCTTCTTTCAGCACAAGTAAAGAAAGCTCTTCTCAGGACGTTGGAAGCACCTTTTCTGAAGACTGTCTACACAAGTCTACAACAGTGACTACTCCACTGGCATCTTCCCGGTCTCTTGGGTCAATGCCTGCACACCCGGCTCCCCGAACAGTCACCGAGGAAGAAATCAACTTTGTTAAGACCTGTCTTCAAAGGTGGAGGAGTGAAATTGAACAAGATATACAAGGTTGGCTCTTCTAAAACTTGTCGAACAGCTATTCATTGCCTTCTCTGTTTGTTTGAGTATTTGGAAGTTTTGCACCATGAATACACTTGCTGCTATTGCCTAGTATGTATTACTGAATTTTGCCATATATGCTGTTAAATTTTGGGGGTTGTGACTTCTTTTGTTTCCTATAAGGTTGGGTCACATACTTCCATTATATCGCTGTGGAAAGACCCCTATTAGATTTCCTTCTCAAAATTTCTGGACTTCCTGGGCAGCTCACTTGCTCATATCCTCTTTGGTTGGGATTTTTCTATATGGCCTCCTGACTTTTCTCAGACTTTTCTTTCCCCTACTTTTTCCTTTTATCTGGAGAGCAAAAAATAAAAATAAAAATTCAGATTCCTTCCAGGTTCTTACAGAAATTTAGCTCTCTCTTGCTCTGCCACCTTCTTTCAAGTCATATTGCTTGGACATTTGCACCCAAGTGACCCATTAAGGTCTTTCTCTAAGTAGGCTGTTTCTTCTTTAAGAAATAATTGGTGCCAATTATAAGAGATGATTTTAAAAATCTTAATGTAATTGTATTAAACTAACAGTATTCATAACCTGAAGCCCTAGCTCAGTGGTTCTCAACCTTTCTAATGCCGCGACCCTTTAATACAGTTCCTCATGTTGTGGTGACCCCAACCATAAAATTATTTTTTTGCTACTTCATAACTATAATTTTGCAACAGTTATGAATCGTATCTGTGTTTTCCAATGGTCTTAGGCGACCCCTGTGAAAGTGTTGTTTGACCCCCAAAGGGTCGCGACCCACAGGTTGAGAACCGCTGCCCTAGCTGCTTTAAGACAGTCTTCCTTCATGGCTTATCAAGTGGAGTTGAAGTCATCAGAATCCTGGCACAGACAAGCAGTGCTCATTGCTTAGTTGAAGCAGCCTCTATGATTTGGAGTGAAATCATCTTAACTAAGTCTTCTCTTTTAACAGATTTAAAGAACTGTATTGCAAGCACTACCCAGACTATTGAGCAGATGTACTGTGATCCTCTCCTTCGCCAGGTAGAATGAATTGATGGGAAAGTAGTCAAACATGTTCTAGTGGTGTTAATGGAAGATACAAAAAGGAAACTGGATGGCTTTCTTTGAAACTCAATTAGAACTTCTTGAGATATAAGAATAAACTTAGGAGTGAAATTGGTCATGTTCTGTTATTTTTATTTTAGGCTAAAAAAAAAAAAGTAATGTATCTTCTGCCACCAGTAGAACTCAAAATATATTTGTTTTGATTCTGCTACGTGTTGCTTTTTGATACATTAGAAAGGCTTGCTGTCAGATATTAATAAAAGTTGTCATGCCGTAGTAATTTAAGTAGTACAGTGGGGAAACCTGAACTAGGGACCTGTTACTTGTCCTTTTCACAGTATTGGTGTCTTTTGTTTACCTGCATACTTTCAAGGTTGGTTTCTCCAATGATTCTAAAAGGGAGGTAGGAGGGCAGTTCTCATTTTCCACATAATTTTTTTGTTTAGAATGTGACATTCTGGGCATGGAGGGGAAAGAGGTTCCAGTCAGGGGCATAGCCTCTTAGCGGCTTCTGGGTCAGTGGTCATAGGAGAGGAGCTGTCTCCAGGGTTGCATGGAGGCATGGTTCTGTTGCATGGCGGGAATGCATCATGTAAATCTTGGTTTTCCCCATTTTCTCTTTTGTATTATTTCAAAAATTTCTCCACCAGTAAAAAACATGTCAAGGTACTGATTAAATGTCCGTTTAACTTGAGTATGTGGCCGACTTCACTTTTCCTCATCAGTAGTTACTTGGCACTTAAGCATTGCTTTATGTTCTGCATATTGTGAAAAGAGAAGCTTTTCAGGTGTGGAAACTAACAAGTGTGTAGTTGAAAGGGTCTTCACCCCAGATATTTGAACAGTTTCAAGAGAATATATATAGGGATCATATGACTGATTCATAATAAAATATGCTAACTTAAATGTTGTTGCCAAATACAATAGAGAACAAGATGGCTGCTAAACTAGCTGTAGGTCCCCAACGTGGTAAGTATTTTCTCAGCATAATGGTCAGGGTGATTCTATTTTTAGATAAACTGTGTTTAAAATTGGGGAATAAATAGGTCTGGGTTATCTTTGGTTTTATATCTATAATCATAACAGTTTAGAGTTAAATTGAGGTCTCAGAAGAAGTTCTCTAGTTCAGTTGTCTGGTTTTAAAGATTTGGGCACTGAAACATAATTGGTAGATTCCAAGGCTGTGTTTTTGTTAGTTCATCTTGAATCACCAGGATATCTCGATGTGAACAAACATGTATACCTTTCTCATGTCTGATAGTTGGGAATAATCTTGGATTTTAATAACCTAAGCTTTGTCCACTGCATCTCACTCAAGAAATGTGCTTTCTGGTTTGTAGGTGCCTTATCGCCTGCATGCAGTGCTTGTTCATGAAGGACAAGCAAACGCTGGACACTACTGGGCCTATATCTATAATCAGCCCCGGCAGGTCTGGCTCAAGTACAATGACATCTCTGTGACCGAATCTTCCTGGGAAGAACTTGAAAGAGATTCCTATGGAGGCCTGAGAAATGTCAGTGCTTACTGTCTGATGTACATTAATGATAAGATACCCCACTTCAATACAGGTAAAAATATCTTCACAGGAGCCAATAATGGGGGGAAATATGTACTGCTCAGGGAAGGGGGCACATTCTTTATAGTTTAAAATAATTTTAACCTAGAATTTATCATGAAGTAATAATGCATTTTTTAAAATACAGACATTACAAAGGAGAATAAAAAGAAAAAATAACGTTGCTCTCTGGCTTCTATCCTTGAGCCCAACAAGTATTCATTGTCAGGTTTCTTATGCTGTGTTCAGAGACTGCTCTGTGCAGCTACTATATTTACTTATTGACATCTCCTCCATCCCATTTCCCCCCTAATGGGATATTTTCCTTTCTGTTTTGCATCCTTTTATTGTGTATCTTAGTAACTTATATTTTCATAAATAAAATTCATTCATTATTTTATTTTAATCCTCACCTGAGAATGTTTGTTTCTTTTTTAATTTTTATTTATTTTTTTATAGAGAGAGAAACATCAATTGATTGCCTCCTGTTACGTACCCACAACCTGGATATGTGCCCTCACCGGGAATCAAACCTGCAACCTTTTTTGGCATCCAAGACACTGTTCCAGCTGATTAACCCAACCAGGGCTCTTTCTTTTTAACCCCATAATCATTCCATTGCATGGAATATATATAATTTATTAAACCAGCCTCCTATTGATAGACTTTTAAGTTTTCTCCAGTTTTTTCCTTTTTTAGTAACATTTTGTATACATTTTTAAAATGTTTTTATTGATTTTAGAGAGGGGAAGAGAGATAGAAACATCAACGCATTCACATTGATATTAAGAGTAGTCATGCTTATAATTTATATTGGTCCTTTATTCCCTGCTGCATGCTTTCAATTTTTATTTCTTTAATAATTTATAACTCTGAAAGGAAGATAGGCAGGGTAGGAATTCTTATTGCCTACATTTTCCAGCCGAGTTTCTTTAGTTGTCCAGTAAATAAATGGCAGGTCCATGATTCAAATCCAATTCTGACTCCATATTCTGTTCTGTTTTACATGTACATTATTCTTTCTTCCTGTTACATCTTCTCTGAGAGGTCTTATGGCTAGCATTTCACAGCTAAGACCATAGGAGGCTTTTTATTTCAGTATGCACATTAGGGGGAGAGGGCGGAGAAATGAGCACCTCACAGTAATTGATCTTCATAATTGCATATTTGCAGTGTGAAAGCTGGGACAGCTGCTTGTGGGAGTAACTGTACAAATGACTATACTGTGATTGGTATATAGGAGCCTTGGTATATATGGCTCAAGCAGTTGGTAATAGGAGCCTCTGTATTACTGATATGGCTCATTTTTACATTCTAGAAGTAAACAAGTGGAAACTGTCATTTGCTTAGTGAAAAGACTAGTTAATGGTAATCAATAAGTGGATGTGTTGTTCTCTAGGAGGTTTTGTTTTTGTTTTGGTCAAACCAAAAAAGGTTTAGAAATGAAATATAATAAGTCCTTGATATCTTGCCTTATTCTTCTTTTTTTTTCCTTTTGGTTAATACCCAAGAATATTTTTTCCAATGATTTTTAGAGAGAATGGAAGGGATGGAGAGAGAGAGAGAAACATAGATACGAGAGATTGTTTGCCTCTCACTTGCATCCCTTCCGGGACCAAGCCTGCAACTGAGGTATGTGCTCTTGACAGGAGTCAAACCTGTGACCCCTCAGTTTGTGGGCCAATGCTATAACCACTGAGAAAACCTTCTAGGGTTATCCTGTCATTTTTCATCATAGCTTTTAATGACCCAGTTATTATTAACCATCTATTATATCAAATTGCTTTCTGATAGCATTTAATTGCATGAAACTTGAGACAGCATAAATGTATTGGAATTCATCTCTAACCATCCTGCAGTAGACATTCTTACCAATAATAGATGCAATGGTTATAGTGATAAAATCATTTTATTTGAAATTTCCATTGGATCTAATTATTTTTCTGAATTTCTAGGAAATGTTTGCTCCATTCTTACTATTTTGCCAGTTATTGGCCTCTATTCCAAATCCTTACATTCATTCATTCTTTAATTTAACAGATAATTCAATATGTGCCAACTTACTAATATGCCAGGCTCTGTTATTGATGTGTTCTGTTGGTCTTAAATTGTCAATACTTCTGATGGATTATGTAAGTGTGTATGTATTTTTCATTAGGAAAGACCTTTTGATTTCTCCATCTTTGTTCTTTCTCAGAGGCAGCCCCAAATGAATCAGATCAGATGTTAGGAGAATTGGAAGCCTTATCTGTTGAACTTAAGCATTACATTCAGGAAGATAACTGGAGATTTGAACAGGAAGTAGAGGAATGGGAAGAAGAGCAGTCTTGCAAAATTCCTCAAATGGAATCTTGTACCAACTCAACATCACAGGATTTCTCTACACCACAAGGTATTCGAGAAGGGTAGTGTGCCAGCGATAGTATTACAGTGGTACCTCGAGATACAAGTTTAATTCGTTCCGTAACCTTGAGGCGTGGGAAACTATGAGAAGCTCGAGTCTCAGTAAACTGGTGGGTCTTGTGCAGCCGGCTGATCCGCGCGATTACTCCTATCTCAAATGTTGCTCGTATTTCAAAGCAAAAATCGCTCGCTCAATGACTCATATCTCAAAAATCTCGTATGTTAGGGCACTCGTATCTCGAGGTACCACTGTATTCACATTGCCCTCCTTCAGCCAGCCCTATGCACATCACCTGATGGAGTGGTGCCTCCATGTGCAACTGCAGTACATTTCAAATAGAGTTGGTATTGCACAACCTGATGGGATAACTTGTGGTTCAGAACATGATTTCTGATGAGTAGGAGTAATAGCAGAAAGACTAGCTACCTATACTTTTATTTTGCTTAGTTTTGCTTATTTCCCAGGTTGTAAGAGGAATTATGGTAGGATTAATAGGTAGATGTTATGAAAACAATTCTCCAAAGATGACCTTCCATCAGGTCAAATACATGGTAATGGAAGGAAACTAGATTTGGGGTGGGGAACATGCAATAGAGTACACAGATGTTGAATTATAATTTTGTACACCTAAAATTTTATAATGTTATTAGCCAATGTTATGCCTATAAATTTAATTTTAAAAAAGAATTTGTAACAGCATTAATTGTAATGTATGCAAATGTAAATGTGTCAAAGCTCAAGAACTTTAAAAATATCCTATCTAATAAAAGAGTAATATGCAAATTAACCACCATTCTGCTACACCCCAAGCCACACCCACCAGCCAATCAGGAACAAGTATGCAGATGAACCCAAGCAAGATGGCTGCAGCCATGGAGCAAGCAGGAGGCTTAACTTTCCCCCATAAGGAAGGAAGCCATGCTTTCCACACACCCTGATAGGCCCAGGCCACTCCAGCCTACAAAGTTTCAATTATAGAAGATTAGTATATCCCAATAAAAATGTGAGCAGGAGGCTTGTGTTTCCCTGGCAATGGAGGAAGCCAAATTTTCTGCATGCCCTCGCCGGCCTAGGCCTCCATTCAAGGCTACAAAGTTTCAATTATAGAAGATAAATAAATCCCAGATACCAGGGCCTCTGCTTGGGTCGCTGGGGGGCATGGCCAGCCTGCAAACCACCACAGGCCCCTCCCCCAGGCTGCCCCACGCCCCAAAGGAACACTCACCCTGATCCAGGACACCCTTCAGGGCCCCCACCTTGCATCAGGCCTCTATCCTATCTAATAAAAAGAGTAATATGCAGACCGACCATCCAACACACAAGGTGACTGCCCCCATGTGGACACAAGATGGCCTCCACAAGATGGCCAGCAGGGGAGGCAGTTGGAAGGGACCAGGCCTGCAAGGGAGAGCAGTTGGGGGCAATCAAGCCTGCAGGGGAGGGCATTTAGGGGTGACCAGGCTAGCAGGGGAGCCATTAGGCATCAATCAGGCTGGCAGGTAGAAGCAGTTAGGGGCAATCAGGAAGGCGAGCATTTGGGAGCCAGTTGTCCTGGATTGTGAGATGGATGTCTGACTGCCCGGTCCTACCTTGTAGCATCGGGCCTAAATGGGTAGTTGGACATCCCTTAAGGGGCCCCAGATTGGAGCGGGTGCAGGCTGGGCTGAGGGACACCCCCCATGAATTTCGTGCACTGGGGTGAGAGAGAGAGAGAACATAAAAAAAAAAAACACACACACACATACACACACATATATATATATATATATATTTTTTTTAAAGTCCATCTTCCTAACAGATGGTGTTTGTAGGAAACCTTGGCATAAAGGCGTCTAACCAAGTCAGGAGGAGCACATTAAGTTTTACAGAATCATCAGTGGTTTTGCTGAAGTAGCTATTCCTGTGGTCACAGTTTCTAGGAGAAGCTTACATAAATTTTATTAAATGTTTGTTAGAAAGGTTGTATATTCAACTTTGTGTTCATCCTGCTTGCCTTTACAGAGCCTTCTAGACATTATGTATCATCAGACACTAATTTCTCTGTCCATCTCTTTACCAGAGCCTTCAGGAGTCTCTGCCCATGGGGTTCGCTGCTTGTCAGCTGAGCATGCTGTGATTGTCAAGGAGCAGACTGCCCAGGCCATTGCAAACACCGCACATGCCTATGAGAAGAGTGGTGTCGAGGCAGCCTTGAGTGAGGTGAGAATGACTGAGGGAGCCCCGATTCAAGACAGGTGGGCTGTCAGAATAATTTCCACAGTTCTTTCACATTTCTTTGATTCTATATTTCTGCTGCATTTAACCAGTCCCTCTATATTTCTCCTTTTTTTTCTACTCATTCTTTCTGTTCTGTTGCCGCAGCTTAAGGAAGCTGAACCCAAGAAACCCCTGCCCCTGGAAACAGACTTTGCAGAGCAGTCAGAGCAGTCCCCAGAGGCTCACGATGCAGACTCTGCTGCCCCACCTCATTCTGAGGTGTCTGAAGTCGAGATTCCCAGTGTGGGGAGGATTCTGGTTAGAGCTGATGCAGACGGATATGATGAGGAGGTACAGAGCTGAGTGCAGGGTTGAGTTGCTTGTTGTCAGTCTTACCCCCTCTCAGGTCACTGCATGTACTTGAAGGTGTTCAGCAATGAGTCACACTTTCTTATTGAAACAAATGACACGAGGCCTAGCAGGTTTGACCTTAGTTACTGTTTTTAACAAGATAGCCTTGTTCCCACTGTGTACTGCTCCCAGTATATATCTATCCAGTGTATATTTATGTGGCCACTGCAGAGTTTAGATGGCTCAGAATGATAGAATTTAGTCCTTTGTTTGGCATTAGGACAAACTGCCTGTTATGTGTTTGTATTTGGTAGTATTAGTTAATTGTTTTTCCTCCACATGTATAATTTCTAGAGGTATAGTGAGCCAAACAAATGTAAATTGGAGTTGTTTCTAATTCTAAAGCTTTAGGAAGAAGCTATAGAGTCCCATGTGGTTGAGGTGCTCCTTACAATTGTCTCTGCACAATAAACTAGCATGAATCTTGCCCCTTAGATTTTTTTTTCCTGTGAGATATAGTTTTAAATTATTAAAAGGTTTCTATTTTATGAAATCATATTTGTGTATCCCCTAATTTCCACACTATTTTAAATGCCCTATTCATCCTAGTAAAAGTCTAACATATTTGTGTGTTTAGGACATACACTCAAACTAAATTGGAACTAAATTGGAATTCTCACCTCAGATACTTCCTCCCTGATAGCTCTAACTCAACTTGATTCTTGGGCAGTGCCATAACAGATAGTTTTAGACATACATATTTAGTCATTTGTGCATTACAGAGAATGCACAGAAATAGCTTGTCTTGGGCTGTGTGTGTGCATAGGAGTAAGTGTGTAGACCTTGACATTGTGTAGAAGGCAGTGCTGTCAGTGTGCATAAGAATTGGTGTAGAACTTGACCTGCAGTAGATGCTGACCAAGGAGCACACGGCCCTGCTTTCTTCAGCAGGCTACTCACCTGTCTTTTCATGCTCTTTTGAACCTTTCCTTTCTCCTTTTTGTCTGTTTTGTGCCCTCTTGTGGTAGGTGATGCTGAGCCCTGCCATGCAAGGGGTCATCCTGGCCATAGCTAAAGCCCGTCAGACCTTTGACCGAGATGGGTCTGAAGCAGGGCTTATTAAGGTATCTCCGTTTTTTAATTTCTCCTCCTTATACCACAGGTATCATAATAATGGGGCAGTAATTCTATTAGTCCCCAAACAATAGGATTAAAAATGTCTTTCATTAAAGTAAAACATAAAACTCTCTTTCCTGCCTAACTAATGAATATGCTGCCCACCACACCGATCGCTCCTCTTCTCCTGGCATTAATGTGGGCCTTGGTGAGCAGTGCCATCTGTCACCCAGCTGGGAGTCTTGCTGCTGTTGTTCTTAGGGAATGTCTAGTAATAAAGCTAATGAGACATTGCCTTTGTACTTAGGGGGCTGTAATATGAGGAAGTGGACCATGCTTTTTAAGGTACTTGAATAAAATTTAAGGTATATGAATAAATTGCATTTATGTGGATTTTTAAGATTTGGGTCCTTGGGACTCAAGGACATTCCTGAAATAATTAAAAGTAAATATTTTTTTCTGAAAACTTTATGAAACACTGTCTCTTACGAGTATAGTATGTCTCTGGTGCCAGGATGTTAGAAGAGTTCCATTCCTTATGAAATGCAAACACCTTACAGACTCCATAGTTGCCTCTGTAATTCCTCAGTAAGGATTTCTTAGGAGTCTTCTCAGAGTTAGGGAATCTCTGTCACCTGAGGCATCAGTGTCTGTGCAGAAGGCCACAGTGCGCCTTTTCTGATTCAGCTGCCTTTCATAGGCATTCCACGAAGAGTACTCCAGGCTCTACCAGCTTGCCAAGGAGGCACCCTCCTCTCACAGCGACCCTCGACTGCAGCACGTGCTCGTCTACTTTTTCCAGAATGAAGCACCCAAAAGGGTGGTGGAGCGGACCCTTCTGGAACAGTTTGCAGATAAAAATCTTAGCTATGATGAAAGGTGAGAAGGGACTATTTAGGTGAACCTCCTCCTTCTGGGTCTGGTGTGGCTCCCTTTCCTGAGGGGAAGCTGTGCCCTGGCTGCTGTCACTGCTTCCTGAACCTTGTCCCACACAGGTCCATCAGCATCATGAAAGTGGCTCAAGCTAAGCTGAAGGAGATCGGTCCAGACGACATGAATATGGAGGAGTACAAGGTCAGCTCTTTTCTTTAAATCTGCAAAGCCTCAAACAT
Source organism: Lasiurus cinereus (assembly GCA_011751065.1). Classification (NCBI taxonomy): domain Eukaryota; kingdom Metazoa; phylum Chordata; class Mammalia; order Chiroptera; family Vespertilionidae; genus Lasiurus; species Lasiurus cinereus. The sequence continues at coordinate 38,436,129 of JAAGEH010000005.1, read as the reverse complement.
TCATTCCTGAGGCAAAACTTACAATTCTGTGATTTGTCCTCCCCCTCCCCACCTGAAAAAAAAACACACAAAAACAAAACACCACCTGAATAAGAATGGATAAATTATCTTTTCTTACCCTCAGCATGACAGGCTTCTTTATTCCATCTTCATCAGAGTGAGTCAGCACTTCCTTTTCTTAAATATGTGCTTTTGCCTTGTTCTAGGCATATAATTAATTCCTGAACTCACAATTTGGGTTTGTTTTAAATAATCCAGTTTCCTATATTGGAAATAATGTTTTTATATTGGAAACTCGATTTCTGTGCATTAAAGTGCATATATAACTACAAGTTTTTTTTTAAAGCTTTGTATTGTACATAAAATAGTGTTATGTACCAGCTAAGGTGTGCCCACCACACTCACTGAGCTTGAGTGTTGTCCTGTGACTGGAATGACCTCTCCTTTCATCTTCCATCTGGATGGTTTTCTCAGAACTAGAGAGGTCATTCATTTAAACCAGAGCTAAGTGATTTTGACATGAGTGCTGCAAATTAAGATGGTAAATTCTAAAGCTCATATGAAATACCGTGGAAGAAAAAGGGCATTAAAAATGTTTTTATGTGAAAGTCTTTGTGTTCGTTGCTTTTGTGCCTGGCCATATGTGCACAGAGTTTAAAACTTATGGGTGGGCAGTATGAAAGTAGTCTGTTGTGGTCATCATCATTAACACGAGTCATCCCTTTTCAGAGGTGGCATGAAGATTATAGTTTGTTTCGGAAGGTGTCTGTGTACCTCCTGACAGGCCTGGAACTCTATCAAAAAGAAAAGTAAGTTGTCCTTTCATGTTTCTAAGACTGTTGGTTGGGATTCTCCTCTCTGATTTATCGATCCCCACCCAGGAATACTGAGAGTCACGGGCATGCCCCACCCTGTCATGTGCACAGCGTGCCTCTGTTGTCCCAGTATTGCCCTTAGTGTTGCTCTAATTGTCACACTTGTGTTTTCATCCTTCACGTAATGATAGATTTAATAGTAAAGAGATGTAGTGGCCAAATTTCTTTTATGATAAATTAAGATGAACTCAGTGAACCTGAGAGCTGGTGCAGTCCTCAGTCAGCACCTAGTCCAGTCTTTGTCAGGAAACCCTGAGCCCAGGGAGCTTTCAGGATTAGTCTGGGGTTTTGGGCCAGTTTGCGGAGAAGCTGAGACTGGCTGCAGTCTTTGACCCTCAGGCTTTTCCCAGTCCTCAGTACCACCCCCTCGTTTCAGATGTCCATAATGCAGCCATGGAAACTCTTGTCTGCGGGGGCAGGGAGGTGTAAGCCCTGGGTTTTGGAGGAACCTCAGCTGTTGTTATCTGCCATTTCCTAAGGTACCAAGAAGCCCTCTCCTACCTGGTGTATGCCTACCAGAGCAACACCACTCTGCTGACCAAGGGGCCCCGCCGCGGTGTGAAGGAGTCGGTGATCGCTTTATACCGAAGGAAATGCCTTCTGGTGTGTCTGTCTGTAACGCCTTAAATCTCTGTTGCTCGTTGTCTTTACCACTGCCCTGCAAGCCAGGAGGAAATTAATCTCCAACAGGTTTCACATTTTCCCAAACTCTCAAGAGGAGCTTAACATTGGAACAGATTATTTAACATTACTTAGTGGATATCATTCTTCAGTCCCTGGTAGACAAGGGATGAGAATGGATTACCCCTTTCTCTGTGCCCTTCATGTGTACCTGTGTTTCATCTCGTTGCTTTCCTACCAGCCTATGAGTCCTTGAGCACGGGTTTTCTCCTACCTGTGTTCTCTGTCTGGAATGTAGTAAACATGTAATACATGTGTGTTGAAGGAATGCAGTGTTTCTTTTGTGGTAGAAGAAGATTGCTGGTCGATAAGAGTCCTAGTGACTTCTAAAGAGACTCCAGTTTTTTTTAAGTCAGGAGCCATGAGTATTGGCCTGCCTTCTGGTGTTGTCATTGTCACATTCCAGGGAATGCTCCTAGCCTGTTCGCACTCGGCAGCATGAGGACAGACAGACTGATGCCCTCTGTCTACCCAGGTCTAAAGCGGTGCTTGTCCTTAGAAAACTGTGCAGGGATGCTTGCCCACAGGCTGTGTGGTGTGTGTGTCTTTCCTGAGCCCCTTCTCCTCCCAGGGATCAGGCAGCCTTCCCACCACTACCCTGTTAGCAGCACATGGAGGAGATGAAGTCATGACATACACCGACCCCAAGAGCTTCATTTTCTGGTTTACACAGTAGGTCCTCAGGTTAAGTTAGAGATCTGTTCCTACGGCGTAATGTAACGCGATTTTTGCTGTAAGTCAGAATCCACCTATATAAGCATCTATGTCACTCACATGGAGCACATACACAGCAGCAATGAAATAAAACAGTAAAAAAAACTTAAAAGAAAGATAACAATTCCTTACCTTTACTTATGGTAAATAAATAATAAAAAACATAAAGCACATATGTACATACGTCGAAATGACAGAATTTTTTTTTTTTATAAATAAGTGGGAGACAGCAATGTAACCACGAAACAACAAAATGACGTATGAGGAGTTCGATGTAACCCGAGGACTGTCTGTATTTGATTTCTGTACTAGTTATAGGTGAGGCAGGGCATTTGGAAGCTGAAGAAAGGCTTGTAGATTGGGTGGGTCTGCATTTATTAGAGCTACTTTTATTTTTTAAGTCACCAAACACAGGTTACATTTGGCCTGTCCTGCTCAGCTTCCATGGGTAGGCAATAATAGTGAACTGAATGGTTCCCAAGCTGGCTCCAGTGTGCGCCACAGTCACCTGGGGAACTTTCATGAGAGGATGATGCGCAGGCCTCTCCCCAGGCAGCCAGACTGGGGCCTGCGCAGCCTCCTGTCTTCTGCAGGTGGTTCTGACGCTCCGTGGAGATGGAGGTCCATTGAATAGGCCTTTTAGTGGAAGCAGGTGTTAGGCATGATCTTGACTTGGAAATTTAGGCCATTGGGTCAGAGGTTTAGCTGCCTGCGAATCACCTTGGGAGCTTTTATCAAGTCCCGGTGCCCAGCATACCGATGACAGCAGCTGATGGGTGGAGGAGGAGCAACATGGTTTTTAGAGATTCCCCCGGCAATTCCAATGGCGGTAAAATTAGGCAGCCACTTGTTAGGATGTTCTAACGTTCTTATTTATCTTTTCAGACATATTTTTCACTCTTTTATCCTATAGGAGCTGAATGCCAAAGCAGCTTCTCTCTTTGAAACCAATGATGACCATTCAGTAACAGAGGGCATTAAAGTGATGAATGAGTTGATCATTCCCTGCATTCATCTCATCATCAATAATGACATCTCCAAGGATGACCTGGATGCCATTGAGGTCATGAGAAAACACTGGTGCTCTTACCTGGGACAAGATATTGCAGGTGTGTTGCTTTTAGCATTCTCAGTAATCTGTACGGCTCTTGGGAATGACAGAAATTAAAATGGGCTCACTCTATAGTACAGGTTGCCAAATCTTGCCAAAGAATTATGGGAACCCCTAAGTTTAGGGAGTTAGAAGTGGACCTGCTCTACTGAGGTGGGGAAGCTGGGCCTCTGCTCCTCTAACTTCCCTGCCTCCTCTGAGGTGCTGAGGCATCTCCAGACAACCAGGAACCCTACGTGAAACATCACAGCTCTCCAGGAGTGTCTGACCTTCCTACTTTTCAGTTTTCAGAATCTGGATTTCAATTGCATAGTTTAAAAATCAAAATCCATTTATGCTGCTCCCTGGCCAGTTGCTTAGTGGTTAGAGTGTCAGCCTGTGGACAGATGGGTTGAGGGTTCAATTCCTGGTCAAGGGTATGTACCTGCTGATGTAGGTTCGATCCCTGGCCCCAGGTCTGTGCAGGAGGCAACCAATTGATGTGTCTCACTCACATCAATGTTTCTCTCCCTCCTCCTTCCCTCCCACCATCTCTAAAAATCAATGGGGAAAATATCCTTGGGTGAAAATTCAACAAAAAGAAAGCCATTTATGCAGCATGGTTATAAAAGACCTATCATATTAAACAAGGTTGCTTTTGTGACCAATTAGTAAATGGACTATTCTTGCTTGTCCTAAGTATTTTAGGGAGGGAGTCTAAAACTAGTTATTTTAGGGGAATTTGATAGACTTAGAAAGTTGGTGTACATTCTGATATGAATCTTCTCTCTTAGCTTCTCACTAATGTAAAGATACTCTATTGACTGCCCTTAGCTGGTTTGGCTTAGTGAATAGAGTGTCAACCTGCAGACTGAAGGGTCCCAGGTTCAATTCCAGTTAAGGGTACATCGGGCTCAATTCCCAGTAGCAGGATTCTCTCTCATCATTGATGTTTCTCTCCCTCTCCCTTTCTCTCTGAAATAAATAAAAATATATATTTCTTAAAATGTATTCTATTGACTTCTTAAAGTGCTTGAATTTTTGTTGTTTGTTTTTTGTTTTAAATATATTTTATTGATTTTTCACAGAGAGGAAGGGAGAGGGATAGAGAGTTAGAAACATCGATGAGAGAGAAACATTGATCAGCTGCCTCCTACACACCCCCTACTGGGGATGTGCCCACAACCAAGGTACATGCCCTTGACCGGAATCGAACCTGGGATCTCTCAGTCCACAGACTGACGCTCTATCCACTGAGCCAAACCGGTTTCGGCAAGTTACTTGAGTTTATAGTATTTATTGAAAATTCTATTATAATTAGTAGATGTGACTTTCCTTTTAATGTCTTCAATTTTTGTGTAGGCCGTGTGTGATATATGGCCATATTTAGTGCACTGTATACACACTGTATATTTTAATCATTTGAAAAACTATTACACCCTTATATTTATGATACAGAGCATTATATCTGCTTTTCAAGGCTTAAAAGAATGACTAAACGATCTGTCCTGTCCATAATGAAGTCAATGCAGTGTTTTTCTTCCATATGCCAGATGGCTGGAGCACGACCTAAAGCTTTGGTGTACTTGACAAGTCGGTCTTTGCTCCTGGTTGGGCCTGAGGGCATCACCATCTGTTGTTAGTTGGCCAGAGCAATGCTCTGCGGTTGAGTAGTGGGCTGTCTGGAGGGCCTTCTCATAGAGTTTCAGACTTAATTAGAGTTCACTTGAGTTCTACTTAGCTGTATATGTAACCATCATTTTCTCTCCACAGAGAATCTGCAGCTGTGCTTAGGGGAATTTCTCCCCAGGCTTCTGGATCCTTCTGCAGAAATCATTGTATTGAAGGAGCCTCCAACTATTCGACCCAATTCTCCTTATGACCTTTGCAGCCGGTTTGCAGCCGTCATGGAGTCAATACAAGGGGTTTCAGCTGTGACCGTGAAGTAAGCAGTCATGTGGTCAGGGCCTGCTCTGGTCTTTGGTTGCCTGCCCATTAAATAGAAGTCTGTTACCCAGTGTTTACCTTGGGAGAGGAATTAGGTGAAAAGGAAGATTCAGATCCAGACCCCAATCATGTTCTATGTGTAACAAAGGATTGAAAATAAAATTGCACTTTTCAGGAACAGAATCACTAGCCTGGTTTTCCAGAAAGAGGCAGGAGAATACACTAGGGTGTTGAATTATGTGGAAAACCCAAGATGGCCTGTTCTACCCATGGGAATCCTTGGGCTTTTGTGAGCCTCTACCACTTTTTAAATGATCCTTCAGCCATAAATATTTTTGACAGCAGAATAGAAGGGTGAGTCATTGGAACCTGAACCAGATGAACAGCTCCTAGTTATTACAAATGACATTTGAAAATTCTTAACTGCCAGAGATAAGAAATATAAAACTTGCCTGGCTCTTGGCAGGATGGCAAGTTGGGTTACTGATAAGCCACCGCCCTTTATGTGTGGGTAGAATACAAGATCATATGGCTGGATGATGTGGAAAAGTCAGAAGAAAGCTGCCTCTCCTTCTCTTATTTATATTTTTAATGAAACCAGAAAACCTCCTAAGTGAAAGAAAGAAAAGTATTAAGGATTTTAGATGGAATAACATTGTGAAACTTGACCTAAGGGTGTTGGGTTTGCGTGGTTGTTTTCTTTTTTAAATGGGAAAGTGAGTGTAAATTCTTGGGTGTTTCCTACTGTTGACCCTGTTCTTTTTGGTGAGGGAGCCTTTATTTTATTTTACTTTTTTAATTTAAGTATAGTTGGTATATGATACTATATTAGTTTCAGGTGTACAGGACAGGGACTCGACATTTATATACCCACGATGTGATCACCATACTGAGTCTAGTACCCATCTGTCATCGTGCAAACTTACCAAATATTATTGGCTATATTTCCCTTCGCCTATTTCACTTATCCATCCCCAACAAAACAAACACAGACCCATAGAAACAATGATCAAACTGATGGTTAAAGATGGCATTTTATCATTGTTAACCATTGAATTTTCTAGCGCCTGAAAATTGTCAGAAACATGTCTAAGGCTGCTGCTGACTCAAAAGAACATTTTGATGCCCTCTCCCTATTTGTTTTGAAAAAATAAAGGATGTGGGTTTGTAAAAAGAAAAAAGAAATCTATATGTATATGTAGAGAGAGAATATCTCCTGTTACCATTTTTAAAAGGCTCCATTTTGGATATTGTGTTTTAACGGAATTTTCAGATTGAAGGAATTGTGGGAGGGAAGAACGCTTGATATCACTATGCAGATTTTATAAATGTGCAATAAAAGAATTTGTTTTACCTTTGGTGTGCAGTAAGGCCTTTATTTAAATATATGTCTTCTATTTTGGAAGTGGATGGACTTGGTAAACATTTGTTATGTATCAGTTTTTCTTTTTTAAAAGAAAAAAGGGTTAAAAAGCTTAAATGGGGATAAAATAAGAGCAGGCAACAGGCCTTAAGTAGCACCTAGTGGTGACTGATAACTTTTCGTCTCATTTGCTAGTATTGCATCCACTCTATCAAACTTAGAAGGCAAAAAAAAAAAAAAAAGCATTTAACTGAATTTTTTATGTTTTTATTAATGATTTAGTCATATTTTATAGATATTCAGAATATCTGTGTTTTAAGGTTATTGCAAAGATTTGTTTCATGGGAAATCAATAAATTATCTATTGATTGATTACCTTTTACTGCTTAAAATTTAAACCATTTGCCTTCACTTTTAAATCCCTGTCATTATTGAGTATTGTGCACAGTGTATTATTTCACTTCATATAACAACCTGGGATGATGATGGGTCAGATATCATAAGCCGTGGAGCCAGGACACTAACCTTCACTTCACAGCCTGTGCTTGAACAACTGCTCAGCTGTACTGAGTAGTCTTGTAAAACCTTTTCTTTTGTATCTTTCCACATTTGTTATTTCCTGGTCAGGTACTGGGAGTCTACAGTTGACCAAGGAAGGAATAGATGGGCATCTTTAGTGTGCAGTGTTGAGTAGTTTGCTAACTTGGGACTCACACCACCAGGGAGTGCTGAAAAGCAATTTCTTTATCCTCACATTAGCTGGCTGCCTTCAGTCATCCTGGTTTCTTAGAGTTCACAAACTGCCTCAAGCTAGGGATGACTTACGTGTTTAAAGGGTTGTGTAAAAAGAATGACGAGGATGAGAGGAGGAAGAAGCAACCTATGTGACCCTTAGCTAAAATGATTCAAGAGTCTGGGCATGGTACTTATTTGATCTCAGCAAAATTCCCTTGAAACTGGGTTTAGACTTCCTGGTTAACTGGAATTGCAGTCCTCTTTTTGGAATTGTTAGCTCCTTAAAGAATTGAGGCATATAAGCTCATATGTGTGAAGTGGATACATAGGACAATTTAAATGAATAAACTAGAGGCTAGTATTGAATGTGGCCTTGGGATGTAGCAGGGATAGGACAGAAAGGGGAATTAATTGTAGCTATAGTTTATTCATTTTCACTGCTCAGTGGTTAAATACCTTATAATTTATTCTCTCATTTTGAGTCATTTCCTGATTCTGGCTACTACTTATACTGCTACCAGGAACATTACATGTATGTCTTTTGATGCACACAGTAGTGCATTTCTGTTGGTGTGTAACTATAAGTGAAATCATTGGGTCATGGAAATAGATATATCTTTATTGGGTACTGCCAAGCAGTTTTCCAATGCACTTTCACCAATTTAAACACCCACCAGCAAGAGTTCAGTGTTGCCCATATCCTTGTCAAGATTTGGTTTTGTCAATATTTTTTAATTTACCTTTCTGGTAAATGTGTAATGATACTGTTTTAATTTGCATTTCTCAGGTGCTAATGATGTTGAGCATCTCTATATACTTAGTGGCCTTTGGCTATTGTCTTTTATGAAATGCCTATTTAAGTCTTTTGGCCCACTGTGTTGAATTTACTATCATTTAATTAATTGATTTACTAGTAGCCCAGTGCACAAACTTTGCACATTGAAAGGAAGTTAATTAGAAGAAATATTTGAATATCGCTATTTGCCCTTTATAATAGAAGTGTCAACCAAATTCACAATTGACAATGACAGATCAAAACACCTGGAAGATTGGCGCCAGCGAGAGCTTTATATATATAGATGAACTGCTTAATTAGACCTGCATTCTGATTTAGCTAAACTTTTTCAAGCCCACTGAAGCACTCCAACTTCTCTTTCAGGTAATTGTCAGCAACATAGTAGTAAATATCAACATGAAGCAGTTTATTACTATAGATCATGCAGGGAGAACAAAGGGTAAAATATTTAACTGCAGCAGTGTTTGACTATATTTTGCACAGTGAGGAAACCTGAAGTCATTTTCAAGTTCCACCATTTCTAAATTTTATAAATTAACATTTTCTAGCTATTGAAAATAAAATAGGATTCCATCAAGTCTATTTACCTACTCCAGGACTTCTGTATTAAATGAGATGAGGCAGGGAAAAATGCTTCCCAGACATTTGGTTACAATGTGAAATGTTTTCACCTAGCTATAAAGCAAGTCCTGTTCCTGGGCTGAAGAAACTCCAAGGAAGCTAGTTGCTAGGGAGAGGAAGCTGGGTGTTGCTTCATGACGTCATTACCTGCTGCCCACAGCCAGTTGCTGGGTGGGGCTGGGCTGGGCTGTGGGCCATATTTTGCACCTTGGGGTTTTAGCAGCATCGGTTACGATTTGGTGGACTCACTTCGGAGTGATGGTGGGGCCTGTGACCCACTTGGGGAAAGCCAAGTATTGCTTTGTCGTCCCCAGGTCCATGATGCTGTTTCTCTGTAAATGGCCAGTGCACATCATGGTAGCTCCTGCATTGAGCTGCTATCCCCTGGTGGTTAATGTGCATCAGCGACTGGTTGGATGGTCAGACACTTAGCATATTAGTCTTTTATATCCTTTACTAGAGGCCTGGTGCACAAAATTCATGCACAGAAGGGTTCCCCTCAGCCCAGCCTGCATCCTCTCCAATCCAGAACCCCTGGGGGGGATGTCTGACAATCTGGGACTGCTGGCTCCTAACTGCTCACCTACCTGCCTGCCTGATCGCCCCTAACTGCCCCCCCCTCCTGGCCTGGTCATCTCTGAATGCCTCCCCTGCTGGATGGGTGGTTTCCCCTCACTGTCCTCCCCTGCCAGCATGGTTGCCTCATGCAGCCTGCTGTTCAGTCGTTGGGTCATCCCTCACTAACCCCCCTGCTGGCCTGGTCATCCCATGCAGCTTGCTGTTCTGTTGTTAGTGTAGATAATAAAAAGCTATTAGGCAAATAGACCTAACAGTGGAACAACCAAACAACTGTTCAGTGTGACGTGCACTGACTACCAGGGAGCACGTGCGGAACATGTTGGGCATTGGCTGTGGCAGGATGGTGGAGCAGGTGAGCAGGGGTGCCCCAAGGTGGGACACTGGTCACTAACATGAGGGCGAACCTCTGGTGGTTACTGAAAATTCTTTGCTCCCATGTGCTGCAGCCCTGCCTGGCACTAGCACCTGCTGCCAGAGGTGGCCCCAATCACTCTGTGCCATCAGCAGGTGTGAGCAGGACTGGCGATGTCAGCTCATGAGAGTATACCTTTCAAGGTGCATGAATTCATGCACTGGGCCCTAGTATATAGATAAGAGTAAAAAAATATTCCAGTTATGGAAGCTTTTGGTTATATACATTGCATATATCTTTTCCCACTACAGTTCTGCACTCTTGATATCTTTCAATTAAAATAAGATTTTATGTTAATGTACTCCAATTTTTCAGTCTTTTCCTTCATAGTTAGTGCCTACTATGGCCAATTTGAGGAACTTGTTGCCAAGGTCATAAAGATATCTGTTATCTTATTATTTTACATTTCACAGTTAGCTATTAACTCATACCATTTATTGAAAACTGTCCATTTCCCAGTGTTATACCTTTGTCATTGATTAAGTGTCAAGGTAGGGGGCTATTACTAGACTATTTTGTCTACTTATACCATTATCATAATGTCTGAAGTACTTACAAATCTTGATTTCAAATACAATAAATCAATCCAGTTTTGAACTCTTCAAGAGCGTCTTGGCCAGTCTTGATCTTTTATATTTCCATATAAATTTTAGAATCAGTTTGTCAATTTTATACATGCACACACAAATCTCCAAGGGTTCTGATTAATCCATAGTGACTATAGGTAATTTGGAAAGAATTAATAACCTCTGATCTATGAACCTTATATGTTCTATTTATTTAGGTTTTCTTTATTTTCTATATAAAAGTCTTCCACACCTTCCATAAAATTTCTATCTGGATGTGTTCAAGGTATTGTAAATGTCATTTTTAAAATTCCAGTTATTTTTATTGTGGCTTGTATCTAAAACCAAATTAATTATCAGTAGTTTGGTTTCTTTTTAGATTTTCTATGTACACAATTATGCTATCTGTGAATGATGACATATTTATTTATTTCAAGTTCTTATAACATTCATTTTTCTTATCTGGTTACACTTACTAGGAACTCTGAATAGAAATGGCAATAGTGGGCTTCCTCCTCCCCTAATAATTTCAGTGCATCCAGACCTGGTAGGATGTGCAGAGGCTCAGAAAGACAGAGGTACAGAGAAGCATGCAAATCGGGCTGACATGCGCTGTTGTTTTCAAATGGGAGGGAGTTACAAGTTCCTGACTCTCTGAACTCCAGTTTCTGGCGAGATTCTGGGGACCCAGACTCATACAGGGAGAAAATGGAATGTCTGCCATTGGGTCAGAAAGGGAAGATGGCTCTCTCGCAGAGTTGTGCACTGGAATCATTGTTTACTGTGCTGGGGTGCGAGACACAGGACACTGAACAGAATGCACAGAGAGGGCTGACTGGCAGCCATTGCTGTTTGCCACGCTCTAGCCTAGAGACTCCTGAAGACCCCACCCCACCCAATTTACAAACCCACCCAGCTATGCAGTGACTTTTGCATATCAATGGCCTGCCCTCTGGCAACTTAACCTAACAAATTGCAACGGGGTCAGACAATTCCAAAACTTCCAAACTCTAAGCAAAGAGGAGAAATCAACTCCAAATCTTCCAAACTCCAAGCAAAGAGGAGAATGAAAGAAATGGAGGAAAGCAAACAACTGGACATAGAGTTCAAAACCACATTTATAAGGATACTCAAGAATCTTCTACAAACTGCCGACAAACTTATTGAGAACTCTGAGAAACTTAGTGAGATCTTCAAAGATCTTAATGAGAATGCCAAAAAAATGGAAAAGGATCAGTCAGAAATTAAGCATGCACTGTCTAAAATAAAGAATAACATACAGTCATCCAACAGCAGACTAGAGGACCCCAAGAATCAAAGATCTGAAATATGAGGAAGCAAAAAACACCCTTACAGAAAAACAAAAAGAAAAAAGAGTCCAAAAATGTAAAGATAGGGTAAGGAGTCTCTGGGAGAACTTCAAGCGTACCAACATCAGAATTATGGGAGTGCCAGAAGAAGAGAGAGAGCAAGGTACTGAAAACCTATTTGAAGAAATGACTGAAAACTTTCCCTACCTGGTGAAAGAAATGGACTTACAAGTCCAGAAAACACACAGAACACCAAACAAAAAGAATCCAAAGAGGACCACTTCAAAACACACCATAATTAAAATGCCAAGGGCAAAAGACAAAGAGAGAATATTAAAAGCAGCAAGAGAAAAGCAGTTAGTTACCTACAAGGAAGTACCCATATGACTGTCAGCTTATTTCTCAACAGAAACTATGCAGGCCAGAAGGGAGTGGCAGGAAATATTCAACATGATGAATAGCAAGAACCTACAACCAAGATTACTCTGCCCAGCAAAGCTATCATTCAGAATTGAAGGCAGATAAAGAGCTTCACAGATAAGAAAAAGCTAAAGGAGTTCATCACCACCAAACCAGGATTATATGAAATGCTGAAGGGTTTTCTTTAAGAAGAGGAAAAAGAATAAAAAAAAATAAAGATAGAAATTATGAACAACAAAGTGATAACAAATAGATACCTATCAACAAGTGAAAAAATCAAGTGAATAAAAAAAAAACCAATGAACAGAATAAACTGGTGAATATAATAGAATTAGGGCATAGTAAGGGAACAGACTAACAATTCTCAGGGGAAAGGAGGAGTGAGGGGTGCAGGAAGAGAATGGACAAAAATCTTACACCTATGGATAAGGACAGAGCATTACATAACGATAAAGGGATCAATCCAACAAGAGGACATAAGCCTGGTAAACATGCACCAAAATTTATGACCATATTACAATCATAGTAGGGAACTTTAATACGCCATTAATATCAATGGATAGATCTTCCAGGCAGAAAATCAGCAGGGAAACAATGGCCTAAAATGAAACATTAGACCAGATGGATTTAATTAATGTTTCTAGAGCATTTCACCCAAAGCAGCAGAATATACATTCTTTTCAAATGCACATAGAACATTTTCAAGAAAAACCACATGTTAGGCCACAAAACTCAATAAATTTAAGAAGTCTGAAACATATCAAGTATCTTCTCTGACCACAATGGCATAAAATTTAGAAGTCAATTATAAGAAAAAAACTGAAAAACACACAAACACATAGAGGCTAAGTAACATATTATTTAACAATGAGATCAAGGAAGAATCAAAAGATACCTTGAGAGAAATGAAAATGAAAACACATCCACCCAAAATGTATGGAACACAGCAAAAGCAATTTTAAAAGTGTGTACCTCAGAAATAAGAGAAATCTCAAATAATCTAACTTTATACCTAATGAATCTATAGATAAAACAAAGCCCAAAGTGAATAGGAGGAAGGAAATAAAAATCAGAGTGGGCATGGCCTGGGATCAAGCTGATTTGATCTCTTCAAATATCTACATTGGAAATTTTTTAAATCTCTGAGCAAGAAAATTTTGCTTGTGCAAACATGAACAAAGTGAGAATGTATAAGCAATAAATCAACCTAAAAGTTGAACTAAAACAGCATGGCTGTGTAGGAGGAGGCTGTTGATCTTTATTTCTCTCTCATCAATGATTTTATTTCTCACTCCCTTGCCCTTCTTCTTTCTGAAATCAATAAAAACATATTTTTTTAAAAGAAAGTAAAAGCATGTCATTGTCAGAACTACTGGTCCAAGGAAAAGCAGGTGCTGAATGAAAATCTGCCAAAACATGTCACTGCTGAGCTTGAATTGGTTAGAGGCAGGAGTGACTGCAAGAAATGGAGAGCAGAGAGGTTTTTGTCTCACTTTTTCTGTGCAAATCTTAGAGTTGCCAATCCATATATCATAATAATACACAACCTTATCCTCATGCTGCAGCCCAGGGATGTGCAGAATGTCTGAGTTAGTTGAGGCATCTTTGGATCCAGAGAATTGGCTAGGGACCCTGAAAACCTAGTGCTTATCTGAGTCTGATTTAAACAACAGGAGATACCGGGAAGGCTCCCAGGCTCCTGCTTAAACCACCTGACAGCAAAGTCACCAACGCTGAAGTCAGTGCTCATGGTGCATGTGAGTCTGGCTGCTTTTCCTGTAGGTGCAGAGCGGAAGGATGGCTGAGTCAGCACAGATTGAAAGAGGAAACCTGCTGACACAGACCCTTGCCAGAAAGGAGGCAGGAACCAGGGTAAAGTTTCTTAGGAAACTGAGCATGTAAGGAATAAAACAGAGAATTAAGACCTTGTCCCTGAGGCCTTCCCTACCTGTGCAGTGAGGGAGGTGCATGAGGTGGAGCAGGGACCAGAACCTGGTGCACACAGACCCCGAGCTTCCTCACAGTGGGGCTGGGTTGCCTGGTGCCTCCTTTCTTTCTCCAGTCTCTGCTAGAGGTGCCCAGCCCCTCCCTGAGCCCTAGTGCTGGAGCAAAGCTCACATCCCAGATTGAGGGAGTTGAAGGTTAGCTTTACCCCTTGGGAGAGTTGTGGAAGAAAGAACACATCCAACTGGGTCCTCATCTATGAACCCTTGGCTCAGCCTCCAGGCTCAGGCTCCTTAGAATGAACATCATCACTGAAAGGTCATCTCACAGTGCCCCCTAGTGGTCACAGGGCACACACTTCCCCATGGCCCTAGGCCCCGGGAGTCAGCCGTTTTCTGCTTGCTGCTCAGCAGGACACTGTCTGTACTCCCACACCCATGGTCTGACTCCTTGATACTGTGATTCTCAATCACTGGCCATTGATTTTTGGTTGGTTGTTCTGCTTTGTTTTTGAAACAGCTTCAAGATCTTTGTTTTTTTGTTTTAAAAGATATCTCAATATATTATGTATTTTCACCTCCTTTTTGTTCATTTGCAAAATGTATTTGCAAACAGTATTCCTAGACTTAAATTTTTCCATTTAAATGTTAGGAAAAAAGTCACATTTTCCAAAAATTCTGACTGGTGTTTGTTAAAACAAATTTTTAATATAGATAAGCAAAATTTTCATACTTTTTTGATATTAATCTTTTACATCAACACATCTATTTCTACATTTATTCGGGTCTATTTTTCCCCTTCGTAGGGATTTTATTCTGTCCTAAAATGTCCACTGGCACTCTTTGCCATGTGGTTGTCAGGAGTCCATGTGGCTGTGAGGTCAATGAAGATGCTCTGTGTGTGGCGGGGAGGTAGGTAAAGGGCTATGGGCAGGCTCCATCAGAGTCTCTGGTCCCAGGGGCACTGCTTGTGCTGAGGCATCATAAGACACAGGCTAGGCCTGGGATGGTGTAAAGCGGTGACTGGAGTAGAGACATGCTCGAGAGGAGACTCTACAACCATCCAGGAGTAAATGTGCGAGCCTTGAGGCTACAGCCCCTGACACAGGCCGATTTCATGGGCCTTCCCTGTCTCATGGTTCTCACGTGACCAGGCTGGCTTCATGCTGTCCATTTCACTGTCCTGAACAAGGATTCTGTGCTGTGTGCAGGTGTGCAGTTTGAATGTATCATTTCAGCAGTTTCTTCAGGTCAGTGATGAGAGTGCTCACATCTTAGCTGCTAACAACTTGAGAAAAACAATGAAAAGGAGCTTAACATCATTGATCTTCAGGGAGATGCAAGTCAAAATCGCAGTGGGGCATAGGTTCACCCAGATTGGAAGGGCTGTGATAAAAATGAGAGAGAACAGCGTAAACCGATTTGGCTCAGTGGATAGAGCGTCGGCCTGGGGACTGAAAGGTTCCAGGTTCGATTCCGGTCAAGGGCACGTATCTTGGTTGCGGGCACATCCCCAGTAGGAGTGTGCGGGAGGCGGCTGATCGATGTCTCTCTCTCATTGATGTTTCTGGCTTTCTATCCCTTTCCCTTCCTTTCTGTGAAAAGTCAATAAAAATATATTTTTAAAAAAATGAGAGAGAACAACACTCGTTTGGGGAGATGAGAAGTTGGAACCTCAGACATTGTTGTAGAAATGAAACCCGTCCAGCCATGTTGGAAAGCATTGGACAGGTTCCCAAATAACACTATGTAAGTTTCCATATGACTCAGCAATCACATTCCAAGCTTCCTCCCCAAAATGAAAACACGAACCTACAAAAACCAAAACCAAAACATTTTACACAAATGTTCCTCGCAGAGTTATGCAGAATACACACAAGGTGAAAACGAACCATAGGGTCTGTTGTGGGATGAATGGAACAACCAAATCTGGAATGTCTAAACAATGAGTGTGACTTACTAGTAAAAAGGTGACTGGCTTACTGATCCCTGTCATAGCAGGGATGAATGTCATACACAACTAAGAATGCAGTGGAATAGTAACAAAGGCCCATGTGTTACCCGGTCACATTTACATGGAAAGGAGCATCTACATTGGGAGGTGCTATGAATGTTTTAAAATAGGTTATAGTGATGGCCTTACAACACTGTAAATACACTAACCAACAATGATTTATACACTTTAAATGGGCGGCCTTTATGACACGAAGCTTACATCTCAAGCTATTTAAAAACGAACAGTAGAGAGGCAGCAATGGTCACTGACACTTCGCAGGTAATCTGTGCCAGGAGAGTTAAAACCTCAGACACTCTGGGGTGTCCCTGAGACACCCTCCTTGCTGTCACAGGCTGTCACAGGGTTATCAAGGGGAACAGGGGCAGGTTTTGGTCTCAGTTTCTCAGGGACTTGGAACATTGTGTTCCCATAGATGCTATTGTTAAAAGCAGAACAGTAATAATCAGCTTCATCCTCCACTGAGGCCAACGGTCATCAAATAGGCTTTGTGACTTATCGCAGCATGTTCCCCAAGTGTCCCCCATAATCACTTCTGCTTTCCACTGCCAGGCACCTGCGCAGCAAGGGAGGCGGGGCGGAGGAGATGACCAGGTGATGTCCCCAATGCTGCTTCTGAGCCTCACAAGTGAGAGAGCTGGATAATCTCTTCTTTTCCCATGGGAGGACAGAGAGGAAGCCTTCACGTGAATGTTCGCTCCTCCTGGTGTCCCTGGACCTAAATTTGGTGAGAGCCTAGTGTGGGTGTGGCTGGGGAGCTTCTCCTGGGGCTGTGGGACATCACAGCAGCTGGTCCCCAGTGAGCACAGAGCAGAGCCCAAGGCAGAGCTCCTGCCCCGGTTTCCCAACTGAAGGCCCTCGCAGACACTCAGGGATAGGGCCACAGTGCCCCTTGCTGTCTCAGAGTACAGATGCATGTTTTCTAAAACCTGTGCATTCTTTATTTATTTTTTTTTAATTTTAACACATCTTTATTGTTCAGATTATTACAATTGTTCCTCTTTCCCCCCCCCCCATATCTCCCCTCCACCTGGTTCCCACCCCACCCTCTGCCCTTACCTCCCCACCCATTGCCCTCATTCATAGGTGTATGATTTTGTCCAGTCTCTCCCTGCACCCCCCTCACCTCTTTCCCGCTGAGAATTATCAGTCCACTCCCTTTCTATGCCCCTAATTCTATTATATTCACCAGTTTATTCTGTTCATCATATTTTCAATTCACTTAATTTTTAGATTCACTTGTTGATAGATATGTATTTGTTGTTCATAATTTTTACCTTTACCATTTTCTTCTTCCTCTTCTTAAAGAATATGTTTCAGCATTTCATATAATACTGGTTTGGTGTTGATGAACTCCTTTAGTTTTTTTCTTATCTGTGAAGCTCTTTATCTGCCCATCAATTGTGAATGATAGCTTTGCTGGGTCTAGTAATCTTGGTTATAGGTTCTTGTTATTCATCACATTGAATATTTCTTGCCATTCCCATCTGGCCTGCATAGTTTCTGTTGAGAAATCAGCTGACAGTCGAATGGGTGCTCCCCTGTAATTTTTTTTTCTTTTCTCCTTTTAATATTCTCTCTTTGTCTTTTGCTCTTAATATTTTAATTATGATGTATCTTGGTGTGGTCCTCTTTGAATTCCTTTTCTTTGGGGTTCTGTGCACTTCCTGGACTTGTAAGTCTATTTCTTTCACCAGGTGGGGGAAGTTTTCAGTCATTATTTCTTCAAATAGGCTTTCAGTATCTTGCTCTCTCTTCTGGCACCCTCATAATTCTGATGTTGGTACACTTGAAGTTGTCCCAGAGGCTCCTTACACTATCTTCACATTTTTTTATTCTTTTTGCTTTTCCAGTGGAGTGTTTTTTGCTTTTTATAATTCAAATCTTTGACTTGATTGTGATCCTCTAGTCTGCTGTTAGGTTTCTGTATACTATTTTTATTTCAGTCAGTGTATGTTTAATTTCTAGCTGGTTCTTTTTCATCTCCTCTTGGGTCTCGCTAAATTTATCCATTTTTTTTAGGAAATTCTTAAAAAACCTTATAACTGTGATTTTGAACTCTATATCCAGTAGTTTGTTTTCCTCCATTTCTTTCATTTGTGATCTGTTCTTTAGTTTCTGAATATTTTGCTGATTCCCTGATTTGGTAGAGTGGTTTTGTGTGCTAGCTGTCCTATGTGGCCCAGTAGCTCTGCCTCCCCAGTTACCTGAGGTGGACACTTTTGGTGCACTCCTTTGTGAATTGTGTGCATAGTCTGTTGTAGTTAATTCTTTTTTTTTTTTTAATTAATTTTTATTAATTTTTTATACATATCTCCCCATTGCCCCCCCTCCCTCCCAGGCGTACCCCGACCCCCCAGTGTCTGTGATCATTGGTTATGTTTATAAGCATGCATACAAGTCCTTTGATCACTTATTTACCTCACCTAACTTTAATCTTTCTGCTATAATTTCACAGTCTGTTTGATGTTTTATGATTTTTGTCCTCCTGAGAATTATCAGTCTACTCCCTTTCTGTGCTCCTGATTCTATTATATTCACCAGTTTATTCTGTTGATCAGATTTTTAATTCACTTAATTTTTAGATTCACTTGTTGACAGATGTGTATTTGTTGTTCATAATTTTTTGTCTTTTACCTTTTTCTTCTTCCTCTTCTAAAAGGGTACCTTTCAGCATTTCATATAATACTGGTTTGGAGTTGATGAACTCCTTTAGCTTTTTCTTCTCTGTGAAGGTCTTTATTTGCCCTTCAATTCTGAATGATAGCTTTGCTGGATAGATTATTCTTGGTTGTAGGTTCTTGTTGTTCATCACGTTGAATATTTCTTGCCACTCCCGTCTGGCCTGCATCGTTTCTGTTGAGAAATCAGCTGACAGTCGTATGGGTGCTCCCTTGTAGGTAATAAACTGTTTTTCTCTTGCTGCTTTTAATATTCTCTCTTTCTCTTTTGCTCTTGGCATTTTAATTATGATGTGTCTTGGTGTAGTCCTCTTTGGGTTCCTTTTCTTTGGGGTTCTGTGTGCTTCCTGGACTTGTAAGTCTATTTCTTTTACCAGATGTGGGAAGTTTTCAGTCATTATTTCTTTAAACAGGTTTTCAGTATCTTGCTCTCTCTCTTCTTCTGGCACCCCCACAATTCTGATGTTGGTACGCTTGAAGCTGTCCCAGAGGCTCCTTACATTATTTTCACATTTTTGGATTCTTTTCTCTTCTTGCTTTTCCAGTTGAATGTTTTCTGCTTCTTTATATTTCAAATTTTTGACTTGATCCTTGCCTTTCTCTAGTCTGCTGTTAGTACTCTGCATAATAGTTTTCATTTCAGTCAGTGTATTTATGATCTTCTCTTGGGTCTCACTAAATTTATCCATCTTTTCTAGCATATTCTTGCAAAACCTTATAAGCGTGGTTTTGAACTCTATATCCAGTCGTTTTTTTTCCTCCATTTCTTTTGCTTGTAATCCCTTCCCTTGTCTCGGCATTTTCACTGTGCGGGGGAAACTTCTGTGCTGGAATCAGCCGCAGAAGCCTCTGCTGAGCTTGGGAGGGTGGAGTCTCAGGGCTTAAGGGACCGCCTTGCCTTCCAGTCGCCCCGCCCTCCACGGCCCCTGAGTCTCACGTGACTGGGTAATGGCTGGAGCGGTCCTTGTGCGCGCGCACCCGCAGCGCCTCCAACCGCTGCCTTTCCGGCTCCCCTGCGAACCAGGACCACACGAGTCTAGGTCCCCAGGGTTTCGCCCAAAACAGGGGCCCAGTGGACTCAGAAGTGGCGCAGTTGGGAGGGTCTGTCTCCCGCCCACTCGCGAAAGCCAGCGGCACAATCAGCAATCCGTCCTCCGCGTGGTGCCGTGCGCGACCAGACCTCCGATCCTTTGCAACTCCCCTAAATTTCCGTGCACTTCTCCCTTTTCACAGTCCAAACTCCCCCCGTATGAGTTTCGGCTGGATCTGGGGGTTAGTGTCGTAAGAGAAGGGGTTCAATGCCGTTGGGAGTCTCCGTCTCCCTCCCGCCAGAGAAAGCCAGCCAGGTACTCCGGCACCGCTCTCTCAGCGCGCGTCTCCGTACCTCAGCTTTTTGCAGCTCCTCTGGGTCTCTGTGAGCCCCTCTCTTTCCCTCTAGTTGTAGAACTTCCACTCAGCCAGCTTTCCTGTGGTTCTGGATGATGTCCGTTCTGTCTTTTAGTTGTAGCTTTGAAATTGTTGTGCGAGGCAGCAGTATAGGTGTTTACCTATGCCGCCATCTTGGATTCTCTGTAGTTAATTCTTGATTGTTGTTGGTATCACTGCAGGGGATTGACCTCCAAGCCAATTGGTTGTGAGGATCAACTGTGTCTGCGGATGTGGTCTTGCCTCCAGACCTCTGCCTTTTGTGTGCGCATGAGCTTCCGGAACTCTGCCTTTCCAGGTCCCCTGAGTTTCCGTGCGCTCTAGGGACCCGTATGTGTCTGGGTCCCCAGGGTCTTGCCTGAAACTGGGGTTCAGTGCAGTTGGACCTGGATTTCAGTGCTGTTGTGAGGTTCTGTTTTCCTCCCACTAGAGAAAGCCAGGCACAATCAGCAGTCAGCGCTCTGTGTTTGCACTTTCACACGTACTTTCGTATGCACTTTCGCGTGCTGCCAGACTTCTGTCTTTCGCGGCTCCCCAGAGTTTCCGTGCACTCCTTCCTTTTCACAACAGTCCGGACTCCCTCTGTGAGTCTCACTTGGAGCTGGGGTTCAGTGCAGTTGGGATTTTTCATCTCCCTCCTGCTAGAGGAGGCCAGCCAGAGCCTCCTCCACCCATCCTTTCCACCAGCGTGTCTCTGTACTTCAGCTTTTCCAGCTCCTCTGAGTCTTCGTGAGTCCCCCTCTTTACTTCTAGTTGTAGAATTTCCACTCAGCCAGCTTTCCTGTGGTCCTGGATGGTGTCTGTTCTTTTAGTTGTAGTTTTGAAATTGTTGTGTGAGGCAGCAGCTTAGGTGTTCACCTATGCCGGCATCTTGGTTTCTCCTCACATTCTTTCTTTTTAAAATTTTATGTTGACATTTTTGCAGGTGTTCTCCTTTACTCCCTTTTTACCCCCTCCACACTTCCCCCATCTCCCCTTCCCTTTGGCCTTCACCACTCTATTGTCTGTGTTCATGGAGTATGCATATATGTTCTTTGTCTCCTTTATCCAGTCACCCCACCTTGTTCCCCAGATTTACTTTTGACTGGAATGGATGTGCAGGAGCTGAACAGAAAGAGAGTGAGATTCCGGTCCTCAGCCCCGCCTGACACACTGTGCTTCTCATCCCCCAGGGCACCCTATTGTGCTGCAGGTGACCTCATCGCAAAGTTGTCCTGTGCTCTACCCAGCATTTAAATACATATGTGTTTGGGGCCATAAGTGGCTAATCTGCACTAGTCAGCAGATGGTCAGAGGGCATTCACACCCTTCATACACTCTATATGGGGCCTGAAGACACCATGTTTTTTTCTTTCTCATCACGTGTCACTTCCGAACATGGAAGCCAGTCTCCATAACCCTCTTCACCTGCCCTTACCTTCATTCTGAAGAGGCAGGATCCATAGATACAAATTCAGAGAAAAGTGGTATGGAGGGTCAAGATAGTGGTGTAGGTAAATGCAGCACTCACCTCCACCCACAACCACATCAAAATTAAACTGCAGAACAACCATCTTCAAAACCACCTGAAATTTGGCTGAATAGATATCCTATAACTAGGAGAATTAAAGAAGCCACATTGAGATTGGTAGAAGGAGCTGAGGCATGAGATGGGATGGGACAACATCCACATATGTGTTTTTAATCAGAGGGATATCTTGGCTGTAGAAGTCCCAGTGAGGACCAAAGGGCCTGGCCCCACCCCAGACCCTTCATGCCAGGGTTCCAGAGCCAGGAAAAGAAATCTCCATAACTCTGGGCTTTAAAAACCAGTTGGGTTTGTGGCTGAGTGAAGTGGAGGCTGCTGGAATCCCAGGCAGTTCCTCTTAAATGGACTATGCATGAACTTACTTGGACTCACTCCCTCTGAGTTCTAGCACTGGGGAAGCAGCTTGAAAGGATCCAGGAACAGATGGGGAGGTACTAAATTGCTTGGCATCAGGGCAAGAACTGGGGATAGCTTTCTCCCAGACAAAAGTGCTGGCAGAGCTCATTTTTCCTTTGATGAGATCACCCTGCCACAGTAACTACAGCCATTGCCATATCTGAGTCTCCATCAACCTGGCTCACATTGTTCACCCTGCCCTGGTAATTCCCTGAGACCCCACCCCACCGAATTTGCAGCTCCACCCCAGCTGTCTGCAGTGGCTTTTCCATATGAATGGCCTGTCCTGGCTCAGACTTCAGACTTTCCTAAATCTCTCAAACAAGCAGTAACTGGCCTCACTGTGCCCCATACCTCTCTATAAGTGGTCCTAGGCCTGGCACTAGCAGCAGCCTGATTTGGCACATAGCTTGGCCTCTTCTGGGCACCTCCAAGCCCAACCCAAGTTGCAGCCATCTGCAGATTGCTCTGTAGCTCATTCCCCAGGCAGGGCAAGAAATATTCAAAGTGATGAATAGCAAGAAGCTACAACCAACATTACTCGACCCAGCAAAGTTATCATTCAGAATTGATGGGCAGATAAAGAGCTTCACAGAGAAGAAAAACTAAACCGGTATTATATGGTCTGAAGCCTCCCCAGTCACTCAAGGTGCAGCCCTGTATGGGTTTTGTGCATTTTCCCGTTGTAGATGAGCCTTGATTTCTGTGTTCACCAGCTGCAACTACATCAGAAGAGCTGCTGTGCAAGAGATACCACCTTCCAGGAGGCCCCAGAGTCAGTGCACCCAGTGGTCAGCTTCAGACCAACCCACTGTACTTGTCAACCCTACCACATCTATGAATAACACCTTCAAGGGGTGGACTCGTTGAGCACCAAATCCTCACTGAAGCAAGTCCATCTCCACTGTGGTATCTCTTGCACAGCAGCTCTTCTGATGTAGTTGTAGTTGGTGCATGCAGAAATCAAGGCTCACCTACAATAGGACAATGCACAAAACCCATAAAGGGCTGCACCTAGAGTGCCTAGCTCAGGTGACTGGGGAGCCTGAACCACTGAGTCCTTCAGGACACCTACTACACAAGGCTACTCACCAATTCCAGGAGATGTAGCAGCTCTACCTAATACATAGAAACCAACACAGGGAAGCAGTCAAAATGTGGAGGCAAAGAAACATGTTGCCAATAAAAGAACAGAAGAAATCTCCAGGGGAAAAAAAATACACAAAATACTAAATGAAATGGAAGCAAAAAAAAAAAAAAAAACACCTATCAAATGAACTTAATGAGAACTTCAGGGAACTTAGTAAGGACTTCAATAATGTTAAATAGGACCAGTCAGAAATGAAGGATTCACTAATTGACATGAAGAATAATTTACAAGGAATCAACAGTAGAGAGTGCCAAGAATCAAATCAGCAATTTGGAATATAAGGAAGTGAAAATAACAAAACCACCCATTCAGAACATGTCCTCATAATTTCCCAGGGTAAGAGAATCTCTTATCTATATTTAATATAGGGAATAGTTACTAATCAAATCTGGGTTCCATTCTTATTGTACATCCTTCCCCTCTGCCTTTACCTCCCCTCATTGTCCTCATCCATAAGTGTACTATTTTTGACCACTCTCTTCCCACACCCCCCTCACCCCTTTCCCCGAGAATTGTCAGTCCACTCCTTTTCTATGCCCCTGATTCTATTATATTCACCAGTTTATTCTGTTCATCAGATTTTTTATTAACTTGATTTTTAGATTCACTTGTTGATAGATATTTGTTGTTCATAATTTTTTCTTTACCTTTTTTTTCTTCTTAAAGAATACCTTTCAGCATTTCATATAATACTGGTTTGGTGGTGATGAACTCCTTTAGTTTTTTCTTATCTGTGAAGCTCTTTATCTGCCCATCAATTCTGAATGATAGCTTTGCTGGGTCGAGTAATATTCATCACTTTGAATATTTCTTGCCATTCCCGTCCGGCCTGCATAGTTTCTGTTGAGAAATCAGCTGAAAATTGCATGGGTGCTCCCTTGTAAGTAATTGTTTTTCTCTTGCTTCTTTTAATATTCTCTCTTTGTCTTTTGCTCTTGGTATTTTAATTACGATGTGTCTTGGTGTGGATTCCTTTTATTTGGGGTTCTGTGCACTTCCTGGACTTGTAAGTTTATTTCTTTCATCAAGTTTTCAGTCATTATTTCTTCAATAGGTTTTCAGTATCTTGCTCGCTCTCTTCTTCTGGCACCCCATAATTCTGATGTTGGTACACTTGAAGTTATCCCAGAGGCTCCTTATAGTATCTTTAAATTTTGTTATTCTTTTTTCTTTTTTGGTTGAGTGTTTTCTGCTTCTTTGTATTTCAGATCTTTGACTTGATTTTTGTGTTCCTTTAGTTTGCTGTTAGGTCTCTGTATAATATTTTTTATTTCAGTCAGTGTATGTTTAATTTCATACACTAGTTGATCCTTTTTCATATCCTCGAGGGTCTCACTAAATTTATCTGCCTTTCTAGGAAATTCTTGAAAAACCTTATAACTGTTTTTGAACTCTATATCCAGTCATTTGTTTTCCTCCATTTATTTCATTTGTGATCTGTTTGTCTCCGCATTTTCGCTGCTTCCCTGAGTTGGTAGAGTGGCTTTGTGTGCTAGCTGTCCTATGTGGCCCAGTAGCTCTGCCTCCCCAGTTACCTGAGGTGGACACTCTTGGTGCACCCCTTTGTGGACTGTGTGTACAGCCTGTTGTAGTTAAGTCTTGATAGTTGTTGGTATCACTAGGGGGAATTGACCTCCAAGCCAATTGGCTTTGAGGATAAGCTGTGTCTACCTGGGAGAACTTCTGTGCTGGAGACAGTCTTATGATTCAAGACTTGCACAATTGCAAAAGCCTCTGTGCTCGGCTTGGATGGGGAGGAGTCTCAGGGCTGAGCAGACAGCCTTGACTTCCCATCTGCCCTGCCCTTTGAGGCCCTTGGGTCTCAGTGTCTCTCGGTAACTGCTGCAGACCTCTCTGCATGCACTCGCATGCATGTGCTCCCAGACTTCTGCCTTTTGCATCTCCCAAGTTTTCGTGTGCTCCAGGGACCCGTATGAGTCTGGGCCCCCAGTGTCTTGCCTGAAACTAGGGTTCAGTGCAGTCGGAACTGGAGCTCAGTGCAGTTGGGAGGTTCTGTCATCCTCCTGCTAGAGAAAACCAGAGGCACACTCAACTTTCAGTCCTCGCTACGCACACTGTTGCGCGCATCTCCAGGCCTCTGCCTTTCATGGATCCCCTGAATTTCCGTGCACTCCTCCCTTTTTCCGACAGTCCAGATTGCCTCCATATGAGTCTCACCCGGAACTGGGGTTCAGTGTAGTCGGGAGTTTCTGTCTTCCTTCTGCTAGTGGAAGCCAGCCAGGCACTCAGCTGCCCATCCTCTCCAAGTGCGTGTCTCCATACCTCAGCTTTTTTGCAGCACTTCTGAGTCTCTGTGAGCCCCTCTCTCTCCTTCTAGTTGTAGAAATTTCACTCAATCAGCTTTCTTGTGATTCTGGATGATGTCCATTCTGTCTTTTAGTTGTAGAAATTGTTGTGTGAGGCAGCAGTTTAAGTATTCACCTATGCCACCATCTTGGTTTCTCTCTAAAATTACTTTAATAAATTTGTTAAAATTAAACAACCTTTGAAGATTTTGTTATAATTAAATGAGTATTTATAATGTTATATTAAATAGGTGCATTTCATATGAATAAAATGCAAGTTCTCTGATCATTATTTTACAAATGTATTTAACTTTTTATATTTTTAAATAAATCTTTATTGTTCAGATTATTACAGATGTTCCTCTTTTTCCTCCCATAGCTCCCCTCCACCAACTTTTTCCCCACCCCAAGTCCTCACTCCCCACCAGTGTCCTCTTCCATAGGTGTAAGATTTTTGTCCAGTCTCTTTCTGTTCCCCTCACACATCCTTCCCCAAAGAATTGTCAGTCCACTCCCTTTCTATGCCCCTAGTTCTATTATATTCACCAGGTTATTCTGTTCATCAGATTTTTAATTCACTTGATTTTTAAATTCACTTGTTGATAGGTATTTGTTGTCACTTTGTTGTTCATAATTTTTATCTTTACCTTTTTCTTTTTCTTCTTCTTAAAGAATACCCTTCAGCATTTCATATAATCCTGGTTTGGTAGTGATGAACTCTGTTAGTTTTTTTCTTATCTGTGAAGCTTTTAATCTAACCTTCAATTCTAAATGATAGTTTTGCTGGGTAGAGTAATCTTGGTTGTAGGTTCTTGCTGTTCATCATTTTGAATCTTTCTTGTCACTTCCTTCTGGCTGTAAAGTTTCTGTTGAGAAATCAGCTGACAATCGTATTGGTACTCCCTTGTATGTAACTAACTGTTTTTCTCTTGCTGCTTTCAAGATTCTTTCTTTGTCTTTTGCCCTTGGCATTTTAATTATGATGTGTCTTGGTGTAGTCCTCTTTGGATTCCTTTTATTTGGGGTTCTCTGCATTTCCTGGACTTGTAAGTCTATTTTTTTCACCAGATAGGGGAAGTTTTCTGTCATTATTTCTTCTAATAGGCTTTCAATATTTTGCTCTCTCTCTTCTTCTGGCACCCCCATAATTCAGAAGTTGGTATGCTTGAAATTGTCCCAGAGGCTCCTTACCCTATCTTCATATTTTTGGATTCTTTTTTTGTTTTTGTTTTTCTGGTTAGGTATTTTTTTGCTTCCTTATATTTCAAATATTTGGTTTGATTCTTGGCGTCCTTTAGTCCATTATTGAATTTCTGTATATTATTCTTTATTTCAGGCAATGTTTGCTTAATTTCTGATGGTCCTTTTCCATTTTTTTTTGGCATTATCATTAAGATCCTTAAAAGTCTCACTACGTTCCTTGGAGGTTTCTAGAAGATTCTTGAGTAACCTTGTAACTGTGCTTTTGAACTCTATATCCAGTAGGTTTCTTTCCTCCATTTCTTTTATTTATGACATGTTTCTTTGTCTTTGCATTTTGGCTGCTTCTCTGTGTTGATGGAGTGGCTTTGTGTGGTAAGTGAGCTATAGGGCCCAGTGGTTCAGCCTCCTCAATCACCTGAGGTGGGCTCAGTGCACAGTTTTGTTGTAGTTAATCCTTTATTGCTGCTGGTACACTGGGAGGAATTGACCTCTAGGCCAATTGGCTGTGAGGACCCGCTGTGTCTATAATGGAACAACTGCTGTGCTGGAGATAGCCTTAAGGGTCAAGACTTGCTTCAGTGGGGCTTTGGTGCTCACCAGGTCTGCCTCTTGAGTGTGTCACTTATGTATGTGAGGAGTTGAAATCTGGTGACATCTCACACTGACCACTAGGTACATTGGCTTTTGGATCTCCAAGGAGGTGCAAGTCAGCTTCTGCTGGAGGCCACCCAGTAGGAGCTACAGGGAGATCTGTAGATATTTTCTCTCTGCTTGGGGTTTGGAAATTTTGGAGCTGTCTGACCCAGCTGCAGTTTGTTAGGTTAAGCTGCGAAAGGGCAGGCCATTCATATGCAAAAGCTGCTGAACACAGTTTGGGTGGGGAAGGGTCTCAGGGGATCACTGGGATGCAGTAAACAGTGATGGCTGCCAGTCAGCCGTCTTGGTGTCTCTGTGTCTCTGCATTTTGCGCCCCAGCACAGAAAAAAATGATTCCTGTGTGCACTTCTGCGAGAAAGCCACTCTCACTTTCTGACCTGATGCCAGACAGTCCAGCTTCTCCCCATAGCAGTCTGGGTCCCCAGAGTCTCGCCGGAAACTGGAGTTCAGAGCAGTCAGGAACTTGTATCTACCATCAGATTGAAAAAAAAAAACAGCACATCCAGTCACCAGTCAGATTCGCATGTCTCCGTACATCTGCTTTTCTGCGCCTGTGCACATCCTACCCAGTCTCAATGTACTTTTCTCTTTCCTTCTAGTTGTAGAAATTCTACTCAGCCAGCTTTCCTGTGGTTTTGGATGATGTCTGTTCTGTCTTTTAGCTGTAGTTTTGGTGTGGCTGTGAGAGGCAACACGTACAAATGTATACTTTATGCTGCCATCTTGGTTTTCTCCTGTATTTATCTTCTTTAAAAAATTATACTTGTGGTCCATTGGATTTAAAATTATAAATTTAGTGGTCTGCGAGGTATGAAAGGTTGGTGACGGCTGACTTAAAGCACCCTACTCAGGGAGACAGATAGCAAAAATCCAATTAGTGTCATTTGCTGACCATACCCAAAGACAAATTAAGAGAATAAACCTCATTTTGGTATTTCATCATAAAGCTAATGAATTCGACTGAGATCCTCCCCTAAAGGGAGTTTCAAATAGCCTTTCTTTAAATGGTTTTTAAAACTCCTTAAAATGAAGAACTAGCATATACTCTCATGAGTAACAAATTTAATTAAATAAATTTAAAGATCAAAAGTAAGCTAATACCAAGTTAGAATTTTGTTATTTTCCACTT
Source organism: Lasiurus cinereus (assembly GCA_011751065.1). Classification (NCBI taxonomy): domain Eukaryota; kingdom Metazoa; phylum Chordata; class Mammalia; order Chiroptera; family Vespertilionidae; genus Lasiurus; species Lasiurus cinereus. The sequence continues at coordinate 38,407,588 of JAAGEH010000005.1, read as the reverse complement.
TGTTGAAAGGACAAGGATTTTCTTCATCTTACAAATATAAGGATACATTTAAAAAATAATTTGGTAATTTATATCTTTTTCTCCTTACCTGATCCCAGCCCCAGCAGAGTGCATAAATTCAATAAGACGAGATTCCAATTACTGTTTTATTAACCAGGACTTTTGCTTGAGTGTCATGTCTGAGAGAGACATGCGTGGACCCTGATGTCACTAGAAGGCCTCAGGATGCCAATAAGAGCCTCTTGGAGAAAGCCAGTACTTTGCTTGGTTACATGGTTCAGGGCAGTCTTTCCAGGTAAGGAACGAGTATTACTTTCCTGAGAGATGGCAAGGAAGAAACTTTAAGACATTTTGGGAATTTCAAGAACTTGAGGCATTCATCCAAGTGTGTAGGTATTGCAGGAAAACCTAATGGCACCTAGGTGGCTAAGCTTCTTTGCACTGAGGGGCTAGTTAAAGCTCAATCATGGAACTCCAGCAAAGCAGATTTTAGAAGAGCCCATACAATCATGTTCATGCAAACAACCAGGCCAAATTGAAACTAGACTTCATTTGGCTCTTTAATAACAAAGAGGGTGATTTTAGGGGGAAAAACTGTACTTCAATAGTCTAATTCACAGTTATGAATATTAGACTTTCATACCATTAATTGTCTTCAAAATTTTATTTTTCACAATGAATTAAACTGGGCCCTGGATGTATTTAGTTTTCTTAAATATTTGCCAATACTCCTTGATATATATATGTCAATAGCTCTTTTGAATATAAACTAGAACACAGGCTATTCTTAAACAGGCTGATTAAGGGAACAGGCATCGCGTTCTCTATCCCCTGAGATTTGGGCCCAAATCTGTGGTATGCTTCCCTCTTTAACCTCAAGGCTTTTCCCCTTTTTAGAACCACTGGCCTGCCTGTTCCTAGCATTATTATTTGGCCCCTCGAGATACGAGTGCCCTAACATATGAGATTTTTGAAATACGAGCTGTCGAGCAAGCGATTTTTGCTTTGAAATTTGAGATGGGAGTAATCGCGCGGATTGGGCCAGCTGCACATGACCCACCAGTTTACCGCAACTCGAGCGTCTCATAGTTTCCCATGCCTCAAGGTTACGGAACGAATTAAACTCGTATCTCGAGGTACCACTGTATATTCAACTGTCTAACTCAATTCATACCCTCTTGCTTAGAATCCATCAAACTACAAGTGGTCATCGAAATGGAACCCTGCATGGATGACCTGGTTTTTTACGGCCCTCTGGCCCTCTCTATCCTCCTCTCCTAACAGAAACCTGACTGCTGGGCTCCTGACAATGCCCCCACTCAGCAAGAAACTGTTTGGATTAGGAATTTTGTTTGCTGGGAGTTTTTTTTTTTAAAAATTACTGCTTCTATTTCATCAGTTGTTATTGGCCTATAGAGGTTTTCTGATTCTTCCTGATTCAGGTTTGGAAGATTGTATTTTTCTAGAAAATTTTCCATTTAGTCCATATTGTCCAACTTGTCATACAGTTGTTCATAATATTTTTTTTACAATTCTTTGTATTTCTGTGGCATCAGTTGTTACTTCACTGCTTTTCTTTCTGATTTTATTTGGGTCCTCTCTCTGTTTCTTGATGAGTCTGGCTACTGGATCATCAATCTTGGTTATCTTTTTAAAGAACCAGCTCTTGGTTTCATTGATCTTTTGTATTTTTTTTAGAGCCTCTCTGTCATTTATTTCTGCTCTGATCTTTATTTCCTTGCTTCTATTTACTTTGGACTTTTCTTATTATCTTTATAATTCCTTAAGTTGTAGGATTAATAGTTTATTAATAATTTTATTTCTTGAGGTTGCCTATAGTGCCATGAACTTTCCTCTTAGGACTTCTTTCACTTGGGAAATCTTGTCCCACAGATTTTGGGTTGCTGTGTGTTCATTTTTATTTGTTTCTAGGAAGTTTTTGATTTCTTTTTTGATCTTATTGGTAACCCATTCATTGTTTAATAATATACTATTTAGCCTCCATGTATTTGAATGTTTTTGGTTGTTTTACTGTAGTGATTTCTAATTTCATTCCACTGTAATCTGAGAAGATGCTTTATCTGATTTCAATCTTCTTGAACTTATAGAAACTTAATTTGTGTCCTAACATGTAATCTTTGATAATGACCCACATGCACTTGAGAGGAATGTATATTATGCAACTTTTGGGTGAAATGTTCTATAAATGTCAATTAAATCCATCTAATCTAGTGTGTTATATAAAGTCACTATTTCCTTATTATTTTTGTTTTTGTCTAGAAGATCTATCCAGTGAAGTCAGTGGGATGTTAAAATCCCCTACTATGACTGTATTGCTGTCAATCTTTTTTTTTTAAGTCCTCCAGGAATTTAAAACATATATTTAGGTGCTCCTATATTCAGTGCATACCAATATATGTTTATCAGAGTTATATCCTCTTGTTGGATTGTTCCCTTTAGTATTATGTGGTAACCTTTATTATCTTTTGTTGTGGCCTTCATTTTGAAGTTTATTTTGCCATATATGAGTATTGCTACTCCAACTTTTTTTGTTGTTGTTTTCATTTCCATGGAAAGAATTTTCCATCCCTTCACTCTTATCCTGTGTGATTTTTTTGTTCTGAAGTAGGTCTCTTGTAGACAGCATATATATGGATCATGTTTTCTTATCCACTCATCTATCTTATGTTTTTTGATTGGAGCATTTAATCCATTTACATTTAACATTATTGATAGACACTTATTTATTGCCATTTTAATTCTTTAGGCCTGTACTAATATTTCTCTTTCTCACTATTTCTTCTTATTATAACAGTCCCTTTAACATTTCTTACAATACTGGGTTGGTGGTGGTAAACTCCTTTAGTTTTTTTGTTTGTTTGTTTGTTTTGTCTAGAAAGCTCTTTATTTCACCAACTATTTTGAATGATAGCTTTGCTGGACATAGTAGTCTTGGTTTCAGATCCTTGCTTTACATTAACTTGAATACTTCATGCCATTCCTTTCTAGCCTGTAGAATTTATATTGAAGAAAATCAACTGACAGACTTATGGGAGCTCTTTGTAGGTAACAAATTGCTTTTCTCTTACTGCCTTTGAGATTCTCTCTTTGTCTTTAATTTTTGGCTTTTTTTTTAAAAAAACAAGCAACATGGAACCTTTATTTTTAAGGTGATTCTGTACATCTGGAGCATGAGAGTAAACCTTTTATAAATGGAACTGATTACTAGAAGAAACAGTGACAAAACCAAACTGGTATTTGATGTGAATCCATAGGAGTTTAAGCTTCAAATCCAGCCAAGAAGTTTGTTACAATTTCTTTCAGCTTTGCATCAGTCTGTTCTGAATCTTTCCATCACTCCTGATATTGCCCAACAGGGTTTGGTGTTGGCTGATAACAGGAGACAAGAAAGCACTCTCAGACTTTGTGATCTTGCTGGGCTCCAGTTTATCAAGATACCCTCTTACACCAGCATAAATAACAGCCACTTGTTCTTCAATAGCCATGGGAAAATACTGTCCTTGCTTCAGCAATTCAGTCAGACGTACACCATGACTCAAGAGCTGTTGAGTGGCAGCCTCAAGATCAGAACTGAACTGAGCAAAAGCAGCAACCTCATGATACTGAGCCAATTCCAGCTTCATGGTATCTGCCACATGCTTCATGGCCCTGGTTTGAGCAGCAGATCCAACACAGGACACATACAAACCAACATTAATGGCAGAACGAATACCTTTGTAGAACAATTCTGTTTCCAAGATCTGTCCATCAGTGATGGAAATGACATTCATTGGAATCTAAGCAGACACATCACCAGCTTGTAAAGCAGTCAAGGAGCTACCACCAAAAGAATCATTCATTTTGGCTGCTTTCTCTAGCAGACAGGAGTGTAGGTAGAACACATCACCTGAATAGGCCTTACAACCAGGGGCTTGGCACAGCAGCAAAGACACCTGATGATAAGCAACAGCCTATTTGGATAAGTCATCATAGATGATCAAAACATATTTGCCATTATCCCTGAAGTATTCTTCCATAGAACAGCCAGGATAAGGAGCCAGGTACCGAAAGTGGGGCAGCATTAGAAGCGGTAGCTGAAACCACAATGGTATACTTCATGGTATCTGCATCTGTAAGTCTCTTCACCAGCTGGGCAACAGTGGATCTCTTCTGATCAATAGCAACATAGATACAGCACAGCTTCTTCTTTTCTTCAGTTCCATCATTGAAAGGTTTCTGTTTAATGACTGTGTCAATAGCAATTGATGTTTTGTCAGTCTGTCGGTTACCAATAATCAGCTCACGCTGACCACAATCAATGGGCACCACGCTATTCACAACCTTAATGCCAGTCTGCATTGGTTCCTGCACAGAGATTTGAGGAACGATCCCAGGGGCTTTCATGCCAACTCGCCTACGGATCTTGGAACCAATTGGACCCTTTCCATCAATGGCATTAACAAGGGCATCTATTACATGACCTGACAGCTCCTCGCCAACAGAAACATCCACAATGACTCCTGTTCACTTCACAACATCTCCTTCTTTAATTAGTTTATCATTTCCAAACACGACAAGACCAACATTGTCAGGTTCCGAGTTCAGAGACATACCCTTTATGCCTGCAGAAAATGCTACCATTTCTCTGCTCGAACATTCCTCAGCCCATGTACTAGGACAATACCATCACCGATACTTAAGACACGCCCTGTCTCTTCAAGGTCAACAGAAGTATCAGCTTCAAGAATTCACTCTTCAAGAATAGAAGACATCTCGGCAGTGCCAGTCTTCTGAAGACGAGTGTTAGAGGCATGGAGATTCCTTGTAGCAATGAAGGATGATCCCAAAGCATTTTTGGAGGAGCAGCCCAGCCCAGCCCTGAGGGAGGGTGAAGGCTTTGGCCATAGCAACACGCATGGACAGCATCTTTGCAGCTCCTCGAAAGTTCCTCTGCAGCCGCAGCCTCCGGCTGACTGGGACAAAATTCAATTTTTGGCTTTTTAACTATATCTGTCTGGGTGTGGACCTTGTTGGCTTCTTATTGCTTCTCTGTGCTTCCAGAACTTGTGTGACTTTTTCCTCACCAGCTTAGGGAAGATTTCTGTTATTATTTCTTCAAATAGGCCCTCTATATCTTCCTTCACCTTCTAGAACTCCTATGATGTTTCATGTCATTCTACAGCTCTCTTAAGCTGTCCTAGTTTTTAATTACCTTTTTCTTTCTGATTCTGATTGATTTTTTTACACTGTCTTCTAATTCACTGATCAAATCCTCAGATTCCCATAATCTTCTGCATGTTCTGTCCAATGTGTTCTTTATTAGTGCTCTATCATTCTTCATTTCAAACTGATCATTTTTCATAGTTTCTATGTCTTTGCTTATGTTGTCAAGCATCCTTGTAAGATAAATTTTTTATCTTTATTTCATTTAGCTCTTCTTCTAGAGAATTCTCTTATTCTTTGATTTTGGACTTTTTTTTTTGTCTCTGCATTTTGGCTGCTTGTTTGGACTTGATTCTATGTAGTATATAGATCTTCTATGACTCCCAGTCCTTTTGTAATGTCTCTGGTGCAGGCAATGTCAGACGCTGTTCATGACTAGCCCTAAGTACCATGTTTGAAGCTATCAGCAACCCATGGCTTGTGGCTCCCTCTGCTGGGGCTGGGTACCTTTGGAAAGGACCAAGATGCATACTAAGGTCTGCTTTCCTAGCCTCTGGTCCAGAAGCAGATCAGGCAAAGACTCAAAGCATCCAAAGATCCACCTCTACCTGTAGGCTGATTGTTATTCTCAGTCTTTTAATGAACCTCAGGGTCCGCAGGGTGGAGTAATTGCTTCCCCCCAAGCAAAAGCTACCTGGAAGTTAAAAGCCTGCCAGAGAAAGATGTCCTCTACAGTATGGGAGAATAACTCAGCCCAGAAAGCCAGGTGGCTGCCTTCTGAGTTCTAGAGCCCCCAACTCTAGATTCTCCTCACATAGCTCTAGTCCACTCCGCCCTCCCTCTGTCCGAGTCCCAGGTGATTGGCTGCACACAAAATTTTGTGCATTGAACCTTAAAGAGGTGCCTATATTTCCAGCCATCTCTACCTGGCAGACAGCAATGCTGCTGCTTTTCACAACCAGATATTATGTGGGCACCTTTCTCCTTTCTGGTGCTCTGGCCTGAGGAGCCCAGCTTATGGTTTAGACCCTGGAGTTGTCAGTGGGAACCCCATAATTGATATATCCCTCCAGAACATCAGTTCCTTCTGTGGGAGCCCAGCCATCCCTCTTGCACCTCCATACTTCCTACCAGGCTTTATGCAGTCTCCACTTTACATCCTTGCTTATAAGGACTCTCTTTAGCTAGTCTTCAATTTGATTATTCAGGATATTTTTTTCTATATTTTAGTTGTAATTCCAATTTGGTCTTAAAAGAGAATTGGTGTAGCTTCCACTTAATCTGCTGCCATTTTGGACCCTCCCTTTAAAAAAAAAAGTGGGATGGTGTTGAGAATGTTCTCTCTGATGATGTGGCTGAGCTCAGATTATAGAAGAAAACACTGAAGAGAGGAGACAGGTGAGGAGGCTGGATCAAATTAGGATGGCCAAGTTCTCCCCACTGAGCTACTTCTCTGAAATAGAATCACCCATTACCTGACATCAGTAATCTTCATTTTTGAATGCAAATTTCAAGATGCTTCTAGCTAGGAATACTTATCTAATTCTCTATTACCCAGTGTGCATGGCCTGCTCATTTTCTGTCCTTTCTCCTCTTTGTTGATTGTGCAGCTACCAGCTGACTCAGCAGGTATGACTCATCACCTGTCAGCACAGCGTTAGTGGGGAGCACACCTAATGGAAAAAGAGTCTCAGTATTGTAGGAACAGAGAGGTAATTACTAATTATTGAAATGTCTCAAGGACATTTAAAGGAGTCAGGCATATGCCCACTTTCCGGAGGCTCCAGGTAATTCACAAACAGGTTTGAGACACCTTGCAATGGCCTGAGGAGAGGATGGCTGAGAATGAGACTTTCAATCACTTTAGAAGATTCACTTATAGATTTTTGCATGGTGAGCTTCTCACTCTGAAGCATGAAGGATGGCTTTGGGGTCGGATGTAGGGGCATCCCTCAACATTGCCATCCTGAGAAGGGTGTCGCAGAAAGAGTTCCATGCGTTCCTGAATAGTAGGGGGCTAAAAAAAAAAAAGCAAACAGAAGTAAACTGAACCCTTCATTTGGTCAGACTCTATATAGTTATGGTGTAAACTGTGTATGGTGTGTGGTGCAGGGGGAGAAGTCAGCAGCCCAAAGGGAGCCTTGGAAAGCTCTTGCCTCAGGAGGAAGCTCAGGTCAAGGAACCCAGGAACAAAACTTTAAACCCTGGTAACTGGCAGCCACATTCTAGAGATGCCCTTATTTAGCTCACTTTGCTGGAGAAGCTCAACAGAGCATCCACATATCCCGAGGCGGTGGTCTAAGAAAAGCCCACAATGACAGGCTCTTTAGATGTTGCAGACTTTGGAACAGATCTCAAACCAAAAGCCTCTGGCTATTTCCCTGGAGAGATTCACAGGGCAACAAACAAATGGAGGCCCAGGGTGGAGGAGGTCAGGCTAGGCCACCACTCTGACCCCACTTGGGCATCTCAATGTCTCATCCCCACATATGTGTGGAGGAAAAGAGGTTCCCATGGGGAAGGCCTGTCCTGAGCAGGAGCAGGCTGGTGGGCTGGTCATGCTTGTGTTCCAGGTAGAGTCTGGCAGAATGGATCTGTAGTGTGGGGCGGATCGCTCTGCCTGAGGTTTATCCTGATCCCTGGAGATGAATTTCATCCCCCTGGTGGAGGTCTGTGCAGACACAGGTCCAAACCTGATCCGAGAGCAGAAGATTGAAAAGAAGCAGTGATAATGAACTGGCATGGCTCTGTTGCCTCCGGTCCAGCTGCCAGTCATTGTCACTGCAGAGCTCTACCCAGATATCAGGAGGAGATGGTCTACGGGGACAGCCATTTGCACCAGTGAGGAACAGGCACGACAGGTCACCAACAGGCAGTGCAGGTTCTGCAACCACCTTCAAAGCTTCACTTCGGGCTTTTGCATGGTGATCCTCTCACTCTGAAGCATAAAGGATGGCACTAGGGTCAGGACCAAGCGGCGTCATTCAACATCTTGAGAAGGGTGTCACAGAGGAGCCCCGGTGGTTCCCTAATGCCAGGGGGTAAAGGACAGCAAAGACATGAAAGAAGTAAGCTAAGCCTCTTACTTGGTTAGACTCTATGTAGAGACAGTTATGGTGAAACTGCGTATGGCGAGTGGTGCAGAGGAGCAGTCAGCAGCCCAGAGGGGCCCTTGGAGCTCTTGTCCCAGGAGGAAGCTAAGGAAGGGGAATCCAGGCAGGTAACTCACTTCCTCATGAAAGAGCCCAACAGAACTCAGAACCCTGGTAACCAGGCATCCACAGTCTATATAAGCTCCTACCCTGCTCACTTAGCTAGAAATGCTCCAGGGGGCAACATGTTTACTTGTTGCATCCCCAGGTCTCAAGGCCTTGGCCTCAGGAAAGTTGCAGACTTTGAGTCAGATCTCACCCCAGGCATGTCTGTCCTTTTTCCTGGAAGGACTTAAAGGTAACAGGAAGACCTGGACATCACTAGGCTCCTCCCCTTGTGTGAAAAGCAGGAGGGTTTCACATAGAAAGGGCCTGCTTTGAAAAAAGTGTAGGTTGAGGAGGTGTCTGAAGCCAGGTGGGCTAGTCATGTTCACACCACAGGTCAAGGCTGGCTGGGTGGACGTAAAGTACAGATCGCTATCCTCTGCCTGAGGTTTCTCTTGAGCCCTAGAGGGGAATCTCATGTCCCGCAGCTTCTGATGCTTCCAGATGGGCTAATGGCCATTCTTATCACAGAGCTCTGTTCAGGAGGTCTTTACTTGGAAAGGCAGGCACATGGGTGATCTTTTCTCCTCTTCCAGCTCCAGCATTAGCCCAGCTTCAGTGCCTGCACATCCTCAGGAGCCAGATACAGGTGCAGAAGCCAGTGCAGAAGTAAAGGCAGCTCCCAGACTGGAGAAACATCAACTCCAGCTGCCTCTCCAGAGCTGCAGTCAGCACCAGCATCCATCTCATCAGCAGGTCTGCAGCAGGAGACGGCATGTGAGCAACATTCCTCAACACCTCACTGAGGGAGTCATCACCTGCGCCTATGCCCAAGAGCAGGAAAGTCACCCATCCCTCTGCAGGTAGAACCATCGCCTGCACCTGCGATGGATCTGGCACATTACCCACCACCCCTGAAAAAGAACTGGTTTCAGGAAACTCCTCAGTGCCAGCTATGGAGCCTCTTGAACTGCTCCCCAACCCAGAACTCCCTTTAACCTCCCCCTTTGAGCATTTGTTTCCGTGTTATTTAATACTTTTGTTTTAACTATTGTGTATGTTAACTTATTTCAAGTTGTAAATTACATGTCATAAAATGTTTTTGTTTTAAACTGCAAATCATGAGCATTATGTACATTCACGAGGCTGTGCAAACATCACCGCCATCTATTTGCAGAATATTTATCTCCCCAAATGGAAACCCTTTACCAAAAGACTCACTCTCCATCCCTCCCTTTCTCAGCACCTGGCAACCTCTAACCTGTTTTCTGTCTGTATTCCTTTGCCTATTCTGGATGTTTCCTGTAAAGGGAATCCTACCACAGTTGCCTTTCTATGGCTGCTCACATATTTCAAGAAGGGACACATTAGTTTGTTTTCTGTTTTTATTTGCACTAGGATTTTTGTTATTTGAAAGGGCAATATTCCAGATTAATTAAAGATTCGATCTAAAAAAAAAAAGTCCTTTTAGTTAGAATGTGAGTAACCTCAGGGTAGAGTAGAGGCCCCAGAGCCAGGAACCAGTGGGGAACATCTGGTTCTTCCTGTGCCCAAAACAAAAGCAAGAGAAATGCAGAAAACTGGAAAGAAAAACCATACACTGAGAAGTGTTCCTTACAACCCAAGGCCAGAGAATGGTTTAGCACCCCTGTCATGAAGGAAACTCTCCAAAGGCAGTGTATTGAAAATGGACAGAGACACATCCATTTCCAGTGAGAGGCAGCGCCCACTCCAGTACATGTCCAAGACACCTGACCTCCCAGGGGCACCACACACCCTGCGGGGAGAGCACTGGCACTTTCAGACTGGCAGGTTTCTCCTCAGGAGGCAAGCAGCCCTGCGACAAAGGTAGAGAACAGAGGCCCCAGCAGAGCCCCTATAGAGAAGTGGGAAAGATCCAGCTCTGAAGGAACAGCATGCAGGACCCTTCAGGCTCCCATGGGCGCTCACCTTCTCCTGGCAATGCTCATGCCAGGAGGTGACCCCACAGAAATACTTGCACAATTTTTAGAAGATGTATTTTCAAGACCATCTATCAGAGTACTGGTGAAATAGCCAGGTATGAGAAACACTCGTGTCCATGTAGAGAGGTCGGGGTTTTACCCGCACTGGTTCACACGGAGGAGTGGAGTGCAGCAGCTGTTAAAGGAGGTGCAGGGGTCTCTGTGGGATGCAGATAAAGACTTCAGTGATGCTCTTAGGTGAGACATGTGGACCAACCGTCTGCATTCAGTAGCCCACCTGTTGGACAACATGTGATTTCAACAGGCGGATATGCATATGTGTAAATGCATGGACAGAGACAGAAAGAGACAGAATGAGAAGCAGAAAGCCTGAGAGAGGCCCACTCTCATGATGGTCACCTCTGAAGGTGACACTTGCAAATTAATTCTCCTTTAGGTGGTGGTTAAATTTTTTAAGAAGTGCATTGCTTTTATAATTCTAAAAACATTAAAATCATGCTAATGTTATCCATTTATTACTCATTTATGGAGTTAAGGCAATTACTCATTTTAAATTTTTATCCTTCCCTGAGGATATTTCTTTCCCATTGATTTTTAGAGAGTGTGAAAGAGAAGGTGGGGGCAGGGCCAGAGAGAGAGAGAAACATCATCGATTGAGTGCCTCTTTACCTGCCTAGACCGGGCCAGGGAGCCAACCCACAACCCAATATGTGGGCTGATGCTCTAACCAGCCAGGGCCAGTTTTAATTTTTAAGGTGACTGTCACAAGGAAAATAAGGATTTATTATAGTAAAATAGTGATTTCTAAAAAATGAAGTTATAGTGGAGTTGTTTGGAACTGACACAGAATGAACAGGAAAAAACAAAAAGAACTTCCACTAGAGCAGCAGTCGTCAACTGGTGGTCCGTGGACCACTGGTGGTCCATGAGGCCCGAAAGATTGGTAGTTGCTGCACTAGAGGGGTGGGTGGAAAACCAGGAATACACAGTATCCAGAGGAGATCAGAATGGAATTGTCAGATGCTTCCAACAGAAACTGGATGGCTTCTACAAGGAGCCAATCTTCTGAGACAAGATTTTTCGATCCTTTCATGATGGTGCTTTTCCCCATTCCCCCTCCCCCTGAAAAAAGCCCAGGATGCTGCTTCTAAAAAGTAAGAAGCCATGGGAAGTTGTGTTGGTGATCAGAACACGCATCAGTGTTCTAGTCCCGAAATTCTAGAAGGGGTTAATGTAGGGACAAGAAAAAGGCCTTTCTTTATCTTTGTTGTGACCTTCCATAATTTATGAACAACACCTGGTAATTAAACCTCAAGATTTTTGGCTCCTCTGATTCATACAGCTCTTCTGTTCAAACTTTGGGACAAGATAAGCTACTCCCAAGGTTGCATTCCTTCATCTTCCTCCTCCTTGCTGTTTTCACAATCAGGGATAATTCACATCAAGGATTCTCTAATTAGTAGAAATTTCCCTTCTCTCTCCTCTTCAAACAAACCTCTTTTGAACACTTCATAACTTTTATTCTAAGCTTGTTTTACAGGCTTGGGAAAAATACTGATAAGACATCTCCTTAGGATATCTGCCAGACTATCTCCTAAAAAGCAAACAAACTAACTTTTTAAGACACACCCCTCCCACCCCTGTATCTGCTCAACTTCAACACAATCATTTCCTCCCTTCCTGGTCTTCTAACAACAGCAACCTATTGCTCTTTAAAAATGAAAGCCACTCTTTCTTCCCCTGTCCTGTATTGGAGCAATACTTGGCCCTCTCCTCCCTCAGAAAGTAAAATAAATGTCCTCCCCACATCTATCTCTTCACTCAGTTATGAATTATTTCATAGCCTGAGTCACTGGCCAAACTCTAACAGTTAATTCAGGCCTTCGTGATACTGTCACTGACTTTGATTTCTAGAAGATAATGAGATCAAAAAATTTTAGGAATGTATCCATAAAAACAAGAATCTTGTTCATGTCGCCCATGACCTTATTCAGAAACTCTCTTCTCGTCCTAGTAATGTTCAATTCACGTATTTCAAGGACTGTTTATATGAAGTATTCGATGACTTGGAGTCAAAGACAGAAGACTCTGGAAAACAGCCACTTCAGTCAGTTCTCTACCTGATGGAAAATGAGGCCCTGGAATTTACTACAGGTTTTGACAATCTCTTGGCACAGTACACAGCATAGCAGAGGAAGTAACCTGAATCCCTTGACCTTACTGATGAACAATAGGTTCTAGAATGGGCTCAACAGAAGCGAAGTTGAGCGTTACACATCCATGGGGTCTACACCAACCCTAATGCACTGTCCTTCATCCAGCTGGGTACCGAATGTGCTCAGGAACACTGAAGTTATGAGAGAGGTTCAGAAACTCTATGAAAACAAGTCATTTCTTTCCCTAGATTGTGGCCAGACTGTGGATGACACCATTTTCCAAGCCTTTTTCTGGAGGTTGCCAAGCATAATTCTTAGAATGTTTCATGCTTGTTTGGAGAAGAGATGTAGATGAGTTCAAGAAGCTTTGAGAAAACATGCTGGACAAAGGGATCAAGGTCATCTGCTATGGAAATAAATATGCGATCTTCCAGAACATTTCAAGCAACTGACCTGTGAGTTTTCCACAAGAAGTGAGTTGGGGGTGGTGAAAGAGTTAGCGAAATGGTTCATGTGCAGTACACAGTGAAAGGAGAGACCACAGTACAGAAAGCTACAGAAGTTACCACATAAGACTAAGCAATAAGGCTCTACCATGGACACTGTTTAATAGTAAACTTACAAGAACCCATCACAGCTCCTAGAAAAAACCAAAAGCCAGAAGTTGAAAGTTGAGGATAGCCAACCTACATGTGATGTGTGTGTGTGTGCGCGCGCACGCATTCCAATTTAATCCTTCATGCTGGCTGGTTCTTGGTCTTATGACGTCTTTTCCAACTTCAAGAATAGCCCTGTGATAATGCAGTACCCCACCCCACCCCTAGACTGGACATGTCTGTGTCCACGCACAGATCAGTGTGATATCCACTGAGTAGGTTGCTGCTCTTTAATGTGGGACTTGGATGTAGACACTGTGGAACCATCATGGCCCTCGTTACAGTTTTGTATTCCATTCCTGATTTTCCACTTAAGCTTAATGGCTTTTAAAATATATATATAGTTTATTGATTTTTTACAGAGAGGAAGGGAGAGGGATAGAGAGCTAGAAACATAGACGCGAGAGAGACATCGATCAGCCACCTCCTGCACACCCACAACTGGGGATGTGCCCCCAACCAAGGTGCATGCCCTTGACCGGAATCGAACCTGGGACCTTTCAGTCCGCAGAGCGACGCTCTATCCACTGAGCCAAACCAGCTTTGGCTTAATGGCTTTTTAAAAACAAGTCTTAAAGATCTAGTTTTTTAGACCTTTTACAGTGTGTATTATTTCACATACCTGAGCTGTATTAAAGGCTTGTTCATTCAATGAAAAAGAATAAACAACAGTCCTTCCCCTTAGGAGGCATGCCCTAAAAGGTTGTGTCCAGTGTTCTAGTCCTTCCCCTTAGTGAGCACATGGGTGCACCTCTGTTCTCGTGCACACACATGTGTGCATTTGCAGGTGCTCAAGCATGTTCAAGTATGTGTCCGTGTAAAATGTACAGCTTGATTCGACTCTTCTAGTGTTTTCTTTCCTGCAATTGCAGCTGCAGTCAAGCATCAGGGATACTTGTTTATAATCTGGAATCACTCACTGGATGAATTAAAACAACACCTCAGTTGTGTTTCATCTATGTAGCCACCTTATTCTGGGTACTGGAATTGGCATGAGAGTGTGGTGGGAGAAAGCGTGATCACAAGTAGTACTGTGGCCAGCATGTCTCCAGAGAAGTGCCAGGAATCCAGAGTTAAGAGCAGGTGATCTAGTGTCAGTTAACATGACCTCACTAGTTCTGGAGGAAGGGGTTAGCCCTTTTTCCTAATAACTTTCTTCCTATGCCAATGGTTTGACAATATTTTTTTAAAATATATTTTATTGATTTTTTTACAAAGAGGAAGGAAGAGGGATAGAGAGTTAGAAACATCGATGAGAGAGAGACATCGATCAACCACCTCTTGCACGCCCCCCACTGGGGATGTGCCCACAACCAGGATACATGCCCCTGACCGGAATCCAACCCGGGATCCCCCAGTCCACAGGCCGATGCTCTATCCACTGAGCCAAACCAGTTTCAGCGACAATATATTTTGGATAATGTTGATCATGAAATCTGCTGATAACAGGATTCCAGATAGGACTAATTGGGGAGATTTCCCAGGAGCAGTCAGAGTATACCATCAATGAGTTTTAAAAAATTTATGCTTTGCCAAGCAACAAAGTAAACACTACCTATTTGAATCGAAAGTACTGTACAAATTCAAATTTTATTTTGATTCATGATGAAATAAAGATCGTATTTTCAATTTCCCACAAGTAAGAGAAAACTGTACAAAGATCCTTTTGTATTATTTCCTTCTGCTCCTTTCATTTGTCATCTATCTTCCACTCAGAAGAATGGCCCAGCAGAAGCTCACATCCTAATATATAAAAAGGGATTGAGTGAATGGTTAACAGAATAATATTGTAATATATTCATCCACTAACCACCCTCACATCCCAGTGTCTTGTTCATACCTATCAAAGCTCCCTGAGTAATTCATGATCAGCAACCATGAAGGTATTGACAGTTGTTCTGTGTTCTCCTAGCTCCATCTGAGAACCTGTAGGCAACTTCTGAAATCTGAACATCTGTTATTTTAAGGCCCCCTTTATGTTATATAGAAACTACAGGCCCAGTGTACAAAATTCATGTATTGGGACAGGTTCCCCTCAGCCCAGCCTGCACCCTCTCCAATCCAGGACCTCTTGGGAGATGCTGACTGCCAGTTTAGGCCTGATCCCACCTAAACCGGTAGTCGGACATCCCTTTCACAATCAGGACCACTGGCTCCTAACTGCTCCCCTGCCAGCTTGATCACCCCTAACTGCCTCCCCACTGGTCACCCCCACTCTCCCCTCCCACTGGCCTGGTCACCCCTTACTAACCCCTTGTTGGCCTGGTTGCCCCAACTGTCCCCCCTGCTAGCCTGGTTGCCCCCAACTGTCCCCCCACCAACCTGGTCACCACCAACTACTCCCCCTGCCGGTGTGATCACCCCACATAGCCTGATGTTCAGTCATTTGATCATCCTTCACTAACCCCTCTGCTGGCCTCATGCAGCCTGCTGTTTAGTCTTTTGGTGGTTCCTCACTATCTCCTCTGCTGACCTGGTCATCCTATGCAGCCTGCTGTTCAGTCGTTTGGTCATCCCTCATTAATTTCTTTGCCAGCCTTGTTGCCCCACGCAGCCTGATGTTTGGTCATCCATCCAGTTGTTTCAGTTATGGCGGTCCCTGGCTTTTTATATATTAAGATGTTGTTTACTTTTAAATCCAATTCAGATGTGAGAATCTGACAATATACAGTACACATGACATAAAAAGGGCCCTTAATGTGGTGGATTAGTGTAGATTGTAGGTCTTTGACCAGTTGATACCCTGATAGAAGACAATTTTTTGAAATGATAGTTGTCTGGTGTCCAGAGGAAGGGGTTATCCCCTCTCCCTAATAACTCTCTTCCTATGCCTATGGTTTGACAGAATCTATTTTGGTTATAATGAAATTTGTCCTGCTGGTAACAGGATTCTAGGTAGGATCTATTATAAACTCGAAGGTGATCTTTTTCTCAAGACCAATTTCCCTCAATTGAGAATTTGTAAATCATAGTACTTGAAAGGTACATGCTCCATGAACTGCTTCTTTGATTTTACAGGTGTCCACTACACTTTCTTTTAGGATCTTTGACCACTCACTCAACCCCTGTACTGTATCTGTTGTGCATGTGTGTGTTTAACTCAGTAGGAGTAAAAAAAGAATCCATGTAAAATTGCACAACTTGATCTAACCTCATAGTATTGTATATAAATTGCTGATTCCTCAAGCATTAGGACTATTGGTATGTATTCTTGAATCATTTGCTGTCTGAAAAAAAGTTGACTTTTATTTATATAGCCATTCTAATTCTGGGTCCCAAAAATGTGCATGTAGATGTGGTTAGAGACAATGTTCCCACTTGTAGGTCTGTGGTGAGTGAGTCTCTAGGGAAGAGTTATGACTCTAGAGGAAAGAAAAAAATATCATCTGGTGTCAACTGCACAGTCTCAAACTCGTGTCGAGAGGCAGGTGTGAGCCCCTCACTAGTAACTTTAGTTGTGACATATCTGTTTCTACAGAGTAGATTTTGAAGAATGTTAGTGATGATGAAATCTGTTCTTCTGGGTTCCAACATTCTAGGTAAAACCAATGGGGTAGGGTTCCTCTGAGCAGTCAGAATTACCAGCAGTGTGTTTAAAAAGTTTCGTCCTGCCAAGGAACATAGTGCACCCAACCTATGTTTAAATTGAAGGTAGTGTAGCTGCTATGGCTCAGTGATTGAGCATCAACCTATGAATCAGCAGGCCATGGTTCAATTCCCAGTTAGGACATATGCTTGAGTTCTGGGCTTGATCCCAAATGGGTCTTGAAGGAGGCAGCCTGTCAATGATTCTCTCTCATCATTGATGTTTCTATCTCTCTCTCCCTCTCCTTTCTTCTCAGAAATCAATAAAAATATGTAAAAATTGAAGATAGTGTGAAAATTAATTTTTAAGTTTTTAAATTTCTCGTATGTAAGAAAACTATACAAGGACTCTATTTTCTTTCCTGTTCCCTGCTTTGTCATCTGTCTTCCAACCAACAGGATGGCCCAAATGCTCATACCATATTTGTTAACCATTTTCATACCCTCTAGCCCCTTGTCCAAACCAAGAAGAACTCCTTGAGTATTTCATCATTAGCAATCACCAAAGTACTGATAGTTATTTTGTGTCCCTCTAGCTTTGAGACCCTGTTAAATGCAACTTCTAAAGTAAGCACCCCTTTATTGATGTTATATAGAAATGTTGTTTTTATGCTTGCTTTCTATTTCTTCTCTCCCCCCCCCTCTCTCTCTTCCTTTTTCTTTTTTTTTTTCTTTTTTTTTTTTGGTTAATCCTCACCTAAGAATATATTTTCTATTGCTTTTCAGAGAGAGTAGAAAGGAGAAAAAGGATGGGTAGGGAGAGAGAAACATGGATGTGAGAGAGACACATCAGACTGGTTTCCTCACACACACACCCAGATGGAGGTGGGACTGGGGAGGGCAGGAAGGAGAGAGAAGGAGTGAACCATAACCCAACTATGTTTTGGGTTAATGTTGACCCTGTGTCTTTTCCTCGTTGAAAATACGATAGAAAAGAACATTTTGAAATGACAGCTCCCATTATAAACTGGATGGTGGAGACTTTCTCTCACAGTTTCCCACCTTGGATTAAGTATTTTGTAATTGGCTTGCCAATGAACTTGATAGGTACATGCTACAGAGAAAGCCTCTGCCTTTCAACAGGCTCATCTCTACTTGCTTCGGGGTCTTTGACCTTTGGTTCCAAAACTGTTTTAGATCTATGCTTTTTTTTAATTTACCAATAGTTAAAACAGACCTGTGTGTAAAATTGCATAGCTTGACTTGATCCTCAGTGCTTTCTTTTATATAAATGCAGAGTCCTCAAGCATCAGAAATGTTGGTATAAATTTTGGAATCACTCACTGGCAGAAAAAAAAAAGTTTTTTGTGCTGTGAATGCAGACAAAAGAGCAGGGTGGCCTGGTGTCAGGCAGCACAGTATCACTGGTCTCTGGATAAAAAGGGTAAGGCCTTCTCCCTCATAACTTTCTGAGGTCTGTGTTTGCAAAGAGTAGAGCTTGGAGAGAGTGATAAAATCTGGATATCAACATTCCAGGTAGGACCATTTGGGAGGCTTCTCAGGCGCAATCAGAATACAACGGCAGTAAGTTGATTAAACTTATGCCCTCACACTCAACACAATGTATCCTACCTATATTTGGATGGAAGGTATTATGAAATTGTAAATATTAATTTGATTCATGATGAATAATTGTAGGTTATTCAGTAGCCAATATGTAAGAGAACATTGAAAGACTCATTGTATTCTTTTTTTGCTTCTCTTCTTTGCCATCTGTCTTCTACCCAGTAGGATGGCCTAGCAAAGTTCAGGCCATACTTGTGAACTAACCACCATCATACCCTCTAGCTGTTAAAGCTTCCTGAATCATTCCTAATCAGCATTCACCAAGGTACTGATGATTGTTCTGTGTTCCCCTAACTCAGTGGTCAGCAAACTCATTAGTCAACAGTACAAAGATTGAAATTTCTTTTGAGAGCCCAAAACTGACTTCTGTGCATGGGCCTTGAAGTTTCAATTGCACTATATGTGCGTGCCCGCATGCGGTATTTTGTGGAAGAGCCACACTCAAGGGGCCAAAAAGCCGCATGTGGCTCGTGAGCCGCAGTTTGCTGACCACTGTCCTAACTCTATCTGAGAACCTGTTAAAGGGACCTTCTGAAGTCTAAACATCTTCTGTGTAATGTTCCCTTTATTTATGATATATATATTTCTTTCCTTTTTTTAAACTTTTCAATTCAGACATGATAATCTGACAAGGTATGGTATACATGATATACAATATACAAAGCAACCATCATATGCTGGCTTGGTATTTACTATGGGTTGATAGCTAATAAGGAGATCATCTTGAAGTGAGAGCATCCATTGTAAATGGGGTGATGAGTTCTTTTTCTCAAGATCAATTTCTTTTCTTGGATTTAGTATTTTATAATTGGCAGACCAGTGTACTTCACAGGCACATGCTCAGGAAAAACTCCAGCCTTTCAATTGCTTTTTTCTAAATGTGACTTTTGGGGTCTTTGGCCTTTGAGTCAATACCTAAAACCACTTAAAAAAAAGCACTCATAAATTGTAAAATAAATAATAAAGACCCTTATAAATGTGCACAGCTTGATCTCACTATCAGCGTTTTCTTATCTATGACTGCAGATACCTCATGCATCAGGAATATTTGTGATTTCAGGAATATTCTCTGGCTGAATAAAAATTTGTGCTGGCTTTTGTCTCTATAGCCACTCTAATTCTGGGGCCTGAAGTGAGAATGTGGGTGTGGGGAGAGATAATGGTCTCCTATGTTTATTTCTATGGCTAAAGTGTCTCTAGTGCAGACCCATGAATCCAGACAAAAGAGCAATTGATCTGGTATCAACCAGCATGGCCTTACTGGTCTGGAAAAGGGTTAAACCCTTCTTCCTAATAACTGTTGTCTTTTTAAAAAATTGTTTTCTCACCCAAGGATATGCTTTTTATTGATTTTTTTAGAGGAAGGGAGAGAGAGAGAGAGAGAGAGAGAGAGAGAGAGAGAGAGAGAGAGAGAGAGAGAGAAGGGGGGGAAAGGGGAAAGAAGAAAAGAAGAAGAAAAAAGAAAAAAAAAAAAAAGAAAAAAAGAAAAAAAAAAAGAGAAGAGAAGAGAGGAGAGGAGAGGAGAAGAGAGGAGAGGAGAGGAGAGGAGAGGAGAGGAGAGGAGAGGAGAGGAGAAGAGAAACATCAATCAGTTGCCCTCATTCATGCCCTGATTGGGGATTGAACCCACCACCTTTTGGTATATGGACAACTCTCCATTCAACCAAACCAAACTGGCCATAACTTCCTTCTTGATGTCTCTTTTTACAGAGATTTTGGAGAGAGTTGGTAATGATGAAATCTGTCCTGCTGGATAACAGGATTCAGGTAGGACCAATGGTGTTTTCTAGGAGCAGCCAGAATATATGGCAGTGGTTTTGAAAAACTACATACTGCCAAATACAGTGTGTACCCTACAAATTACTCAAATGAAGGTACTGTGGAAATTACATCTCTCAGTTGACTGAAATAATTGTAGCTACTTAATGTCATGTGTGTAAGAGAAAGCTGTGAAGAGGCAAATCCATACTCTTCATTTACATGTGGAAAGTCATTCTACTTAGTCCATCATTATTGCTACAAGCACAGATTGACATTCATTTAAAAATTAAGTATGAGTGCACCCACTGCAAGGCTGGTCAGGTATTAGTCAAAGTTGCACAGACATTAGCTCAAGTCAACAATCAGCCACATATCAGAGCCTATAGACTTAACACATTAACCCAGCAAAGCTCCTGCCCAGCTGGCAGCTTTCCCAGCTTGTTGCATTAACTGCTTTTTCAGGGCGGCCAGTTGAAATAACTGCTGATTTTTGGCAGAGCTGTCATGTGACAGTTGGTTTGGAATGTTTTAGATTCTGAGATAGTTTGAGAGTCATGGTGTGGCCACCTGATCATGAGAAGGGCTCAAGGCAAAAGATCCGACCCTGAATTTGTGTGTGTGTAAAAGAAGTGGGGGTGTCCGTGAGTGCTTGTTTTTCCCAAGGGACTTCAGAGAGGCTTTTGTTGGGGGGGGGGAAATGAGCAGGTTAGTCAGGTTTTAGAATCTTTTCCTGATTCAGGCCCTTGCCTGCATTTCTTTTCCAAATATTGGGCTGATGGCCTGGATTGTCCTAAGGAAGTCTAAACCAGTGACAAAGACAGATTGTTGGCTCTCCTGTGGAGAAAGATAAACTATGTGAGAACATGTTAGCATAGGTAGCTAAATATTAATAAAGGAAGGGAGCAAAAGAAATTGGACATTGTTGAGCTCAATGGGTTGTGGAGCTGAATGGGACATCAAGCCTGCTGCATTAAGAAGCTACAAACAGCTTCACATACCCTCTCGGGGATCACAGCATTTCCCCACCAAGGGGATCAACATCCCTCAGCCCCCCGCTATAGGAAGGAAGGACCACTTTTCTATTTCCCCAGACTATGGGGGGAAGGGACAAACAATAAGAGGAGGTTCCTCTGCTGGCACATATGTGCAGTAGGAGCCAAGATGGCATGGGGGGGAAGGAGGGAGGAGCTTTCTCTGTGAGACATGCTTAGGAGGAACTCAGGTGGTGACCATAGGAAGTGGAGTCTAGCCTGGGGAAAGGATCGAATTGGGTAAGGGACACAAAACCTGGGAAGCCTTAGGAAATGGATTGGATAGAAGGAGGAACCATCAGAAGCTCATGAAAGATTAGGAAGTTGATTAGTTTGAAAGGGTACCCAGTCTTTCCCAAGCCTGAGATAATATAATCCAAGCTTAACAAAACTCTCTGTGTGTGTAACATGTGCTTACCCCATTCAGTCACGTGTTCTCTCTCCATAGCAACCATGAGGGCCTAGCAGCCACCTGTGGCCTAAGGCATACCATGGGTATTGCGCCAGCCAGAGTGCAGCTGGGAACACAGACTAAGCTAGCTAGATGGGGACAGGCGTGGACTAAGGTTTGGCATGGCGCAGAACTTTTGGACACTGGTCTTTGTACTGGGCCTGATGAAGACAAAGCTGGACTTTTATTCATGGCGGGACAGATAGAGATGAGACTTTGGGAACCTGGGGGCAGCCTGCAATTTCCACCCAAATAAACCTTACCATCAGACCTCATCTTCCCATGTGTGTTCCCAAAAATGCTTTCTCATGATACCACAAGGACCCCACTTCCACTGGCAACAAATATATGCGAGCAGGTTTTTATACCAATGAACCAAAGATGCCCCATATTATTGGCCCTGTGTTTTTTACAGCACAGCAAGCTGGGCCATTTGTTCAAAACCTACTTGACCCAATTCCAATCCTTACCCATGCTATTGATCAAATTATAGTTGAAGTGAACTCATTTTAGCCATTTCAAGTGTTTGGATAGTGTGGGATCTGCAGTACTGTCTTCTGGCCATAGATGACAAAGACCTGGGGTATGAACTAACAACTCACTGTAGCCCTCCGGGTTCTCTGACCCAGAAACCCTCACCATGGTGCTCAAGCAAATCACTACACATCATAGGTCTCTGGCTGAGTCTCTCCTCCCCCTGGAGCCACCTGCCCCTTGCATTTTCTAGATGGAGCGCCATCCTGTTTTCTCTGGAAGGCCGAATGCTGGGGTGAGTTCCCCCTACATGCTAATCTGTCAAAGTGTTTCCCAAATAAAGCCTGTTTTGTGTTGTTACCAGCTTTGGTTATATGTTTTCCATCGATCAGCATGAACCTCCTGAACTCAATACACAGAAGAGCTGGAGCCAAGAATCAGGTGCTGCTGTATATTGTGAAGCAGTGAGGAGGGAAGCTGCCACCTGGTCTTCAACCACCCAGATCGAGTCCCGTGTGGTTCTGGGAGGAGAACCCATAACCCCACTTGTTTATACATGTACATTCCAGTGGATATGCCACCAGGCCTTTCCCCTAGAGCTTTAAAAAAAAGCCCGTGGGACAGGTGGGGGGGCCATCTTCATGGACATGCAAATTATGCATTTATACATTCATTTTTATCTTTGAAGTTCAGCTTTGCATTGAAATATTATGGGACTATGGGACATGCATGAGCATAGGAGATATATAGGTAGCAGTTTGTACACTGCAGGTTCAGGCATGAGACTCAGCAGGCCCAGGGCATCACACAGTGATGGTTTGGCCTGGCTGCCAGGTGTGGTATGTGCACCCTGACTGTGTCAGGGATGAAAGGTCTGTTCACTGTAATGCTAGCAATAGAAGATTTACTAAGTTACACAAAGTAATATAAATTACTAGAGGCCCGATGCAAGAAATTCATGCACGGGTTTGTGTCCTTCAGCCCAGCTGCACCCTCTCCAATCTGGGATCCCTTGAGGGACTGCCCGTTTAGGCCCAATCCCGGTCAGATTGGGCCTAAATGGGCAGTCGGACATACCTCTCACAATCCAGGACTGCTGGCTCCCAACTGCTCGCCTGCCTGCCTTCCTGATTTCCCCTAACTGCTTATGCCTGCCAACCTGATCACCCCCTAACCACTCCCCTACCAGGCTGATTGATGCCTAACTGCTCCCCTGCCTGCCCATTTGCCCCCAACTGCCCTTCCCTGCAGGCCTGGTCACCCCTAACTGCCCTCCCCTGCAAGCCTGGTCATTCCTAACTGCTCTCCCCTGCAGGCTTGATCGCCCCCAACTGCCCTTCCTTGCAAGCCTGTTCCCTCCCAACTGCTCTCCCCTGCTGGCCATTTTGTGGTGGCCATCTTGTGTCTACATCAGGGCAGGATCTTTGACCACATTGGGGCAGCCAACTTGTATGTTGGAGTGATGGTCAATCTGCATATTACTCTTTTATTAGATAGGATAGAGGCCTGGTGCATGGGAGGGGGGCCACTGGTTTGCCCTGAAGAGGTCCCAGGTCAGGGTGGGGGTTCCCTTAGGGTGTGAGGTGGCCTGGGAGAGGGGCCTGTGGTAGTTTTCAGGCCAGCCACACCCTCCCTGTAACCCAAGTGGAGCCCCTGGTATCTGGGATTTATTTATCTTCTACAATTGAAACTTGTAGCCTGGAGCAGAGCCAAGCTTTCTGCTCCATTTCTGTTGGGATTTATTTATCTTCTATAATTGAAATTTTGTAGCCTTAAGCAGAGGCCAAGGCAGGCCAGGGCTGTAGAAGCTTGGCTTTCTCCATTGCCGGTGCAACCATAGCCTCCTGCTATCTCCAGCTTCATGGCTGTTGCCATTTTTGTTGGGATTTATTTATCTTCTATAATTAAAACTTTGTAGGCTGGACTGGAGGCCTGGGCTGGCCAGAGTGTGCAGAAAGCTTGGCTTTCTCCAAACCTCCCTCCTGCTCTCTCCATGGCTGCAGCCATCTTGATTGGGGTAATTTGCATACTTGCTCCTGATTGGTTTGTGAGTGTGGCTTGTGTGAGTAATGGAGTGACAGTTAATTTGCATATTACTGTTATTAGATAGGATGTCAACTATAAGTTGATATAGTGAAAAATGTTTTAAAATGTTAAAAAGAAATAATGAATTTAATATAAAAATCATTGTAGTAAGCAAACCAAAACATTTATTTTAATTCAGAAGAACCAATTATTAATGAGGAAAACAATATTAATATTCCTTCATAATTGCAAATAACAGTGACTTAATGAATAAACAGGCATTTTGAATTATACACAAATCCAGATTCCAACTTGGTTTCTTTTATAAATCTCCACATTCATGTGACATCTTTTTCTGAAATTAATTAAAATACTAATTTTGACATTGAAAAAAAAGATGATGGAGGCTGCCATTAACTGGGGGTAGGTACCGGGAGTCCCTAAAGGAATAGGGGAAGGGATTGGCTCTGGGAGTCTAACTGGGGTTAGGAGTAGGAGAATGTGGGGTCAGCTAGTCAGAACAGACTCTGCAGAGGAGCAGTAACTTCGGGAGGTGGAGCCAGAGCTTTCTGGATTTCTGTGAAGTCTTCAGAGGCCCCATTTTCTGAAGGTTTTTGGAGTTTGTGGTGATTATTGCTTCAGCCACTATTGCCCCTCATTTCCCTCCTGGCCTGGGCTAATCTGATCCTTACTGTGCCTCCTCTAGGACTAGGCCCAGCTGTGTTTCCTCCCCTAGTGGGCCTTCTCCTGCCATTCCCACCTCCTACTCATTCATCCTCCTGCAGCACAGGGACACAGGCACCAAGAGGTGTACCTGAGTGGTCTGCTGGGAGCCAGTCAGGCCAGGAGCTGGCATAACCTCAGAACTGCAGCTGAAGGTTATCTTTCATAGGCACACTCTACACAAAGACTTGCTAGAGTCATTATTGCTCCTCATTCAGGATATACCTCCTGTGAATCTATGCTGCTCAGGCTTACAAATAAGGCTCCATCTATCCCTGGAGAAGTCTTGTCCTCAGGCCCTCACATCATGTGTCCCTCTCTCATGTGTGCTTTCAGAATGTATATATACAGGACACCTTTGTAGGACCTTCGTATTCACAAAAAGATATACAGAAACATGTGGAAGACAGGAATGTTCAAATGCATGTTTCTGCAAACAGGTGAAGATGAACACAGTGCTGAAATGCATTTGCGTTATCAGCTAAAGACATGAGAGGGAATGACTCCCAGGAGGAGATTTATGGACCCATTGATGAACTGGGAATGAGTGTTACACAACAATGAGACCCTGTATCTTTTAGGAATTACTTGAAGAAATATCATAGTCATGTGTGAGGAAGACATCCCATGGAGTGCTATTAAATGCTATCACAGAGCTCCAGAAGTATGGAATAAATATGAGCTTTTCTTTTTGAATTATGCCCTGTCAAGCAGTGTAGAGACTAGCAAGACAGGTCAGTGAGTTCTGCTGCTGAAACACTCAATCCACTGAACCTCTGAGTCCTCAGAGATGCCACCCACACACTTTCACACTCCTTTCCCAGCCCCAGCCTAGCTGTGACCAACACACTGCTGGGATTCTGAAACCTCAGACTTATAGAACTTCCTTCTCTCTCTTTTTTTCTTTTTCTAGTAGGTATAGTCCTCCTTAATTTTAACTCATTGAAAATGCTTTATAGTTTAGGTCAGTGGAAGGAACACTGACACCAAATATTTTTTCCTAATTTTATTTTTCAATTAGAGTTTACATTCAATATTATTTTGAATTTGTTTCAGGTGTACAGCATAATGGCCAGACAATTATATACTTTGAAAAGTGCTCCTCCTTGATAAAAATAAAAATAAAACAAAACAAAAAAACCTAGTGGGTATTATGCTAAGTGAAAAACTCAGATAAAGTCAAATACCATATGATTTCACTTACATGTGGAATGGAAAGAACAATATAAATAAACAAAACAAAACAAAACAAACTCATAGATACAGAAAACAGAGTGATGGTTGCCAGACAGAAGATGGGTTGGGAAACTGAGTGAAAAAGATGAAGGGATTAAGAAGTACAAATTGGTAGTTATGAAAGAAGAAAACAAGATGGTAGCATACCTTGTTTCCCCAAAAATAAGACAGTGTCTTATATTAATTTTTGCTCCCAAAGATGCGCTAGGTCTTATTTTCAGGGGATGTCTTATTTTTCCATGAAGAAGAATACGGTACACATTTATTGTTGAACAAAAAAAAAAAAAAAGGAGCCGAGACTGGTTTGGCTCAGTAGATAGAGTGTTGGCCTGCGGACTGAAAGGTCCCAGGTTCGATTCCGGTCGGGGGCATGTACCTTGCTTGCGGGCACAACTCCAGTAGGGGGTGTGCAGGAAGCGGCTGATCGATGTCTCTCTCTCATCGATGTTTCTGACTTTCTATCCCTCTCCCTTCCTCTCTGTAAATAATCAATAAAACATATTTTTTAAAAAAAAGGAAATTTATTACCTGTATATGGTACGGTAGTAGTTGTCATCACAAACCAGTTCACTGATTGGCCGCAGCGCAGCCAGAGCTGTTCAGGCAGTGCGAGATCTCTTTAAATCAGGAGTCAGACGCCTTACGGTAGCTTCGGGGGCCTTATGTTCCAGGGAGGCCTTATTTTCGGGGAGATGCCTTATTTTACAGCGAGAGGCAAAACTGGAAGTAGGTCTTATTTTAGGGGGATGTCTTACTTTTGGGGAAGCAGGGTAGATAAATGTAGTATTCCCTGCCTCTCACAACCACATCAAAATTACAACTGAACTACAGAACAACCATCATTCAGAACAGTCTGAAATCTAGCCAGATGGAAGTGAAAATTAAAGAAGAAAGCACATTAAGACTGGTAGGAATGGCAGAAGTATGGAACAAGCTGGTCCAACACCCACATGTGGAGTGTTTTGAATTGGGAGGGAAATCATGGCTGAGGAGTTATCCTGTGAGGAGCAAGGGATTCCAACTCTATACCAGACCCCTCAGCCCAGGGTTCCAGTGCTGGAAAGAGAAGTCCCCGTAATTTCAGGTTATAAAAACCAGCAGGGATTGTGGCTGAATGACACTGGAGGCTGCTGGAGTTCCAGGCAGTTCCTCTTAAAGGGTCAACACATGGATTTACTCAGACTTGCTCCAGTACTGGGACAGCAGCTTGAAAGGATTCAGGGACAGATCTGGAGGAATTAAATTGTCTGGCATCATGGCAAGAACAGGGGGCAGTTTTCTCCCAGACAAAAATTCTGGCAGTGCTTAGAGAGGATATTAAAAGCAACAAGAGAAAAACAATTAATTACCTACAAGGGAGCACCCATATGACTGTCAGCTGATTTCTCAACAGAAACAATGCAGGCCAGATGGGAGTGGCAAAAAATATTCAACATGATGAATAGCAAGAACCTACAACCAAGAATACTCTATCCAGCAAAGCTAACATTCAGAATTGAAGGGCAGATAAAGAGCTTCACAGATTAAAAAAAAAGCTAAAGGAGTTCATCAACTCCAAACCAGTATTATATGAAATGCTGAAAGGTACTCTTTTAGAAGAGGAAGATGAAAAAGGTAAAAGATAAAAAATTATGAACAACAAATACATATCTATCAACAAGTGAATCTAAAAATTAAGTGAATTAAAAATTTGATGAACAGAATAAACTGGTGAATATACTAGAATCAGGAGCACAGAAAGGGAATGGACTGATAATTCTCAGGGGAAAAGGGGGAAGGGAGTACAGGGAGTGACTGGACAAAAATCATACACCTATGGACTCATCAATTGGGGGGAAAGGTAAGGGTAGAGGGAGGGGTGGGAGCGGGGTGGAGGGTAGTTATGGAGGGGTAAAAAGAGAGACAAATGTAATAATCTGAATAATAAAGATTTAATTTAAAAAAATGTTACATGCAGTGTGGTAGCTTGGACTGTATTCTAAGCAGGAAAAAGACATTAGTGGAAAAATAGATAAGATGCAAATAAAGTCTCTAGTTTAGTAAAAAAAAAAATTGTACACTTATGGATGAGGACAGTGGGTGTGTGTGGGGGGGGTAAGATCAGAAGGTGAGGTGGGAACCGGGTGAAGGGGAGCTATTAGGGGGTGAAGAGGAACAACTGTAATAATCTGAACAATAAAGATTTTTTTTAAAAAATGAAGGTAGTGTAAGAAGCCTCTGGGACAACTTCAAGCATATTGGCATTCATATCATAGGGGTGCCGGCAGGAGAAGAGAGGGAACAAGAATTGAAAACCAACTTGATGTAATGACAGAAAACTTCCCTTATCTGGTGAAAGCAATAGACAATATAAGTCCAGGAAGAGCCAGAGAGTCCTCAGCAAGAGGAACCCAAAGAGGCCCACACCAAGACGTAGTTAAAATGCAAAAGGTTAAAGATAAAGAGAGAATCTTAAAAACAGCAAGAGAAAAGCAGTTACCTGCAAGAGAGGGCCCATATGCTCTTGACAGAAACTTTGCAGGCCAGAAGGGAGTGGCAAGAAATATTTAAATAATGAAAAGCAAGGACCTACAAGCAAGATTACTCTACCCAGCAAAGCTATGATTTACAATTGAAAGTCAGATAAAGAGCTTCACAGACAAGAAAAGGCTAAAGAAGTTCATCACCACCAAACCAGTATTATATGAAATGTGAACGGCCTTGAAGAAGGAGGAGGAGGAGGAGAAGAAGGGAAAGGATGAGGAGAAGGAGGAGGAGGAGGAGGGGAAAAGAAAGAAAAAATACAAATAATTACATGGCAATAAATACATATATATCAATAATTGAATCTAAAAATGAAAATAAACAAGCAAGGAATGTACTGAATAAGATAAACTGATGAATGAAAAAGAACCAGTGGCATAGAAATGTGGAACAGACTGAAGACTCTCAGAGGGAAGTGGGAGGCTGGGGAGAGATTTACCAAAGAACTTATATACATATGGACACAGATAGTAGGGTGGTGAAGGCCTGGGGCAAAGTGGGATCCAGTGGAGGAGGGCAATGAAGGCAAAAAAGGGGAGAGGAGAAGGGATGTTGGTAATATTCTCAACAATAATGATTAAAAGAGCAAAAATACCTATAAACAAATTGGCAGTCATTGGGATGCAAAATACGTCATAGGGAGTATAGTCAATAATCTTACCTAATAATAGACAAACATGTAAACTGACCATACCTGCACTACACCCACAGCCAATCAGAGTGAGTATGCAAATTAGAAGGCCAAAGATGGCAACTGCCCAGCTGCTCCTGGCATGGAATGGCCAGTTGGGGCATCACGCCTGCTATGAGAAAGAGGACAGAGTGAGGTGGGAAGAAAGGATCTACAGGAGCGGAGTGCCGCAGCGAAGACAAGACTGCAGACTCCAAAGTCTGCAGTGAAGCAGGAAGACAAAGATGGTAGACTCCATTCGGAGTCTGCAGCAAAGTCGAAGAAGAAGACAGATTCTGGCCAGAGCGAAAGCTTGAATCCATTTGCCTGAGGAAAACCAGTGCTGGAGGAAAACTGGTGCTGGAAGCCAAGGGAAGGAAGGCCTACTGCACAAATCTCTTTGTGCAACAGGCCTGTTGTATTAAAATAACTATTCATGATGTCAGAGGGTTACTGGAAATATCAGGGTGAACCCTTTGTAAAGTATATGATTGTCTAACTACTAAGCTGTAGGCAAACAGTAATTAAAATTAAAAGGAAAGAGAAGTTAAAAAATATCTCTAAGTTGTTCCATCTCCACACTGCATAGATGAGTTCATCCAATGTGTTTATTCAAGGTTGGCTGTGTTAAAAAGAGAGAGACTCAGGGAGGATACTAATTCCAAGAGGCTGCTTGGAGAATTATGTCAACACAGGGGTCCCTGAGAAATCTGAAGCCTCTGAACAATGAAGACAGCAGGGAAGGCAAGGAACAGAAAGAATAGAAGACATATTATTTTTTTCCATTCATAATTTTCTAGTAAACCCTATTCTTAACATTTTTATGAACCCCTGGAAAAATGAAGTATAACACACATACAAAAAAAAAAAGATAAAACGTAAGTGTAAAGTCCAAGGATTTATCATTAAATGACCATCTGGTCAAAAAATGGAAATTACCATTTTTTGACACTCCTCTTGGCTTCTTTTTTTCCAGAGCCAACCAGTGTAACTTCTCACCTGTAGCCTTTCACAGTTTGGAATGATTGTATGTACAGTAACCGGGTATGCATTCCTTGTTCCGGGCTATTTCTCTCCTGATACATTTCTGACATTCAACCAAGTTGCTGTGTTTATTGTCTCCATTCTGTTTTGTTTTGTTTGTTTTTAGTACTCCATTGTAGTAATAGATGATGATTTATCCACTCTCCTGTTGATGGGGACATTTGGCTTCATCATTTTAGTGTGTGTCATAGTGCACATGGACATACGCTTCTTTTATGTATATTGCTAGAAATGTTTACATCCATCACTATCTGCTATCTAAAATTTAAGGTTGAAAAGAACTGTTGGAAGACACCTTAAAAGAAAAGTAATTTGATTTTTATTATGTTTTGTTAATCCTCACCCGAGAATATTTCCTTCCCCTTACATTGATTTTTTAGGGAGAGTAGAAGAGAAGGATGGGGGAGGGAGGAGAGAGGGGGGAGAGAGAGAGAGAGAGAGAGAGAGAGAGAGAGAGAGAGAGAGAGAGGCACACTAATGTGTGAGAGACACATTGGCTGGCTGACTTCCACTCCCATCCTGACCGACGTGCAACACAGCATATGTCCTTGACGAGGAATCCAAGGGCTCACACTGTAACTAACTAACCACTTAGCCCCTCCGGCCAAGGCAGTAATTTAGACTCCTGGAAAACACTTGTGGCTGGGACATTCCAAGATCTCACCTCGCCAGATCTTGACAGTGGACAAAGATTGTAAGATTAAGAACAGTAAGACATCAGGGTCTCTGTGCTGGAGAAAATGCTGGACTGGAATTCAGGAGGGCCTAAGATCCTATTGTCTCATTAATAGGTAGGTCTATGATCCTGGGCACAAATCCTCTTTAAGTATCAGTAATAACTTAATGATCCTTCCTGTTCTTTTCTCTCTTATTGAATATCTTCTATTTACAGCTTCAACTTATTTATGTCTTTGTGGGTCAGACAGACAATTGACTCATGTATGTACACCGGATGTAATAAATGCTGTGATGGAAAGAAAAGGATAACAAGATGACAGCTCATTAGCAAAGATGCTCAATGAGCCCTCCATGAAGAGGTGGCGTTTGAGCAGAGCCCTGCATGGAGGGAGCCTCATGGCTCAAGGGGGAGGAGCAGTATGCTTCATTCCTCTGCAGTCACCTGGGGGATGTGTGTAAGGACAGCAAGAGGTGAGGTTGGCCCATGAGGAACTGATAGTGATAGGAAACAAGGTCTTAAAGGTAGTGCAGGGCCATTCCAGCTACCACAGGAAGTTGGATTTTATTCTACACGTGACAGGAAATAACTGCAGCTTAGTGGGCTGGGGAGTCACAGGATTTGATTTTTGATGCTATAACATTATGATAAGTAAACTCTGGGTATTGAATGCTTACTGCTCAATACCCAGGATTTCCATGGTTTATCACATTTGGTGATTGAGAAGTTGCAGAAGATTTGTAAAGCTTAATGGGATCATTGAGCCTCTATCTCAAATGTTTGTCTTTCTCTTCTCCCAACCTCCACCTCTCTGTTTCAGGTGAGCATAGACAAGTGATGACCTTTTATGGACAGTCTAATAAATTCTTTTTGTTTGTACTATTCTCACAAAAAGCAAAGGATAATTTGGATTGGGAAAGATTAATAAATCATTCTCCCTGGACTGCAGGAGCCTCTATTAGATTTTTACTACTCACTATAATTAATTCTTTCTCCATGTGGGAGTACTATAATAGTAAAATGCACAAAATTGTCTCTTTCCAAACCACTTTTGAATTGGCTGTTTCTTTATAACTTATGTGAATTGGCATAGTTTTCTTCAAACTTGGAAAAAACACACAAAATCATAAGTTTTATGGTACAGGTAATTATTTATTAATGTTAACAGTGCATTTTAAAATTATTATGTACTTTTTGTTAAAGAATGACTTACTCATTGCATCCATTGGAGCCATTTTCAGGATTGAATGTTTAATCATATAAATGAAAGATTATTGGTTATAGGCATTTGATAACTGATATCAGTAAGCATAACATGGGTTCATGTGTGAAGAAGAAGCTTGATGTTGTTTAGAAAACTAATGGGCACAAGAATGAATGCAAGAAGAAGAATGAATGCATATAGTAACAGTGCACTCCTAACACCCTATGCCCCCCTATATTCTTTGTAGCATCATTTATATAGCCGAGCTATGGATGTAACCCAATTGCTCATGAATAGACCAGTGGATAAAAAGCTGCGTGAAACTGGTTTGGCTCAGTGGATAGAGCGTCGGTCTGTGGACTGAAGGGTCCCAGTTTCGATTCCAGTCAGGGACATGTACCTTAGTTGTGGGCACATCCCCAGTAGGGAGTGTGCAGGAGGCAGCTAATCAATGTTTCTCTCTCTTTGATGTTTCTAATTCTCTATCCCTCTCCCTTCCTCTCTGTAAAAAAAGTCAATAAAATATATTTTTAAAAAATAAAAATAAAAATAAAAAGCTGTTATGGAATATTAGCATTAGCATTAAAAAGAATGAAATTTTCTGCACCATCATGCTGAGATCTAGAGCAAATATATCAAACTCAAAGGCTAACACAGGCCAAATAAATAAGGTTAAATGTAGGTGGGCTGCAAAAACATAAAAGCTTCAGTTTTCATAGAAATGTAGATTTATTTAGATAGAGACATGCTGCATACAAAGGGCTGAAATAAATGAATAATCGTTAACCTAAAATAATAGAACATTTTCATAAGAAATGTTTTTTCTTAAACATTAACTTACCAGACACTGAATAACTGCACTAATTAATAAATATAATGCAAATAAACCTATTTTTCTTGTTCTCCGAAAGCGAAATATTTCCTATTGCATACACCAAAGAAGTCAGTCCAAGACTAATGATGTGGCAATTGGCTACTAAAATTTTGAATGCTAGTATTAGTGGAGAGAAATTGTACACCTGCATGTACGGTGTATAAGAGAAAGGAATGCAACATGATTATAGTAATTAGTCATTAGTGAGCATTGTAGTTTGTTATTAATAACTAGAGGCCAAATGCATGAAATTAGTGCAAGGGGCACTGCCCTCACAGCCCCGGCTTTGTTCAGAAGGTTGTGCTGATGGTTGTCCTGCTGTTCGGTCTAATTAGCATATTATATCTTTATTATATAGGATTATGTATAACAGGATTTTGTAAAAAATAAGTTATAAAATTTTTAGTAAAATGTTTGTTTATGTATTTGTTTGTTGTTTAAAGTATTAGAAATAGTAGTACATATGTCTCCTTTTTTTCCAATTGACCTTCCCCTAGCCTCCCCAACTGCCTTCTCCCCCCAGTACTTGCCTTCAACCCCCTTCTAGTATCTTGCATCCATTGGTTATGCTTATAAGCATACAAGTCCCTTGGTTGATCTCTTACCTCCCCCCAAATCTACCCCAGCCTTCCCACTGTAGTTTGACAGTCTGTTCAATGCTTCTCTGCCTCTGTATCTATTTTTGTTCATCAGTTTATAATGTTTTTTATTATCCATAAATTAGTGAGATCATGTGGTATTTTTCTTTCACTGACTGGCTTATTTCACATAGCATAATGCTATCCAGTTCCATCCAGGTTGCTGCAAATGGTAAGAACTCCTTCTTTTTTATAGCAGCATAGTACTCCATTGTGTAGATGTCCCACAGTTTTCTAATCCACTCACTTGCTGATGGGCATTTAGGCTGTTTCCAAATTGTAGCTATTGTAAATTGTGCTGCTATGAACATAGGGGTGCATGTATCCTTTCTGATTGGTGTTTCTGATTTCTTGGGATATATTCCTAGAAGTGGGATCATTTGGTCAAATGGGAGTTCTATTTTTAATTTTCTAAGGAAACTCCATACTGTTTTCCACAGTGGCTGCACCAGTCTGCATTCCCACCAGCTAAGATTTGGAAACAGTATGTGAGATATAATGATCAACATAGTTTGATGAACAAAAATAGATCCAGAGACAAATGGCATGAGAGGGGATGGTTAGAGAGCAACCAAAGAACTTGTATACATGCATATTAGCATAACCAATGGACACAGATACTGGGGCAATGGGGGCTTGCCTCAGGGTAGGAATGGCTGGTGGGGAGGTCAATTGGGGAAAAAGGATACATATGTAAAACTTTAGACAATAAATGAAGAAGAGAAAGAAGGAGGAGGAGGAGAAGGTGGAGGAAGAGGAGGAGGAGGAGGAGGAGGAGAAATAGGATCAAAATATTTAAAAAAACACACCAACAACCACAAAATCGTGATGAGATAGTAAAAAAAAAAAAAAGAAGTTTGAAACAACAATCACAAAGGATTTATGGATATATGGTACATTTACACAAAGGAATTCTATGTGACTGTAAAAAAGAAGGAGCTCTGCCGTAGCTGGTTTGGCTCAGTGGATAGAACGTTGGCTTATAGACTGAAGGGCCCTATTCAATTCCGTTCAATTCCATTCAAGGGCACATGCCTGGATTGTGGGCTCTATTTTGAGTAGAGGGCATGCAGGAGGTAACTGATCAATTATTCTCTCTCATCATTGATGTTTCTACCTCTCTCTCCCTCTCCTTTCCTTTAAGAAGTCAATTGAAATATATATTTTAAAAAAAGAAGAAAGAGCTCTTACCTTTTGAGACAGCATGGAGGGACCTGAAGAGTATTATGCTAAGCGAAATAAACCAGTCAGAAAAAGACAAGTATCACATGCTCTCACTTATATGTGGAATCACTTATATGAATAGAATAAACTGATGAACAAAATAGATCTTGGTGGGTGGGGGGTGTGGGGAGGAGGCCAGAAGAGATTAAGCAAAGAACTTGTATGCATATATGCATAGCCTATGAACACAGACAATAGCATGGGGAAGGCCTCATGGTAGAAAAAGGGGAAGGGAATGCAGAACATCTGTATACTGTCAAGAATAAAATAAAAGCAGTGTGGGTGTATCCCCGCTGCACCTTTCTCTGGAAATATATGTCCAAGACTGACATTATTTCTATCTTATCTATTTAGTAGAATTCAGAGCAAGGTGATGTTGTCTCACCACCTGCTAGGGACATCAGCACAAGTGAGCCACCTTCCTGCCTTCCCTGCCAGCTTTTGTCCCAGCCTTTAAAACTTCTCTTCCAAATGTCCTTGTGATAGTCACTTTTCCTTCTCCTCCACTAGATGCTGCTCTGCACCCACCCAAGACAACCATCATTCCTGATTTCTGGGTGGTCAGTACTTCTTGTCGTCCAGAAGGTGAACAGAGACTTGAGTGTTTACCAGGGTTCAGTGACATTATGGTGACAACATAACTCCAATAGTTATAACTTGCCAAGTATCAGCATGTTTTTCACAGATTAGCTCCTTGAACTCCCACAGGACCCTGTGATGTGAGTTCCCATCCTATGCCAAGAGGAAACTGAGTCTCAGAGAGATGATATGACATGCTCAGAGTGATATAGCATGGACCTGAACAGGCTGTTATTTGACAAAGTTTAAATGCTACTGACATAATATTGTTCTGTTGCCCATAGCAGTTGCTAATTAATGAGCTCCTACTATGTGCTGGGCACAGTGTGAGGCTTGGTGAATACACAGATGAATAGGACATACCCATTCTGTGGGCAGTTTATCATGTATCTACTCCCTCGGGAACCTTGAAGGCAGTGCCCATGTGTTCCCAGCACCCAACCCAAAGCATGACCTCATTTAATGCTGCTGAATAAGTGAACGAACTACTACAGGTTATACATCAAGCACTTAAGATGACTGAAGCTAAAATACCTTATTCTTAGACTGAAAACAAAAATTTAGTGATACTTTCAGTATGTAATGCCAGCCAATTTTCCATATGGAAATCTTTTATCTGACCTCAAATTCATCCAAAAATCAGTTCCAGATTTATAGTGGATGTAATTATGTAAGGTAAAACAATAAACTTTTAGAATAAAAGAAAGGAGAATGTTTTCATAATGTTTGAGGTAGGTAAAGATTACAAAATGGGGATAAATGGTGCTAACCATGAAGGAAAAAAATTGGTGGAGAATCCAACACCTACACTGCTGCCTCGCACAACAATTTCAAAACTACAACTAAAAGACAGAATGGACATCATCCAGAACCACAGGAAAGCTGGCTGAGTGGAAATTCTACAACTAGAAAGAAAGAGAGGGGCTCACGGAGACCCAGAGGAGCTGCAAAAGCTGAAGTACGGAAGACACACACGTGGAGAGAGCGGGTGCCGGAGAACCTGGCTGGCTTTCTCTGGTGGGAGGGAGATGGAAACTCTCAAAGGCATTGAACTCCTTATCCTATGACACTAAACCCCAGATCCAGCCAAAACTCATACGGGGGGAGTTGGAATGTGAAGGGGGAGAAGTACACAAAAATTTAGGGGAGTCGCAAAAGATCCGAAGTCTGGTGGTGCTCACAGTACTGCGCGCAGAGGACTGACTGCTTGTTGTGCTGCTGGCTTTCACGAGTGGGCGGGTGACAGACCCTCCCAACTGTGCGACTTCTAACTCCACTTAACCCCAGTTTCGGGCAAAACCCTGGGGACCTAGACTCGTGTGGTCCTGGAGCACAGAGGAGCTGGAGGGGCAGCAGTCTAGAAGCAGAGAGAGAGAGAGAGAGAGAGAGAGAGAGAGAGAGAGAGCGCACAGGGACCGCTCCAGCGATTACCAGTCACGTGAGACTCAGGGGCTGTGGAGGGCGGGGCTGACTGGAAGGCAAGGCAGTCTGTTAAGCCCTGAGACTCCATCCCTCCCAAGCTCAACAGAGAGGCTTTTGCAGTTTTGCAACTCTTGTATCATAAGGCTGAATCCAACACAGAAGTTCTCCCAGCATAGTGACAATGCCGAGACAAGGGAAGGGATCACAAACAAAAGAAATGGAGGAAAACAAACAACTGGATATAGAGTTCAAAACCACGCTTGTAAGGTTTTTCAAGAATATCCTAGAAAAGTTGGATAAAGTTAGCGAGACCCAAGAGGAGATGAAAAAGGACCAACTAGAGATGAAAAAGGACCAACTAGAGATGGAAAAGATCCAACTAGAGATGGAAAAGGACCAACTAGAGATGGAAAAGATCCAACTAGAGATGGAAAAGGACCAACTAGAAATTAAACATACACTGACTGAAATAAAAAAATATTATACAAAGACCTAAAAGCAGACTAGAGGAAGGCAAGAATCAAGTAAAAAATTTGAAATATAAAGAATCAGAAAACACTCAACTGGAAAAGCAAGAAGAAAAAAGAATCCAAAAATGTGAGGATAATGTAAGGAACCTCTGGGACAGCTTCAAGCATACCAACATCAGAATTGTGGGGGTGCCAGAAGAAGAGAGAGAACAAGATACTGAAAACCTATTTCAAGAAATAATGATAAAACTTCCCACATCTGGTAAAAGAAATAGACTTACAAGTCCAGGAAGCACATAGAACCCCATATAAAAGGAATCCAAAGAGGGCTATACCAAGACACATCATAATTAAAATATCAAGAGCATAAGAAAAAGAATATTGAAAGCAGCAAGAGAAAAACAGTTCATTACCTACAAGGGAGCACCCATACGACTATCAGCTGACTTCTCAACAGAAACGACGCAGGCCAGACGGGAGTGGCAAGAAATATTAAATGTGATGAATAGCAAGAACCTACAACCAAGAATACTCTATCCAGCAAAGCTATCATTCAAAATTGAAGGACAGATAAAGAGCATCACAGATAAAGAAAAGCTAAAGGAGTTCAACAACTCCAAACCAGTATTATATGAAATGCTTAAAGGTTCTCTTTAAGAAGAGGAAGAAGAAAAAGGGAAAAGACAAAAAATTATGAACAACAAATACATATCTATCAACAAGTGAATCTAAAAATTAAGTGAATTAAAAATTTGATGAACAGAATAAACTGGTGAATATAATAGAATCAGGAGTACAGAAAGGGAGTGGACTGATAATTCTCAGGGGAAAAGGGGTGAGGAGTATATAGGGAGAGACTGGACAAAAGTCATACACCTATAGATGAGGTCAACGGGAGGGAGGTAAGGTTAGAGGGAAGGGTGGGAGCCGGGTGGAGGGGAGCTATGGAGGGGAAAAAGAGAAACAAATGTAATAATTTGAATAATAAAGATTTAATTTTAAAAAAAGAAAAAAAAGACTATTTTAAAATGAAAACTTCTGTTCATCAATAGCCACAACTAAGAGAATGAAAAGATAACAATGTAGTGGAAAAGGCTTTTTGCATACACATATCAAAGAGAGAGAGAGAAAGAGAGAGAGAAAACGAGCAAAAGATGTGAATAGACTTTTCACAAAAAGAAGATATTTCCTTGCTAAAAGTCAAATACATATATGCTCCACCCCATTAGTTTTCAGTGAAATGCAGGTTTATTTATTGAGTAAAGGGAGAGACCGTGGACAAGCCAGGGACACATAGTGAGTTCTGCGGTTTGGAGAGTTCGGTTGTGCTTCCCCAACCAGCAAGGGGCAGATATGCCTGTTTCCTGGGCTTGGCAAACTTTACAAGTTTTCAGAGTTCCAGAAGGGGAAAAACCCATTCCCATCCCATCTCCCCATTGTCCCCTCTGATTGGCAGAATTCTCTCTTGCACATACTCAGCAGCATCAGATGGGCATGAGGATAGCATTCAGAGTCCCAGAGGATGGGTTGGGCTGGTGTGGGTTGTAACGGGGTCTTCCAGTCCCCTCTGGCCTGGGGCCTGCAGAAGGTGGTGATAACAGAGAAGGCTCAGTAGGGAGCCAGGACATTTCATTCCTGCTGGACACTAGGACTCATTCCTCCACTCTCTGGTGTCAGTCAAGTATGGGAAGAGCATGGACTTCCATCCCCTACTCAGCAGTAAAGAGGAGGTGCACCCTCTGCCCACTGGGGTGGGGTGAGAGGAGGCTTTCTCCATCACTCATTGGCAATGAGTTACCGTGGGTCAGTGAGGTCACATGTAAGCATTCATGAAGCATTCATAATGGTCCCTACCACCAAACCCTGCTGGGGAGCTGGAACTCTACACCCCTAACACCAGCAGTAAGGAGAACTTCACTCTCAGGGATTAAAGGCCTAGTGGAGAACCTGGATGTCTATACTCACCTAGCGGTAATCAGCAGGACCCTCACCCATTGAGTGGTGTCAGAAAATTCAGCCAAAATAGAACATTTAAATAAAACCCAGAGTCTAATAATATAATAC
Source organism: Lasiurus cinereus (assembly GCA_011751065.1). NCBI lineage: Eukaryota > Metazoa > Chordata > Mammalia > Chiroptera > Vespertilionidae > Lasiurus > Lasiurus cinereus. The sequence continues at coordinate 38,368,212 of JAAGEH010000005.1, read as the reverse complement.
CCAATATTTCCAGATTTCAATCCATGCCCCTCCCTCCTAGCCTTCAGTAACACATGGATGATGAGGAGTTTGGAAGTAGCACCTGACTAAGTACTAAGTCTTGGGTGGCATTGGCCCCTCAGGCACCTTGGTGCTGGTGAGTGGTACAGTGTATTATGATAGTGATAGTCCTGTGAATGAGAGTTGGACAAAGATTAGTATGAAGGACAGGCGCATACTTTGTTGACAAATCTGGAATGTCTTTATACTTGTATTGGTTATTCCTTGAAGGTAAAGCCTGATGAATTTTTTGTGATCATTCCTTACTTTGCCTACAGTTTGGGCTAATGCGCATGTATGTACATTATCTTATGTATAGTTTAGGATTAGATTCAGGATTAACAGCCATTAAAAAACATTGTTGAATTCTTTTATGGTTTTAACAGTTTTTATTGATTTTAGAGAGGGAGAGAGAGAGAAACATGAATTAGCTGCCTCCTGAAAGCCCTGCCAGGATCAAGCTTGCAAGCTAGATATGTGCCCTGACCAGGAATCGAACCAACAACACTCAACTACTGAGGAACACTGTGCAGGGCAGATTCTTTTAAATTTTATCCTAAAGCATCTTTCACTTCTGCACTCTACTCTAACCACAAGGAGGACACTCATTCCAATGCTTGTAAAATGGAACCTTCAGAAGTCCTTTGTTTTCAAACTGGGAATCTGGAAGAGTCCATCCTTAATGACTACAAAATACTTATTTCTTAATATTTATTTTTCACAAACTGGTGTTTTTTAAAGAGATTATCAGTTGGGTTGCTTTATTTTTTATGTCATTTTTGGAAGGAAGCAAAAATAAATTTGGGCCTGATTTCATATTCAGGTTGTGGATCCATGTGATCAGAGCTCTTAAAATTATATTCTGGTTTACCTTTTCTTGCATCATGACAATTCTTTTCTGACATTTGTGAATACTATTTTAAAGTTTAGGTATGTGTTCTTTTTAATTGCAACATGAAAATCCTCGTGAATATCTCAGTATGTCATGGTATCTAGAACATTAACTAAGAGAATTCCTGTGGGTTTCCATGACGCTAGTTCAGATCTTTTCAAGTGACTTAAAAGATTCTTTACTCTCTTCTGGGAAATTACTTTATATTTTTATGATGCACAATGTAACCTTTAAATTACTGTAACAGCGTTATTGAGATAAAATTCATATACAGTACAAATCACACTTTAAGGTGTGAAATTCAGTGTTTTTTGGTATATTCATAGAACAGTGCACCATCACCACAATCCATTTTAGAAACCTTATATTATCCCTCAAAAATACCTTACTCATTAGGAGATACTCACATTTCCCCTAAGTCCTAAGGCCTTGGTAAACACAAAATTACTGTTTCTATGGATTGGCCTACTTTGAACATTTGAATAATGGAATGTGGAACCTTTAGTGTCTGGTTTCTTTCACCTATAATAATGTTTTTAAGGTTCATCCATGTTGAGGCATTGATATAGAATGTCATTTATTTTTCATTACTAAATAATATTCCATTGTGTGAATACAGCATAGTTTATTTATCCATGTTTCAGCTGAGAAACATTTGAGTTACTTCCAGTGTTTGGTTATTGCTAATAATGCATATTGAGAGGTAGTGGCCCCTTCTTCTTAGCCAGGCCTCACAGCTGTCGGGGAACTAGCTGTACATCTTGTCCAGCAGAGGGCAAACTCTGGGGAACAGAATTCCTGGCCCAGCAACCCCTGTGTGAGGTGGCAGCTTTGGGATCAGGGCCTATGGCTCTACCCATTATTCTTCTTGAGGACACTGGAGAGGAGGAAGGAGTGTTTTTAAGAACAGAGGTGCCCACATCACCCAGATTCTGCTGGAGTGACACCTAAAGTATGGTCAAGGCAGGTTGGGGGGGACATACTTATTATATATATTTCTCCATAGAAGGGTAGAAGCCTAACTGTGATGGATACCAGATAGAAAACACAGAGGAAAATCACTGGAAACAAACCCAATGTGTTGGACATACCCCTTCCCATAGTGCAACCTCCCCTCTGTGCCTAGAAACCTCCCTGCCTTTTGTTCCCATGAAGGTGCTCTCAGACTGAGTTCTGGCCTCTCTCCCTTATTGCAATAGCTTTAGATATGGGGTGACAAAGGCAGGATTACAGTTGTGAGTATATGAAACACAATTATTCTTGTAAGTTATTCTTTTATGTGATAATCATAATCTGCATATCTTTTCCATATGAACAACTGAATTTACTTTTGCCACCCCTGTAATGATCTCCTGTGTGTTCTCTCTGGGCTGGAGCAGAGGAAGAAAGATGGGCTGCAGAAGGGCACAGAGGGTGCGGGTGAGATGGCCCAGTATCAGATCTTACAGGAGGAAGTGCTCAGGGATCAGGCTTTTCCTCAAATGGGCATCAGAGTGACCAGCCTCTTTGGAGTGTCATTGGCCCCATACATCAGCACTAACATACACACGCCCATGAGCCTAGTGATTTCACATCTGGGATGGTTTCTTATACATACTCTGTCTCAGAAGATCCAATATCTAGTTTCAATGCACCAAGCCTGGGTCACGAAATATGGGGAAATAGGTAAACACTCTGAAAAACCCACAAATAATGAGAATTAATGACCCAATTCTGAAATTAAGAGAAGTAAATAGCCTATCTCGTGTGGCATGGTTGAGCATCAACCCATGCGCCAAGAAGTCATCAGGTTCGATTCCTGGTCAGGGCCCATGTCCTGGTTGCAGGTTTGATCCCCAGCAGAGGGTGTGCAGGGAGCAGCTGATCAATGTTTCTCTCTTATCAATGTTTTAACATCTCTATCCTCTCAAAGACACCTTTGATTTTATTCCACTTTGTCTAGCTAACTCTAATTTGTCCTTCATAACTCCAGCTTCAAGGTCATTTTCTCCACAAATCCTACTCTATTCTCTAGACTTATCTGTCTTGATTATGTGGAGCAGCATGAAGTCAGGAACTTGGCATGCTCGCCTCTAGATCAATGCCTGGCCCATAACATGAGCCCTTATGGAGCTGAAACTTTGCTAAGAGGAGAATACTTATCAGATTCATTTTTATATTTTTCCAGAGTTCTAAGAAAAGTGCTGCATACTAGTAGGTCAATAATTATTTGTTAAATACACATATCTGACTATATGTAACAAGTTTGTTCTTATATTTAAAGGGAAAATATTTTAAATAATCCTGATACCAGAGTCAAGAACCTCCAAGAAATAAAAATGTGCAAATGTATACAAGAAGTAACCAATGAATGCATAAATAAGTCGAATAACAACAACAACAAAAAAATGTGCAAATGTACCAAGCAGTTTTTCCGAGTAAGTCCATGTGGGATTTTAAAAAACAACACAAGTGAATTGAATATGCCTATATCAATGCTGAAGAAGCCAATCCTGAAGCCAAATACCAGCATTTGTTTCCCAAATACTGATTAAAACAAACAATTTTCAGTTGCCATAGCTTTTGGATCTGTTTTTAATATGTACACTGAGTGTAGCAAATAATATGGAGACTCTGGCTCCCTTCATTGCTACATGACATTGAGGAACCTAACCTCACTAGTAAAGGCAGAAAACACCAGCTTCATAACCACAAAAGATAACTCTCCTTGGTTCCAGGCAGTACTCTCTTTATGATGGTCTGCCATTTATACTGGTAGCATGGACTTTAAAATTGAACACAGCCTCAAAGTAGCCTTCAAATTTGGAAGCTAGTTAAAATTAGACTAAGCTGTATGTAATTGCATAAAAGCACTGACAATATCTCTTTGATACTCTATATAGCTCTATGTATACATTTTTAATTATAGAAATTTGAGCATATACTGTCAACCCTCTGTATCTGCAGGTTCTGCATTATAGATTCAACCAATTGTAAATCAAAAATATTCAGATAAAAAAATGTTATGCTGTGGTTGATGTGTACTATGTAGTTAGGCCTATAATTGCTGCTGCTGTATTGAACATGTACAGATTTTTCATTATCCCCTAAACTATACAGTATAACAGTTATTTATGTAGCATTCATGTTGTATTTGGTATTTTAGAAAATCTAGAGATGATTTAACGTATATGGGAGATGTAAATAGGTTATATGCAAATATGGTGCTGTTTATATAAGGGACTTGAGCATCCTTGGATTCTGGTGCCCCTGGGGGTCTTGGAAGCAATCCCCTGTAGATACCAAAGAGAGCTATATATAAAATTGGAGAGAAGAGTAAAAGGACGTGGAGTACCTATCACCTAGCTTCAACCATTACCAGTTGTGAAAGAAGAGCTTTGACACAAATCCACTAAGAAAAGTATTAGTACTTTCACTAACTTGCAAGAGAGGCCACACTTGAGAACAAGTGAGCTCTCCAAAGAATACGAAGGTCTTTAAAAAGAGAGAGAGAGAAAAGAAAAGTTGCCAAAATAGCAGTTTGTTTCTTACATAATTACCATCTATCAAGCATTGTCATCAGTCTGTAGATGTCAATACTGAAAAATTAGGAACAACATTGTGTGCTTTAGGTTGTTAGCAGGTTACAATAAGGGCTCAGGTCTTCATTTAGATTTTAGATACTCGTATTAAACTGGGTGTTTCTGACTTTTTAAAATTTATTTAAGAATGCCAAGTATTTGGAGATTTTTGTTGTTGTTTTGCTTTGTCTTTTTTATGACTGTGGTAAATGATGTGCTAAGTTGTCAGAAACCAAATATTTTTCTCACTGAATGGATGTAAACAGGAGGCCAGAAGGCTGTTCAACCTTAATTGCTCTGAAAGGTCAGAGCTAATTACTCACTGTTTAGTTGAAACATTATTGGTTGAAGCAACCTCTACCTGTTTGTTTCATGTTAATTTCTGTTTTTGCTATTTCCTGCCTAAAGGCTAGGGGTGTGTCCCAAAGCCTTAATAAAAGGGAGAAAAAGGCCAGAGCAAGTGGCAGTCCTTTCCACTAGAGGAAGGCTCCCGCCTGGCCCCCCAATATCGCCAAATTAATGTTTTCTAGTCTCTCATTTCGTTTGCGTGCAGCCTCCTTCAGAACCCGAACCCTGAACCGGGAACCCTGACCCGGGAACCCTGAACCACGCGGGACATGGAAAGAGGTTCCCACACTAATGCAGGACCCCACCTGCTGGTGAGACCCAGCTCATTCCACAGATCCTAGGGAGGGACTGCAGGAGGTTGGCTCCAGGGCATATAGCCCACTCACACCGGCTGGCCACATTCTACTTAATTTCCTTTCAATGTGTACAAATCCATGCCCTGGGTCACTAGTGCTATAATAAAAGTTATGTGAATGTGGTCTCAAAATATTATTTTAGTCCTTTGTGATAAGAGATGACAAAACACTTAGGTGCTGAGATGAAGTAGGCATTGTGACATAGCATAAGGCTGTTGAATGGACCATAACTCAGGAGGACCATCTGCTTCAGGTGATCCTGGATCACTGAGTCATGACAATGCCAATGGTTTGGGATCCTCTACAGCTGAAGTTTATTTTTACTTATTAGCTGGCCAGCATATATAGCATGGACACACTGGACAAAGGAATAATTAACCTCCCAAGCAATATCACATAACTCAGTTGCACAATTTAAAACAGGAATTGTTTATTCCTGGAATTTTCCATTTAATATTTTTGGATTTCTTGACTGTAAGTGATTGAAATCATAGAAAACAAAACTGTTGATAAGGACTACTATATGGCATGCTATTTTATGGATGTTTGGGTTTCCATAATTTGTAATTATTTACAACTGGAGTCCCAGGGCACAAAATTTGTGCACTTGTGATGGTGGGGGGCGGGTCCCTCAGCCCAGCCTGTGCCCTCACGCAGTCCTGGAGACCTCAGGGGATGTCCTACTGCTGGCTTAGGCCCAACCCCCACAGTCAGACATCCTTAGTGCTTCTGGCTGAGTAGCACTTTCCCTGTGGGAGACCACTGACCAACAGGGGGCAACTCCTGCACTGAGCATCTGTGCTGTGGTGGTCAGTGTACATCATAGTGACTACCGTTTAGTTGATTTGCATATTAGCCTTTTATTATATAAGATGTTGTAGTAAATAGCATTATATATGAATAGAGAGCCAATTAGGTAAGAATGGCCTTTTGCTGAATTAAAGGATTTATGCATTTGAATTTCTATCAAGATGCCAAATTGCTCTATAGAGGTTGTACCCATTTATACTCACTTGCAAGAGTGCCTATTTCACCCTGGACTGGTAGCTCAGTTGCTCAGTTGTTTAGAGCATCATCCTGATACACAAGGTTGCGGGTTTGATCCTCAGTCAGGGCATATACAAGAATCAACCTATGAATGCATAAATAAGTGGAAGAACAAATTGACGTTTCTCTCTCTCCCTTTCTCTCTCTCTACCAATATAAAATACCAATCAATTTTTTAAAATTTATAGAACAGTGCCTGTTTTCCAAAGGCTTCCTAAATAATTGGGTTTTCAGCAATAGAGAAGTGAAAGATGGCACTGATGTTTATTTCATAGTTGGTTTTATTAATACATAATTTACATTTGGTGAAATTCATGATTTTTAGTGTGTGGTTTTGTGACATTGATAGTTATGTAAGCATCACTGCCACCAAAGTTCCTGCATGCTCTTTTTAAAAAAATATTTTATTGATTTTTTTTACAGAGAGGAAGGGAGAGGGATAGAAAGTCAGAAACATTGATGAGAGAGAGACATCGATCAGTTGCCTCGCCGGAGAACCTGGCTGGCTTTCTCTGGCGGGAGGGAAACGGAGACTCCCAACGGCATTGAACCCCTTATCTTATGACACTAAACCCCAGATCCAGCCGAAACTCATACTTGGGAGTTTGGACTGTGAAAAGGGAGAGGTGCACGGAAATTTAGGGGAGTCGCAGAAGATCAAGTCTGGTCGCGCATGCGCACGGTGCTGCAAGGAGGACAGATTGCTGATTGTGCCGCTGGCTTTCGCGAGTGGGCGGGAGACAGACCCTTCGAACTGTGCCACTTCTGAGTCCACTGGGCCCCTGTTTCGGGCGAAACCCTGGGCTCCTAGACTCGTGTGGTCCTGGTGCGCAGGGGAGCACGAAAGGCAGTGGTTAGGGGCACTGCGGGTGCGCGCGTGCACAAGGACCGCTCCAGCCATTACCCAGTCACATGAGACTCAGGGGCCGTGGAGGGTGGGCCGACTGGAAGGCAAGGCGGTCCCTTAAGCCCTGAGACTCCACCCATCCCAAGCTCAACAGAGGCTTCTTCAGTTTTGCGTCTGGTTCATAAGGCTGAATCCAACACAGAAGTTTCCCCGGCATAGTGAAAATGCAGAGACAAGGGAAGGAATCACAAACAAAAGAAATGGAGGGGAAAAAACGACTGGATATAGAGTTCAAAACCACACTTATAAGGTTTTTCAAGAATATGCTAGAAAAGATGGATAAATTTAGCGAGAGCCAAGAGGAGATGAAAAAGGACCAACTAGAGATGCAAAAGAGCCAACTAAAGATGATAAAGGACCAAATAGAAATTAAACATACACTGACTGAAATAAAAAATACTATACAGAGTCCTAACAGCAGACTAGAGAAAGGCAAGAATCAAGTAAAAAATTTGAAATATAAAGAAGCAGACAACATTCAACTGGAAAAGCAAGAAGAGAAAAGAATCCAAAAATGTGAACATAATGTAAGGAGACTCTGGGACACTTTCAAGCGTACCAACATCAGAATTGTGGGGGTGCCAGAAGAAGAGAGAGCAAGATTCTGAAAACCTATTTAAAGAAATAATGACTGAAAACTTCCCACATCTGGTAAAAGAAATAGACTTACAAGTCCAGGAAGCACACAGAACCCCATATAAAAGGAATCCAAAGAGGACCACACCAAGACACATCATAATTAAAATACCAAGAGCAAAAGACAAAGAGAGAATATTAAAAGCAGCAAGAGAAAAACAGTTTATTACCTACAAGGGAGCACCCATACGACTGTCAGCTGATTTCTCAACAGAAACGATGCAGGCCAGATGGGAGTGGCAAAAAAATATTCAACGTGATGAATAGCAAGAACCTACAACCAAGAATACTCTATCCAGCAAAGCTAACATTCAGAATTGAAGGGCAGATAAAGAGCTTCACAGATAAGAAAAAGCTAAAGGAGTTCATCAACTCCAAACCAGTATTATATGATATGCTGAAAGGTGCTCTTTTAGAAGAGGAAGAAGAAAAAGATAAAAAATTATGAACAACAAATACGTATCTATCAACAAGTGAATCTAAAAACTAAGTGAATTTAAAATTTGATCAACAGAATAAACTGGTGAATATACTAGAATCAGGAGCACAGAAAGGGAGTGGACTGATAATTCTCAGGGGGAAAGGGGTGAGGGGTGTACAGGGAGAGACTGGGCAAAAATCATACACCTATGAATGAGATCAATGGGAGAGAGCTAAGGGCAGAGGGAGGGGTGGGAGCTGGGTGGAAAGGTACTATGAAGGGGAAAAAAGAGAAACAAATGTAATAATCTGAATAATAAAGATTTCATTAAAAAAATAAAAATAAAAATAAAAAATAAAATAAAAGCAGCCCCTAAAATGAAGAGAAAAAAAAAGATCAGCTGCCTCCTACATGCCCCCTACTGGAGTTGTGCCCACAAGCAAGGTACATGCCCCTGACCAGAATCAAACCTGGGACCTTTCAGTCCACAGGCCGATGCTCTATCCACTGAGCCAAACTAGTCTCGGCTCTTTGTACTTTTTAAAATCTTTACCAGAGGGAATTTTCCCATTGATTTTTAGAGAGAGTGAAAGGGAGGGGGAGAGACAGAATGAGAGAAACATTGATGTGAGAGAGACATAATGGTTGGTTACCACCTGCAAGGGCTTGTACTGGGCCAGGGATTGAGCCTGCAACTGAGGTATGTGACCTTGATCATAATCAAACCTGTGACCCTTCAATCGACGGGCTGATGCTCTATTCACTGAGCCAAATGCACTAAGGCAGTGTGTTCCCTTTCAGTAAATTTTTTCATCCACTCCCTTGACTAAGGCTCTCTGCATTTATCAGTCTTTTTCTATTTTGGCTTTCATTTGTTTTTGTTTGTTGTTGTTTTTGTCTTAGATTCCATTAATAAGTGAAATTATACAGTCTTAGATTCCACTAATAAGTGAAATCATGCTCTTTTAAAGTCAGCTTCCACTCCAGGACAACATGAAACATAACAATATTAGAATAGGAGGTGTGCCGGAAGAGGCAGAAAGGGAGAAAAGGATAGAAAACATGTTTGAAGAAATAATGGCAGAAAATTTCTCTAACCTGGTAAAGAAAAAAGTTACACAAGTTAAGGAGGCAAGAAGAACCCAAACAGGCCCATGTCCAGACACATCATAATTAAATTGCCAAAAATAAAAGACAAAGAGAGAATCTTAAAGGCAGTAAGAGAAAAGGAAACTATTACCTACAAAGGAGCTCCCATAAGGCTGTCAGCTGATTTATCATCAGAAACTCTATAGGCCAAAAGGAATGGCATAAGTACTCAAGGTAAAGGAAAGCAAGGATCTGAAACCAAGATTACTATATCCAGCAAGGTTATCATTCAAAATAGATAGTGATTCTTTGGGAAGAGGAAGAAGAAGGAAAAGGTAAAGATAAAAATTATGAACAACAAATACATATCTATCAATAAGTGAATTTGAAAATCAAGTGAATAAAAAAATCTGATAAACAGAATAAATTGGTGAATATAATAGAATCAGGGGCATAAAAAGGGAGTGGACTGACAATTCTTGGGGAGAAAGAGCTGTGCGGGGTTCAGGGAAAGATTGGACAAAAATAGAACACCTATGGATAAAGACAGTGGGGAGGGTAAGGACCAAGAGGGAGGGGTGGGAACTGGGTGGAGAAAAGCAATGGGGGGAAAAACAAGGAACAACTATAATAATCTGAACAATAAAGGTTTATTTTAAAAAAATAGATGGTGAAATAAAGGACTTCCCAGACCTCCAACCCCTCCTCCCAAAAATGGCTAAAGGAATATATCACCACCAAGCCAGCATTATAAGAAATGCTAAAGGGACTTCTCTTGAGAAGAAGAAATAAAAACCTATCCATACAGAATTAAAATGGCAATAAATAACTACCTATCAATAATAACCCTAAATATAAATGGATTAAATGCTCCAATCAGAAGATATAGGGTAGCCAAATGTATACAAAACATGACCTAACTATATGTAGTCTACAAGAGACCCTCCTCAAAACAAAAGACAAACAAAAGATGAGTGAAAGGAAGAGAAAATGTTTCAATGCAAATTGAAAAGAAAAAAATAGTTGGAGTAGCACTCACATCTGACAAAATAAGACTTCAGAATGGGAGAAACCAAGATGGTGGCATAGATGAACATGTAAGCTGCTGCCTCGCACAATAATTTCAAAACTATAACTAAAAGACAGAATGGGCACCTAGTGAAAGAAATAGACTTACAAGTCCAGGAAGCGTACAGAACCCCAAACAAAAAGAATCCAAAGAGGACCACACCAAGATACATCATAATGGAAATACCAAGAGCAAAAGACAAAGAGAGAATGTTAAAAGAAGCAAGAGAAAAACAGTTTATTACCTACAAGGGAGCACCCATACAATTGTCAGCTGATTTCTCAACAGAAACTATGCAGGCCAGATGGGAGTGGCAAGTAATATTCAACGTGATGAATAGCAAGAACCTACAAACAAGATTACTCTACCCAGCAAAGCTATCATTCAGAATTGATGGGCTGATAGTTTCACAGATAAGAAAAAGTTAAAGGAGGTCATCAACACCAAACCAGTGTTATATGAAATGCTGAAAGGTACTCTTTAAGAAGAGGAAGAAGAAAACAGTAAAGGTAAAAATTATGAACAACAAATACATATCTATCAACGAGTGAATCTAAAAATCAAGTAAATTGAAAATTTGATGAACAGAATAAAATGGTGAATATAATAGAATTAAGGGCATAGAAAGGGAGTACACTGATAATTCTCAGGGGGAAAAAGGTGAGGGGGGTGCAGGGAGAGACTGGACAAAAATGATACACCTATGGATGAGGACAATGTGGAGGAGGTAAGGGTAAAGGGTGGGTGGGAACCAGGTGGAGGAGAGATAGGAGGGTAAAAAGAACAATTGTAATAATCTGAACAATAAAGATTTATTAAAATTAAAAAAATAATTAAAAACAGACAAAAAATAAGAGTCCTCTAAAGATTTTTACACATGTTGTTAAGAATAAAATATTTCAAAAATAAATAAATAATTATTTTTTAAAAAAAAAAGACTTCAGAATGAAGGCCATCACAAGAGATAACAAAGGTCAGTACATAATACTATAGGGTTATATCCAACAATGGGATATAACCCTGGTAAACATATATGCACCCAATACAGGAGCACCTATATATGTAAAAAACTTCTAGAGGACTTTAACAGAGAAATCGACACCCACATGGATTTTCCTCAGAATTCAATGGATAGATCTTCCAGAAAAAAAGAAAAATTAACATGAAAATAATGACTCTAACAGACACACTGGATCAGATGTATATAATTGACATTTATAGAACATTTCGCCCCAAAGAAGCAGAGTATACAATCTTCTCAAGTGCACATGAGTCATTCACAAAGATAGACCATATGTTAGGACACAAAACAAGTCTCTATAAGTTCAAGAAGACTGAAATCATATCAAGCATCTTCTCAGATCACAGTGGAATGAAATTAGCAATCAATTATAGGAAAAAAAAATACCCAAAAAACATTCAAACACATTGAGGCTAAATACCATGTATTAAACAATGAATAGGATACCAATGAGATCAAGAAAGAAACAAAAAACTTCCTGGAAACAAATGAAAATGAACACAAAACAACCCAAAATCTCTGGGACACAGTAAAAGTTGTCCTCAGAGGGAAGTTCATAGAACAAAAGGCCTATCTCAAAAATAAGAAAAATTAATAATAACTATTTAACCCTACAGTGTAAAAAACTAAAAAGAGAACAACAAAAAAAGTCCAGAGTAAGTAGGAGGAAGGAAACAATAAAGATTAAAGCAGAAATAAATGACAGAGAATTTTAAAAAAATACCTAAACTCATTGAAACCAAGAAAATAAGATGATACGATAATGTACATAGAAAACCCTAAAGGCTCTATCGAAAGACTACTAGATTTAATAAATGAATTCAGCAATGTAGCAGGATACAAAATTAAAGCCCAAAAATCTATGGCTTTTTTATACACCAATAATGAACGCACAGAAAGAGAAATTTTTTAAAAATCCCATTTACCATTGCAACAACAACAAAAAATTAAGGTACCTAGTAATAAACTTAACTAAGGAGGTAAAAGACCTGTACTCAGAAAACTCCAAGACATTGAAAAATGAGATAGAGGAAGACATAAACAAATGGAAGAATATATCATGGTCATGGACTGATAGAATCAACATCATTAAAATGTTGTTTTACTACCCAAAGCAATCTATAGATTCAATGCAATCCTCATTAAAATACCAACAGCATATTTCACAGACCTAGAACGAACTTTCCAAAAATTCATCTAGAATTTAAAAAAAAGACCCCAAATAGCCGCAACAATCTTGAGAAAGAAGAACAAAGTTGGAGAGATCACAATGCTAGATATCAAGCTATATTACAAAGCCATTGTTCTCAACAAAACTGCCTGGTACTGGCACAAGAACAGAACCAATGGAACAGAACAGAGAATCCAAAAATCAACTCAAGCCATTATGCTCAATTAATATTTGACAAAGGAGGCAAGAACATACAATGGAGTCAAGACAGTCTCTTAATAACTGGTGTTGGGAAAATTGGAAAGATACATGCAAAAAAAAAAATGAGACCAGCACTTAACCATTCACAAAACTAAATTCAGTATGGATAAAGGATTTAAACATAAGATGGGAAACCATAAAAATCCTAGAAAAATCCATAGGCAGTAAAATATCAGACATATTTTGCAGCAATATCTTTACTGTTACAGCTCCTAGGACAATGGAAACTAAGGAAAAAACAAACAAATGGGACTACATCAAAATAAAAAGCTGCACAGCAAAGGAGACCATCAACAAAATAAGAAAGCCCACTGCAATGGGAGAACATATTTGGCAATGTTATCTCCAATAAGGGTTTAATCGCCAACATTTAGAGGGAATTCATATAACTTAACAAAAGGAAGATAAACAATCCAATCAAGGAATGGGCAAAGGACCTAGTAAATAAACACTTTTCAAAAGAAGACATACAGAAGGTCAAGAGATATATGAAAACATGCTCAAAGTCACTAATCAACTGAAAGATGCAAATCAAAATGACAATAAGGTACCATCTCACATCTGTCAGAAGGGCTATCATAAACAAATCAACAAATAACAAGTGTTGGCGAGGATGTAGAGAAAAAAGAACCCTCATGCACTGCTGGTAGGAATGCAGACTGGTGTAGCCACTATGGAAAACAGTATGGAGTTTGCTCAGAAAACTAAAAATGGAACTCCCATTTGACCCAGTAATACCACTTCAAGAAATATATTCCCAAAAATCATAAACACCAATCAGAAAGGATATATGTACCCCTATTTTCATAGCAGCACAATTTATAATAGCTAAGATCTAGAAACAGCCTAAGTGCCTATCAGCAGATGAATGGATTAAAAAACTATGGTACATCTACAAAATGGAATACTATGCTGCTGTAAAAAAGAAGGAACTCTTACTATTTGCAACAGCATGGATGGACTTCGCAAGCATTATGCTAAGCAAAATAAGTCAGTCAGAGAAGGATAAATATCACATGATCTCACTCATTTGTGGAATCTAATGAACAACATAAATTGATGAATAAAAACAGATCCAGAGACAGAGAAGCATTAATCAGACCATCAAACCTCTGAGGGAAGGTAGGGGAGGGGAGGGATAAAGGGGAGGAATCAACCAAAGGACTTGTATGCATGCATATAAGCCTAATCAAAGGACACAAACAATAGGAGTGTGAGAACATGAGTGGGGAGGGGGTTGGGGGACAATGGGGAGATAAGGACACATATGTAATACCTTAATCAATAAAGAAATAAAATGGTGTTTAAAAAAAGAAAGAAAGCTGATAATCTGAAAGGAAACCCTTGCAGTGTTTGAGCCCCTATGTACTGTTGTGCCAGTGCACAGGTGAGCCAAGGATTCATGTACAAGCAACTTTATTGGAAGGAGCAAGGAATATGGAACATGGGTTAGCAGAGGAGATGTGATACAGGGAAGAAAATACATCCAATAAAATTTACCATATGTCATTTCCCACAGCAAGTAAGCTGAGTTTTTATACTAAAAGGAAATTCTGAAAAGTGGCACAAGATTCAAACTTCAGAATTACCTCAGCTAAGGTATGAAGTATAATGTTATACCATTATACTTCTCTCCATCAAGAGCTGTCCCTCACAGGGCATGATTCCCTGTCACTTCTGCCATCATGTATTGAGAAAAGTAAGTTCCACCTGGCGCTGACCATGGCAGTCAGACTGGTGTGTAATGCCAGTACTGAAAGGATCTCAGAAAGCATGGGAGCAGTGCTGACCAATTTTAACAGATTTTACTACTTCACCCTTCACTGCAAACACAATTCTGTCAACACTCTTCTCAACAGTCCACAGCTTGTAACTACTATTCCTGATGGCATCTCCAGAGAGTATCCTCCCCCAAAGATAAACCACTTGACACAACAAGTCTTATTCTATTGTATTTATTATTACATGTTTTAGGATCTTGTGTATCTTAAAACTACAATGATGTGAAATAAAGTTAAAGTAAAACAGAGTGAAGAAGAAAGGAAGAGAGGAAAAAAGGAAGGAAGAAAAAAAGCAAAGACTGGAGCAACATCTAAGAGTTGTCTATGCAATATATTAAAGTGAATCACTTGAACAAACTGGTCCAAATCTAGATTCCTACTCTTGAAGTTGAAAATCTCATCACTGTTACAGGAAAGTTGTGCTAGCTCAGGACTGTGGATTCAGTGTCAAGTTTAGAGTCCCTCTCAATCTCAGCCTCTTTCCCTGAAAAATAGCTCAAAGAAATGTTGTCATAACCACATAAAATTATACATGTAAATCAGCGATTTTCAACTTTTTTTATCTTATGATGCATAAACTAATTACTAAAATTCTGTGGCACACCAAAAATGTATTTCTTGATGATCTGTCAAAAAATAGGTATAATTTTTATTCATTCATACTGGACAGCTATTGTTGTTTGGCTGTTGTCATTTTTAAAACATATACCTTTTTATTTCAGAGAGAGAGAGAAACAACAATGATGGGAGATTTATTGGCAGCCTCCTGCACACCCCCTACTGGGAATTGAGCCCACAATGTGGGCATGTGCCCTGACTGGGAATTGAACTGTGATCTCCTGATTCATAGGTCAAAGCTCAACCACTGAGCCATGCCAGCCGGGCTGTTGTAATTTTTTAAATTTGACAACCTAAGGGAAAAGAGGTCAGTGCCTCAGACTAAATAGCTAGGTATTGCAAGTTTTAAAATTTTTTTTGCAGTTGAAAATCACTGATGTAAAGCAACAAGCAGAGTCCTGATATGATAAGCAATTCTTATGATTATTGTGTGATTTTTGTTCCATTTCTTCTAGAGAAAAATAAACAAACAACCAAATTAAGGTGAAGAATAAAAAAATATAGAAAGAGCCAGGGGGGGGGGGAAACACTTTAGAATATAATTAAAGTAATCTTTCTATTTTCAGATTTTTAACATTTGCTGCAACTTTTGTGATATTATACTATGTTAGTACAGTTTGGGTAATATTATTTTATTTAACATCTTTTTTCCTGAAATATTAATATTTATTGCATGTAACATATTTAAAATCATTTTTCTTGAAATATTAATGTTTACTGCATGTAACATTAAAACACACAAAAAAAGAAAAAAAAAGACTGAGAAAAGAACAACAAAAAACACCTATTGATGACAGGACTGAACTTTTTGGTTTAAGCTATTATAATAACTAAAAATACCTACAAAGAGAAAAGTGAAGCAGAATGCATAAATATTTTCTAAGGATTTAATCAACAATTGTCCTGGGAATAGCAACATAGTATGGACAACTAGGGCATTGACAGAACTCCAGAGCTTTTTAATTCATCCCAGTAAGTGTGTATTTCATTATAACTAACTGGCACAGGTTTTTGAAAATAGGAAACAGTGAATAAATTTTGTTGACAGTTATGCCAGTCTTTGTACATGAATATGCATATACTCTATCCATCCTGAAGACACACAATTACTAACACATATTCATTTTCTTATTAATAACATCTTACTTGTATGCCTTGCATATAATTGATCTAGGTAGGTTGATTTGTCAGCTCTTCTCATACTGTGGGCTTGACACATAGTTCTCAGAATACAGAGACTATAATACAAAGTGTTCCTTCCCTGGCTAGTATGGCTCAGTTGTTTGGAGCATCATCCCATATACTGAAAGGCTGTAGGTTTGATTCCCAGTCAGGGCACATATGGAAGGCAACCGATAAACGTTCTCTCTCTCTCTCTCTCTCTCTCTCTCTTTCTCTCTCTCTGTATATCTTTGGGTGAGGATTAAAAAAGAGTGTTCCTAATGATTTCTAGCATTCCTCTTTTACAAAATGAGAAAGTAAATCTTTGGTGCTGCAAAATAGTTTGGTTTTAAAAGACACCTGTGAGGTTTTCTCGTTTAGATTTGGGTCTAAATTTGGGTATAAGCCAATATAAAAAGTTATCAGAAGAGACAAGATGAGAGCATAGATACTTAAACACAAGAATCAGTTACAGTTTGGATACAGTGAAAATACATACCACCAAATAAGTACAAGGAACTGTAGCCTTTTCAGAAGTAGACTTTTGTTTAAAAAATTATTTAAGTGCATAACCCCCAAAAAATATAAAGTGTTAACAGGTTCTCCTGTAAGTATATTTCAGTGACACCTGGAATCTCTGCTAGTTGGTCACAAAATAACTTTTTTTGCTATTTCTTGTTCAAACAGACTAGATACTCAAAGCTCAATATTTTTCTGAAATCCCTAACTTTCTCTTCTTCATCATTTATAAATTCCTTTGATTAATAATGATAATATTCTATCATAGACACATATTTAGACATACAAAAAAAGCTAATGGAGTTAAATGGAAAATTATGAAGCTTTTAATTTTAAAACATTGAGTTTACCAAACTATGAGATGTTTATCCACATTAAATTTATCATCTTAATATAACTGTTAATGTGGTGAAGGCCAGGGGAGGTAGGCAAAAAGGGAGAAAGTGGGGGACATCTGGAATAGTGTCAACAACAAAAACTGTTCAGATTTCCCTTGAAAAATAGATGAAACATATCAATTTTCTTGTATAGTCATCTGTTTTTCTTTCAGATGCATAGCCTCAACTACTATGTATATTAGTTCCAACTTCAACCAGAGTTCCCACCTTCTGTTTTCTCAAAGGCCCAAAGAAGACTGGCAGATGAGTAGCCAAGAATGGTCTGCTGTACGCATGCACCTTAGCAGAAAATGAAGGCCCAGTTGTGCCCCACAAGCTGTGTTACATATCCATTTACATTTTTTAAAGTGGCAAGAATGAACTAACAAAACCCAGATTTTCTTTTGCTTTCTTACAACACATCAGTCTTGTT
Organism: Lasiurus cinereus; assembly: GCA_011751065.1. NCBI lineage: Eukaryota > Metazoa > Chordata > Mammalia > Chiroptera > Vespertilionidae > Lasiurus > Lasiurus cinereus. The sequence goes on along the minus strand of JAAGEH010000005.1, from coordinate 38,350,506 downwards.
CCATTCAAACCTCAACTACTACTAACTGGCCCTCTGGTTATTTTGAAGCATATCCTAGGCATGTAATTTCACCTGCAAATATTTCAGTATGTATCTTCAAAATATATTTTTACTCTGTTAATAAAACCATAAGCAATTATGAACTGCAAAAATTACCAATAATTATTTAATGTTATCAAATATCCAATCAGCATTCATGTTTCCCCAATTTCTTATAAATATTTTCAGCTTCTCTATTTAAATCAGGATCCAAATAAGACACATTGCAATAGAGCAATAAGTCTTTTAAGTCCACTTTAATCTGTAGGTTCTCTTCTTTATCTTTTTCCTTTGCAATTTTTTTTTGTTAAAGATTTTCCTGTACAGTTTCCCATAAACTGGATTTGCAGGGTATAATTTAAACCTAAGGTATAATTTTTTAAAATCCTAAAGATATGTTTATTGATTTTTAGAGAGAGGAGAGGAGGGGGAGAGAAACATTGATGTGAGAAACATCAATTGCTTGCCTCTCGTTAGCGCTCCAACCAGAGACTGAACCCATAACCTAGATATGTGCCCTGACTGGGAATGGAACCTGAAACCCTTTTGGTGTACTGAACAACACTCCAACCAACTGAGCCACCTGGGTGAGGCCCTAAGGTATCATTTAACATATTCTCTATCCCCTGTTTCCTGTACATTGTTATTTGCTCGGAAGGGCTTAAACAGATTTAGATTCAAATGTGGGTTGTTTTTGTTTTGCAAGATGTATAGTAAAAATTTAATTTTGTTCAACAAGGGATCTGGCTTTGGTTTCTGGGAGGTAATATTTAATCTCTTGGAATATCATGCCTGATAAGAGGGCTTCTTTTTGCCTGGGGGCCTTGGGTCACATGTAATCAGCTCAACTTCGAAGGGGCTGGGCTATCAACCAAATGAAAACTATAGACAGGAGGCTCTAGTGAGCTTCTCTGATTGGCAGCGATCTGTGTGTATTGTCATTCAACAATTCTGGGAGTAATGCTGCGAATAACTCTGTGGGGAGAGGACAACTGAAACATCCATATTTGGAACTTTGGTTTCCTTCTGCGAACGCTAAGAAAGAAGATATCTATTGAGAAGGGCTCCTGGTGGCTAATTGGGCTAAAATTAGAAAACAACAACAACAACAAAACACACACAAAAAAAAACAAAATCAACAACAACAACAAAAACAGCCTAGCAGCCATTTCTATACAGGGGCCTTTCTTGCAAAGCACACTTCAGGGCGAAACTTGCACTAAGCTTCCTTAGTCCTGCTCTGAACTGCCTTCCTGCATGGTGTTTTGCCATCTGAGTTCACCCTTATAGAGGAGTGCCTGGGATCTTATTTCTTTGTGTGTGTGTGTGTGTGTGTGTTTTCTTGGTCATGATTTTTATTTCCCTGTTAATGTACTTTTTTTATTTAATAAATTTTTATTGTTCAGATTATTACAATTATTTCTCTTTTTTCCCCCCATAGATCTCCTCCACCCAGCTCCCACCCCTCTCTCTGCCCTTACCTCACCCCACCATTGTCTTCATCCATAGGTGTATGATTTTTGTCCAGTCTCTCCCTGAACCCTCCTCACTCCTTTCCCCCTGAGAATTGTCAGTCTACTCCCTTTTTATGCCCCTGATTTTATTATATTCACCATTTTATTCTGTTCATCAGATTTTTTTATTCTCTTGATTTTTAGATTCACTTGTTGTTCATAATTTTTATCTTTACCTTTTTCTTCTTCCTCCTCTTCTTAAAGAGTACCTTTCAGCATTTCATATAATACTGGTTTGGTAGTGATGAACATCTTTAACTTTTTCTTACCTGTGAAGCTCTTTATCTGACCTTCAATTCTGAATGATAGCTTTGCTGGGTAGAGTAATCTTGGTTGTAGGTTCTTGCTATTCATCACTTTAAATATTTCTTGCCACTCCCGTCTGGCCTGCATAGTCTCTGTTGAGAAATCAGCTGACAATCGTATGGGTACTCCCTTGTAGGTAATTAATTGTTTTTCTCTTGCTGCTTTTAATATTCTCTTTGTCTTTTGCTCTTGGTATTTCAATTATGATGTGTCTTGGTGTAATCCTCTTTGGATTTCTTTTTTTTGGGGGTTCTGTGCACTCCTTGGCCTTGTAAGTCTATTTCTTTCACCAGGTGGAGGAAGTTTTCAGTCATTATTTCTTCAATAAGGTTTTCAGTATCTTGCTCTCTCTCTTCTTCTGACACCCCCATAATTCTGATGTTGGTACACTTGAAGTTGTCCCAGAGGCTCCTTACACTATCTTCACACTTTTGGATTCTTTTTTCTTTTTGCTTTTCTGGTTGAGTGTTTTCTGCTTCTTTGTATTTTATATCTTTGACTTGATTTTTGCATTCCTCTAATCTGCTGTTAGGTTTCTGTATAATATTTTTTATTTCTGTTAGTGTATGTTTAATTTCTAGTTGGTCCTTTTTCATCTCTAGTTGGTCCTTTTTCATCTCCTCTTGGGTCTCACTAAATTTATCCATCTTTCTAAGAAATTCTTGGAAAACCTTATAACCATGGTTTTGAACTCTATATCCAGTTGTTTGTTTTCTTCCATTTCTTTTGTTTGTGATCTGTTCCTTTGTCTCTGTATTTTCACTGCTTCCCTGAGTTGTTAGAGTAGCTTTGTGTGCTAGGTGTCCTATATGACCCAGTAGCTCTGCCTCCCCAGTTACCTGAGGTGGACTCTCTTGGTGCACCCCTTTGTGGACTGTGTGTACAGCCTTGTTGTAGTTAAGTATTGATTGTTGTTGGTATTACTGGGGGGAATTGACCTCCAAGCCAATTGGTTGTGAGGATCAGCTGTGTCTATGCCAGGAGAACTTCTGTGCTGGAATCAGCCTTATGTTACAAGACTTGCAAGATTGCAAAAGCCTCTGTGTTCAGTTTGAATGGGGAGGCATCTCAGGGCTGAGCAGACAGCCTTGGCTTCCCCTCAGTCCTGCCCTATTCGGCCCCTGGGTCTCAGTGTCCCTTGGTAATTGGTGCAGCCCTCTCTGTGTGCACACACACTTGCATGCCTCTAGACTTCTGCTTTTCCGGCTCCCCTGAGTTTCTGTGCACTCCCGGGACCCCTATGAGTCTGGATCCCCAGGATCTCACCAGAAACTGGGGTTCAGTGCAGTCAGAAGTGGATTTCAGAGCAGTTGGGAGGTTCTGTCTTTCTCTTGCTAGAGAAAGTCAGTGGCACAATCAGCAGTCAGCCCTCTGTGTGCGCACTCGTGCTCAGGTGCCTCCAGCCCTCTGCCTTTCATGGCTCCCCTAAGTTTCCGTGCACTCCTCCCTTTTCATGACAGTCCAGACTCTCCCCTGTATGAGTCTCACCTGGAACTGGGGTTCAGTGCAGTCAGGAGTTTCAGTCTCCCTCCCACTGGAGGAAACTAGCCAGGCACTCCACCGTCTGTCCTCTCCACACACATGTTTTCATACCTCAGCTTTTTGCAGTTCTTCTGAGTCTCTGTGAGCCCCTCTCTTTCCTTCTAGTTGTAGAATTTCCACTCACCCAGCTTTCCTGTGTTTCTGATGATGTCCATTCTGTCTTTTAGCTGTAGTTTTGAAATTGTTGTGCAAGGCAGCAATTTAGGTGTTCCCCTATGCACCATCTTGGATTCTCCACCTGGGATCTTATTTTAATCAATAGGACTGAGATTTTGTCCGTCCAACTGGAGTTACTTTTAATCTCTATTCTTTAGCTTGAAAACTGTTAGTATAACACTTTCACTGAGCTCTGTGAGCCCTTATAGAGTACAAAGGGTGGTTTTGGGAATCCCCAGACTTGCAATTAATGCCAGAAGTGAGGGCTGACTTGAGCACTGCCTCCTAAATTTCCCACAAGACCACTACATAGTGGTGGTGTCTACCCACTATGTATCAGGAGGTACATGATTTCTGGATATTTCTGTTTCTGATGTTATCATCATTGATGATCATGGCTTAAAATCATTAATTATTCAGGGACTGTAAAATGATATTTTGGTTTTATCCTCTATTCTTTAATAATCTTTTTGTTAGTTTCTTATCACATATCTATATTAAAGATAGATAGGTAGATAGATAGATGGATAGATAGATACTATCTAGGTCTATTTCAGATGTACATCTCTTTCAGATAATATAGGAATAACAGGAAAAAATATTTCTTTTCTTTATCAGTTTTCAAATTAAATGGGTAGTTCCTTGCATCCTTCACTCAAAAGACCAATGACTGTGTTTTTTGTATGTTTATGTCATGAATTTAAGCATCAATCCATTGAGTTACTATCATTATTAATGTTCATATTTGATCATCTTTAACCAGTGAGAATTTATCTAAACTGGCTGCAGAATCCTTTTGACATGACCCTAGTACTCTTTGATAGCTTCTTTGCTTTCTGGTATAACAAGATTCTAGGCTTCTCTGGTATATTTCCTGTTTCAGACCAGGAATCAGCCATTTCTCCAGAAGCTCTGTCTCAGCCTAGGTTCCCCAAAGAAAGATTTTGAGTCAAATATTTACATGCAAGAAGTTTCAGAATCAATACCTGCCAGGAGTGGTAAATGTAGTGAAAGGAATTTAGGGATAAAATAGGCAGGTTTGGGCCGAATCCAGTTTGGCTCAGTGGATAAAGCATCGGCCTGCAGACTGAAAGGTCCCAGGTTTGATTCCGGTCAAGGGCATGTACCTTGGTTGCAGGCACATCCCTAGTAGGTGGGTGTGCAGGAGACAGCTGATCGATGTTTCTCTCTCATCGATGTTTCTCACTCTCTATCCCTCTCTCTTCCTCTCTGTAAAAAATCAATAATATATATATTTTAGAAAATAGGCAGATTTTGGGAGTTTTAGGAATAAGAAGATCCATGGAAGAAGAATGCATAGATGAGGGCTTGGAGCCACCAGAAGGCATACATTCACAGAAAAATGGGGAAAAAAGGTATTACAGGATAAGGTGAGAGAAAGACCTCCACTCACAGAAGATAAGGAAAAGGCACAGGGTATGGGGGGAAAAGGAAACAAACTTTCACAGAGAATAAGAAATGCTAACAAGCGGCAGAAAAACAGATTTTCCACAGAAGATAGAGAAATGTTATAAGACAAGGGGGAGAAAACAAGGGGGACACCATGTGGGGTTTGGGCTTTGAAGTTGATATTCTGCAAAAACAGTGACCAATTAGAAGGGAGCATGAAGAAACAAAGAGCTACAGCATTTATAAACCTTAGAAGAAGGGACTTTGTGGGTAATCCCTTTGGTACTCCCTCCCTACATGGGAGTCTGTATTTACTTCCAATACATTTCCACCCTTTTCGTTTACCACCTTTTGTCTGTGGCTTCAGTCTTCAAATCCATATGGACAAGGACCCAGGAAAGAAATCACCCTTGCGTCTTGCTCAGGAAAACAACCTGAATCATTTGATGCGTTGGCTGGGAACATGGAAGTCAACCTCTTCACAGGTGAGCATATGAAGAACCCACGGACTCTATCCCTTTATAATTTTGGAGACATTAATGGACACTTGCCAGCCACTTAAACCTGGCTGCCATCTTATGCAGGTATTTCTCCTTTCTCCATTACTATCCCTTCCCAGACACATCTCCACCTCAAGGGTCAAAATAAAGCAGGCAGACATCAGTCAAGTCAAGAACCACAGGGATGACTGCCACATGTAAAGTTTCCCATGTGAAGATAAACTGGTGCCGGGTGGGTCTAACCATTAGAGCATTAGGCTCCCAGTTACAAGACAAAGCCTGGACATCAATTAAATGAGTGCTTGGGTCCCTGCCCAGCTCTGAAGGTCAAAGAGGCAATTTTTCCATCCAGTTGAAGATTCTCAGATGTCCTGACGTGAGTAAGGGCCCTTGTGGAAGTGCCAAGGATTAAATTCCTAAGGCAAGAAGGTGGCCTCACAGGGCTCTTACATAAATGCAATTAAACTCTGACCCATCCAGGGCATGCACATAAGGGCTGGTCAGACAGCTGGGGGGAGAAACTGACACACATGAAAGAGGGGGGATTACCAGAGGCATCACTTCCCCTGGGAGCTCCCTTCATAAGCAGCACACTTAGACCCACAATACAAGTCCACTCCCCGGCCCAGATCTCACTCAGGTTTAGTCGGAGAGTCATCTGGCTTTTCTTCTGCTTTCTATCTTAGTCAGCCCCCTCACAGACCACTCTCTCATGGGCCAGACCTCAGATCCTGTGTAAGAGTGCTTGTTAGTTGCAGTGGCAGAGGAGCAGAGTGTGTGTGTGTGTGTGTATGTATGTGTGTGTGTGTGTGTGTGCGAGAGAGAGAGAGAGAGAGAGAGAGAGAGAGAGGGAGAGAGAGAGGCTGCTGCTTGCAAGTGAGGAGGGCATGGCCCCACCCTTTGCTGGCATGTTGCGGCACTCCAGATGGTGCGCAAATGTTTAGAATGTGTTCCTAAGGGTCAATCTAAGGAATGCTAGTGACTCACTTTTCTTGTTGGAGGAGTTATGGGTTGAAATGATAGAGCAGGAATATGAAAGTCATAAGACATGGTTATGCTTTTTTGAAGGTCATAGAAAGAAGGTTTTAGTATTTTAAGCATCAGTTCTCAGTCTGGGTGGGGTTTTTTTACCAGGCAGTTTTACTGAGAACAAGACTAGAGCAGTGGGGTGAATCTGGGTGTATGAAAGCTCAGGCCCTTTCAGCCTTAAGGACCTGAGCCAAATAAAGAAAAACCTGGTGGTAAATTCTCAGATAATCCTGATAATTATATTGAGGCCTTTCAGAGCCTAAATCAGATATCTTTCCTATCCTACTGGGACTTACTGTTCCTTCTAGAGCAAATCTTGTCTTACACAGAAAAGGAGAAGGTTTTGGTAGAAGCTCAAAACTTTGGCAACAATTATTACGTTTCTTGTGTACAGGACATTACAAACCCTGAAGAGAAAGAAAGATACATGACAGGGTCTCAGGCACTTCCCAATGCAGACCCAGAGTGGGACCTTGATGTTGAGATATGGAAAATAAGACATTGTCAGGCTTGCTTAATAGAAGGCCTCAGAAGAAGCAAGTCTAAGCCTATTAATTACTACAGATGAACTACCATCAGCCAGGAAGCTAATGAGAACCCCTCCACATTTTTAGAGACTTGGGGAGGCATTGGTGAAGCACACCAATATAACCCCAGTTTCATTACAGGGACAGTTGACTTTAAAAGATAAATTCATCTTCAATCAGCCCCAGATATCAGGAGAAAACTACGAAAATTGGCTATTGACCCCCAGAACACCTTAGACCAGTGGTTCTCAACCTTCCTAATGCCGCGACCCTTTAAGACAGCTCCTCATATGGTGATGACCCCCAACCATAAAATTATTTCCGTTGCTACTTCATAACTGTAATTTTGCTACTGTTATGAACTGTAATGTAAATATCTGATATGCAGGATGTATTTTCATTATTACAAATGGAACATAATTAAGGCATAGTGATTAATCACAAAAACAATATGTAATTATATATTGTGAAATATTTATTTCTAATTACAAATAAATTAAATTTTGTCTTGAATCGTGGTGTAGCATGGGTAACAGTCTTAATATAACAACAGTAAACTACATTGCTACATTTTGCTACACCGAGGAGCGGTGTGTTGGTTCCTAAGACCATGGGAAATAGGTGTTTTCCAATAGTCTTAGGCGACCCCTGTGAAAGGGTCGTTTGACCCCCAAAGGGGTCGCGACCCACAGGTTGAGAACCGCTGCCTTAGATGATCTCCTGAAAGTCACCACCTTTGTGTTTTATGATAGAGACCAGGAAGAAGAGGATAGAAAAGAAAGGAGAAGCCAGGCCAGAACTAAGGTTTTTCGAGAGAACAAGGGCTCCTGCTAGAGCCCCAAGGCAAATGGTCTGTCTCAGCCACCTGTTACAACTGTGGCTAGATTGGACAAATGCACCGGGGTTGCTTTAAGAGGCACGGTGAACCCTCTCCCCCCTGCCCAAGCCCTGTCCTGTTTGTCAAAAGAAACCACTGAAAGTCAGACTGCCCCCTGGAAATGGAGGTCCCCTGGGGGAGGGCTAGAGAACCAGCTGACCCAATAGGACTGTGGGAACCAGGGTCTCCCAACCTGGCTCCCTGGCAATGGAGAATTAGCATGGCCACTTTATCATAGAACTATCATTTCCACCCAGGAGCCCTGGGCAAGCCTAACAGTTGAGGGAAAAGAAATTAATTTCCTCTAAGACACAGGAACCACTTTCTCTGTACTTCTCTCTAACCCTGGTCAGTTATCTTTAGAGGCAATAACCAATATAGGTGTGTCTGGAAGGCCAATGAAGAGATATTTTCTCAATCTTTAGGGTGTAGCTAGGGTGAGCTGTTCTTCTCCCATGCCTTCCTAATCATGTCAGAGAGCCTTACAGATCTCTTGGGAAGAGATATCCCTACCTAGCTCATCTGGGAACTACTGTCCATATGTATCCAGAGCAAGTCCTATGCCTCCCCCTAGTGGAGACTGAAATTAACCCTGATGTTTGGGCCACACAGGGTAGAATAGAATAATCCATCACAGTCTCTCCCCAGTCCAGGTCGGTCTCAAGGATTCAGCTTCATATCCACATTAGAGGCAATATCCTTCAAGCCTGAGGCTCAGGAAGGACTCAAGGTTATAATAAATAACCGAAGGAATCAAGCCTGTTAAAAGCATGTAACAATCCTTGCAATACTCACATATTAGGAGTGGGAAAAGCTAATGGTGAATGGAGAATAATTCAGGATTTACAACTAGTAAATGAAGCAGTGATGCCCATTCACCTAGTTGCTTCTAATCTTTATACTTTGCTGACTCAGTTTATGGAGGACACAGAATGGTTTACAGTACTAGATCTCAAAGATGCCTTTTTCTATATACCTCTGCATCCTAACTCACAGTTTCTATTTGCCTTTGAAGATCCTAATAATGATGGCAGTCAGCTAACATGGACAGTACTGCTCCAGGACTTTTGGGATAGCCCTCATTTTTTAAGGAAATCTCTGAGGAAGGGACTAAGGCTTTACTAAATTTCCTGGTGGAAAAAAAGGCTATAAGGTCTCCCAAGCCAAGTTGTGTTCCCATTCAATTAAATACCTAAGGCTTAATCTATGAAAGAGAACATGAGCTTTAGTAGAGGACTGTATCAGCATAGGGCCTATGCTTGGCTTCCCTTGGCCCCAGAACTTAGAGCAATTGAGAGGCTTCTTGGGCATCACTAGATACTGCAGGCTATGAATCCCTGGCAATGGAGAATTAGCATGCCCACTTTACCAGCTAGTTAAAGAGGTGCAGAAAGACAGTGTCAGAGTAGAGTATATGGGGTGTTATCCAAGACGTCCCTTGAGATAAACTTAACAACAGAACATGCACGTGTTCTGACATTAAGTAGTTGCTAGTGAAAAGACTACTCTAAGCAAGCAGGACAAAGAGTGTGCATTATTATCTGACCTTATATTAATATAATCAAGACTGCCTGAGGAATTACAAAGTTGCAAATCACACAGCACTTTATTACACAAATTCCTGGTGCTGTGGGTACAGGCTTGATGGGATCCCAAAGTATGGTTTCCTCTGACAGCAGCTGCGGCGCCATCTGGTAGCTGGCAATGTCGGGTCAGGAGACAGAGTTCACAACTGTACCGCCCAAAATCTCATGAAGTTTGGTTGCGGTTTGATTGGGGGGTAGTAGTCATCTTCTGCCATCTGGCATGGAGCTGGGGAAATTCAAATCAATTCGATCGATGTCTGATGTTTAGGACCGGTTGTTATAGCCAAATTGTTTACCTCACGGCAATCCAGGTACTTATCAATCAGGTACAGGGATTCAAGGTGTTAAATCAACCAATTATGTCAATGGTACAAGTGCATATCAGTCAGAGCAAGTGTTAATCAACCAGGGTACAAAATATTTTTCCAAATTACAATTTAAACCAAAACAAGTTCTGGCCTTTCCAGGGTGAGTCATGTTCATACATCATGACTCTCTGACCAGTCCTTATCTATGGAGTGCACTCCTGTTCATGTGCTTTCCACAGCAAATCTTTATCTATGGGGTGCATTCCTGTCTAGTTACTTTCCAAAACATCATATTAAGTTTCACACAAGTATTTTTCTACATATCCTATAACACTCTTTAATTATTTTCTATTGCTATAACATTGTAACACTCTCTACTTATTTCCTCTCATTATCACTATTTCTATGACAGACAGCCTCTCCATTTTAGTCTGAGAACCTGAGGCCGAGCGGCCTTTAAACAACTCAAAAAGGCTGTGTTACAGGCACCAGCTTTAAGTCTCCCAACAGGCCAGGAATTCAACCTATATGTAACAGAAAGTGGGGGAATGGCCTTGGAGTCCTGACCCAACCTAGAGGATAGACTCTCCAGCTAGTAGGATATCTGAGTAAGGAAACTGATATTGTTGCCAAGGGCTGGCCCTTCTGCTTATGGGCAGTGGCAGCCATCACTGTCCTGATCCCTGAGGCAGTTAAGCTAACTTTGGGACCAGACTTAACAGTATACACACCCCTCTTTTAAATACCAGGGGAGTCCTATGGCTTTCTGATAGCCGACTTTTAAGGTGTCAGGCCCTCTGCTTGAGGGTCCAACTGTTCAGATCAAGACTTGCCTTGTCTTAAACCCTGCCTCATTTCTTCCTGAGGAGAAGGGGGAGATTTTACAAGAGTGTGAACAAATTATTTTATAAACTTAAGCAGCTGGAGAAGGAAAAGCCTCCAAGTGATCACCAATGGCAGCTCTTATGTTGAGCAAGGAATCAAAAAAGCCAGAGATGCTGTTGTTTCTTTAAATGACACTGTTGAGAGGCTGTCGCTTCCCCCAGGGACTAGTGCACAACTGGCAGAATTAATTGCTCTCACCAGAACGTTAGAGTTAAGCTAAGGAAAATGAGTTAGCATCTATACTGATTCCAAATATGCTTTCCTAGTGCTCCATGCTCATGCAGCCATCTGGAAGGAAAGGAGTTACTTAACTGTTAATGGGTCCCCAATTAAATATCATAAGTAAATGGACCATCTCCTTTCAGCCGCTTTTCAGTCAGCAGAGATTGCAGTCATACATAGCAAGGGGCATCAAAAGGAACAGATGAAATAACAGCAGGAAACCAGCGGGCAGATGTTGCAGCCAAGGCTGCCGCCCAAGAGTCTTAGAAAACTAGCACGTCTAGTCTGGGAAGTCTCCCTGCGGGATATTAAGCCCTACTATACACAGAAGGAAAAGGAATGGGCTGACTCCCAAGGATATACTCCCTTCCCATTGGACAGGGGATAAGCTCCTCCTTTCTAAAGCCAATCAGTGCAAGGTTATTAGGGCATTGCACCAGGCATTTCATCTAGGGGAAAAAAGACCTATCAAATAATTCAGCAATTATTTACAGGAAAGGGTCTCATGAAGACCACTCAACAAGTAGTCAAATCTTGTGAGGTCTACCAAAGGAACAATCCTAGTAACGAGAAATTAGTATTACCTAGTCTTCAAAGAACCGGAGGATATCCAGGGGAAGATTGGCAGATAGGCTTTATCCACATCTTAAAGCTAAAGGATTTCTATGCCTCCTCGTATGGGTAGACACTTTTACTAACTGGATAGTAAGTAAGACTGAGAAGGAACAGAGGTAGTCAGAACTCTAACTTCAGAAATTATTCCCCACTTTGGATTGCCATACTCTCTCCAGAGCAATAATAGCCCCTCACTCAGGGCTCAGGTCACTCAAGGAATCTCAAAGGCCCTAGGAATAAAATACCACCTATATTGTGCCTGGAGGCTTCAACCTTCTGGGAAAGTAGGAAAAGCAAATGACATTCTAAAAGGACACCTTCACAAGCTTGTCCAGGAGACTCACCTCTTTTGGCCACTAGTTTCATCTATAGCTCTGCTAAGAATTAGAAATATTCCCCAAAACTTAGGGCTTAGCCCCTAGGAAATGTTATATGGCCATCCTTTTCTTACCAATGACTTCCTTGTAGACAAGGAAATCATGGCATTAGTAAAGATATTACAGCACTGGCTAAATTTCAGCAGACTTTACAACAACTCTCTGAAGCCAGACCCAGGGATCCCCAGGTTCCATCCCTAACACCTGGAGATCTGGTACTCATTAAGGCTTTACCTATCCCCTCTAACCACTATGAAACCATGGTGGGAGGGTCCCTATCCCATAATTTCATCCACTCCCTACTGCGATCAAGGTCATTGGAGTTGACTCCTGGATCCATCTGCCTCGAGTAAAGTGTTGGGTGCTGGCACAGGAAGATGATGAAGCTGTATTGTTACCAACTGAATCATGAGATTCCTATTCATGTGAGCCTCTGGAAGATCTGAAACTTCTCAGACCTTTGTTTATGTTGTTTATTACTCACCTTTGGCTCTGGCCTGTTTAACCATTTGGTATATTTCGTGTCTTCATTCTTAGAAGCCCTGAAGCTACAAATGATCTTCCTGATGGAACCACAGATGGTTCTTCTGTGAACCCCTAGGTTGTCCAGAAGAACCCTAACTGTTGCCTTAATCAATGTCCCTGTCTGGCAAGAAGTAGCCAGAATGATTGTTGGCCCTTGTCCCCAACATTAGTTGGGGTTTCCTAATCGAAGGGGAGACTGAAAGGAGTTTTAGGGATAAAATAGGCAGTTTTAGGGAATGCCTATTTAGGAATAAAGAGTGTCCATGGGGGAGGAATGCATAGGTGAGGGCTTGGAGCTACCAAAAGGCATACATTCACGGAGGGGGGGGAGGGGAAGAGGTGCCACAGGATTAGGGGAAAGGAAGATATCCATTCACAGAAAATAAGGAAAAGCCACAGGATATGGGGAAAAAAAGGACACAAACTTTCACAGAGGATAGAGAAATGCCAACAAATGGCAGAAAGAGAAAAACAGATTTTCCACAGAAGATAAAGAAATGTTATAAGATAAGGGGGAGAAAACAAGGGGGACACCACGTGGGATTTGGGCTTTGAAGTTGATATTCTGCAAAAACAGTGACCAATTAGAAGGGAGCATGAAGAAACAAAGAGCTACAGCATTTATAAACCTTAGAAGAAGGGACTTTGTGGGTAATCCCCTTGGTACTCCCTCCCTACATGGGAGTCTGTATTTGCTTCCAATACATTTTCACCCTTTTCATCTACTATCTTTGGTCCTTGGCTTCATTCTTTGAATCCATATGGACAAGGACCCAGGAAAGAAGTCACCTTGCTCAGGAAAAAAAACCAAATCAGTAGGACTAGACCAAGGAAGAAGATAAAATGCAGTATACCCACAGCCAATCCCACAGCAAGTACTGGAGATAGTCCATCCTTTTAAGTTGTCCTGCTTTGAGGCAAGAGAGCCTAACTTTTATAACCTACATTAACCAGTTATGGGACATGGGCCACCCCATGGGCAGAAGGTATAACCTTGAGTGAAGTGACTGTCTTCATTTTAAGGCAGTGGTTCTCAATCAAGGCAATTTTGCGCACACACACACCCCGTGCCACGCTCCCCCCTTCCCTCTCCCCCCGCCATGAGATATTTGGCAATATCTGGAAACATTTTTGGTTGTTGCAACCATGAGTGGTATGCTATTTGTATCTAGTGAGTAGAAGCCAGGGATTCCGCTAAATGTCTAATGTACAGAAAAGCCCCCAACAACAAAGAATTATTCAGTCTAAAATGACAATAGTGTAGTACTGAGGTTGAGAAATGTTGATTAAGAGCAATGCTCAGATAGTGACTCAATTGAGAACTAGAAGCCTCCAGTGCTCTCAGCATCAGGAGGAATAAGATCTTCATCCTGAAAGGGGATTTGGGTGACACACCACAGCATCCACTACATGCCTTGATTATATTTAAAGAAAACCAGTATACAAAGACCTTAGTCTGGGTGCTAAGAGTGTTTATTGCTCCTGGTTTTGTTAGGGGCAGAAATACAATATTGGGGAATAGGTAAAATTATAAGAAATATTAATCATGGCCTGTTAACCATGATGGTTTCATTCTGGTTAGAAAAAGCACATTATAACCTGGCTAAGAGTTGTATACCCTGGGTCATGGGAGCTAACATCGGAATGCAGTCCATCCTCCTTCCCAAGAACTGCATATCATTGTGGAAAGACTTACAACCTCGTGGCCAAAATAGTCTAGTCCAAGAAGCACCCGCCCTTAGCAACCTCCAGCTCTATTGCCTGTAACCATTATACCTTGTGTACTTTCCCATGCCTGCAATTCTTACTTCCCACGTAATCTTTGCCCTTCTATCCAATATAAGTAGCTGGCATTTGGGATGGGGGAGGGAAAAGAAGAGCAGATTTTTGTGGATGACCTATTGCTCTCCCATACTGCCAGCTTTATTGGAATAAAATGCTCATCTATGATTCAACCCTGTCTGTGCTTAATTAGCTCAAGTAGTGACAGGCAGCCTGGACCCCTTGGTTGTCCAGTTACAGTTTGGTCTCTATTTCTAGGCCTTTTCAGTGGACAGAGCTAGAAAGCTTTTTTTTTTAATACATATGATTCATTCATACTGATACTCAAAATCAGAACTATATGCATAATCTTTATACAGTGGAACCTCAGTTCCCAAACTTAATTTGTTTTGAAAGCTGTTAGAGAAGCAATTTGTTCAAAACTCAAATCATTTTTTTCCCATTAGAAATAATGTAAATTAAATCAGAAAGAATAAAAGAAATCTGAATAGGCTGAGAACTTATTGAGGAAATTGAAGCAGTAATAAAAAAACTTCCAGCAAACAAAAGCCCTGGGCCAGACTACTTCACCGGGGAATTTTACCAAACATTCAAAGAACTAAAACCTATCTTCCTCAGACTATTCCACAAAACTCAAGAGGAAGGCACACTTCCAACCTCTTTCTATGAAACCAGCATTACCCTAATCCCAAAACCAGATAAAGACACTATAAAGAAAGAGAATTTTAGGACAATATCTGTTAAAATCCTCAGCAAAATCCTAGCAAATCAAATCCAGCATTACATTAGAAAGATCAGACATAATGACCAAGTGGAATTTATTCCAGGGATGCAAGAAGTGCAACATCTGCAAATCAATAAATGTGACACATCACATAAACAAATTGAGAGATAAAAATCACATAATCATATCAATTGAGGCAGAAAAAGCATCTGACAAAATCTAACACCCTTTTGTGATAAAATCTCTCAGCAAAGTAGGAATAGAGGGATCATACCTCAACATAATAAAAGCCTTATATGACAAACCTACAGTCAACACATACTCAATGGGCAAACATTAAAATCATTTCCCCTAAGAACACAAACAAGACATGGATTCCCACTCTTACCACTTCTGTTCTACATAGTACTGGAAGTACTAGCCATTGCAATCAGACAAGAAGAAGAAATAAAAGGCATCCAAATTGGAAAAGAAGAAGTAAAACTGTCATTATTCACAGATAACCCTAAAGACTCCATCAAAAAACTACTAGACTTAATAAATGAATTCAGCAATGTAGTAGGATACAAAATTAACACCCAGAAATCTATGGCTTTTTTATACACCAATCATGGATTCACAGAAAGAAAAACAACAACAACAAAAAATTCCACTTACCATTGCACCAAAAAAATTAAGATACCTAGAAATAAACTTAACTAAGGAGGTAAAAGACCTTTACTCAAGAAAACTATAGGATATTGGGGGAAAAAAGAGATAGAGGAGGACATAAACAAATGAAAGAATACACTGTGTTCATATATAGGTAGAATCAACATCATTAAAATGTCCACACTACTCAAAACAATCTATAGACTCAATGAAACCCCCATTAAAATACCAACAGCATGTTTCACAGACTTAGAAAGAACTCTCCCAAAATTCATCTGAAATAAAAAAGATCCCAAATAGCTGCAGTAATCTTGAGAAAGAAGAACAAAGTCAGAGGGATCATAATATCAGATATCAAGCTATACTACAAAGCCACTGTTCTCAAAACTACCTGGTACTGGCACAAGAATAGACATATACACTACTGGAATACAGAACCCAGAAACCCACCCTAGCCATTATGCTCAATTAATACTCAACAATGGAGGCAAAAGCATACAATGGATTCAAGACAGTCTCTTCAATAAATGGTGTTGAGAAAATTAGAAAGATACATAAAAAAAATGAAACTAGACCACCAATTTATACCTTACACAAAAATAAACTCAAAATGGATAAAGGACTTAAGCATAAGATGGGAAACCATAAAAATCCTAGAAGAATCCATAGGCAGTAAAATATCAGACATATGTTGTAGCAATACCTTTACCAATACAGCTCCTAGGGCAATGGAAACTAAGGGAAAAATAAACAAATGTGACTACATCAAAATAAAAAGCTGCACAGCAAAAGAATCCAGCAACAAAACAAGAAAGCCCACTGCACTGGAGAACATATTTGCCAATGTTATCTCCAATAAGGGTTTAATCGCCAACATTTACAGAGAACCCATACAACTTAACAAAAGGAAAATAAACAATCCAATAAAAAAATGGAATAAGGACCTAGTAAATAGACACTTTTCAAAAGAAGATATACTGAAAGCCAAGAGATATATGAAAAAACGCTCAAAGTCATTAATCATCAGTGAGATGCAAATCAAAATGACAATGAGGTATCATCTCACACCTGTCAGAATGGCTATCATAAACAAATCAACAAACGACAAGTGCTGGTTAAGATATGGAGAAAAAGGAACTCTCCTACAATGCTGATAGGAATACAGACTGGTGCAGCCTCTGTGGAAACAGTATGGAGATTCCTCAAAAAATTAAAAATGGAATCCCCATTTGGCCCAGTAATCCCACTTCTAGGATATATCCCAAGAAATCTGAAACAACAATCAGAAAGGATATATGCACCCTTATGTTCATAGCAGCACAATTTACAGTAGCTAAGATTTGGAAGCAGCTTAAGTGCCCATCAGCAGATTAAAACACCATGGTACATTTACACAGTGGTATACTACACTGCTGTAGAAAAGAAAGAACTCTTATCTTTTGCATCAGCATGGATAGACCTGGAGAGCATTATGCTAAGCAAAATAAGTCAGTCAGAGAAAGATAAATATCACGTGATCTCACTCATTTGTGGAATCTAATGAACAACATAAACTGATGAACAAAAATAGATCCAGAGACACAGAAGCAACAAACAGACTTTCAAACTTCAAAGGGAAGGCAGGGGCGGTTGGGAGTTGAGGAAGTAAGAAATCAACCAAAGGACTTGTATACATGCATATAAGCATAACCAATGGACACAGACATTAGGGGCAATGAGGGCATGTGTTGGGGACTGGGTGTGGCCAGGAAGAGATCAATTGGGGGGCGGGGGGAAGGAGACATATGTAATCTATATTAATAAAAGGGTAATAGGCAAATTGGTCAGGACACCTTTATAGTAACGACCAAATAGTAGGCTTCGTGGGGCAATAAGTCCTGTAGTGGGATTAGTGAGGGACAACCAAACGACCAAACAGCAGGCTGCGTGGGGCGACCAAGCCGATGGGGAGTGTGGTGGGGGGGTCAGTTGGCAGTGACCAGGGCAGCAGAGGAGCAGTTGGAGGCAACCAGGCTGGCAGTGGGGGCAGTTGAGAATGACCAAGCTGGCAATGAGGAGAAGTGAGGGGTAACCAGGATGGCAAGGCGGGGGGGGGGGGGCAGTTAGGCAGGTGAGTCGTTAGGAGCCAGTGATCCTAGATTGTGAGAGGGATGTCCAATTGCTGGTTTAGGCCTGATCTCCAGGATTAGGCCTAAACTGGCAGTCAGACATTCCCTGAGAGGTCCCGGATTGGAGAGGGTGCAGGCTGGGCTAAGGGGACACTCCCCCCACCTCTGCATGAATTTCGTGCACCAGGCCTCTAGTACTATATATAATACTTTAAACAATAAAGAATTAAAAGTAAATAAATGTAAAAAATAATGTAAATTAAATTAATTCATTCCAGACCCACAACTGATTCCCTGTTTTAACCTTTCTTATATATAGTACATATCTAATGTACTGTTTAACTTATAAACACTTTAAAAACAAAAAGGACATGAAATATAAATGAAAACTTAACAAAAAGGAAATGAAATATACAGTAAGAAATTAAAATTTATGTACACACTATAAGTTACCTTTAATTTTAAGAGTTGTTGATGACTGAATATACAGGGGAGAAAGGGAGGGATGTTATAGTTTGGAAGGGGAGTCCCTTCCATGAAAAAGCCAGGTCTCTGTTCTAGGGCTCTTTCTTTTGTCTCTTTGCTCCACTAGAAATTGCTTCAGGCTCACTAGGTCTCTGTCTTACTAAAAACCTATCCAATGATGTTTGCTTTTACCTGTGTTTTAACACTTGCCTAAAGTGAAACAGTGCCTTGCCATTGGAGTTTATCTCAGGGTTTGTTACTTCTTTGTCAGGGTGATATTGCTTAATAAAACTTTGCATTTCTTCCCATTTCCAAAGCATTTCCTTGATTAGTGAAAAAGGAATATCCTGCCTTCCCTCCTTTTCTGACGAGAGCTCCTCAGCTGCCATCTATGGCTGCTTCCTCTGAAGGTCTTGGAGTTCCTCCATCGTCAGCTCAGTGTTATGATCCTCCACCAACTCCTCCCATTATCATCCACCTCCAAGCCCAAGGGCTTGCTCAGAGACACAATACCTTCCACAAGAGACACAGGTTCTTCCCCAAAGCCTCAAAGCCTCTTATAGCAAATGGCTCAGGCCACAGTTTCTTCCAGGCTGATTGCATGGTCATAGAAGATACTTTCCCCCATGCTTTGTCTATGAGACTCAAGCAAGTGGGGATATTAAAATGTTCCTTTCAAAACTAACTTCCTGAGGAACAAATTAGATTCAGAGGTCACCTCAAAACATTTCTGAAACAGGATCTTTGTGTAGAGTTTCTTAAAATTAGAAATGACCTGCGGGTCCATGGGCTGGATGGGAGGAATTGTGGAAGGTGGCAAGAACCTAACAAGGATGAAGCGGTACTCCTCCATCAGCTGGCCTCCAAACCTAGAGGTGGGCAGGAGCCTTGTCCATAACAAGAAGTGCTCTGAGTGGTAACTGTTTTTCCCAGAGGTATTTCTTCATACTTGGGGCAAACACTTCATGAATCTGTTAGGGGCAGAAATAGAATATTGAGGATCAGCTATAATGATCAGCTATTAACCTTGACTGTTTTGTTCTGATTTAAGAAAGTACATGCCAACCTGGCTCGGAGTTGCACACCTGGAAATTTGGCCCATCCTTCACATCTAGGAGCTGCCTATTATCATGGAAAGAATAACAACTTTGTTGCAGAAACCAGAGGTACCAGCCCTTTGCATATCTGCATGCCTTTGCAAACCCCCAGCCTGCATTACCTGTATATTGTCCATTTTGCATACCCATTCTTATCTCTTTTGCCCTCTTCCTCATGTAATCTTCCTCCTTCTACCCAATATAAGCAGCTGGCTCATGGTGGGGGACAGAGCAGGGATGACCTGCTGGTCTTCCATACTGCTGGCATTATTGGAATAAATGCTCATATATGATTCAATCCTATCTGTTTAATTGGCTCAAGTAGTGCCAGAGAGCCTGGATTCGTTGATTGTCTGGTTATAAATCCACTCAATAAAAAATTGCCTGGCGCTAACCTGTTTAGCTCAGTGGATAGAGCATTGGCCTGTGGACCGAAGGATCCCAGGTTTGATTCTAGTCAAGGGCACATACCTTGTTGCAGGCTCCTTCCATGTCCAGGCTGTGGTCAGGGATGTGCAGGAGGCAACCAATCAATGTGATTCTCTCACAATGATGTTTCTCTCTGTCCTTTCCTCTCCTACACCTTCTTTAAAAATCAATGGAAAAATATCCCCAGGTGAGAATTAAAAAAAAAAAATTGCCTGGTTTCCCAACCTTTGCTAATTGCCCTCCATATCGCATTCAATTTGTTTTTTATGACAGTATTTTTTTTCTTGAAAACTCACAGATTTTTAGAATGATAAAGTAGTAGAGGCTTCGATTTAAAGTCCCCACTAACATTTGCACACAACAATAACATCAGCCTGTCCTTCAATGGCTTGTGTCCTGGCAGTGACTTCTGTATGATATAGGGCCTCTTGGCATGTTCTTCCAGAAGAGGCCTGTCTCATCACAACTGAACACTTGTTGGGAGAACAAATCCCTTCGCCTCCACATACTCTTAATATTCTGTCACAACATTATTAGCAGCTACTTTGTTAAACTGGCTACATTCTCCATGCCTCACTACACTTATTTTCTTAAGTTTCTCGAACCAACCCCTACTAGCCTTAAATGAATCATTCTCAGCACTTGTTACAAAGGCATCTTTCAGAGATTAGTATGCAGCATCTTCACTTTTTCACATGTCATTGCCTCTAAAATGCTAATACTGGTTAACTGCTTTTCACTTATCAAAATCAACAACAATTTTTCTGCCTCTTCAATTGCCTGTGATCATTGTTTTGTGAACACTTTCATACACTTAGCAACAACAGCACTCTTGATGGCCTCTTTATGTTTTAAAATTGTGCTAATCATTGATTTCAACATGCCACACTTGGTAGCCATATCAGACATGAGAACATTTCTATCATACTTTGGAATTATTTCTTTTTAAATTATTTCTTGTTCTCATAACTTTCCTTTTCACTTTGCTGCTATCACTAACAGTCTTAGGACCCATGGTGACTTACTGTACATATTTAAGGAGCAACAAAAGCAAAAAAACAACAAACAAAAAAGCATAAAAATTTTCACAGCACAATTTTCTGAAATGTTAACAACGTGAGGTTCAGCAGTAAAATGACTCATGCTTTCACATTCTCTTCTTTGTTTGTTGCCTGAGAGACATGTGACTGATCATATAGATATCAGTATTGAAAGGGTTGTCAGTCAACAACCAAAGTTTTGTTCAACAACTGAGACATTTTCCTGTGAACAACTTGGTTGAGAATTGAATTGTTCGAGATGGGAGACATTCAAGAACCAAGGTTTGTATTTTCAGGAGCTTAGAAACTCATTGTCTCTTAACAGTTCCTGAAAGCTATGTGATAAAGCCTTTTTAAATCTCATTAAGATTACACTTAAGGGGATTAAAAACAACAGAAAAACTTTTCAGGGAATTGTTCAAAAATAATCCTAAACATTAGAATTAGAAAAAAACTTAGAGATCATATTGTGGCCAAAACTCTCATTAATAATCGAGGAAAAGGGGGCCTAGCAAAGTTCAATGAACTTTCTCCCAATTTCATGACTACTTAGTGCCCTAGGCAGAACTAAGACTAGGCCACCTAATTCCTAACATTCTTGTTTCTTTTTTCTGACTCTTCTCCCTAATATGATCACTCTCATGTTGCAGAATGAGAAAATAGAGTGAGCAGAGAGGAGCAGAAAGCAGGATAGAACTCACTTGAGATTTCATAGTGCCTCCCTGGAACTGAGGACTCAGAATACAGATATGCATGTAAGAAGCACTACTTATTCACCTTTAGTAGAAAATATTTGTTTCAATTTTCTCCAAAACAAATTGTGCTGGGTCTTTCATATTCTCTCCTTTAGTTTGCCTGTGGCCAAACAATTACATACTAGTAAAAGAGTTCAAGTAACCAGCCTCTCAAGAACAGAATTGATGACTTGTTCTCATTAGTGTCACACATACCAACAATAAGTTAAGCTGGCAACATGGTGTAATGCCTCTCTTCTCTTCAAATAAAGGATTTTTAAAGGGTTCTGTCAACCTCTCCCTAAACATATGAATCCTGTGCAATAGCTCATTCTCTCTTTTAGTGCTTTTTATTTTTTCCATTGAAGTAATAGGAGAAAAGAGTGCCAGTTGCACCACACACACACGAGCGCGCTTATGTGTATAAGTGCACATCCCTAGGAAAGTGGCCTAACAATCTTCAATAAATACACATTTCTCCAAAGTTCTATGTTTACTTTAAATATTTGTTTAAATTTTCACCTACTCTATTTTCATCCTAATATATATAAAGAGCTAGGTGGTGTCACTACCGAACAGGTGACTGGTCACCGTGAAGTGCATGAAGCACCTCTCAGTCCCCCCTCTCTCCCAGCCTCCAAGCCGCTACCATGATGGGAGCGGAGCAGGACTGGGGACTGTTGAGCTGTGGTGGTGGGCTGCTTTGTGGGGTGGCCATGAGCTTAGCGGGGCAGTCACCCAGGCAGCATCGAGTTTTGCGAAGCATTCACGGGGCGGGGGAATTTCGTGGAGCAGTGGTGGAGCAGGGAGAGTTTCCCAGAGCGTCCAGCGGCAGCAGCAAGCCTTGAGGAGCAGTCAAGGGGCTGTGAGCATCACGAAGCATCCCAGGGCAGGGAGCTTCACGTAGCTTCGAAAGGTGGCAGAGGCCATGCGACGGAGGCCAGGCTAGGCCTAGGAACCCTAACCTCACACAATTTCATGTACACTGGGCCTCTAGTATCTAAATAAAATCTACAAAGAGAATATTTTCCAGAAGATATACTATGTTTAACAAAGCCCTTGAGAAATCCCACCCCCTCCTTAATCCTGGCATATCTTATACCCCCTTTTGAGAGTTCCCACTTGAGAAAATGCTTATATAATAGATTTTTATTGCTCTGGGGTATAATTCATACTCATAAATGTGGTTATATATCTTTTAAATTTACATTGTATTTACTCACTATACCAATATTTACAGACTAGCTACAATTTTTATTGATTTTATATTAGCAAAATCACTAACTGTAATTATGAATATTTTTTATAATTTGTGTTTTACCAGCAGTAGATATAAAATTAAAATATAAGTGTATTCAAACCATATAAAATGTTATATTTTCATAAAAAATATGAACTAAATGTAAGAAATAAAAATATTAAATTATTTGTATATGTTGCCAAACAAGTTGTGTCTTACAAAATATTAAAAAACATCTACTAAAATTAAAAATATATACATAAATTAAAATTAATAAATGTCATTTTATTTTATTTATTTTTTAAATATATTTTATTGATTTTTCACAGAGAGGAAGGGAGAGAAATAGAAAGTCAGAAACATCGATGAAAGAGAGACATCGATCAGCCACCTCCTGCACACCTAACACTGGAGATGTGCCCGCAAGCAAGGTACATGCCCTCCACCGGAATCGAATCCAGGACCTTTCAGTCCGCAGGCCGATGCTCCATCCACTGAGCCAAACCGGTCTCGGCTGTCATTTTATTTTTTTAATCTTTATTGCTGAAAGATTAAACATACTCTCTTTTGCCACCCATTGACCTCTCCCAGTTCAATTCTGCCCCTCCCACAGCAGGTCTACCTTATTGTCTGTGCCCATGGGTTATGCATATATGCATACAAGTTTATTGGTTCATCTCTTCCCACCCACCCACCCCCTGCCTTCCCTCTGAGGTTTAACAGAGTGTTTGATGCTTCTATGGCTCTGGATCTATTTTTGTTCATCAGTTTATGTTGTTCATTAGATTCCACATATGAGTAAGATCATATGATACTTACCTTTCTCTGACTGGTTTATTTCATTTAACATAATGCTCTTCATGTTCATTCATGTTGTTGGAAATGATAAGAGTTCTTTCTTTTTTACAACTGCATAGTATTTTGTTGTGTAGATGTTCCACAGTTTTTTAATCCACTTATTTGCTGATGGGCACTTAGGCAGTTTCCAAATACTATTAACTATTGTAAATTGTGCTTCTATGAACATAGGAGTGCATATATTCTTTCTGATTGGTGTTTCTGATTTCTTGGGATATAGTCCTAGAAGTCAGATCACCAGGTCAAATGGGAGCTCCATTTTTAATTTTTTGAAGAAACTCTATACTGTTCTCTACAGTGGCTGCACCACTCTGCATTCCCACCAGCAGTGCAGGAGGGTTCCTTTTTCTCCGCATCCTCATCAACACTTGTCAGTTATTGATTTGTTGATGATAGCCATTCTGACAGATGTAAGGTGGTACTTCATTGTTGTTTTGATTTGCATCTCTGATGATCAGTGGCTTAGAGCATTTTTTTTCATATGTCTCTTGGCCTTCTGTATGTCCATTTTGAAGAAGTATCTATTTAGATCTTTTGCCCATTTTTTAATTGGATTGTTTATCTTCCTTTTGTTAAGTTGTATGATCAATTTGGATGCCTTTAATCTCCTGTAAATGTTGGAGATTAAACCCGTATCAGATATAACATTGGCAAATATGTTCTCCCATGCAGTGGGCTTTCTTGTTGTTTTGTTGATGGTTTCTTCTGCTGTGAAGAAGTTTTTATTTTGAAGTAGTCCCATTTGTTTATTTTCTCTTTCATTTCCATTGCCCTAAGAGCTGTATCGGTAAAGATACTGCTATGAAAAATGTCGGCAATTTTGCTGCCTATGGCTTCCTCTAAGATTTTTATGGTTTCCCATCTTAAGTTTAAGTCCTTTATCCATTTAGAGTTTATTTTTGTGTATAGTGTAAGTTGGTGGTCTAATTTCATTTTTTTTGCATGTATCTGTCCAGTTTTTCCAACATTTATTGGAGAGACTGTCTTGCCTCCGTTGTCAAATATTAATTAAGCATAATGGCTTGGGTTGATTTCTGGGTTCTCTGTTCTGTTCCATTGGTCTATATGCTTCTTCTTTTGCCATTACCAGGCTGTTTTGATTATGGTGGCGTTATAGTGTAACTTGATATCTGGTATTGTGATCCCTCCAACATTGTTCTTCTTCCTCAGGATTGGTCCAGCTATTCACAGTCGTTTTAAATTCCATATGAATTTTTGAAGAGTTTTCTCTAGGACTGTGAAATATGCTGTTGGTATTTTAATAGGGATTGCCTTGTATCTATAGATTGCTTTTGTTAGTATGGGCATTTAATGATGTTGATTCTACCAATCCATGAACACTGTGTGTTCTTCCACTTGTGTATATCTTCCTCTATCCCTTTTTTCAAAGTCCTGTAGTTTTCAGAGTACAGGTCTTTTACCTTCTTGTTTAAGTTTATTCCTAAGCATTTTAATTTTATCGTGCAATGGTAAATGGGATTGTTGTTGTTGTTTTTTATTTCTCTTTCTGAGAGTTCATTATTGGTGTATAAAAATGCTATAAATTTCTGGGTGTTCATTTATATCCTGCTATGTTGCTGAATCCATTTATTAAATCTAGTAGTTTTTTTATGAAGTCTTTAGGGTTTTCTGTGTCATGTCATCTGTGAATAGTGACAGTTTTACTTCCTCCTTTTCAATTTGGATGCCTTTTATTTCTTCTTCTTGTCTGATCACTGTGACTAGCACTTCTATTACTATGTTGAACAGGTGTGGTGAAAATGAGCACCGCTTTCTGGTTCCTGTTCTTAGGGGAAATGGTTTTAGTTTTTGCCCATTGAGTATGATATTGGCTATAGGTTTATCAGATAAGGCTTTCATTATGTTGAGTTACATGATCCTTCTATTCCCACTTTGCTGATAGTTTTTACCAAAAAAGGGTGATGGATTTTGTTGAATGCTTTTTCTGCATTCATTGATATGATAATGTGATTTTTGTCTTGCAGTCTGTTTATGTGATATATTACATTTATTGGTTTGTGGATATTGTACCATTCTTGTATCCCCAGAATAAACACTACTTGGTTAGGGTGTATTGTCTTTAAAAATATATTGCTGGATCTAATTTGTTAAATTTGTTGAGGATTGTAGCATCTATGCTTACCCTATATAAGTTTTCTGGGAGAGTGTATTTTTCTAGGACTATGTCCATTTCATCAAGATTGTCCGGTTTGTTGGAATAGGATTGTTTATTGTATATATATATATTTTTACAGTCTTTTGTATTTCTCTGGGTCAGTTGTTACTTCACTTCTTTCATTTCTGATTTTGTTTATTTGGGTCCTCTTTTTCTGTTTTTTGGTGAGTCTGGCTAGAGATTCATCAATCTTGTTATTCCTTTCAAAGAACCAGCTACTGGTTTTATTGATTTTTTTTGTCTCTATGTCATTTATGTCTGCTCTGGACTTTATTATTTCCTTTCTTATATTTATTCTGGATTTTTCTTGTTGTTCTCTTTCAAGACTTTAAGTGTAGGGTTAGGTAACTTACTACAAGTTTACTTGTGTTTTTTTTTTAGTTAGGCCTGTAATGCCATGAACTTCCCTTTCAGGACTGCTTTCACTATATCCCATAGATTTTGGATTGTTCTGCTTTCACTATTATTTGTTTCCAGGATGTGTTTTATTTCTTCTTTGATCTCATTGGTAACCTTTTAATTGTTTAATAGCATGTTATTTTGCCTCCATGTGTTTGTATTTTATTATTTTTCATGTATTTTATTTCTAATTTTATGTCATTGTGATCTGAGAAGATGCGTGATATGATTTCAATCTCTTTGAACTTGTGAGACTTAGCCTGTGTCCTAAAATGTGGTCAATCTTTGAAAATGTTTCAGATCCTTCCTCTGGTAGCCATTTCGGCCTGTTCTGTGGGTTCACAGACTCCCAGCGTCAGTGGTGGCGAGTAGGAGGAGGTGAGGGTAAGGGAGGCGGCGATCCGCTGGGCAGGGTTGTCTGAGGCTGGTGGACCCCCAACCAGCGGGACTGGGTTGTCCGTGCCTCTCCGCCTCCTCTCCGCTGACAGAGCTCCCTCAGCTTCACCCATCGACCCTCCAGCCTTGGTGCCGGGCGCTGCTCTGGCCCCGCAGCCCAGGTCGCAGGGCCCAGAACAAGGAGGTATGACAACAGGAGAGAGGACAGTAGGGAGAAGGGAGGAGGACCTGTGACCGCAGCCACCCAGCCAGAGTGCGCTCTGAGGACCCCTCTAATCAGTGATGAGCCAGTGAGCAGTGGCTGGTGGGCTGCAGGAGCGCAGCAATGCCTGAATCAAAGGAACTGGTTTCTTCAAGCTCTTCTGGCAGCAATTCCCACCCTGAAGTTGACAAGAAGTTGAAGAGGAAAAAGCAGGTTGCTTCAGAAAAGAAGCCAAAGCCTGGTGAAACCTCAAGAGCCCTGTCATCCTCTAAACAGAGCAGCAGCAGCAGCAGGGATGACAACAGGTTCCAGATTGTAAAAATGAGTTGTGACTCTGGAAATGAAGCTGTATGAGAGAAGTGGGATACAAAGAATTATGTGGAACAGGTAGCACAAAGTGTTGGCCTCAGCACCCCAGGATTGGAATCAAAAGGATATGGACTTTGAGGCCATTGCTTTATCTGAGGAGAAGTGGGGGCTCTTTGATGAGGCTCAGAGACTTCTGCACTGCGATGTGATGCTGGAAGTGTTTGCACTTGTCTCATCTGCAGGTTGTTGGCATAAAAGGGATAATTAAGAGCTTTGTCCTGAGAAGACCATATCTATACAAGGAAAGTCACAGATCAGGGCTTCTAAGACAGCACCAGCAATCCAGAGGACCTATCTATGTAAGCGTTGTTTCTCAGTGTTCAAAGATATTCTTCACCTGACTAAGTCACAAGGAGCAGACTTTGAGCAGAAAGCCTTCTTCAGTGACGCATGTGTGAGAGACTTCTGTTTCAGTGCAAACCTTCACCAGCAACAGAGGAATGCCAGTGAAGAGAAGCCCTGGGAAGAAGACATGGACAGGGCCTTGTTTATGACCAAGTTCAGCTTCTACTTATCAGGGCAGCCTTCAAGCAATAAGGAGGTTGGGAAAGACTGCCCAGCCATCTCAGAACTTCTCCGGCACCAGACCCCTCTCAACACTGAGGAGTCACACAGAAGCAGTGAGATTTCACAGGAATATCTTGGTGGGAAAAATCCTCAACATAATTATAACTGTGAACAACTTGGCAGCCACAACCAGAAAGTTGTTCAGCATCAGGATGCCTGCTCTACAGAAGTGAAACATGAGTGTGACAAATGTGGGCAAGTTTTTAGAAGAAGCTTTAACCTCATGCAACATGAAAGAATTCTCACTAGGGAAAAGGCCAATGAGTGTAGTGATTTTGGGAAGTTCTTTGGACAAAGGTCTGACCTCATTTTATACCATAGAGTTCACACTGGGGAAAAGCCATATGAGTGTAATGATTGTGAAAGTCCCTCAGGCAAAGCTCTCATCTCACTGAACTCCACAGTTTTCACACTGGAGAAAGACCCTGTGTGTGTGCTGATTGTGAAGAATCTTTTAGAAGAAATAATACGCTCCTTAACCATGAAAGAGCTCACACTAGAGAACAACCTTATGAGTGTACTGATTGTGGGCAGCCCTTCATGAGAAGCTGTGACCTCTCTGAACGCAAGAGAATTCACACTGGTGTAAAACCTTTTGAATGTAGTGATTGTGGGTGGGAAGTTCTTTAGACGAAAGTCTATCCTCATTCGACTCCACAGAGTTCATACCACAGAACAGCCCTATGAGTGTACTGATTGTGGGAAGTTCTTTAGACAAAAGTGTTCCCTCATTCGTCACCAGAGTTCACACTGGAGAAAAGCCATATGAGTGTACTAATTGTGGGACGTCTTTCAGGAGAAGCTTTCTCCTCTCTGAACACAACAGAATTCACACAGGAGAAAAACCTTTTCAATGTAGTGATTGTGGGAAGTTCTTTAGATGAAAGTCTATCCTCATTCAACACCACATAGGTCAGCGGTTCTCAACCTATGGGTCGCGACCCCTTTAGGGGTCGAACGACCCTTTCACAGGCGTTGCCTAAGACTATTGGAAAACACCTATTTCCCATGGTCTTAGGAACCAACACACCGCTCCTCGGTGTAGCAAAATGTAGCAATGTAGTTTACTGTTGTTATATTAAGACTGTTACCCATGCTACACCACGATTCAAAACAAAATTTCATTTATTTGTAATTAGAAATAAATATTTCACAATATATAATTACATATTGTTTTGTGATTAATCACTATGCTTTAATTATGTTCAATTTGTAATAATGAAAATACATTCTGCATATCAGATATTTACATTACAGTTCATAACAGTAGCAAAATTACAGTTATGAAGTAGCAACGGAAATAATTTTATGGTTGGGGGTCACCACCACATGAGGAGCTGTCTTAAAGGGTTGCGACATTAGGAAGGTTGAGAACCACTGACATAGGTCATACCAGAGAACAGCTGTATGAGTGTAATGAATGTGGAAAGTCATCTGGCCAAAAGAATTCACTTATTCTACACCACAGAGTTCACACTGGTGAAAAACCTTATGAGTGCAGTGAATGTGGGAAATGTTTTAGCAGAAAAATTAGCCTTGTTACACATCTCAGAATTCACATGCAAGAAAAGCTTTAAATGTGCAGGGGATGTTTTATCTTTCTCACTCTACAATACCGAAAGAGACTTAAATCCATTGATCTGAGTATAAACCTCTCCTATCTGAACATACACTGTGGGAAATTCCTCATGAGTTTGAGGTACAAATGAGACTTGAAGGAACTTCATTGCAATTGCTAACTTCCGTGGACTGCACCTTATTGATATCACTGTGAGTATTTGTGGCTGAAATTACCACCCCTACACCTGGCTCAGCTGAACAGTGTGTATCAGTCACAACCCCTGTGTGCTCAGGGAAAAGGAATTCCGTATTCTCACTTGTGCTTAAGTGAACTATGAGTCCTCTGAGCTCTTGGCAAGATCTTCATTCCTTTCCCTCTGACTAGAGAATTGAGTTCACCCAGGTTTCATCCAGAGGCCCCATGCTCAGCTGAGAAGTGCTACCTTTCAGGGACATTGTGGCTCTCACCTTCAGTTGTGATGAAGTGTTATAAACTGATCGCTGTACACTGCTCTATGACATTTTTGCGATTGTGATTTTGCTTTTGTACCCTTAGTTCTGTTGGTTGCTTTGAAAGCATAGTTGTGATGTGTCAGCATGTAGAGTTAACCGATATTGTCGGTATCTTGTGCTTCAGAAAGGATAGCTTGATGGCAGAAAATCCTTTTTTTGTCCCATTTTCTTTGCATTATTCCCCACAGCCTTGAAATAAAGGCTGAATGACTTTGTGGTTGTAAAAAAAGAAAAAAAAAGAAAGAAAATAAAATGTTTCATGTGCACTTGAGAAGAATGTATATTCTGTAGCTTTGGGGTAGAATGTTTTAAAGATATCAGTTAGTTCCACCTAGTGAGTCATTTCAGATTGCTGTTTCCTTATTGATTCTTTATCTTGAAGATTTATCAGTGATGTCAATGGGGTATTAAAGTCCCCTGCTAGCATTGTATTACTGTTGATCTCTCCCTTGATATCTTCCAGACATTTTTTTAAATATTTGGATGCTCCTGTATTGGGTACATATTTGTTTACCAGAATTATATGCTTTCGTTGTACCAATTCCTTTAGTGTTATGAAGTGGCCTTCCTTATCTCTTATTATGGCCTTCACTTTGAGATCTATTTTGTCAAATATGAGTATTGCTACCCCAGCTTTTTATTCATTTCCATTTGCCTGAAAAAAATTTTTTCCATCCCTTCACTTTCAGTCTGTGTGAGTCCTTTGCTCTGAGATGGGTCTCTTGTACTCAGCATATATATGGGTCATATTTTCTTACCCATTCAGCTACCCTATGTCTTTTTATTGAAGCATTTAATCCATTTACATTTAAGGTTATTATTGACAGTTACTTGTTTGCTACCATTTTTTTTCTTTATGCCTGCATTCCTTTCTCCATTTCTATTTCTTCTTTTTACTACAATCACTTGAGCATTGGTTTGGTGGTAATAAAATTCATTGTCCTTTTTTTGGCTCAATGCTCCTTATTTCACCTTCAATTTTGAATGATATCTTTACTGGATATAGTATTCTTGGATTCAGTCCCTTGCTTTTCATCACTTTATATACTTCATGCCATTTTCTTCTGGTCTGATGTGTTTCTGTTGAGAAATAAGCTGATAATCTAATGGGAAATCCCTTGTAGGTAACTTTCTGTCTCTCTCTTGCAGCCTTTAATATTTTTCTCTGTCTTTAACATTTGTCATTTTAATTATGATGTGTCTTGGTGTGGGTTTTGTTGGCTTCATCTTGTTTGAGGCCCCTTATGCTTCCTGTACTTGTGTGACATCCCCCCTACCTCCCAAGTCAGGGAAATTTTCTGTCATCATTTCTTCAAACAGATTTTCTATTCCTTGCTCAGTTTCTTCTCCTTCTTGCACCCCTATTATGCAGATGTTGCCTCATTTCATGTTGTCCCAAAGGTCCCTTAAACTCTCCCTCTGCTTTTAAAATTTTTTTCCAATTGCTGCTCTGTTTGGGTGTTGTTTTCTACCCTATCTACATTCCTCATCTTCTTCTAGTCTATTTTTGAAATCTTCCAGGATGTTCTTTATTGTAGCTATGTCATTCTTCATTTCCTCTTGATTCTTACTCATGGTATATTTATCATTCAGCTCCTTATAATTTTCATTGAGCTGCTTATAATTTTCAGCAGATGTTTGAACATCCTTATAACCATTACTTTGAATTCTTTATCTGGCAAATTACTTGCCTCCATTTCATTTAGTTCCTTTTCTGGCTATCCCCCCTTTTCTTTTTCTTTTGGGGGGGATTGTTTCTTTGTCTTCCCATTTCTTCTGTTGCTTTGTATTTATTTCTATGTCTAAGAACACACTGCTATACCATTCAGATTTTTGCCGGGAGTGGCGCTATGTAGTAGGTGTTTTGTGAGACCCAGTGATTCAATATTTCAGATCTCCTGAGCTGGATGTTCTGGGAAGCCCCCTACTTAAGTTATTTGGGTTCTCTTGATGTAGGTGGGTCTTGAATGTTGTTGTCCTATTCATGGTTGTAGTCTCCTCACAGGTTGTCTGACTATGTGGTTCATCCCAACCTCATGCAAGTTGTTATAGATGTACATGGGGCTTCAGCTTCCATGGATAGGGTTGCTGCAAGGTCCCATTGGCATATGACTTATGGTGGGAATGGCATGTGACTCTGCAAGTCACTTGTAGTTGGGGGGAGGGGTAGTCACAGAGCCAATGGCAGGGGTCCCTTACTAGGTTCTACTAGTCTATGGCTCACTGCTTGGATCCGGGGTGGTGTCCAAGGCCTGTCTGGGTGGTGGTGAAACTGCGCTCAGCCACCACTTCTCTCCCCTTCAAGATGGCATGGCCTCTATGCTGGAGCCCACCTGCTTGGGGAATGTCAACATTTTAAATAAAAGTTTTTAAAATTTAGTTTTTAAAAATTTAATGAAATATTATTAAATGGTTTACAAAAATAAAACAATTCCTCATTCAGAATTTATTGTCCTTCTGGCTGCCAATGCAAATAATTAATATCATTGCTTCATAAATGTTTTAGTTAGAGCTTCATTGTATACATATAATTTATATGTCGCAAAATATTCCTCAGCCACCATATGCAACAGTTGTGAAAGCACCCTAAATTTGTGAACACAAAATAAGTAAAACTTAGCACTACTGGAGAATAATAATTGAATATGGAAAGATTTTGTTTATTCTTGTTGAAAGAGAAGATTTGAAGAACTGGTTACTATGTCTTCCCTCTTATCTAAGCACTCCTATCACTCAAATGCTTTCCACACTTCAAAGCAGTGTGGGACTTTGTCTTTAGCAATAGCATCATCCACAAACCTTTATCAGATTCAGGGGCAGCCATCCCCTGTTTTGATTATGTGAGGTTAGAAATGTGAAAAAAAAATGTTTTTCTAGAGTTTAAATAATCTTAGTTATAAAAGTGGATATATAGGCTATGGCCATTTACATTAATGCTTAATGCCCAAGTGAGAGAAGGGGCCATGTACTCTTTAAGAAATTGGGAGTGAGCCTTGGCCATGTTCCTTAGTTAGTTAGAGCATCATCCCAATACACCAAAGTTGGGGGTTTGATTACTGTCAGGACACACACAAGAAGCAACCAATTAATGCATAAATAAGTGGAACAACAAATTGATGTTTCTCTT
Organism: Lasiurus cinereus; assembly: GCA_011751065.1. Classification (NCBI taxonomy): domain Eukaryota; kingdom Metazoa; phylum Chordata; class Mammalia; order Chiroptera; family Vespertilionidae; genus Lasiurus; species Lasiurus cinereus. The sequence continues at coordinate 38,317,651 of JAAGEH010000005.1, read as the reverse complement.
TCTCTCTCTCTTCCCCTTCCTCTCTCTCTCTAAAAAAAGCAATCAATTAAAATTTTTCAATTAAAAAACTAATTTGGGGGCAAGGGGGGAGTGAGTTCAGGGTGGGATGCATTGTGACATTTGGAGTCCTCTAAAGCTAGGACAAGCCTCACTTGCCTCACACTGAGGGCAGTCAGATGTTTTCAGTATATGGATGCAGAATAGAGTAGAAAGAATGGATGTGACATGACCCTCTACTCTGCTCCGAAAAGAATACAGAGAGGAGGACTTAGGAATAGTTTATAAAGTGATTTCCCATGCATTACTTGCCTACCCAGTGAAGTTAGCATATAAAACATATTATTATTTCTATTTTACATGTAAGGAAATTGAGACACAAATTGAACTCAAGGTAACCATTGACTATCCAATGGTTACCTACTTACAACTTGGTGAGACCAAGACCAGAATCCAAGGCTCTTAGCTCTACACCCACAGAACTTTACTGCTATCTGGTTAGCTTCTTGATGCTTAGAGTTGCTCCTAAATGTTCTGTCAGAGTTTTGTGGTCAAATACTGTATGAGTTGAAAATAATTTTAGAAAGCATATTGTTTCACCATCTTTAGTACTTAAGGATTTGGAGATTCAGGAGTGGAGGAGAAAGGAAACCATTTTAATAGATGTTTTCTGAACTTGATTATTGAACATCCATGTCTTAGAACCAGCATATCCTAAAATGTTTCTGGTCAAACAGTGATTATGGGCAAAACAATAAAATTACTATATTTAGTTTTCTGGGGAGTGGTCAGCATCTTCTTTCATCCTTTTCATTTGGATTTCCTTGGGCTACTAGATGGGGCTGTTTTTTGTTCTTAACATGGCAGTTTGAAAGGGGTAGCTAAGTAGCATAATTGTTATTTACCATATGGTATGCACTATTTGGGAATTGCGGGTTGAATCTAACAGAAAATTAAATGTGATTTCTTCCCTCAGAGATCTTCATTTTACTCATGTAAACACAGGAAGAAAATGAGAGCACCAAATTCAGGAGGAAAGGGAGAGAAATATATCTAAAAGTCAGATGTCTGTGAGGGTATGTAATAAATTTAATTTGATGCTAAGTTGAAAATTAATAGAATTTTTAGCTATAAAACAAAAGCCTTAGATGCTGCTTCTAATCTAACTTCCATAACTCCAATATTTTTCCCTTAAAGTTTTTGTACAAGTGTGCATCTGCCCACAACCCAGGTTTTTGGTGGCATTCTGTCTTCTTCACATAAAAATACATACTCCTCTCTCTTTCTCACTGTCAACTCTGCCCTCCAAAATAAATCAGGGTATTAAAAATAAGCATCATGTGATGGTTTTCTTCCTGGCACATTTGTTAAGTTTTCAAATGGGCCTGACTCTGCCACATATATTATATAGAAGCTGGGAAAGTCTTGATGAGAGAGATCTCTCTCTAGCCTTTTCTGCATCAGAAATTGGCTCCCATGTGTGAAAAAAATAAAAGCATCAAATTGTCTTTACTCACAGGGATAGATGGATGCTATTTAGGAAGACATTTATGACAAAATATGGCTAACCAATAAAGGGGGCATTAGCTACAAATGGTATTCTTTAAAGAAGAAATCAGAAAGAGGTCACAAAGTTGAAAAAAATAGGTTTAGGGAAAATTTACAAACACTGAAAAGGTTTTGCAAACATTCTATTTTTACATTCTTGTGTGGACATATGAAAAAGGAACATTATTTGGACTAGAGAAATTAATCACTTCTGATCCAACAGAGCATGAGCTTTGTTACTTGATCTTTCTTGCATTCAAGTTCTTATTGTTAAATGATATGATATGTGACTTCATTTGAACACAGCTTCTCCATTATGACATGCATGTGTAAATTCCTCCATTTGCCATGGTATACTATATGCCAAAATAATTAAGTGTTAGGTGAACTCTTACCTTGACATATCAAGAGATCGTTACCTTCAGCAGAATAACTGCTCTTGGTTGATATCTAGTAAGTAAAATAGTCTTAGTAACCAGGAGCCTAACCCAGTTGTTAAATGCTAAGCCTTACAGTCAAACAGCTGAGACTTCAAATTCTGGATTCAATCAAATGCTAGCTTTGTGGACTTAACCAAATTATGTTAATTCACTAAGATTTGACTTAATAATAACTAATAATAAAAGCGAAACAGTGGGGAGGTAGATGCTGGTTGGATTATTTTGCATTCATGACATGCTTTCATCACTGGCCCTCTTTGTTTCTATTTATATATACTGTGTACTTATTTCTTCTTCTTAATAATATAAATAGTTATGAACAACCACCCAAGATAAGAATTAGAACACTGCCCTAGCTAATTTTGCTCAGTGAATAGAGCATCTAGCTGCAGACTGAAGGGTCCTGGGTTTGATTGTGGTCAAGGGTATGTACCTTGGTTGCAGGAATCAATTGATGTGTCTCTCTCACATTGATCTTTCTCTCTCTGTGTATTTTCCCCTCCTTTCCACTCTCTCTAAAAATCAATGGAAAAATATCCTTGGGTGAGGATTTAAAAAAAAAAAAAAGAATTAGAACATTAACAATCATTTACACCCACCTATGATCTTCTCCTCAATCTATTCCTCTACTTCTTCCTCTTCCTTGAATCTTGCAGTTATTATTAAAATATGTTTTTCAAATTATATATTTATAATGTATTTGTATTCCTAAAAATTATATCGTTCATTTTTTTGTTTTTAACATTATAAAAGGTTGGCAGGCTATATAAAATATTTAGGAACTTCCATTTTTAAAGATTGTATTGCTCAGATTATTCATATTTTTGCTTGTATCTATTTAATTTGCAATATAATATGCCATTGTATAAAGTTACCACAATTTATTTATCTATTTCCTATGGGCTGTTTAAAGTATTTTTCTTACTGTGTAGTAAGTGCTGCAGGAAACATTCTTGCTTATGTTTTCCAATGTACATAGAAGTTTTCTTAGGTATATACCTAGAAGTAGAATTGCTGAATTGTAGAATATAGAAATATTCAATGTTTAGATAATAAAAAACTTTCCAAAGTGGTCATGCTCATTTTCACTCCCAATAGTTTGTATGAGAAACCTTATTCACATTCTAATATTTGTCATTGTCATATTATTTATTTATTTATTTATTATATTTATTTATTTTTGCTTTTAATATAACCTTTTTTTAAATTAAATCTTTATTATTCAGATTATTACATTTGTTTCTCTTTTTTCCCCTCCATAGCTCCCCTCCACCAAGCTCCCAACACTCCTTCTACCCTTACCTCCCTCCCATTGACCTCATCCATAGGTGTATGATTTTTGTCCAGTCTCTCCCTGTACACCCCTCACCTCTTTCCCCCTGAGAATTATCAGTCCACTCCCTTTCTGTGCTCCTGATTCTAGTATATTCACCAGTTTATTCTGTTCATCAAATTTTTAATTCACTTAATTTTTAGATTCCCTTGTTGATAGATATGTATTTGTTGTTCATAATTTTTTGGCTTTTACCTTTTTCTTCTTCCTCTTCTAAAAGAGTACCTTTCAGCATTTCATATAATACTGGTTTGGAGTTGTTGAACTCCTTTAGCTTTTTCTTATCTGTGAAGCTCTTTATCTGACCTTCAATTCTGAATGATAGCTTTGCTGGATAGAGTATTCTTGGTTGTAGGTCCTTGCTATTCATCACGTTGAATATTTCTTGCCACTTCCTTCTGGCCTGCATGATTTCTGTTGAGAAATCAGCTGACAATCATATGGGTGCTCCCTTGTAGGTAATGAACTGTTTTTCTCTTGCTGCTTTTAATATTCTCTCTTTGTCTTTTGCTCTTGGTATTTTAATTATGATGTGTCTTGGTGTAGTCCTCTTTGGATTCCTTTTATATGGGGTTCTGTGTGCTTCCTGGACTTGTAAGTCTATTTCTTTCACCAGGTGGGGGAAGTTTTCAGTCATTATTTCTTTAAATAGGTTTTCAGTATTTTATCCTCTCTCTTCTTCTGGCACCCCCATTGTCATACTTTTTAATTTTGCCAATTGAATGAGTATAAATTGGTATCTCATTGTGATTTTATTTTGTCTTTCCCAATCAATAAATAACATCTCATAGATATTTTATTGATTATATGTGATTTCTCCTTGTGAAATTCCTGTTTATATATCTTGTCCATTTTCTATTGGATTATCATTTCCTTATTAATTTGAGGAAACCTTTAAATATTCTTGCTATGAATTTATTATTGATTGAGTTGCCAATATCTTCATCCAGTTGATACCTCTTCTCTCTCTTTTTTAATATATATATTTTTATTGATTTAAGAGAGGAAGGAAGAAGTGGAGAGAGATGGAAACATCCATAATGAAAGAGAATCATGGATTGGCTGCCTCCTGCATGCCTCCTATTGGGAATCAAGCCCCTAACCCAGGCATGTGTCCTAACTGGGAATGGAACCAGTGACCTTTTGGTTCATAGGTCAATGCTCAACCTTTGAGCCATGCTGGCTGGGCAGTACCTTCTCTCTTTTCTTTTTGCAAGATATTTTTTAGTGATCAGATCTTAATTTTAATATAGTCACATTTATTCATATTTTATGGTTATAGGCTTTTATATATGTCTTTAATAAATGTTTCCCTAACCCTCAAATCAGAAAGGTATTTACCTATGTTTTCTAATCAAATTAGTAATATTTACTTTTAACATTGAAGTTCTTAAAATTATCTGGAGTTCATTTTTATATGAGGTAAGGGTCAATATCTTTTTCCCAAATAACCAAAAAATTCATTTATGGAATAGTCTCTCCATTCCCCATTAATTTGCCATCTTCCTTCTATTTTCTTTAATGAATCTTTAATGAATCCTGTTTTATTTATCTATCTTGAAAATGTCTAACTTTTGATATTGTGTAGAATTTAAGTCTAGGTTACTGCAGAAATACTTCTTCATTTTCTTTCCTTTGGTCTTCACTAGTTTTTGAAAGACAGCAGCAAACTTTATCCAGGTATTTGGTTATATTTACGTCATACATCTCTACCAGCATTTCCTGGATTTTCTTTTCTTATTTGAGTGCCTTTATCCAGTACTGTTTTCAGTGTAGGTCTTTGTGTGACAAATGCCTTAAAAATGTTTATTATACCTTCACATTTAAATGACAATTTGGCAGGATATAAATCTAGGCTCAAAGTTCTTTTGTCTTTTCAATATTTTAAAAATACTACCATTGTCTTCTTGTTGTTCTTGAAAAGTCTGAGATCCTGATGATTTTTGTTTCATTACATTTGATCTGCTCTCTCTCTCAAAACTTTTAGAATTTTTATTTGCCTGTAAAAACTTTAATTTCATGATAATATTACCAGGGTTAGTTTCTAGTTATCACTCTTGTTTGATATTACATAAATAAATGAGTTATTTTTTTTCTTTAATTCTGGGAAATTAATTTCCATTTCTTCAAATACTTCCTCTTGCCCATTTTTATTTTTCTCTCTCCCTGACACTCCTATTATCTGTAAGTTAAAGTTTATATTCCAATAAAATTTAATCTCTTAACTTTTATTTCATATATTCTTTTTCTTTATTCTTTCTTATTTCATTCTAGAAAAGCTCCTTAATCTTGTCTTCAGCTCACTAATTTTCTTTTTAGTCATGTTTTTCTATCTCATCTGAGGTCATCTCTACTATTACATGTTGTCTAGTATTTTTCTCTTGACTTTTATGATTTCCTTATTTATTATTCTTACTAGAGGCCCAGTGCACAAAATTAGTGCATAGTAGGGTATTCCTCAGCCCAGCCTGGACCCTTGGGTAGGGTCCCTAGGCCTGGCCAGTGATCAGGGCCTTTTGGGGCTTTTCTTCCCCTGGCTGCTGGCAGCTGGTCTGGCCCCCCTTGCTGCCACTGTTTGCCATCTTTGCGGCACTGCGCTTCTTCCCCCACCACCGGTCACCTCCCTCTGCTGGTGACAGGTGTGGGTTGTGATAGCTTGGCTGGCCTGGGCCTCCTTCTGTGGGGCAAATGTGGGGTGATAGCAGGCCCCTCAACCAATTACATTGTACCTATCTTGGCTGGTCTGGCACCAGTGTATGTCATAACATGGTCATCTGGAAGGTCCTCTGAATGGTCATTCTGCTGTTTGGTCATTTGGTCAATTTGCATATTATGCTTTTATTATTCTAAATATTTGTTAACCACTTAATATATTTGCTTCTTGTGGAATCTATAATCAAGGTTGTTCTTTTCTTTTGAAGTAGTTATGCTCTTTAGACCTCTCCTGCCTGTGAACAGATATTTCTCTGATGTTATCAGCTGCTCTGTCTGAACATTTGGTATGGGAAAAGACCAAAGAGCTGAGCCCAGTCTCTGTCAACATCCAGTAAGATAAAGGATAGGGGAAGAGATAACACTAGGGGGAGAGTTCCAAGCACCACTACATAATTAATTGTTCAGGCTGGGTATCATGCCACCAAATATTTCTGCAAGTCAGGGCCTTACTATGAGACCCACTCCACTTTCCACCCCTCAAGGAGAAGCAGCCTTAGAAAGAGGTATTCCTAACTAATAACTCACTAGCCCAAGAATCTGAAGAGATTTGAGAGATAGAAGTGAGTAAATTATCAAGGTCAGTCAATCCTCACCAGTTTTCCAAATTCTATCTTCCTTTTAGTCTTTTTTTATTATTTGTTAATTTTTTATTAGTAAAAATTTCAAACAGATGTAAAAATAGAGAAAACAGTGTTATAAACCCCCATGTTTCCATCTCTCAACTTAAACAGTTACCAATATTTTAAGCTTGTTTCATTTACCACTCAGCTTTTTTTCTTCTTCCCATCACCATTTATCCCCCATGATGCCCTCTTCTACCTCCACTCATCCCCTTCTTTTTTTTAATTTAATAAATTTTTATTGTTCAGATTATTACAATTATTCCCTCCCCACCTCCCCCCATAGTTTCTCTCCACCCGGTTCCCACCCTTCCCTCTGCCCTTACCTCTCCCTACCAAACTATCCTCATCCATAGATGTATGATTTTTGTTTAGTCTCTTCCCGCACCCCCACACCCCTTTCCCCCCAACAATTGTCAGTCTACTCCTTTTTGATGCCCCTGATTCTATTATATTCACCAGTTTATTCTGTTCATCAGATTTTTAATTCACTTGATTTTTAGATTCATTTGTTGATAGGCATGTATTTGTTGTTCATAATTTTTACCTTTACCTTTTTCTTCTTCTTCCTCTTCTTAAAAAATACCTTTCAGCATTTCATATAACACTGGTTTGGTGTTGATGAATTCCTTTACCTTTTTCTTATCTATGAAGCTCTTTATCTGACCTTCAATTCTGAATGATAGCTTTGCTGGGTAGAATAATCTTGGTTGTAGGTTCTTGCTATTCATCACTTTAAATTTTTCTTGCCACTCCCGTCTAGCCTGCATAGTTTCTGTTGAGAAATCAGCTGACAATCATATGGGTGATCCTGGGGTAGCTTTTAATATTCTTGCTGCTTTTAATATTCTCTCTTTGTCTTTTGCTCTTGGTATTTTAATTATGATGTGTCTTGGTATGGTCCTCTTTGGATTCCTTTTATTTAAGGTTCTGTGTGCTTCCTGGACTTGTAAGTCTATTTCTTTCACCAGGTAGGGGAAGTTTTCAGTCATTATTTCTTCAAATAGGTTTTCAGTATCTTGCTCTCTCTCTTCTTCTAGCACCCCTATAATTCAGATGTTGGTACGCGTGAAGTAATCCCAGAGGATACTTACACTATCTTCAAGTTTTTGGATTATTTTTTTCTCTTTGTTTTTCTGGTTGAGTGTTTTTTGCTTCTTTGTATTTCAGGTCTTTTTCTTGATTTTTGCATTCCTCTAGTCTGCTGTTAGGTCTCTGTATAATATTTTTTTATTTCAGTCAGTGTATGTTTAATTTCTAGTTGATCCTTTTTCATATCCTTGAGGGTCTCACTAAATTTATCAGTCTTTTCTAGGAAATTCTTGAACTCTATTTCCCGTTGTTTCCCTTCCTCCATTTCTTTCATTTGTGATCTGTTTCTTTGTTTCTGCATTTTCGCTGCTTCCCTCACTTGGTAGAGTAGCTTTGTGTGCTAGGTGTCCTATATGACCCAGTAGCACTGCCTCCTCAGTTACCTGAAGTGGACACTCTTGGTGTACCCCTTTGGGAACTTTGTGACTTATTGTAGTTAAGTCTTAGCTGTTGTTGGTATTACTGGGAGGAATTGACCTCCAGGGAAATTGGCTGTGAGGATCAGCTATGTCTATGCTGGGAGAACTTCTGTGCTGGAGACACCCTTATGAGACAAGACTTGCAAAATTGCAAAAGCCTCTGTGCTCAGCTTGGATGGGGTGGAGCAGACAGCATTGGCTTCCTGTCAGCCCTGCCCTATGAGGACCCTGGTTCTCAGTGTCCCTCAGTAATCGCTGCAAGCACCTCTGAGAGAAAGCCACCCTTGAGTTTCACCTGCTGCTGGACAGTCCAGTTTCTCCCCAAATGAGTGTGGGTTCCCTGAAACTCACCCAGAACTGGAGTTCAGTGCAGTCGGGAGCTTCTGTCTCCCTCTCACTTTAGAAAGACAGCCGTACACTCAGCCACCATGCACTCAGCCACGCATCCTCTTTGTGCACTCGTGTCTGTACCTCAGCCTTTTGCAGCAGCTCTGCGTCTCAATGTGCTTTCCTCTTTCCTTCTAGTTGTAGAATTTCCACTCGACCAGCTTTCCTATTGTTATGGATTTTGTCTGTTTTGTCTTTTAGTTGTAGTTTTGATACTGTTGTGCTAGGCAATAGTTTAGGTATTTACCTATGCTGCCATCTTGGTTTCTCCTTTTCCCTTCAGTCCTGATTGTCATCCTTGAGGATACTTAAACCAGCAATTTGAACTTATGTTGGTAATCTACATAGAAGTCTTCTACCCCAGGAGATACACACAAACACTAGTTCAAAACAGGCTTTACTGTCCCCCAGGGATTTCTCTGTTTTGTTCTACTTCTTTCCCATTATTTCCTAATTTCATGATGATCTTCCTCTAGAGCAGTGGTTCTCAACCTTCCTAAGGCCGCGACACTTGCATACAGTTCCTTATGTGGTGGTGACACCCAACCATGAACTTTTGCTACTATTATGCATCATGATGTAAATATCTGCATTTTCCGATGGTCTTAGGCGACCCCTGTGAAAGGGTCGTTCGACCCCCAAAGGGGTCACGACCCACAGGTTGAGAACTGCTGCTCTAGAGTTTCTCTAAGAGTAATTTTGGAGTCAGCAGTCAGCCCATGTTAATTCTCTATCCTGGCAAAATTGAAGGCTTTATGTAAATTTATATTAGACAAAACTGTGAAAAACAAGAATTTCCTGGGGCCACAGTTGTACCAGGACAAACCAAGATTCAAAATTTCCATTACAGTGCTTATCTACCTGAGTCTCCCTTCCCTATCATCTGCCAAAGGTCTGTGTGCTATTCCTTGCCTTCTTGGAATTTCATTAGTTGATGCTTATCTTTTCCTTATGCCAACACCCAATTAACCCAATCATAAAGCTAATGGGAAAAAATTAGAATAGCAGAGAGGAAGGAGGCCTAGAGATTCTTATCCGATAACAAAAGTGCATTTTGATAGTGGTTTCTGGAAGGCTATCACATTTGCTTTATTTAATCCAAAGGTTTTGTAGAAAAGAAGTAGGAGGCTGCTAGAAGAAACGTTTTAGATAAATAAAATATTTCAACTTGCAAATTTTGCTGTGTAGAATCAGACATCTATATCATATTATAATTTCTATTAATGCTTACAGGCTGACAACAACAATTATAAGTCAACTTTTCCTATTTCAAGTCTATGGGTTAAAATGTACTTCATTATATATATGGGACCTTATATAATATGCACTTCAGCCCATCCTCTACTTACATTGCTACTGTTCAGTTGGAACATTTTCAGCTTCTTCCCAAAAGATGGTAAAACTCTCCCCACATCTCATCCCCTGGCTTACTCCTATTGACTTATCAGATCTCACTTAAAGTATCACTTCTTTGGGAAAACTTCTTGACCCCCAACCCTCCAGAGTAGACCAGGACCTCATGTTATACAACCTCATAACTCAGAGCACTTTTTAGAACACTTACCCATAATTATGATTAACTGATAAAATACGTGGGGAGACAGGAATTGGTATAATACACTGGAAAGCAGAAAATAAAGCATTTTTATTTATATTTATAACAAACATATATAGGGATATAGTGGGGAAATATAGTAGGCATATAGTAGGGGGAAAGGCAGACCACTCTTCTTCTCCATAATTACCCATTCTTGAGGACTTATCATCACCTAAAACAGTGGTCAGCAAACCGCGGCTCGTGAGCCATATGCGGCTCTTTGGCCCCTTGAGTATGGGCTCTTCCACAAAATACCACAGCCTGGATGAGTCTATTTTGAAGAAGTGGCGTTAGAAGAAGTTTAAGTTTAAAAAATTTTGGCTCTCAAAAAAATTTCAATCATTGTACTGTTGGTATTAGTCAACTCTGTTGACTAATGAGTTTGCCGACCACTGACCTAAAACAATATCTAACTCAAATATACCAGCATAGACATGACTCCTTCTCAAGATCTTTCATGCCCTGGCTCTCATCTCACCTATGCCCCAGACAATTGAGCCCTCCATTTTCCCATCAGTCTCCAGTCCCTTCTTATTTTTACCTCATTATCCAGATTACATGTACTTGTTTTTTTTTTGTTATGTTTTGTTTTTGTTTTTTGCCAAATCCTCAACTCCCTTGCTCCTTTAACATTCTCTAGAGTCCACACAGCAAATTCCAATCCTGTATCAGTGTGACATCCAACCTAGTAAACATTGTTGCAAAAAGTCCAAGACTATGGAAAATGGCATTTCTACCAATTTATTGTTTTCCTGCCTCAATTGAACCTTCTTGGAGCTTCTTATTGTACAGTAAGTTTTCTACATGTCCTAATCAATTTCCTCTCATTCTCACAGCAGATTTTCAAACCTTTACCACTCATCTAAAGCCTCCTATTCCTCTACTCTCACACTCTGTGGATAGTCTGCTTCCCACTTCACAGAGTAAACTGATGCATTGCAAACTTTCTACTTACCTGCAGTCAAAGCTGCCCCTGCTTCCTTCCTCCACACACATCAGAGTAAAAAAGGCACCTCAGCTCCTGACTAAAGAGTTCCTTGTAGTCTAGATTTCATTGCCCTCTATAGATGATTTCTAATCACCTTTATTTCAATCTTTCCCTCTTCTAGCTCTTTCAAAAAATGCTCAACTATCTACCAATTAAAAAAACACACACAGACTTCTCTTGATTCTATATCCCCTTCTTTCTTTATTCGTTCATAGACAAGTTTCTTGAAAGAATGGTCTACATTTACTATATCTATATATCTATATCTATATATCTATATATCTATATATCTATATATCTATATATCT
>JAAGEH010000005.1:38270182-38306197 GCA_011751065.1 Lasiurus cinereus | reverse complement strand
CTATATATCTATATATCTATATATCTATATATCTATATATCTATATAACTATATATATATATATATATATATATAGAGAGAGAGAGAGAGAGAGAGAGAGAGTTCTTTATTGTTGAAAATAAAGAATTGTTGAAGAAGTTCGCTTCCCCCCGCCATTGATCCCCTGCAGTCCACCCCTGCTGGCCCACCCCAGACCTTTACCACTCCACTGTCTATGTCCATGGGTTATGTAAATATGCATACAAGGTTTCTGGTTCATTATCTCCCACCCACACATCCTTCCTCTCCTTCCTTCTGAAATTCCGCACTCTGTTCCATGCTTCCATGTCTCTGGATCCACTCTGTTCATCAGTTTATTTTGTTACTTAGATTCCACATATGAGTATGATCATGTGATACTTGTCTTTCTATGACTAACTAATTTCTCTTAGCATGATACTCTCCTGGTTCCTCCATGCTGTCTCAAAGGGTAAGAGATTCTTCTTTTTTATTCTGCATAATATTCCATTATATAAATGTACCACCTCTTTTTTATCCACTCATCTGTTGATGAGCACTTGGACTGTTTCAAGATCATAGCTATTATAAATTGTGCTGCTATGAACATAAGGGTGCATACATTCTTTCTGATTCGTATTTCAGGTTTCTTAGAATATAGTCCTACAAGTGGGATCACTAGGTCAAATGGTAGTTCCATGTTTAATTTGTTGAGGGACTTCATACTTTTTTTTCATAATAGTTACACCAGTCTGCATTCCCACCAGTGGTATACTAGGGTTCACATTTCTCCACATCTTCACCAGCAATTGTCATTTATTGATTTGTTGATGATAGCTATTTTGACAGGTATGGGTGAGGGTACTTCATTGTCATTTCAATTTGCATCTCTCTGATAATCAGTGGTTTTAAGCATTTTTTCATAAGTCTCTTCGCCATCTGTATGTCTTCTTTGGAGAAGTATCTTTTAGGTCCTTTGCCCATTTTTTAATTGAATTGTTGTCTTCCTTTTATTAAGTTGTATGAGCTCCTTATATATTTTGGATATTAACCTTTAACAGCTATATCATTGCTAAATATGTTCTCTCATACAATGGGCTCTCTTTTCATTTTGTTGATGGTTTCTTTTGCTGTGCAGAAGCTTTTTATTTTGATGTGGTTCCATTAGATTATTTTCTCCTTAGTTTCCTTTGCCCTATGGCCTATGAGATATATCTGTAAACATTTTGTTACAAGAGATGTCTGAGATTTTGCTGCGTCTGGTTTCTTCTAGGATTTTTATGGTTTCACACTTACATTTAAGTCTTTTACCAATTTTTAGTTTATTCCATGTGTGTGTGTTGTAAGTTAGGGGTCTAGTTTCATTTTTTTGCATGTATCTTTCCAATTTTCCCAACACCATTTATTGAAGAGACTATCTTGACTCCATTGTATACTCTTGCCTCCTTTGTCAAATATTAACTGAACATAATGGCTTGGGTGGATTTCTGGGGTCTCTGTTCTGTTCCATTAATCTATATGCCTATTCTTGTACTGGTACCAGGCTGTTTTGATTATGGTGGCTTTGTAGTATAACTTGATATCAGGTATTGTGATCCCTCCAACTTTGTTCTTCTTTCTCAAGATTGCTGCAGCTATTCAGGGTCTTTTCTGATTCCATATAAATTTTTGGAGTATTTGTTCTAGCTCTATGAAATATGCCATTGGTATTTTAATAGGGGTTGCATTGAATCTGTATACTGCCTTGGGTAGTATGGACATTTTAATGATATTGATCCTACCAGTCCATGAACACGATACATTCTTCCACTTGTGTGTATCTTTTATCTCTTTTTTTAACGTCCTATAGTTTTCTGAGTACAGGTCTTTTGTCTCCTTGGTTAAGTTTATTCTTAAGTATCTTAATTTTTTGTTGCCATGGTAAATGGGATTGTTTGGTTAGTTTGTCTTTTTGATATCATTATTGGTTTATTAAAAAAAGCCATCAATTTTTGGGTGTTTATTGTATATCTGATTATATTGCCAAATTCATTTATTAAATCTAGAATTTTTTTGATGGAGTCTTTAGGGTTTTCTATGTACAACATCATGTCAGCTGTGAATAATTAGAGTTTTACTCCCTCCTTTCCAATTTGGAAGCCTTTTATTCCTTCTTGTCTGTTAGCTGTGGCTAGCAATTCCAGTACTATGTTGAATAGCAGTGGTGAAAGTAGACATCCTTGTCTTATTCCTGTTCTTAGGAGAAATTGTTTTAGTTTTTTTGCATTGAGTATGATGTTGGCTGTAGGTTTGTCATATAGGGCCTTTATCATGTTGAGATATGCCCCATCTATTTCTACTTTGCTGAGAGTTTTTATCAAAAATGGATGTTGGATTTTGTTTAATGCTTTTTCTGGGCCTATTGATATGATCATTACACTTATTTTTCTTTACCTCTTCCCACTCACTCCTGTTTGGCATCCACCCTCAGTACTCTGAACTCCTCTGCAAAGATCATTAATTATCTATTTATGCCTAAATCCAATGAATTCTTGTCATCTTTAGCTTGCTTGACATATTTTCAGAGATTAAAGTACTTCCTCCTTTAAATTTTCTTCTCCCTACATTTTAAAGACATTTTTTCCTTCTGCATTCTACTTTTCTCTGGCCTCTCTTCCTTGGCAGGGAGGGGATGCTTCTCTTTATTTATTCACTCTTGTGAGTGCTGAACAAATAGTGTAGGATTCTGTCTTCTACACATTTTGTGGGGGTCGGGGGAAGGGGAGCAGGGGTGTGTATAGAGGAGAGTAGGAAGTTTTTTTAATTGGCTTGTTTTTGCTACCTTTAGGTTGGTGAACTAAGCAAATACATATATTCCTTAGTCTTGGAGACCAAAAATAAATGTCAAAGTTAAAATAATATTTGTAGTTACAAATATAAGAAATTTAAGTATACCACTTAAACAATCTAAAAGTATCTGCTAAAACTAGGTTAAAATTAATAGTCACCAAATTTGGATATCTATATATATAAAAGGCTAAGCAACCATTATGACTGGTCAACCAGTTGACTGTTTCATCGCTATTATATGCACTGACCCACAATTAACCTACCACGAGCGGCAAACCTCCTGCATTCCTTCTCCTGGCTGGTCAACCTCCCATGGTTTCTTCCCCCAGCTGGCTGTCCCTGATCAGGACTGGGCATGATGGCCCCAATTGCCAGCCAGGTTGAGGGACCCTATCTGTGCGTGAATTTGTGCACTGGGCCTTTAGAAATTATATAAAAGCCTGACATTTACATACTTACAGCTCCTAAAATATATCTATAAAACCAAAAGGTCCACTAGTAAATTAGTAGCTAATATAATTCTAATACTCCTGATATAACACACTTTCCAAGATTGAAGATTAGAAAACAATGAATATTTAGTTATATGTAATGTTTATGCCATTCAGAGTTGAGTCATAATGGCAAAACTCAACACCAGCCCCCCATTCATGAATCTGTGGTGTGTATGCCCCTGAGCTGTAACAGACTCGTAGACTAGCTGAAGGCAATAAATAGCTGAAATGTCTTCTTCATTGTTGATATTCCCAATGTGTGGTACCACTCACATCTTTGGCCTCAATTTATTAGTACTATCAATCTCTAAATTTTCAGTCAAGATCCCTCTGCCAATCTCCAGAATTATGTATCCAGAGCTTGTAAATGGCAAAGCAGAAATTTTATTCCACAATTCATTTTGCTCCAGTACAGATATAATACATATTGATTTCTAATTATTTAATAATCTTTCACAATATCTTTATATATATATTAGAGGAATAGGAACCAAATGTCTAGCCAAAACCAGTTTGGCTCAGTGGATAGAGTGTCGGTCTGTGGACTAAAAGGTCCCAGGTTTGATTCCAGTCAAGGGCATGTATCCTGATTGTGGGCACATCCCCAGGGGGGCGGGGGGGGGGCGGCATGCAGGAGGCGGCTGATCGATGTCTCTCTCTCATCCAATGTTTCTAACTCTCTATTCCTCTCCCTTCTTCTCTGTAAAAAATCAATAAAATACATATTTTTTAAAAGAACTAAATGTCTACATTAAATATATTACATGATCTTTGAGGACTAGGTCCATATTTCATCCACTGTGTATATTCAGTGACCGGCAGAGTGAATGGCACATGGTCAGCTCTCAGTAATTGATTGCATTTGTTCCTGACAGAAACCTGGAAGCAATCTTCAACATCTCTCTAACCTCTCACATCACACCCCTGCCACAGTTGGAATCCATCACTCCAGCAGTTTGCCACCCAGTTTCAACTTCAGAATTTCTCTTTGGAGGGTTTAGGAGCAACAGCCTCGCTGGAAGGAGAGAAGAAGCTCTCCTGCACATGGTGCCATGTATCTTCTCTTTTACTGTGGAATGTCAGTCTTGACATTCACAGCTGATAGTAGTTACCTGAGTACATCATGACTCTTCATATCTTCAGAACCATTGTTCATGCTGTTTCTTCTGTTTCAGGTGATCATAAAATCCTTTACCACCTGGCTAAGCATTACTCACCTTCTCAAATCCACTCAAGTTTCATCTTTTGGAAAACTCTACTGTGAAACTTTCATTTGAGTTGATTGCCTCTCCTTTGAGCTCTATGTGGAAATCTCTTATCTTAGCTCTCACCACTCAAATTGTAAGTATTTGTTTGTGTCTACCCTCCTTACAATAATCTTCTGAGGTAGGTGCTATTATTAGTACTATTTAAAAGATGAGAAATTGAAGCAGAAGGTAAAGCAGCTTTCCCAAGGTCAGCAGCTAGTAGGTAGTAGAGCAACAGTTCACACCTAAGCAGTCAGATTTTAGAGCTCCCACTCTAACACTTAAATTCTCAAGGACAGGGGTCATGCCTTATTCACATTTGCATTCCTGGTGTCTCCCATGCCCATGAATGCAATAAATTTAATTTGATGGTGAGTTGAAAATTAATGCATTTTAAAGATGTAAAGCAAAAGCTATACATGTTCCCCAGCAAAGTTTTACCCCATGATTTTAACATTTATTGATAATTTTATCTGAGTCAATCATTTCTATAATGGTTGAAAATTAGTGATTTTCCTAATATAATTCCCTAATATAATGTGTTAGTTCACATTCCATTGTCAATAATTGTCATCCCCATACCTAAAATTTTAAGCATAAGTATGCATGCATAGTTCATTGTGTTACAATCCATTTCTATCATTATTCATTCATGATACTCAAATTCTTCCACATTTACTAGCAGTAAGTGGCGGTACAGTCAAAAGCTAGCTCCAATTTCACCCCCCCCCGAAGTAATTGTTTATTATTAATTTTCATATATCCTTTTAGCCTTTTTTCTATGATTACATGTTTATGTTTTTTTTAATTGTAGTTTACATTTAATATTATTTTTATTAGTTTCAGGTGTACAATGTAGTAGTTAGACAATCATCTACTTTACAAAGTGGTCCTCCCAATATTTCAAACATAATGACACCATACATAATTATTACAATGTTACTGACTTTATTTCCTATGCTGTACTTTACATCCCCATGTCCTATTTCCTTTCAACATGTCCTCATCATTCTTTGAAAATCTTGTTTTCTTGCACAAGAGCTTTCAAGGGCATTTAATACTTTCCCTTTCTCTGCCTTGGAATCAGCCTTCTCCAGAGTTTAAAATGTGTTTGGTGGAGAATGGCATTTAGAAACCAAGATCTGCAGGCACGTAATATATTTCAAAATGGTAAAATAACACTACCCGTTTCCTTGGGTCAGCATATGGAAGACTGGTGAGATTTGCAATCTTAACTCTTGCATTACCTGAGTGACCTTGGTAACTACCTTCATTCCGTGGAGATTGATTCTCCTTCTGGAAAGAAAGTGCAACAGATGAAGAATGTATTTCTAACGTTTTCGGGATCAGCAACACGTTTGGGAATCTGATAAAAACTATAGTCCCAACTCCCCAGAGACAAACTCAAGTAGGCAAAAATTTGCATACATGGGGTGGGGGTCAGGGCTGAGGCTCTGAAGCCCAATTGAGGTTACAGACCCCTGCATTAAGGTCTCTTCAACGCTAACGTTCTGTTAATCTATAGGCGACCATGCTGCTGTCAGAATGATTCCTCAGAGACATCAAAATGTGGAGGGGTTTATATAGAAACAAAATGAGAAAAGGAGACAAAGAAATGAGCCCGTTAGCAATGCTGTATTTTACACCCCCATGTCAGTCACAGTTCTCTGACCCTGCCAAAATTAAGACACACCGCAGGCATAGTGAGAGGTTTTGGCGGGAAGGTCCCGGGGTGGGCGGAGAACGCGGGAGCTGGGGAAGGAAACCCAACTGCAGGCCCGGTCCAGGTCGCTGCATTCCTCCACTCCGCCCACCAGGGTTCGCTCTCGGCCTACGGCTGGGACGCCGCGGAACGGGGTGGCCTGGGTGCACGCCCGCCCCAGGCTGCAGCCAAGCGGCGGGGAGAGCTCAGTGCGCCGCAGCCCGGAAGGAACGTGCAGTCCAGGCCCCGCCGGTCTTCCCACCTTCCCTCCCGCCGCCGACGTCGGCGCTGCTCTGGTCGCCATGGTGACCAATCCCGGCCGGCCCCGCCCCCGCCCCCGCCCCCTGCCGCGGCCCCCTGACGTCGGTGCGCGTCAGCGGCGGCGCGCGCCTGGCTGGGCCCAGCGGAGCTGGAGGGACGGAGCGAGGAGCGAGCCGAGCGGCCGTCGCCCGAGCTCAGCCGCGCCGCCCGCCAGCCCGCGCTCCAGGCTCCAGTCCGCCGTGTCTAGCAGCGGGACCCAGCATGGTCATGGCGGATGGCTCGAGGCACTTGCAGCGCGGGCCGGTCCGGGTGGGGTTCTACGACATCGAGGGCACGCTGGGCAAGGGCAACTTCGCCGTGGTGAAGCTGGGGCGGCACCGGATCACCAAGACGGAGGTGCGGCCCGGGCTCGGCGGGGGCGTCCGAGGCGAGGGTTCGGGAGAGGAGCTGTTTTCCGAGAGGGGCGGCTGCCGCGAGGCCCGGGGAGACCCCGAAGCCGGGTCACTAGCCGAGGCGAGAGGGCCTGGGACTGCGGACCCAGGAGGTGCAGGGGGTCGGGGCCGGGTCACTTGGACCGAGTGCCGTCCAATTGGAAACCCGACCAGTCGGGGCTTTGCCTTCCCTACGCCACTCCCGGTGGCCACGCGGAATTTCGGCCAGAGCCTTCCCCCCTGGCGTGACCTGGTCTGTGGCCTCCTCTCGGGAGCCCAAGTTCCGCGTCTTCCCTGCTTTCGACTGGGGGTGGGGTGCGAGGGGAAGTGAGGTGCGCCTGGGCTGCGCGGGGAGGGACGCCGCCAGCCCCGAGGAGGGGACACCCGGGCGCGGACTCCGGAGACGGGCATCGCGCGTCCCCGTGACCCCGGCGCCCCACACGGCCCCGTGAGGAAGGGACTCCTGCGGCCGAGAGTGTCCGGACGGCCACTGTCATCTCCCTGCTTTTGCCCGACAGTACCTCTGATTTGGCAGGCTAGCTTGATCCAACACTCCAGACAATGGAGCTGGTTACAGTGGTCATCTGCATTTGCGCGGTTGGCGGGTTGGCCTTCCTTCTCCTGGGCCGTCGCTTACCAGGTGTGCCTCCTGGCTGTGCACACGCTTTCCCTGCGCCGCAGCCCACTCCGCTCTGCACTCGGAAGCCTCCGCTGCTTCCCGGCGGGTTCAGCACGGTTCCCCGCCCGCCCCTCCCAACATTCTGAAGGCACCGCACATACTTCCTCCAGTCTCTGTTCTTACCTCACCGCCCCCTTCCTTCCACTGCCTCAAGCTGCTCTCCTCGGGGTCTCTATTTTAAGATGTGCAGATTAAATACCTTAGAAAAACGGTAGGAACAGAACCATTCTTTAGGGTAAAAACCTTGTGTTTTTGACATATTCCACTCTGCCTCGTTGTAGTTGTTCTGTTACTTCATCATTTTTCAGTTTATTCTTTTCCAGTCTTCACCCCTTTCAGTTTTTTTTCCCCATATTAGTGTGGGTGGTGTTAGGGTTTGAATGTGGAATAACAGGACCATTTTTATTTTTCAGAAAGGCAGTGTAAGGTGAAGGGCATTTGACAACTTGAGTAATTTTCGTAGCTGTTTTTCTTAGAAGTTTTGCTTAACTTTGTTTTTTCTTTGTTTTTGTGAAGGACTCCATTTCCAAAAAAGGGGGTGTATGTCATTGCGTCATCTGCACTTCTCACTCTCCCTTACTGATCTTGAAGTAACCCAAATATGTCTAATTTTTTAGCATCAGAACCAAGGTTACAGGTTGTTCTCTCACAAATTTCTCAATATTAGCAATTCAGATTAAGTTTGTAATGATAAATACTGTGACTAATAGATTACTTAATCTGATCCAGCATTTTTTTAAATGAAGAAATTGGTTCCATTCTTCCAAAGAACTATGGTCTAATGATATGCCATTTCTCCTTTAAATTACATTAAAAGAAGTGTAATACACTTTTAAAGTGTGTTTTTATATGAGCCCTTGCTTAATAACTGTCTAAAAAGCAAACAAATTGCCATGTTACAAAAGCTACAGAACTTTGAACTATATATTGTTATGTGGTTAAATTCCAAACCCGTCAGTTCATACCATTTTTTTTTTCTCATCAGGTCTTATCAGTATTAGTAGCAAGACTTAATTGTGAGTTGTTATTTATTAGATAAAATTTGAGTAATAGAGTATCTATTTAAGTTGTGCCTAAGAGGGCTTATGGTGACTGACACATTCTGTTGAGCTTGACAGTTCAAAAGATGTCAGTTTTACACTGATACATTTTGTAGAGCTAGGGGGCACTGTGAAGTAGTATCATGATTTGGCTATCAGATGGAGTTGAGATCAATTTGTAATTGAAGGCACAGGTCAGATTATGAAAGAGCACCCAGATCCTGAATTGTGTGTGTAGTATATGTAGGTGTAAAATTATTTATGTTAGGAGCTAAATTTCTAGTCCACAGAGCCCATCTCCTTTGTGCTTTTCTAAACAAGGTGTCCTTAACATATAAAAAGAAATAGTGTGCATGCGACATAGGGTGAGTGTGTTTGTGGTGATTTGGTGTGATTGGAGATATTCAAGTTGAGAGGGGTGAGTGAAATAGCAGGTAATTAAGGAAAGGTTCCTGTAGATCTCAAGTTTTGTAAAATTGCTGTAAACTATTATGGTAATTTGTATTTAGAATTATTTAGATGCAATTGTAAGAACAATTGTTCTTAGAGTATACTATTTGTTGTTAATGAGGGTTTTTAAAAAGAAGTATTTGTTATTGTCATCAATTCACTGTATATTTATGTGTTTAATAAATACAATAGCTCCTTCAAATATAAATAAAATGGCTAGTGGAAACTTTAAAGTTTTATAAACATTATTTTAGGTTCTCTGTATTTTAGCACAGTACAGTAATTACAGAGAAAACAATGTATAAAGAACAGTATCAACAAAATATAATTATACTTATTGCTTATAAAAGGTCCTTCAATATAGTATACTTTAACATCAGTGTGTTTGTGTGTTTTAAAACTTAGAGGTTTTTTTTCTAAAATTGGAAATCAAGACAAATTTTAGGGCTTAGTTTAAACATCAATGTCATAAGCAATTGGACCCTTTTATTTTGAATGAGCTCTTCTCCACCTCTTGTTCTGAATCATTAAAAAAAAATAGTGTTTTCTACAGTGCTCAAGATCCAAGACTGTTGGCATTTTAGGGTGAGAAATCAGACAAAAAGAGATGTCATGTTGGTCTAATCAGTTAAATAGCTTAACATTAAGAAACATAATTACATCATCATCTGAAGCAGTATTCTTATGTTGGATCTCTGTATAAATTTGCAAACAAAAGGGAAGGCTTCCTAATATAATGCAGTACTTCATAAAAGCTTTGTAGTATTGGTTTGTGATTTATGAATTAGAGTAGCTAATTTTATAAAATTAGCATAAAGGGAAAAGAATAATAGCATTTAGACTGTTAAACTATTTTAGGCGGTAGTGCTATGTGTCCTTGAGTAGTCTTTTATTTTATTAATACTATACTATCAAAGAACGTTTTCCTTTTATCGGATTATATGGCTAGTTGGTTTTTTTTGTCTGTTAAATAAAATTCCAGAAAAATCACTTGTACCTTTAAACTTTTTCTTGTTTTCTAACTATTAAAAGAAATGTAGTCTTAATGTAGAAAATATAAAGAATGGTTCACAAAAAAAGTACATGTATAATTTCTTCACTAATGGGAATAAATCATTCTCAACATTATGGCGTGTTTCCCTCTAATCATCTTTTTTTAATGCATTTTTCCTTAGATGAGATCACATGGTAGGAACACATATATACATTGTATCTTTTTTTCCACTTACAGCCTGAAAATTTTACTTATTATATGTAACCTTATAAAACACTTTTTAAATATTTTTACTGATTTTTTTTTTTTTTAGAGAGAAAAGGAGAGGAAGAGAGAGAGAAACATCGATCATCTGCCTCCCACACACACCTTGACTAGGGATGAACCCACAATCAGGGTATGTGCCCTGATGGGGAATGGAACCAGCAACCTTTCGGTGCACAGGACAGTGCCCAACCATCTGAGCCATACTGACCAAGACTTGATAAGACATTTTTATAGCTTCAGTGTTATACCTTGCAGATGAATCTTATTTTACTTAATTTTCTTATTATTGAACATTATCCTGTGTTGACGTATAATAAATAATTTGCAATGAATAATTTTTGTGTATATAATTCTCTGTCTGAATTTTTTATTTTTTCAGGAAGGAGAAATTGGGTGTAAATTCCTAGAAGGGAAATTACCAAGTGAGAAGGTTATTTTTACATTAAAGAGTAATATATTTTTATCAAATTTATCATGTTTAGCTAAAGAACACATAAATATGTGGCCCATGGAATCTTAAATATATTTCACAGAGATTCTGAAAATACCTTGTT
Organism: Lasiurus cinereus; assembly: GCA_011751065.1. Classification (NCBI taxonomy): domain Eukaryota; kingdom Metazoa; phylum Chordata; class Mammalia; order Chiroptera; family Vespertilionidae; genus Lasiurus; species Lasiurus cinereus. The sequence goes on along the minus strand of JAAGEH010000005.1, from coordinate 38,295,252 downwards.
AAATGGCACCTACCCTTTAAGAGAACCTGGAATACAAAACTTATAGTAAGGGCATTCTGAACACTGCTTTTGTTCACTGAAAAGCTTTTTGTGTGCATTTGGGGCTTTTATATTTAGGCATAACTCTTTAACTATTACATTAAAATGTATTTTTAAAGTTTTCCAAATAAAGTATCAAGGGTGAGAAACCAGAGAAGGGTATATCATACCCTGACTGCAATATTTCTTGAAGAAGATAACTTATTTTTTTAATACAATTGAATTTTATACTTTGCTTTAAAATTTTAAGACTCCTCTAAGAACTCTTAGTATTAATCTTGTGCTGTGAAGTAGTCCAGATTTCAAGCAGCAGCAATACTATGTGCAACAGAAGGACTTGCTACCAAATAATTTAATCATCCATATTTGTATGTAGGCCTATTTAAGATCTTCGTGATGAAATAAATATTTTATTTATCATGGAAGATATATGCTTTATTAGAAATTGTGTCTAGTTTCTTGGCACCCAGGCTAGAAATATTTGGCAAATTATTCTGTTCAAAATACTCTGTTCTTTTGGGGCAATTGAGGGAGGCAAATATGCAAAATAAGAATTGTGTAAATTTTTATATTCTGTAGAAACTTTAAACTTTAACAAAGTTTAATATGTTCTTACTTTAATTCCACTGGGAAATTATATCTCAGTATCAGGCAATTAAGAAACTGGCCTCAATTCTTGGATTCACATGATGACATTTGATTTATGGCCCACTGCTTCTAATCGATTCATTATCTTGGAGCCAAATAGATTCCAGAAATTCATTAAGATACCTTTCTTTCCTCTTTGGTATACCTAGTACTTCTACCTTCTGGCTGCATAGTTTTTATAAGTTATTTATGTAAAAGTTCCTTTATACAGAACATTTATGGAGAAGGCGATTTCACCCTTCAAAGAGAAACAGCCCATGTATCCAGTTTCAGATTATTAGAAGAATGAAAGAATTACTTTTGGGAATGTAACTTAAAAATCATCATTTTAAAAATACTTTAAACAGGTTAAGAGATGAATCTTGGATGGAGTAAGCTAAAAAGTGATGCTAAAATTTGTTTTAAGTTCTTTAAAATAATCATAGTATTTATGTGTTTTTCCTCCAACTACAAAAATAATTGTAGACATTGCTTATTCAATGTAGACATTGTTGAAAAGCTCGAAGAAGAAAACAAATATCCTTAATTCCATCATCCAGACCAAGAGATAATTAAGTTCATATCCTCTTAGTTATTCACTTATGTTCTATATATAAATAATAAAATTGATGTCATATATATATAAACTGTGTTTTTAAATTAATGTGTTAGTAACATTTCCCAAAGTTTAAAAAAACTTCAGTTAAATACTATCCTTCCACGTGACTATGTTTTATTTATCAATTCCTGTTCTTATTTCGCTCTCTCACTGTTTCTCTTTCAAAAGTAATGTTTCGGAGAGCATTCCTGTATATGCAATTTGTATACCTGTCTGATTATTTCCTTAGGGTAATACCATAGCTAATGGAAATTCTTGAGTCAGGAAATATGTCTTTACATCCATATTTTATGGCATGAGATGCCAAATTATCCTAAAATAAAAAAGGAGTACCAATTAATTTTTACCAGGAAGAATGCATATTACCAGAAATAAGATTTTTAAACCTTTTCCAATTTGATGGAAGAAAATAATATATCTTATTCTCATTTGCATTTCTTTGATTGCACAGTTTCATGGGATAACTATATTTCTTTTGTGAATTGTTTGTTCCTTTGGCCCATTTTTTGTAAACTTGCTTAAATAATTTTTAAGATAGATTATTTTTAATCATTTATAGTCTTAAAATTCTCAGTTCAATATTTATGCATATAAAAGTATACTAACATTTTTATCTTTACTCCAATTGGTTTTGCATACCCATTTTATAAAGAATTTAGAAATTAAGAAAATGACTAATTTCACAGAGAAGGTAACATATTTGATAAATATAACACCATTTTATTTTTTCTTATTAGAAAAGTATTCATTTTAATCAAAGAGAAATTACACAAAAAAGTATAATGGACAAAATAAAATAATCTGATTTTTTTTCACCTATTGATAACATTTCATTATATTTATATCTAATTTTTCCTGGTCTTTTGTGTTCAGACTGTACTGATTGCCTGATTTTTTTTATATATATATTTTATTGATTTTTTACAGAAAGGAAGGGAGAGAGATAGAGAGTCAGAAACATCAATGAGAGGGAAACATCAATCAGCCGCCTCCTGCACAACCCCCACTGGGGATATGCCCACAACCAGGGTACGTGCCCTTGACCGGAATCGAGCCGGGGACCTTTCAGTCCACAGGACGATGCTCTATCCTCTGAGCCAAACCAGTTTCAGCTGATTGTCTGATTTTAATTTAATGGTTTAGTCTAAGCATTTCTCCATATTATTAAAAGGAACTATTTAAATAGTTAATATTAATAGTCATAATATAATGTAATTATTTCCCAGTTACTGTTTATTTTTTTAAAATCTTTATTGTTCAGATTATTACAATTGTTCTTCTTTTTTCCCCCCATAGCTCCCCTCTACCCGGCTCCCGCCCCTCCCTCTGCCCTTACCTTCCCATGCATTGTCTTCATCCATAGGTGTATGATTTTTGTCCAGTCTCTCCCTGTACACCCCTCACCCCTTTTCCCCTGAGAATTGTCAGTCCACTCCCTTTATCTATGCCCTTAATTCTATTATATTCACCAGTTTATTCTGTTCATCAGATTTTTAGATTCTCTTGTTGATAGATACGTATTTGTTGTTCATAATTTTTTTTAATATATTTTACTGATTTTTTTACAAAAAGGAAGAGAGAGGGATAGAGAGTTAGAAACATCGATGAGAGAGAGAGAGATCAATCAGCTGCCTCTTGCACATCCCCTACTGGGGATGTGCCCATAACCAAGGTACATGCCCTTGACCGGAATCGAACCTGGGACCCTTCAGTCCGCAGACCAATGCTCTATCGACTGAGCCAAACCAGTTTCACCTGTTGTTCATCATTTTTATCTTTACCTTTTTCTTCTTCTTCCTCTTCTTACAGAATACCTTTCAGCATTTCATATAATACTGGTTTGGTGGTGATGACATCCTTTAGCTTTTTCTTATCTGTGAAGCTCTTTATCTGACCTTCAATTCTGAATGATGATAACTTTGCTGGGTAGAGTAATCTTGGTTGTAGGTTCTTGCTATTCATCACTTTAAATATTTCTTGCCACTCCCGTCTACCCTGCATAGTTTCTGTTGAGAAATCAGCTAACAGTGGTATCGGTGTTCCCTTGTAGGTAATTGTTTTTCTCTTGCTGCTTTTAATATTCTCTCTTTGTCTTTTGCTCTTGGTATTTTAATTATGATGTGTCTTGGTGTGGTCCTCTTTGGATTCCTTTTGTTTGGGGTTCTGTGTGCTTCCTGGACTTATAAGTCTAGGTCTTTCACCAGGTGGGGGAAGTTTTCAGTCATTATTTCTTCAAATAGGTTTTCATTATCTTGCTCTCTGTCTTCCTCTGGCACCCCCACAATTCTTATGTTGGTACACTTGGAGCTGTCCCAGAGGCTCCTTACATTATCTTCACATTTTTGGATTCTTTTCTCTTCTTGCTTTTCCAGTTGAGTGTTTTCTGGTTCTTTATATTTGAAATTTTTGACTTGATTCTTGCCTTCCACTAGTCTGCTGTTAGGTCTCTGTATAATATTTTTTATTTCTAGTTGGTCCTTTTCCATCTCTAGTTGGTTCTTTTTCATCTCCAGTTGGTTCTTTTTCATCTCCTCTTGGGTCTAACTTTATCCAATTTTTCTAGGATATTCTTGAAAAACCTTATAAGTGTGATTTTGAACTCTATATCCAGTCGTTTGTTTTCCTCCATTTCTTTTGTTTGTATTCTCTTCCCTTGCCTCGGCATTTTCACTATGCTTGGAGAACTTCTGTGTTGGATTCAGCCTTATGATACCAGACTTGAAAAACTGCAGAAGCCTCCCTGTTGAGCTTGGGATGGGTGGAGTCTCAGGGCTTAAAGGACTGCCTTGCCTTCCAGTTGGCCCCTCCCTCCACGGCCCCTGAATCTCATGTGACTGGGTAATCGCTGGATCGGTCCCTGTGTGCACACACGCTCTCGCAGTGCCTCTAGACTGCTGCCCCTCCAACTCCCCTGCGCTCCAGGGACCATATGAGTCTGGTTCTCCAGGGTTTCGCCCGAAACCGGGGTTTAGTGGAGTTAGAAGTGAAGCAGTTGGGAGGGTCTGTCTCTCGCCCACTCGTGAAAACCATGGCCACAATCAGCATTCGGTCCTCTGCGCGCAATACCGTGAGCGCCACCAGACTTCTGATCTTTTGCGACTCCCCTAAATTTCCGTGCACTTCTCCCTTTTCACAGTCCAAACTCCCCCCGTATGAGTTTTGGCTGGATCTTGGGTTTAGTGTCGTATGATAAGGGGTTCAATGCCATTGAGAGTCTCTGTCTCCCTCCTGCCAGAGAAAGCCAGCTAAGTACTCCGGCACCCGCTCTCTCCGCGCGCGTCTCTGTACCTCAGCTTTTTGCAGCTCCTCTGGGTCTCTGTGAGCCCCTCTTTTTCTTCTAGTTGTAGAATTTCCAGTCAGCCAGCTTTCCTGTGGTTCTGGATAATATCCATTCTGTCTTTTAGTTGTAGTTTTGAAATTGTTGTGCGAGGCAGCAGTGTAGGTGTTTACCTATGCCGCCATCTTGGATTCTCTCCAGGTCTCTGTTTTTTTAATATTTTTTATTTCAGTCAGTGTATGTTTAATTTCTAGTTGGTCCTTTTTCATCTCCTCTTGGGTCTCACTAAATATATCCATCTTTTCTAGGAAATTCTTGAAAAACCTTATAACTGTGGTATTGAACTTTATATCCAGTCATTTGTTTTCCTCCATTTCTTTCATTTGTGATCTGTTCCTTTCTCTCTGCATTTTTGCTGCTTCCCTGAGTTGGTAGAGTAGCTTTGTGTGCGAGGTGTCTTATATGGCCTGTAGCTCCACCTCCATTTACCTGAGGTGGACTCTCTTGGTGCATTTCTTAGTGGACTATGTGTACAGCTTTGTTGATTATTGCCGATATCACTGGGGGAAATTGACCTCCAAGCCAATTGGTTGTGAGGATCAGCTGTGTCTATGCCAGGAGAATCTCTTTGCTGGAGTCAGCCTTATGATACAAGACTTGCAAAATTGCAAGTCTCTCTGTTGAATTTGGGTGGGGTAGAGTTTCAGAGCTGAGAAGAGACAGCCTTGGCTTCCTGTCAGCCCCGTCCTATGCGGCCCCTGGGTCTCAGTGTCTCTCGGTAATCACTGCAGCCCTCTCTGCGCATGTGCACCTCCAGACCTCTGCCTTTCAAGCTCCCCTGAGTTTCTGTGTGCTCCAGGGACCCCTATTAGTCTGGGTCCCCTGGGTCTCGCCCAAAACTGGGGTTCAGTGCAATTGGAAATGAATTTCAGCGCAGTTGGGAGGTTCTGTCTCCCTCCCGCTAGAGGATGCCAGTGGCACAATCAGCAGTCGGCCCTCTGTGTGTGCCTTCGAGCTCTTCTAGACCTCTGCCTTTTTGCAGCTCCTGTAAGTTTTCGTCCACTCCCCCTTTTCACGACAGGCCAGACTCCCCCCATATGAGTCTCACCTGGAACCTGGGGTTCAGTGTAGTTGGATCTGGGGTTCAGAGCAGTCAGGAGTTTCAGTCTCCATCCCGCTAGAGGAAACCAGCCAGGCACTCCACCATCCGTCCTCTCCACTCACGTGTCTCCGTACCTCAGCTTTTTGCAGTTCTTCTGAATCTCCACTAGCCCCTCTCTTTTCTTCTAGTTGTAGAATTTCCAGTCAGCCAGCTTTCCTGTGGTTCTGGATGATGTCCGTTCTGTCTTTTAGCTGTAGTTTTGAAATTGTTGTGTGAGGCAGCAGTTTAAGGTGTTCACCTATGCTGCCATCTTGGTTTCTCCCCAAGCCTCTTTGCTCTTGTTTATCAACAGTTTCTTTGCTCTGTTTCTATTTTTTTTCTTATACATTATCATTTCAGATTATTTCAAATAATTTCTTAGAAGTAGAATCCTTAGGCTAAATTGGATGGATGACTTTTAAGGTTCTTGAGATTGTCAAATTACCTTATAGAAAAGTTATAACCTATTTTATATTTTTGGCAGCCACATATAAAAGTGGCCATCGCTTTGAACCTTAGGTCACAAGGATGTTTACATTTTAATCTTCATAAATATAGTAAGTGAAAATGGTATCTTTTGAGATATAAGTGACATATTAGGTATTTTGTTGAGTTTTTTATTTTTGTTTTGTTGTCCTGACTGGGAATCAAACCAGACCTTCTGGAACATGGCATGACGGTCAATCAACTAAGCTACACAAACCAGGGCAGTAGTTTGTTGATTTTAATTCACATTTTCCTATTTCTAAGGTTACAATATTCAGTGTTGCTGCTTTAGGTGGGGTTTAATAATCACTGTAATAATCATTTTAGTTTACCCAATATACACTCCAAAGTTGTATAGGAAACTTTCTCTTTGAACACTTGAAGAAGGAATTTTAATTTTTCAATCTCCAATAAATTCATTCAAGGTTATTTTAAAACAATGCATACATATCTAATTAGTCAGAAACAGCAGTTTGGGTCTCCACAGCAGACCCATCCCAGACTGCAAAAGCCAGCGGGACCACAAGTACCTGCAACTGATACCTGCAGGACTAACTTCGTGGGGAAGTACAGCTCAGAACAGGGACAATCAAGGTGTGAGACTCAATGCAGACTCAGCCTCTGGGCTAAGGAGTCCCGGGCCACGGGACAGATGGCATGAAGACATTGGGGTTGAACTTCACTGGTAGCAAGTTGGAGAGAAGATCCCTCCCACAAATGGGACATCAATAATCAAGTCTCAATTACAACAGGAGAACCCAAATAATGCACATGAGGGGCACTCGTTGAGCATCCAGTTCAGCTGAAAAGAGTCTGCATTACTGGGCTCCTCAAGATACTTTCTACATTAGGCCAGCCCACAAAGAGTGGGAGGCAGAACAGTTCAATATAATACATAGAAGCAAATATAAAGAGACAGCTAAAATGGGGAGACAAAATATGCCAATATTACCTTCCTTAGGAATATTGAAAATATTCAAGTATTGAATTATCATTTTATCTGTCAACTTTTACCCTAAGTAAATGATAATAACTGTGCCTATAGTCTCATTTCTAGCAAAGTTTAGCACTTTCTACTTTCTAGAATATTTTGATTATACAAGCATAATACCAAGAAACATCAAAATAGCTATTGCAAAACTGCCTAGCAAAGAAGCTCTACCCCCTTTCTTCTTAGGCAAAAATTTAGTTTTATGAATATATTTAGTAATCTGATTTCCCGTGGGAACTTGAGTTCTTCTGTGGATTACAATGAATTTAAATCAGGAAACAAGCTGTGACAGCAAATTAGGAATAGACAAAGATAAGAAATAAACCTTACAGTAGAGAGACAAGCAAAGAATAGAGTAGCTATAAGGAAAAAAAAATAGTTGTACAAACGAGAGTCTGAGGGAATTGACAAGATGTGTCCTATTAGCTATCTTTTAAGAGTCTTAAACTATTCTAGCGCATACAGTATCAACATTTTAAATTACCCTAAAACAACATAAAACTGAGTTATGTTCAGAATACATACATAGAATGGGAAGTACTTTTTAGAGTTTCTTCAGAACTTATTATAATTAAATTTGGGTGGTGTTTAATTATCTGAACATTTTATTTAAGTCAGAATGGCTTATTTCCTAACCAAATACAATTTTTAAAAATTGGGTTTTTTGGTTGCATTAAAAAAAGGTACATGATTGTTGATTTCTGATTACCTAGTTATTCACCTTCAAATGCAGCTCCTTCAAATTATTAATCTTGGTAAGGTTTAGGTTCCTATCTAGTTATAATAGAAAGAGGCCACATTTTTAAAAATCAGATTCCTTTATGAAAGTCAAAATTTAGTATAAGTACTAACATTTGAGTTTTTGCACTTCGATTTTTAGAACAAAATTTAATCCAACCCTGGCTGGTTTGGCTTGGTGAATGGAGGGGTAGAGGTGAGGGTGTGGGGGGAGAGTCCTAGGTTTGATTCTGGTCAGGAGCACGTGGCCAGGGTTGCAGGGCTCGGTCTCCAGTGGGGAGCATGCAGGAGGCAGCCAATCGATGATTCTCTCTTATCATTGATGTTTCTGTCTCTCTCTCCTCCCTTCTTCTCTGAAATCAATAAAAATATATTTTAAAAAATTTAATCCAATGGGTAGCTTCATGGAGATGAATTTTGATAATTTATATTTAGCTTTTGAACCTATTACTTGGCTTTTCTAGAAAAACTAGTGGCCTGTGCATGGATTCCTGCACATTTAAAGGAAATTAATTAGAAGAAATATTTTAATATCGCTATTGGCCCTTTCTCTAAAATAGAAGTCTCAGAGATGAAAGAAAATTAATAAAATGTATATGAAAATAATATATAAATTGATTAATAAACAACATGATATAAAAGCAACAAAGACATGATATAAAAACAATGACTGATAAGTTGATTAACTTATTCAAATATCTCCCTGTATACCACATTAAGAGTAAACATACTTTCAGAGTGCTTGACTAATTTCCCTTGTGATGAAATGAAGTATTTACAACTTTAACATCACACGCTCTTTGAATTCAAGAGGAAGTAACACACGCATGTGATTGGTGCCAGCGAGAGCTTTATATGATCACACATGCGCGAGTCAATGTTTATTTTTAAATTGCCAGTGTGCATTATATGTACTGGCCAGTCGGTCAGACAGATGTCCCGTCGGTCACTTAGCCTTTTGTATATATATATAGATTTTATATTAGTACAATAGAAACTGTCTATTATTTAGCTGATCATTTATTTATAGGTACTTTGTGGTGGGATAATAACTAGTTGAAACTGCTAAGATTTTTTAATTTATAAATGGAGTGCAAAGGTATTACGTTTGTATTGAAAGAGAATATGTTTTATTGAAGTAACTTTGTAAGGTTATTCTTCATAGCACATTGAAGACACTACCAAACAAAATCTACCAGTGTCTTACACATAGTAAATGTTTAAGAACTATTTGTTGAATGAACAAATGAACATTGAATTTAATCTAGCTATTGTCATTGTTATAGGAACCTACAGGCAAAGTCTTAGATGTCATTTATTAAAAAGATTCTAACTGGAAAATGTTAACCATTCTGTACTAATTGCATTTATTTGTGTATGGGATGCAGGTGGCGATAAAAATTATAGATAAATCTCAGCTGGATGCAGTGAACCTTGAGAAAATCTACCGAGAAGTACAAATAATGAAAATGTTAGACCACCCTCACATAATCAAACTTTATCAGGTATGACCTAGCCTTACAACTCTCCATGCTTCTCACATTCAGTTCTCTACTTTGCATCATCGTTTTTCTCTTTTATGATAGTTTTTTTCAATGTATTATAAAAGGATGATGTCATGTTTTTAGTAAGCTGAGCATAACCATCTTTCTATATTCAAATAAATTAGAAAAGTAAAAACTCGTAGCTTAATTTTAACTTGTCTCTCAGACTATAAGTTATTTATTTAAAAAGTTTGCCTGGCTGATGTGGCTCAATGGTTGAGCATTGGCCTATGCACTAGGAGGTCATGGTTTGATTCCTGGTTAGGGCACATGTCTGGGTTTCGGGCTCAATCCGCAGTAGGGGTGTGCAGGAGCAGCCAATCAATGATTCTCTCTCCTCATTGATGTTTCTGTCTATCTCTCCCTCTCCCTTCCTATCTAAAATCAATAAAAATATTAATTTTTAAAAATATATATATTTTATTGATTTTTTTGAAAAGTTATAGTTGTGCATTTGTGATACCATATTAAACCTGCTGGCCAAAGCCAGTTTGGTTCAGTGGATAGAGTGTCAGCCTGCGGACTGAAAGGTCCCAGGTTTGAGTCCGGTCAAGGGCATGTATCTTGGTTGTGGGCATATCCCCAGTAGGGGGCATGCAGAAGGCGCCTGATCGATATCTCTCTCTCATCGATGTTTCTAGCTCTCTATCCCTCTCCTTTCCTCTCTGTAAAAAATCAATAAAATATATTTTTGAAAAAAAACCTGCTGGATTTTTGGTGGTGGTACTATTAATGAGGACATGGGAATTTTGCTTATTTAAAAAATATATTATTATTGTTTTATGAAATACAAAGGCCAAAAATGGTATATTACTTAGTGACATATTAGGTAATACCTAGAGCCAAATCTTATATTTTGTTTGGGTTGTTATATTAGATAAAGTAACTGAGCCATTTTTATAAAAAACAACTCTATTAGGATATAATTTTTGTAGGAAATTGCACCCATTTTAAGTGTAAACCATGTTTTTTAAAAGGAAAATTTTCTCATATTTTTAAAGAGTATTTCATCTTTAGGAATGGCAATGTAATACCAGATACTTACAATAATTTAATTTATTAAGATATGGAATACTTATATTGGAAAATTAGTTTCACACTAAAACGTTACAGTATGCTAGACTATATGTACCTATTGTATTTAGACAGTGGCACAAGTATGTCATTTGTATCTCTTTATGTATATATTCAAAATACAGATACATATTTAATGTATACATATGTGCATGCAAATAAACATACACATACACATATTTAGCTAAACAACTTTTTATTGATAGAAATTTGCAGTTAAAGAGGTATGGGGATCATTAGCATTATCATTACCTAAAATGAGAGACTGTGGTATACCACACAAAACAATTCCTAAAGTTCTAAAACCATAGAGGCCTTCTTAGGTCAAATGTATAGTATATCAGAGTATTTCTCCCTTTACACTTTTTATTGCTTTTATTTTGTAAATATATTTTTTATTGGTTTCAGAGAAGGGAGAAGTAGAAAGAGATAGAAACATCAATGATGAGAGAGAGTCATTGATTGGCTGCCTCCTGCACGCCCCACACTGGGGATCCAGCCTGCAACTCAGGTATGTCCCCTAACTGGGAAATGAACCGTGACCTCCTGGTTCATAGGTTGATGCTCAACCTCTGAGCCACACCAGTCAGGCCCCTTTATACCTTTTAAAAAATATTTGAAGAGGATACTTACAATAAAATAATAACATTCTTAGAAGTCTCTGATGAACCCTAAGCCAAACTGAGGTTAAAACATGAAACTTAATATGATAATTCTATGTTTATTTGAACTAAATGATCAGGTAAATGGATTTGCTGTTTGACTTGTTTAGACCCAAATTATAGGTCACTCTTAGTTTTCTGATCTTACAGGGAGTAGTTCTACACCACCTACATGTTAGAGCAAATTTGCTTCAGCTTCTTAGTAGATAGCAGTTCAATTTCATGCTATTAGTATGCGCCAGTATATAAAATGATAGAGTGTTACAGAGAGACAATCTAAAACTCAGTCAATTTTGAATCTGTAAATTCATTTCTTTTCGGTTCAGTATAGTTTGAAAAATCCAGTTTATGGCAATGACAGGCTTCTTTTCTGAACCTAGAAAAACTAATTTAAATAAAAGTATATATAACAGTGTAGTTATGAAGAAATTTTTGAACAGTGTTTTAAAATAATAATACTATGTTACACTATTAAAGTATAGTAGGAGGAATATCACATTGTGCCAGATAAACTGAGCTGTATTTTTTTCTGCTTTACTTGATCAGAATCTCCCATATCACTCAGGGCCAGAAAAGTCAGTGAGAAGGTGCTAAAAAACTGAACTTCAAAACTCCAGTTACCTATATTAGCATCTTTCAAACTTGAATGTGCATAATAACCACCTGGGGATTTTGTTAAAAGGTAAATTCTGTGTCAGGTCTGGGTGGTACCTGAGAACCTATTTCAGTGCTGCTGCTGCTGCTGGTCCATGATGACGCTTAGAAGAGCAAGGATGTAGATTTTTCACCAAGGTGTTAGCATAAGGATATTTTGTCTTGTACTTTGGCAGCTTCTGAGTTGTTCATAACTTTGACACTTTTATTAGTAGTTTTAAAATAAGTAATTCTATAAAATGTTGTGGCAAATTGCAATTCTTTCCTGTCAGACTAATAAGGAATTATTTATCAATAGGTAATGGAGACCAAAAACATGTTGTACCTTGTGACAGAATATGCCAAAAATGGAGAAATTTTTGGTAAGCATGTTTCCTTAATTTTTCAAAATTTGAAAATGTCGCCCTGGCCAGGTGGCTCAGTTGGTTGGAACGTCATCCCAAACACCAAAATAAAGGTTGGGTGTTCAATTCCCAGTGTGGGCACATACATAGGTTGGGGTTCAATCCCCTGACGGGGGGTGAAGAGGAGGCAGCCAATTATTGTTTCTCTATTACATGAATATTTCTCTAACTCTCCCTTCTCCCTCCCTCCCTGTCTAAAATCAATAAAAACATATCCTCAGGTGAGGATTAAAACTTAAAAATGTCATTAATCTTCATAAATGGAGTATTTCCTATTCTTCTGCCTGTTCAGGAGTTGATAACATGAATTAGAAATTTAGCCGTTCAAATATAATAAAATATCCAGTAAGCTAAAAATCTGGAATATAATTCTTTCTCTTCTACTTATGATATTAAAAATACTGCTTAATTTTCTCATCTGTGTTAAAGAGATTGGAAACTCGAAGATAGAGAGACACTTTCAGTCATATTGCAAGGGATATTTCCTTTCCTTTTATTTTTGTTTTTACCCTCCTTTTTAACAAATATTTATTGAGCTCTTAACATATTCCAGGCATTGTACTAGATAAAAAGCATACAGTAGTGGCCTAAATAACACAATCCCTGCCATTGTGGATCTTAAACATTTTAGTAAGCCCTTAACTGAAGCTGTAAGACCTTGGGCAAGTCACTAATTTTCTGGGATATCTTTTATCTATGTACTAGAGGCCCGGTGCATGAATTCATTCATGGGGGGATCCCTCGGGATGGCCTGCAAGGTTGGGGCCCGAGCGCATGCCTCCAAGCCTCCCAGCCCTGCAGCCCTGACTGGCACCCCACCGTGGCCTGGCGTCACCTTTTCACCTGCTCCACCATCCCGCGTGCGGGGTAGTCTATCGGGGCCGAGTGCCCTTCCTGGCTCCTTTAACACTTGGGAGCTGGGCAGCGGCCCCACCTCCTACTACCGCCACTGGTTGCTATCTGAGGGGTGATTGGCAGGGTGATTGGGCCCCCACTCACACCCACCCTAGCCTGGCGCCACCTGCTCACCTGCTCCACCATCCTGCTGTGGTCCTACTCTCATTGGGGCCCGTTGGGGCTAACAGCACCTCCACTGCCACCTGCTGCCAGCACCGTATTGCCGATACCGCCATGTTCCACGCTGCCCCCTGATGATCAGCACATGTCATAGCTAGCAGTCCAACTCCCGATCTCCCTGTCAAATGACCGCCCAGGGGACAATTTCCATATTAAGCTTTTATTATATACTAGAGGCCTGAGGCATGAAATTCATGCAAGAGTAGCCTTCCTTCCCCCAGCTACTGGCACCAGCTTCCCTCTGGTACCTAGAACCTGGGCTTCTCTCCAGCCACTGGCAGGCACCCATGACCCAGGCTTCCCTCGCAACCCTGGCTTTGTCCAGAAGGTCATTTAGAAGGACGTCTGTTTAAATTACCATATTACACTTTTATTATTATAGACTAGTGGCCAGTGCATGAAATTCACTGGCCACTAGTCTATAGTGGCGGGGGAGAGTGTTCCTCAACCTAGCTTGCACCCTCTCCAATCTGGGACCCCTCGGGGGATGTCCAACAGGATCGGGCCCTAAACCGGCAGCGGACATTACTTTCACAGTGAGACTTCTGGCTCCTAACCTCTCGCCTGCCTGCCTGCCTGATTGCTCTAACTGCTTCTGCCTGCCAGCCTGATTGCCCCCTAACCACTCCCCTGCCGGCCTGATTGACGCCTAACTGCTCCCCAGCCAGCCCAATCACCACAACTGTTATCCTCTGCTGACCCAACAGCACCCAACTTCCCTCCCTTGCTGGCCCAACAGTCCCCAAATGCCCTCCCCTGCCAGCCCAACCACCCTCAACTGCCCTCCCTTGCTCATTCAGCTGCCCCCAACTGCCCTCCCCTGCAACCTAGTCACCCACATCTGCTCTCCCCTGCCAGCCTGGTTGCCCACAACTGCCCCCCGCCCCTGCTGTGACCCGCCTCCTCCTCCACGTGATGCAGTGAGATCCTGAGGCCTTCTCCATGCTCCATGCGGCCACCAGGCCCCATCTCCGCTGTTCGCATAGCCGTCATGTGATGGCCATTTTGTGATGGCTTTACAAACAAGGGCCACTTAGGCTTTTATTAGTGTAGATTATATAGGATATAAAAGGCTAATGGGCAAAATTTCCTCTTGAGAGTTTGACTGGGAGACCAGCAGTTCTATTTCTCGCCATGATGTGCAATGACCACCAGGGGGCGGCGCAGAATAAAGGCAGGCCCCAGCCTGCGGCCAAGGAAGGTAGGTCCCGGCTAGCATCCGGGGAAGGTTGTCCCTGGCCAGCGGCCAGCAGCCAAAGAAGGAAGGCCCTGGCTGGCAGCCAGAAGGCCTTGATTGGCCCTGATAGCTAGCCAAGCATAGGAACCCTACCCGTGTCGAATTTTGTGCACCAGGCCTCTAGTCTTTAATAAGGAAGTATTTGAGTAGTTAGTTTCTGTGATACAACTTAACCCTTAAAAATTATAAATATTTTATTAGTTCTAGCTTTCATCTATTTTATTTTTACTCTTTGGAGCCAGAGCACTGTAGGTGGTCTAAAAATTTTTTGTTTTTAACCTAAATTTAAGTCCAAAATTGTTTTATAAATAGCTTTATTAAAGAATAATTACACATATTTTAATGTGTACAATTTAATAAGTTTTACATATGTGAAAGAAATCATCATCACAATCAAAATATTCATCACTCTTAAAAGTTTGTTGTGTGCTTTGTAATCTGTCTTGTCCCACATCACCACCAGGTAACCATTGATCTGTTCTCTGACTCTGTAGGTTAGTTTGTGTCTTCTAGAATTTACATAAATGTAATCATACAGTGTGCTCTGTGTCTGATTTCTTTCTCGGTATTATTATTTTAAGATTCATCCATTTTGTTGTATAGATCAACATTTCTTTATATTGTTAGTAGATTCTATTGTATGAATTTACTCTAATTTGCTTATCCATTCCTGTGTTGATAGACATTTGAATTGGTTTCAGTTTTTGGCTGTTTCTCATGAATTGCAATGAACATCCATATACGGGTTTTTAACTTATAGTCTATGTTTAAGTAATATTTAGCACTTCACATACAGTATAAGAAACTTACAATAATATACTTCTCTTTTGCTTTTTTGGTCTTTATGTTCTTGTCATACATTTTTCTTACACCTGTTTTATAAAACACTAGAGGCCAGTGCATGAAATTTGTGCACTTGGGGTGGGGAGGGGTTCCCTCAGCCTGGCCTGTGCCCTTGTAGTCCAGAAGCCCTTGGGGGATATCTGACTGACAGGGAGTAGGCCTAAGCTGTCAGTTGGACATCCTTAGCGCTGCCACAGAGGTGGGAGAGGCTCCCTCCACTACCACTGTGTTCGCCAGCTGGCAACCTGGCTTCTGGCTGAGTGGTGTTCCCCCTATGAGAGTGCACTGACCAACAGGGGGCAGCTCCTGTATTGAACATCTGCCCCCTGGTGGTCAGTGCGCATCATAGTTCCACCGTTTGGTCTATTTGCATATTAGCCTTTTATTATATAAGATAGTGTTATTTTTGTCTAAAAAATTAATTAGTTTTAAAGACATTTCAAATTTTTAAAAACTCTTACATATTAGCAGTGGAGATATCATTGCCACATCCCTACATGTAGATACATGCTTTCATTTTCATTCCTTTGTGTAGATACATTATTTTCTTCTGGTGTCATTTTTCTTTTGCCTGAAGGATTTTCTTAACTATTTCTTGTGGTGCAAACCTATTGGTTATTAAATCTTTCAGCTTTCTTATGTCTAAAATAATCTTAGCCTTAGCTGGTTTGGCTCAGTGGATAGAGCATTGGCCTGAGGATCAAAGGGTCCCGGGTTTTATTCTGGTCAAGGGAACATATCTTGTTTGCAGGCTCTTCCCCTTTTGGGGCTTGTGCAGGAGGCAGCCAATCAGTGTGTTTCTCTCATATTGATGTTTCTCTCTGTCTTTCCCTCTCTCTTCTACTCTCCCTAAAAATTAATGGAAAAATAGCCTCAGATGAGGATTAACAACAACAACAAAATAAAATAAAATAATCTTATTTTGTCTGTTTTTGAAAGATATTTGTACTGGGTATTTATAGGTTGACTTTTTTCCTTCAGTACTTTAAAGATGTTACTTCATTTTCTCCTCATTTGCCTTATTTCTAACAAGAAATCTGCTGTCATCATTTTCTTTATGCCTCTGTATGTAATGTGCCATTTTTCTCTGGCTGCTTTTAAGATTTTCTGATATCACTGGTCTCAATAATTTGATTATGATGTGCCTTTGTGTGGTTTTCTTCATGATTCTTATGTTAGGTGTTCACTGAACTTCTTGGATTTGTGAATTAGTTTCCATCAAATTCAGAAAATTTTCAGCTATTATTTTTTAACTAATTTTTTGGGGTCATTCTCTCTTTTGTTCTTCAGAGGGTCCTATTATACATATATTAGGCAGCTTGAAATCCTCCCACAGCTCACTGATGGTGCTTTTCCACTTTAAAAATAATAATTTCTCTCTGTATTTCATTTTGGACAGTTGCTATTTCTGTGTCTTTAAGTTGATTAATCTTCTACAATGTCTAATCTGCCATTAATCTCATCCAGTTAATTCTTTATCTCAGGCATTGTCATTTTGGGCTCTATAAACTTGATAAGGGCTTTTTTTATTTTTTAACATCTTCTATGTCTTTAGTTAGCTTTTTGAATATATAGAGTACATTTTTAATAACTTTTAATATCCGTGTTCCCTAATTTTGGCATCTATCAGTTTTGGATCAGATTTGAATGGTTGATATATCTCATCAATTTTGGTTATATTTCCCTGTTTTTTTTTACATGCCTGCTAGTCTTTGATTGGATGGCTGACTTCGTCAATTTTATTTTATTGGTTGCCACATATTTTTATATTTCTATAACTCAACTTATCTTTGTTCTGATGTGTAGTTAAATTATTTGGAAGGTTTGATCCATTTTGGGTCTTTCTTTTATTATTGGAGCAGTGCTCAATCTAGGTCTAATTATTTCCCACTGTGACACCCCATAAATTCTGGGTTTTGTGGGATTTTTTTAGCGTGGCCAATAGGAACAGGCACTATTCCTGGTACCAGGCACTATCTATATATATAAAAGCCTAAGTGATCATTATGACCAGTTGCTATGATGCACACTGACCACCAGGGGGCAGACACTCAATGCAGGAGCTGCCCCTGGTCAGTGTAACAGCCAACCTTCCACTGCCGGCCAACCTCTCAAGCTCTCTCCCCTGGCAGCCCTGATTGGGACTGGGCGAGACGGCCCCAGTGGGCCCCTTTCACCTGCCAAGCTGAGGGACATCACCTGTGCACGAATTCATGTAGTGGGCCCCTAGTTCTCTATAATCCTCTCAGATGGTTCTTTCTTTGGTTTTGGGTAGTTTTTTTCACACACGTGAACCAGTTAGTACACGCCTGAATGTTATGGGTCTTATTTTGTTGGTCAATTCATTTTGTTCATTAGATTCCACAAATAAGTAAGATCATGTTTTGTCTTTCTCAGATTGGCTTATTTAGAAGCTTCTTAACTGATGTTATAATAGAACTAGAGGCCCAGTGCACGAATTCATGCATGAGTGGGGTCCCTCACTCTGGCCTGCAATCAGGGCTGATGGGGGCCATCTCGTTCAGTCCCAATTGGGGCTGATTGGGGCCGGTGGCCAGGAGGAGGGACTGCAGGAGGTTGGCCACCTTGGGCGAGGGACTGTGGGAGGTTGGCTGGCTGGGGAGAGAAACCACAGGAGACTGGCTGGCCAGCCAAGAAGGAAGGGCCGCAGGAGGTTGGCCATGGGAGCACACTAACCACCAGGGGGCAGCTCCTTCATTGAGCATCTGCCCCCTAATGGTCAGTGCACGTCATAGCTACTGGCCTGTTATCCAGTCATAATAGTCTTTTAAATATATATATATATGGGCTTTGAAGTCAAGCAGATCTGGATATACCATATTAATTGTTTCTAATGCTAGCTGCACTATATTAATTGTTGCATTGCTTTGGGCAAGTTTCTTCCTTTCTTCTTTCTTTCTTTCTTTCTTTTTTTCCTCCTTTCCTTTTCTTTCTTATACAGTATTTACTCACTCAGTCTTTCAGGAAATTTTTATTGAAAACCAACAGTATGTCACACACTGTACTTTGTGGTGAGAATACCGCAACAAAGAATACAGACAAAAATCCCTGTTCTAACAAGCTTTAGATACCAATGGAGGGAGAAAGACAATAAATAAAATAAGAAAATTGTATAGTATATTAGATGTCAATACATGAAAATAATAAAGCAAGGAGAGTAACATGAGAAGTGGGGAAGTTGATTACAATATTAAATAGTAATCAAGTGGTTAGGGAAGGCCTAACTGGTATTTGAGCAAAAATTAGAAAGCTCAGTCATGTAGATAAGAGGGTGACCCAGGGAGAGGGAAGAGTAAATGAAAGAGTTCCTGAGACAGCAATGTTTGGTGTGTTCAAGGAATAGCAGGAATGTTAGCATGGCTAGAGAAAAGCAAACAAGAAGGAAGAGCAAAAGTGAACAAGGAGAAAAACTAAATAGGAGAGGAAGTCAAAAAGGTAAATGGAAGGCAGGAATGTGGGAGATTTGGGGGCTTTGTAGGCAATGTAAGGACTTTGGCTCTTGTTAAAATTAGAGAACTGTTAGAGGTGTTTGAACAATGAAGTTATTTCATCTAATTTAACATTTAAAAATCATCTCTGTGGTTTCTGTGTTGAAAATAGAGTATAGTAAGCAAGGATGGAAACTGGGAAAACAGGTAGAGAGCTGCTGCAGTAGTTGGAGAGACAATGCTGGCTTAGACCAGAATGCACATAGTGCTAAGTGGTCAGACTTAAAATGTTTTGAAAGTAGAATCAGTAGGGCTTTTGACAAATGGACACCACATAAGTAGCGAGTATGGTTAGAGAAGGCACCACTGTCTGATCCCTAAGGCACTCACACATTAAAAGAAAAGGAACCAGCAAAGGAGACATGGAAGAAAACCAAGAGAATGCAGTATCCTGAAAATCAAGTGGCACTTCACTACAAAGGTGCTTTGGGGTGAAATAAAAGGAAAATGAGCTTTTTCATATTGAAGAGATTTAATTCACTCTGTAATGTAGCAGATGAGCCATCAGGGAAAGAGCCAGTACATTACACATTATAGTGTGGGGAAAAATTTAGAACAGCTGGTAGTGCTCATATGATAGCCAAGGGGTGAATCAAAGCATTGATTATTAGCAGTGAGGGAGTTCCTGATAGACTCAGTCAGCAGTGCTTTCCAGCCCAGGAGGAGAAGTAGACAATATGAATGACCCAGGCTGGGACTGAAATGGTAGAAGGACAAATACACCTAAGAGTTGCTGTGGCCAAAGAGGTAAGAGTTGAAATAGCTGACAGTGAGATCCAAGTTAAGGAGGGAGATAAATTAGGCAACAAAGTGTTTCATGAGCTGAAAAAATAGAACAGTAGAGCAATGAAGATTCTGAAGAAGGTGAAGTACTTTCAGGAGAAAATATTCATAAACAAAAAGTAAAGATGCAGCCTTAATCTGGTACATAACTTCCCAGCACTTGACACTTTCCAGTTCTTTGCTGCTGCTGACACTGACTGCCCTAATTGCGCCTTCTATACTCCTCAGCTGCTCTTTCTTTTCATAGGTTTCCTTTGCCATCTGGTTTTCTTGCCCCATCTGACTAGGTTTACAGCGAAAGAGTGATTTGGGTGGCATGCTGGGACTGCATCTATAGTGCATGATATGCCCTTTATTTTTGTGTGGTTAGATTGCACCTCTTTCTATAAATGGCTGAAGTAGCTTTAAAGAACAATAATACAAAACCAATAATTCTAAAATATAAGTAAGAATAAAGAAGTGATTCAAAAAATACATAGAACAGTCAGAAAAAATCATGGGCGATGGCGGAAGGGAACACAAATGTGCAGGCAGTAAGGGCCCAGGAGCTTCAGATGTCTAATCTATGTGGATGTCACAGTGAAAAGAATATGTAGTCATTTACAGAATTTTATCTATGAGAAAGACAGTGCATATCCCTCAAAGAAAAGAAGACTTTTTTAGTAGTATATTTTTCCTTTGGGGTTTCTTATAAGAAGTACTAATTATGCCATATTTTTAAAACAAAAATCTGATTAAAACTGTTTCAGGGGCTGAGCTTTTACTGACTCCACTATACTAACTGGTTATATGCCTTCTTTTTTTTTAATTTCTTTTATTAATTTTTATTAATTTTTATACATATCTCCCCATTGCCCCCCCTCCCTCCCAGGCATACCCCAACCCCCCAGTGTCTGTGATCATTGGTTATGCTTATATGCATGCATACAAGTCCTTTGATTGATCACTTATTTACTTCACCTAACTTTAATCTTTCTGCTATAATTTCACAGTCTGTTTGATGCTTTATGGTTTTTGTCCTCCTGAGAATTATCAGTCTACTCCCTTTCTGTGCTCCTGATTCTATTATATTCACCAGTTTATTCTGTTGATCAGATTTTTAATTCACTTAATTTTTAGATTCACTTGTTGACAGATGTGTATTTGTTGTTCATAATTTTTTTGTCTTTTACCTTTTTCTTCTTCCTCTTCTAAAAGGGTACCTTTCAGCATTTCATATAATACTGGTTTGGAGTTGATGAACTCCTTTAGCTTTTTCTTCTCTGTGAAGGTCTTTATCTGCCCTTCAATTCTGAATGATAGCTTTGCTGGATAGATTATTCTTGGTTGTAGGTTCTTGTTGTTCATCACGTTGAATATTTCTTGCCACTCCCGTCTGGCCTGCATCGTTTCTGTTGAGAAATCAGCTGACAGTCGTATGGGTGCTCCCTTGTAGGTAATAAACTGTTTTTCTCTTGCTGCTTTTAATATTCTCTCTTTCTCTTTTGCTCTTGGTATTTTAATTATGATGTGTCTTGGTGTAGTCCTCTTTGGGTTCCTTTTCTTTGGGGTTCTGTGTGCTTCCTGGACTTGTAAGTCTATTTCTTTTACCAGATGTGGGAAGTTTTCAGTCATTATTTCTTTAAACAGGTTTTCAGTATCTTGCTCTCTCTCTTCTTCTGGCACCCCCACAATTCTGATGTTGGTACGCTTGAAGCTGTCCAAGAGGCTCCTTACATTATCTTCACATTTTTGGATTCTTTTCTCTTCTTGCTTTTCCAGTTGATTGTTTTCTGCTTCTTTATATTTCAAATTTTTGACTTGATCCTTGCCTTTCTCTAGTCTGCTGTTAGTACTCTGCATAATAGTTTTTATTTCAGTCAGTGTATTTATCATCTCCTCTTGGGTCTCACTAAATTTATCCATCTTTTCTAGCATATTCTTGCAAAACCTTATAAGCGTGGTTTTGAACTCTATATCCAGTCGTTTTTTTTTCCTCCATTTCTTTTGCTTGTAATCCCTTCCCTTGTCTCGGCATTTTCACTGTGCCGGGGAAACTTCTGTGCTGGAATCAGCTGCAGAAGCCTCTGCTGAGCTTGGTAGGGGTGGAGTCTCAGGGCTTAAGGGACCGCCTTGCCTTCCAGTCGGCCCCGCCCTCCACGGCCCCTGAGTCTCACGTGACTGGGTAATGGCTGGAGCGGTCCCTGTGCGCGCACCCGCAGTGCCTCTAACCGCTGCCTTTCCGGCTCCCCTGCGAACCAGGACCACACGAGTCTAGGTCCCCAGGGTTTCGCCCAAAACAGGGGCTCAGTGGACTCAGAAGTGGCACAGTTCGGAGGGTCTGTCTCCCGCCCACTCGCGAAAGCCAGCGGCACAATCAGCAATCCGTCCTCCGCGTGGTGCCGTGAGCGACCAGACCTCCGATCCTTTGCAACTCCCCTAAATTTCCGTGCACTTCTCCCTTTTCACAGTCCAAACTCCCCCCGTATGAGTCTCGGCTGGATCTGGGGTTTAGTGTCGTAAGATAAGGGGTTCAATGCCGTTGGGAGTCTCCGTTTCCCTCCCACCAGAGAAAGCCAGCCAGGTACTCCGGCACCCGCTCTCTCAGCGCGCGTCTCCGTACCTCAGCTTTTTGCAGCTCCTCTGGGTCTCCATGAGCCCTTCTCTTTCCCTCTAGTTGTAGAACTTCCACTCAGCCAGCTTTCCTGTGGCTCTGGATGATGTCCGTTCTGTCTTTTAGTTGTAGTTTTGAAATTGTTGTGCGATGCAGCAGTATAGGTGTTTACCTATGCCGCCATCTTGGATTTCTCCTGGTTATATGCCTTCCTAAATCTCTTTGAATTTAAAAGGTTTCTTCTCTCTTAGTAACTTGGCACATTACTGTTTCTTCTGCCTGAAGGATTCTCTGACCTCCCTACTTCGCCTTAAGCACGCCAGTTAATTGAATTTGATAGGTATAATTAATTTAATGTTATCATTAAAATTAGAAATAGGCAAAGTATGTAATAGTTTTGTCTACTATAATGGACACAGGAAGCTCTTGAGCCCCTGTCTTCAGTACTTTGGAAACTGGCCAGTGGACTTCCTACCAAATCTAATGATTAAATCTAATCTAATGGCCACAAAACCCATAACTAGGCTTATCCCTTTGTTGGTTTTCAAAACAGAGCATGTAAATTTCTGATTCCAAATCTGTACTCATGTTGAACTGGAGACATAGAAAGCCCTTTGCTTTCTACATAGTCAAATCTTCCCATTTTTTAGAGGCCTACCTGAAGTTCTATCCTTCAGGAAAGTCTTTCTCAATTAATTCTATCCAGATTGATTTCTTCTTAGTTCTCTTTCCTACACAACTCATTTTATTATTTTTTAAAATATGTTTTTATTAATTTTTAAAAGGAGAAGAAGAGAGAGAGAGAAACATCGATGAACATCATTCAGCTGCTTCCTGCATGCCCCCTATTGGGGATCAAGTTCACAACCTGGGCATGAGCTCAGACCTGGAATTGAATCTGTGACTGCTTGGTTCATGGGTTGATGCTCAACCACTGAGCCACATGGGCCAGGCTGCACAACTCATTTTAGAATGTATCTACCTTATTGTCTTTCATTGTCATTTAAAGCCTTTGTGTATATATTTTTATCCCTACAAGATTGTAAGTTTCTGCTGAGTACTTAGCATAATACACAGCTTTTTATAAACACCTGTTGAATGAATGACATAATAGCCTACTTTGGCGTCATGTCCCTTATTTACTTAGTGAAGCCAACAGGAGAACATTGCCAGGTTAAGTAGTCTGAGTTACTTCTTTGTTCAGTTTTTGAAAGAACTTTCTCATGGTTTATACTTCTGAAGATAAACATGAGAGAGGAAATGCTTACTGAATAAGGGAGAAAAATGGTTTACTCTAGTATAATGAGCAGTTTTTGAGTACTTACTGATAGTTACCAGCCTACGCTTACATTCTTCCAATTCCATACTTCCCTCGTATAAAGGTAAATAAGGGCATATACATTTAATCTGAATAATTTTTGTTTTCTAATTCTTATATTGCCATTGCTGCTCATCTCTGAAGGTTATTAACATGTCATGGCAAATGAATTTGCTAAAAAGAGCCTAAGGTTATCTATATATATAAAAGGCTAATATGCTAAGTGTCTGTCTGATAATAATGTCACATAACAATGCCCGGCTTCCTTTCCCTAGCAATTAGTCTCCTTGGAATTTCTTCAGTTTATAAATATTATAATGTTTTAACTCTAAAATTTTTCTTTGGAATCATAGGTATGATTAATAAAAGGTATTCAAGATTCCTGCATTCTTTAGAACTATTTCTCATGTTTGCCCATGTGGTTATAGGCAGTAAATGGTGCAAAAGTCTTAGGGTGGTCACCTCATCAGATAATTTGGGCACTATTCAAACAATTAAACCGGCAGTCAGCAGTTTCCGGCCTGGTCATTAAATTACCGAGGGCCTTTGTTTTCAAATTTCTGCTCCTTGATATGCTGTGTCTTTCCAGGCCAACCATGTGCCTGGCGTTTATTGATTCATTTCCTGTCTTTCCCTTTCAAGGGTAACATATTAGGATGCTGGCTCTGGGATTAAAGGGGCTTTGTTTTAGCCAAAATACCTTTAGATACTTGGTTACTCAGAGAATCTAAAGGACAAATTTTGTGGCCTTTGGTTACTATCTTAACAGCATGAAGATAATGTTAGAAAAGTTGTTTATTTTCCTTTTATTATGAGTTTCAATAAACTTTGAAGATTTTATTCACTTTATAACACCAGTAAGATTCTAGTTTACATTTTAGTTCCTTGGGTTTTTAAATTTTTAACCAGGATCTTAGTTGCAGTACTGTTTAAATCTATATTCACTTCTTCAATTTGTTCCATCATCCCTTTAGTTTGGACCTTCATCTTTTCTCACTTGAGCAAGCAACCTAAGATCTTTTTGCCTACAGTTTTGTTTCTCTTCAAATCATCTTTCATGACGCTGTCAAAATGATCTAAAATGCAGACCTGTCCATTTTATATTTAAAACTAGAGGCCCGGTGCACAGATTAATGCACTGGTAGGTTCCCTCAGCCTGGCCTTTGCCCTCTCACAATCCGGGACCCCTTAGAAGGTATTGGACTGCCAGTTTCAACCTGATCCCTACAGGCCAGGCCAAGGGTCTCTAGTATGCATATAAGATCTTTGGTTAATCTTTTCCCGCCCTTCTCTCTCCCTCCTTTCCTCTGAGATTCATCAGTCAGTTCCATGTTTCAATGCCTATGCATTGAATGTCCCTGGTGGTCATTGTATGTCATAACTACCAGTTGGACTGTTGCTTAGGCGCATATATATATATATATATATATATATATATATATATATATATATGA
>JAAGEH010000005.1:38097865-38255532 GCA_011751065.1 Lasiurus cinereus | reverse complement strand
CAGCCTCAGCGCGAGGGTCTCAGCCTCAGCCTCAGCCCCAGTACGAGGGCCCCAGCCTCAGCCTCAGCCTCAGCCTCAGCATGAGGGCCCCAACCTCAGCCTCAGCCTCAGCACGATAGCCTCAGCCTCAGCGCGAGGGTCTCAGCCTCAGCCCCAGCCTCAGCACGAGGGCCTCAGCCTCAGCGCGAGGGTCTCAGCGCCTGCAGCCTGGCCCCAGCGCCCCAGCCCCCCAGCCCCGTCCCTCTCCCCCGCGGGCGTTGCCAGCAGCGGGGACTCAGTCCAGCACTGGGAGAAGGACGGCGGGGCGCCGAGCGGAGCTCCGTTAGTCCGCGTTCCATGCCTGCGTTTCCCCATTGCGGGGCCCAGCCCGGCGCCCTGTGCTGCGGGGCACGTCCCCCCAGGCTCCGGGGCCTCGACTTCGCTGGCGAGCCCGCCTCCGGGCCGGGGACGCGGGCGGCTCCTTCCCCGGATCCCGGTCCCCCTCAGTCATTATTTCTTTAAATAGGTTTTCAGTATCTTGCTCTCTCTCTTCTTCTGGCACCCCCGCAATTCTGATGTTGGCACGCTCGAAACTGTCCCAGAGGCTCCCCACCTTATGTTCACACCTTTGGATTCTCCTCTCTTCTTGCCTTTTCAGTCGAATGTTGTCTGCCTCTTTATATTTCAAATTTTTTACTTGATTCTTGCCTTTCTCCAGTCCACTGCCAGGACTCTGTACAATATTCCCTATTTCAGTCAGTGTATGTCTAATTTCTATTTGGTCCTCTATCATCTCCAGTTGGACCTTTTCCATCCCTAGTTGGCTCCCCTGCATCTCTAGTATGTCCTTTTTCATATCCTCTTGGGTTTTGCTAAATTATCCATCTTTACTAACATATTCTTGAAAAACCCCATAAGCGTGATTTTGAACTCTATATCCAGTCTTTATTTTTTCCTCCGTTTCTTTTGTTTGTGATCCCTTCCCCTGTCTCGGCATCCTCACCATGCCGGGGAAACTTCTGTGTTGGATTCAGCCCTATAATAGCAGACGCAAAGCCGCAGAAGCCTCTGCTGAGCTTGGGAGGGGTGGAGTCTCAGGGCTTAAGGGACCGCCTTGCCTTCCAGTCGGCCCCGCCCTCCACGGCCCCCGAGTCTCACGTGACTGAATAATGGCTGGAGCGGTCCCTGTGCGCACGCGCACCCGCAGTCAGGCAAGATCTTTTAATGTGTCTTTAACTGGTTTTGAAGTGTGTGATGGTGCGTACCCATGAAGCAAAATTACTTTGCCATGTCTTCTGGCACATTCTGGTCGTTTCATAATCAAAGCATGGTTCAAATTGATTATTTGTTGTTGGTAGCGATCAGTATTAACAATCTCACCTGGTTTTAGAAGCTCATAATACACCACAAACGCAAAGCATTGTCTTCTTCTCAAAGCATATGGAATTCTCAAAATAAAATCATTTTTCCTCAAGAGTCACAATTCGATGCAAAAAGGACTTTCTTTCGTGCCATTGAAGCAACATTTTATTGATGATTTTTCTGTTTTCCATTTGTCTTTCATTCAGTTTATGTGGCACCCATTTTCCTTCCTTTAAAATTTTTTCCATTGCTTATAAATAATCAGAAATTGTTTGCTGAGCCATGTTTAATCTTTCTTCAAGTTGTTTTTGAGTTTGACATGCATCTTCATCCAATAATGCTTGTTAATTGTTGATCTTCAAACTTTTTCAGTTGACCTGGGCGTTCTGTGTCTTTCCCATCAAAATCATCACTTTTAAAGTATTTAAACCAGTGTTCACAAATACCTTGAGATGGAGCACGTTTATCATAAGCTTCCCGAGTATTCAGCAGCACTTTTCTTCAAAATAAAGTAATGAGTTAAAACTTCCCACAAATGCTCTTTTTTTTGGCATGAAATTTGACATTTTTAAGCGTAAAAATATCTATGATGTTAACATCTTTAGAAAATTTGACATATGAAGTTTTTAAGCTTGCTGTTAATACAACAAAATACCATACATATCAAATCGCATATATGTCAACATATGTGTAATTCCATCTATTGAAAAAAAATCTCCATTATTAACCAGTACACCTAGTAATTCTATCATCTGTCATTTCTGAGTCTGTTATTATTGTCTTTCTTCTGGATTTTAGGTTATATTTTCCTATCAGTGTTTTTGTTCTCAGTTGTCAGACAGCAAACTGAATACTTTTTTACTCTTCCCTAATTCTGTCAAGCTACACATTTTAGGGTTTATATGTTATGTAGGTTGTCAATCCCAGTGTTCTAGCAACCTATTGTATTTAACCTTGCTACTGCTAGTTCAAGCAGTGACATATAGTTGCATTCCTTTTTCTGTGCATTGGTCTTGCCATCTGTGAGTACAGCATTTTGTTGATCCTTGCACATATTCCATGAATTTGTCTCAACTCTGACTTTGAATCTGCTAAAAATTCAGTACACACTTTTGCGGGTGACTATTGTATTATAAAATAATATATTATTATTGTGAGCATATAGCAAATTATTTTTCCCCGAGTCAGGGATTATCTTATCAAGATAACCACACGTATTCACACATGAAGATATTCAAATACTTGAAGTTTATAGTGCTATAATGGAAACTAAGTACCACGAGACCCAGGAGATTATCCTAGCTCTATTATATACTTAGGGAATTAATGTCATCTACTTGGGGCTAATAATACTTGCTTGCTAAGGTAACCTAACAAGGAATGAACTAAGCAATATAATATATGTAAATATCCTATATAATAAAAGCCTAATATGCAAATTGTCCCCTTGGGCGGTTCTACTGGGAGTTCAACCGCTCACTATGACATGCACTGACCATCAGGGGGCAGTGTGGACCATGGTGGGCGTTGGTGATGTGGCGCCAATGAGAGGGGGACTGGGGCAGGATGGTGGAGCAGGTGAGCAGGTGGCGCCAGGCCAAAGTGGGTGCAAGCAGTGCCGCCACCCAACTCCCAGGCACTGAGGGAGCCAGGCAGGGGGCCCATTCCTGACTGATCGCCCCAGAGATGGTGCCTATGGGGGGCAGGGCCACTGCTCAGCTCCCAAGTGCTGAAGGAGCCAGGTGAGAGGCCCAGTTCCAATTGATTGCCCCACAGGCAGGATGGTGGAGCAGGCCACTGCAGGTTGCCAGGTGGGGCTGTGTGGATGCGAGCTGGGGTTCGATCCCTGCAGGCCACTGTAAGGGATCCCACCCATACACAAATTTTTGCACCGGG
Organism: Lasiurus cinereus; assembly: GCA_011751065.1. Classification (NCBI taxonomy): domain Eukaryota; kingdom Metazoa; phylum Chordata; class Mammalia; order Chiroptera; family Vespertilionidae; genus Lasiurus; species Lasiurus cinereus. The sequence continues at coordinate 38,252,295 of JAAGEH010000005.1, read as the reverse complement.
CCTCTAGGTTATATATATAAAAAGCCAGTTACCTGAATGCTGAAATGATCAGAACGGCTGGAATGACCGGTCACTATGTCAGCCCCCTCAACCCTGATTGGGGGAGGGGCCAGACAGCCTCTCATGACCTCTCCCCTGGGCAGCCCAGCCCCCACTCAGCCCCCCTGCCCCGATCAGGGTGGGGTTAGCTGGCCAACCACCTGTGACCCCTCCCCCTGGCCAGCCCTGCCCCCAATTAGCCATCCTCACTTCAATCAGGGGCGGGACCTGCCTGCCAACCTCCTACAGTCCTGTCTGAGTTCCCCCTCCTCCCTGCCTGGCCAGCCTGGCCCTGATCAGGCCATGATCGAGGGCAAGGCTGATAGCCCACCTCCCACGGCCCTTTCCCCCAGCCGGCCCCACCCCCAATTGGCCCCCATTGGGCTGGTTGGACCCCATCTGTGCACAAATTCATGCACTGGGCCTCTAGTTTTATAAATGATCTTGGACATCTGCTTTTGTTATGGTGCTGATTGAGAGTCCTTGTGATGATGGCACAGGTGGTGGTGGTGGTGGTGGTGGTGGTGGTGGTGGTGGTGGTGGATTGCAGAAGGAAGATATTGCTAGTACTTTTTCAGCATCACATTTTCATAGCTAACAAGATCTTTTCTCCAGAATATGTCTTTAATTTAAAAATAATAATAGCTGTTCTAGGAGCACTCATAAGTCTTTGTATATCCAAAAGTTGGTCTAGAGAATGTAAAGAGGCAGAAAAATAGTATTTAGTAATTTACTAATAAACACAAATTTAAGGCATTTGCAAATGCAGTTGTATCTTCTCACCATTACCTATAAATAGTTCATTAGGCCTGAAAGCTTTATTGCTTGACCATGATTCTGTAGATCTTTCCCCTTATGTCAATAGTAGATGTATGTACCTTATGTCAATATGCTGTATATGTATATACCTAGGTCAATATGCTGACCAACTAAAATCCACTTAATATCCTTAATTTAGGTATATTTAAAAATCTTAGTTTTAAAAATTATCTTTTTCTTTGGCTTTTCTGAGCAACCAAATTTCAACTTACGACTTGGTTAAAATATTTATTGCTGTTATGCACTTTCTGAACAAATAGAAAAAAATCTCTGATCTTTATAGAAACACATGACTATAGTTATCAGTTGTGTATTCTATTTGCTATTATGTTAGACCTTGGAATTTTTTACCTCTGTATTGAAAGTCAGTAAGAAAAAGCTCTTATGAAATTAATGTTCCCCTAAAAAAATAGAAATGCTTCTTCCTTATCATTTAAAAAATATTTATTGTACATCTACTATAGAACTTATAAAATATAATGTTTTAATAGAGTTGTAAAAATTTTAATATAATTATTACTTTCAGGAAAGTAAAGGCTCAGCATTAATATCTAAAAATACTATAAACATTATGTTGATCTTAAAATAATCGTTTTCATTTTTTTAATTTAAACCTCCAGTAATTTAAACATCAAAATATAAATTATTTGAACTAACCATAATGGTTATTTTCCCCTAACTTATTTATGTACAAATAGGAAAAAAGCTTGTTATAAAATTACATAAGGTAAATGAAAATAAAAATAATAAGCTTAAAGCAAGGTTGTATTTAATGGAGTTAAAATCAAAGTAAGCTCTACTTGTATATTTACCTAATAATATGACTGGCCTAAGGAGACATGAGTTTTCTAGAAATAGTACCATTTCTTTATGAGTTTCAGCATAGAGGGAAAGTTGTGTTTTCTACCTTTGATTTTATATGTAAAAATGAAATTGATTTTTACTGCTTTTAGTGGACCTCTTCTGTCTTTTGTTAAGAGCACTTCTGAGTTCAAGTTAGACTTATAATATTGTTAAGTTGCCTCAAGCTGCATATTTGCTAAAATGATTAATATTTCATATATCATATGCATGGAAGATTGGTGTTTAATTCACTAAATTACAGTTAAATAAAGGTAATTTTATTTGAGTTTTTAATCTAGTGATCTGTAAAAATTAGATACGGTTAACTAAGATCTAATGGGAAATATGCTTGTTTTCAGTTTGGGTATTTTTAAGATAAAATAATATTCTTGCTTCTTATTAATCCAGTAGATGTATATAAAGGTAACCATTGATTATTTCATTCATTCATTGAACAAAAATGCATAGAACACCTACAATATAGCAGGTATTTCAGTTTGATTAATTTGCTTCAGTGTAATAAGTTGTGATTTTGGCTTTGTCAATAGCAAACATTACTGTGGCCATGATGACTTTGCAGTCTCCGTAGCTTTCTTTTGATGGGCTGCTCATTTTAATGGAAATAATTTGTTACTCCAAATGCGTTACGTAAGAGTAATTATTAGCTCTGTACCAAAGAGCCAGGATTAGCTTTTTATACAAATATATATCCCATATAACTTTATGATTGAAGATGATGCATGAATGCTTCTAAGATCTCATCTAAACATACCGTTCCTTTAAAAATCTGTCAAATTTATTGAGTATATACTGAAGAACATATGGTAATAAAAGGTTAAATATTAATAATATATATGTAAACATGTATATGTAGTATATACGGTTTATATGTGTGATATATATACATTATTATATAAAATGTAATAAAATCCTGAGTTAATCCATATAAACTTAAAATCTTGTCATTAGGTTAAATACACTAAAACTACAGGAAATTGGTAGCTAGAGCACCAAGGCCAAAATTAATCTCTTTTAACTTTTTAACATCTTTATAGTCAAATGGGTCACTCATTTGTGAAGAGGCTGGGGGCAGAAAAAGAATGACAGAAATTCGTAAAGCACCAAAATCAAATTCTCTCTCTCTCTTTCCCTTTCACCTCCTCCCTTCCACTCTCTTAAAAATATCAATGGAAAAATATAGCTTCAAGTAAAGATTAACCAAAACAAAACATAAAACACCCACATTATGTTTTGTAGACTTAATACCTCAAAATTATATGGGCTAACTAAAAAAAAAGATTACTAGGTATCATACCAGACCTTCTGAATCAAATTTTTTAGATACAGAATTCAGGATTATGCATTTTTAGGAACACTAAAGTGTAAGAACCATTACACTACACTGTATTGCTACATGGTTTAGGTATAGAAAGCCAAATAATAAAAACTGAGGGTTGAGAGGATGAAGAATATTTCTGATATTAGGAATGATGCATATGAAGTCATGGAAGTGTGAATAGTTTATATGGACTGGAAGTATTGGTAATACTTGGAAACATAGGTTGTGATATAGAGGACTTGGAGTATAAAGTAAAGATTAGGACAGGGCCTTAGAAAAGAAGGAAATCCCCAATAGATTGAACAAAGTTGAGTGCCAACTTACCCTGCTCCATTAACACCTGTTCACACCTGGTTATCTTAGTGCTGAAACATTTTCCTTAATTAAACTGTGTCTTTGAGACTGGATATTCTTTTTACTCATAGTTGTGTTCCTATCTATTAGCCTTGTCTCTAGTACATACAGACCCTTGATAAATGTTAAAATATCTCACTTTTAGTTTTGCGCAGTGGCAGTATCGTAGCCAGTGAAATTTATCCAAGGCGCAATTATTGCTAATTAAATATATATTTCATTTTTTCTCTTAAAACTCTTAGAAGGCCCAAACTGGGCTGGAGTACTTTCTGGGCCAACTTTTATCAATTTGAGAGCCTTGAGCATCATCAGCTTCCCATCTAGGCCCACAATCCAATTTAAGCTTTGACTTGCTTCCATAAACCAACCATTGAAGTTCACACAACCTCAAATCTTGAGTCTTTCTAGCTGACCCTAGAAGAAATCTGCCAGGAAGATATCACAGCCTCTCTTCCCTTCTGCTCAGCAGTGCTGATAGAGTGCTCAAAAACTTGATCTCAATCCTGGGCCCAGCTACCTTTCCCCTCCACCAGAGCACTACCCCAAGAGCAGGACAGACAGGAAACCAACAGAGGCCATAGGAAAAGACAAAGTTATTTCAATTCTGAAAAGACAATTTAGTCGGAGATCCTTCTGTCACAGTACATATTATAAAAATAACTTCAGGCTTAAATTTGAATGCTGTCATTTTTTTAATCATTCTGGGAACTATCCAGTTAGAAAAGCAGCTTTCTTTTGGTCCTTCTCAACTTAGAAACTTGTCCCTCAGCCCTGGTACCATCCTTCCTCTGCACTAGAAGAATTCTTCCAATTGCAAGAGAAAAAGGAAATCTAACAAGAAGGGCAATGAGGAAGGATATTGGCATTTTCTGAAAAACGCTCCTAATACTGTGGTTTAATGAAGGCTTGTCTTCCTCAGAGGATGGAGATCAGTTTGGATGCAAACATTAATGTACATATTGCCTTGAACAGAGAAGAAGCTTTCTAAGAACTTAACACAGTGAGGAATGGTCAGTTTTAGCATTAGATTTATACCTAAGAATCATATCAGAAAATAGATTTGATTCCATTTTAGTGCCAATACCAAAGTGTTCCACTGGTAATTTTAGGATCACTGTGGGGCAAGCTGCAATGTTTCTGGAATACAAGTTATCTTTTCCTTTTGTCAGTCAGATCTGTCTTTCCTCCCTTTCCATGTTACCTGCAATTCATAAGTTAGCTATGTAGATTGTACACCTGATTTCACTTGCTTTACTTATTTTATTCATTAGCTATTCTTTGGCACCTGCATGTGTGTTTTAGAATTCTGTGGTCAACTATAAGATGGGATCCATTGTTAAGAAATTGAAAAAAAAAAACTGTGGGAAAGTAAAAATAAACTTTGTTTAAATAAAACATGATTATTATAAAGCATATGTTAGTAAATATTTTTTGCTCCAGAACAATGATCTTATTATTTCCAGTTAAAGGAATTTCTGCCTGTTATTTCAGTGGTCTTTAGTGCAAGTTTAAAGGGAAGGAAAAACTCAAAAGATCTAATGATAGGGCATATCCTTCTAGAAAAAATAAAGAAAAACAAAACTAGATGTCAGGATTGGAGTAGCTGATTTCTTTTTCTCTAAGTATTTTTTTCATTTGCTTGTTGAAATCCATGATTATTACATGATCTATGTTGCAGATTTTTATACTTTGCAGTATAGAATGCTCCAGGATTTGAGTCATTGTTATTCAAACAGTATTTGCCCAGTCAGTTTGTTTAGCTAAAATAGATATTATTTACCTGCCTCTTTCTGTATTTATGTGTTTACTTGGTTGTACAATTTTGTCACTCTATTTATAGTTCTATCCATATAAAAACCCAATTATGAGTTATTTTAAATGAAAGGTGAATTTTTAATATTGTGCTTTGTTTAGTCAGTATAAAGTAATTTTTATATGATGTTTTACAGTTCTAAGGCATGTCAAGTAGCTTTTAAATCCATTCCCCACACCTAAATGCAAGTGAGAATTGTACATTTTTCTGCTTGTCATCAACTGTCTCTTCTCCATAGTCTTATCCATGTTTCACTAAACATGTCCATCTGTTGTGTCTTATTAAGATTGTGTACACCCATCAGCTTCACACTTTTAGAGAAATCTAGTATAAATGCTTTGTAGGGAATATGACTTTATGTTTCACATGAGGTATAATTTCCCTCCCCAATAAAGACTTTTTCACTATAGACACAGACCCTTTAGAAGATAATTTTGAGGATGAGATCTGATTTTCAAATACTAATTCCTTTTAGAGAAAATTTATTTAAAATACTTGTACTCTGTAAATGTTTATCAAGGAACTGAGAGAACTCATTGTCCAATATTGATTATTACAGCTCTGGTTATGCTTCTGTGGACCAAGGTCATCAGCAAGAAACATATTTACATTGCTTTTAACCATTTTTCTGTTACTAATAATTCTAGGTATTCATTTATTAGAGAATATGTTATTTTTTCAATTTACCAAGAAGGTTTAACATCCTAAATGCAATCATATGCAAATAATTTTATTCACCATGGTCAAATACTGATAGGCCTTGCCATAAGGATACTGTCCTGATTGTTATATAATTTCAAGCTGGTTTGCTACCCATTCTCCAGTTGTACAACTCACCTTTTTTATTTGCTGTGAGAGTAACTGACATAGTAGTTGTCACCACTTAAAAATCTCTTTTTAGAGAACCTCATTTATGGGAGGAAACAGGGACAAGTTATTTATAATGCAAAATAACATATTTAATTTGTTTCTGAGATGCATTTGTTAACATTTTTGAAATGTTTAATCTGAAATTTATTAGTGCCTCACACTAATAAATGATCCTTATTATTAGTGATTTTGACATTCTAAATAAAACAGTTATGTTAAAACACTGACTTGAATTGATTGAGCTAGTTGTCCAATCAATTCCCTTTGAATTTCCTTACTTTTCTCAGAAACTTTTATTTCTCCCTCAATGTATTATCATATACATTTTAATTGTGTTTTATACTCTAAACTAGATGTTTGGGTAACTCAAATTCTCTTTAAGAGAGAAATAGAAATCCTTTATAAGGTCTTTCCTGTTATTTTAACCTAAAGATAGAAAGAGAAACCTCAGGGTCCCTTTTGTTCTCTAATAGCCTAAGGATATATTTAGGCAAATATTTATTGAACATCTATTTCTTATAAGTCACTCTTAGTGCTATAGACTAAAAGTTGAGGAAGATGTGGTTTTTCTGCTTTCAAGTTGGTTGGACTCGTGAGACATATCATATAACAGTGACAAAGCTTAAAGAGCTAGGCAGGATTTTTTTAAATGAGATGGCAGTTGAGTTGGAACTTGAAGGACCTATTAAAAGAATCTAGTCTCTGGGGGGGTGGGGGGAGAGAGAGAGAGAGAGAGAGAGAGAGAGAGAGAGAGAGAGGGAGAGAGAGAGAGAGAAAGGAACATCAATGATGAGAAAGAATCATTGATCAGCTGCCTTCTGCACAACCCCTCCTGGGGATCGAGCCTGCAACCCCAGGAATGTGCCCTTGATCAGAATAGAACTTGGGACCCTTCAGTCTGCAGGCCAATGCTCTACCCACTGAGTCAAACTGGCTAGGGCTGTGTTTACATTTTTAAACCAGGCAAATTATTCAGATGATACAAACTCAACAGTTTTCTGGAGTCCCTGTTCTCATATTGTGAACAGACATATTTCACTAATTTAGATGTAGTACTCTCGATGAGAAGGCTCAGGTTGAAAAAGGCTAGTCTTACCAATCCAACATCTAGGCAGTGTGGCCAGTTTCAACTCATGTTTCCCTAATTTGATGTATGTTGTGATCCAGGGGGAATGAGGGGAAGTTTATATTTGAACTGTCTGTGGGGCAGGGTGGAATAGGAATTGCTTAAGTAGTGGAGTGATTAGGCTACAAGGTGTCTCCATAAGTTCATGCATCATAGAACTTTCTTTTACCCATGAGTGATCATACTAACTATAAGTCATTTATATCTATACATTAAAACAGATTCCTCAATTAGGCAATATTTGGTTAGCTACGCTCAAGTTATTGTTTATAAATAATAAAACTGCATTTCCTTAAAAATAAAAATAAAAATTTTTAAAAAAAGGACCTGGTGTCTGACTGATACCTTTGTATAGTACTAGTATTGCTGCTGATTTTGCTGATAAACTCCAATTTTGGCTGCATTCTATCTATCTGTTTTGGTAAAGTATAATCAACTTGGTAGTTCTTAAAATGATTTAGTGTATATTTACTCTGATCCATTCATATACTGATTTTATTAATTAGAAAATGCTGCTATTTCTAAAAATCTATTACTCCTTTGTACTGCCTAAAAGGGTGGAAGAGAGTTTAGTTGCAGATGAAGGTAAGAGCATGAACTAAAGTACAGAATTAGAAAATTATGAGATTTATATGGAGAACAGAGCAGTTCAGCTTGACTGAAGCAAATTGGGGAGGAATGGTAGATAGTAGGAGGAGATAATAATAGGAAGAGATAGTAAAGGCATAAAAGATGGACTAAAACTATATATTATGAAAATTCTGTATGCTAACTAAGCTAAGAGTTAATATGGGCTTAATGCTATAACCATGGAAGAGCTATTGAGAATTTTTGAGTAAAGAAATGACATATTCAGAGTTCTGTTTTAGAAAAATTAATTTGTATTGAAATTGGGAGATCCTAGAGCCATGGTGATTAACTTGACAGGTATTACAGTAAACCAAGTGAAATGTACTCAGGACTAATATAGGGTAATATTAGCAGAACTCAGGGTGGGGAGGAGAGAAAGGAAGAAAGAGGCACCAGATGTGATAGAAGTTGCAGAGAGCAAATGTCAAGCCCTGGCATTCTTTTTCAAAAGAATAAGAATAAATGAAAGATAAAAGTGTGTCTAGAAAGGATTTCAAAACCTAATGCTGGACTTGAATACCTTTTTGCTATGTATAGAACATCTTTGAAACTTACATGATTTATTCTCTTTTAGTGGCCAATTTGCTAGATACTGATTATGTGATTATTTTGTTCAGTTTTTATTTGCTTTTATAATCTCACTTAGAGGCCCGTTGCACGAGGAGATTCATGCAATAGACCTTCCTTCCTTGGCTTCCAGCACTGGTTTTCCTGCAGCACCCGGGACCCAGGCCTTCGCTCTGGCCAAAGTATTCCTTCTTTGTCTTTGCTGCAGACTCCAGCCAGAGTCTGCCGTTTTCGTCTTTGATGCTTTGCTGCAGACTCTGGCCGGAGTCTGCCGTCTTCATCTTTGCTACAGACTCGGGCTAGATTCTGCTGTCTTCATCTTTGCTGCAGACTCCAGCTGGAGTCTGCAGTCTTGTCTTTGCTGCAGCACTCTGCTCCTTCACTCCCTTCCCTCACTCTCATAGCAGGCGTCCTTCCCTGCATGGCCACTCCCACCTGGAGCAGCTGAGTGGCCACCCCTGCCTGGAGCAGCTGGGTGGCCACCATCTTTGGCCTTCTAATTTACATACTCACTCTGATTGGCTGTGGACATAGTGGAGGTATGGCCAATTTAGTATTTGTCTATTACTAGGTAAGATTTGTATAATTTTACTATCATTGGAGCCATTCTTTCATCCCTCATTTTTGACCCCTTTGATTTGCAATTTTATTCTAATTTTACTTTCCCTTTTCCATCTATTCTCATGTGTCCTAAGACAGGACTTTTTATAGAGAACACACTCAAGCTAACGCTTGTGAAGGGAAATGCAGTTTAAGGTTACAGAGATTCCTCATGGAAATTCATAGGTAAGAAAAGCTTAGTTAGGCATCATGGGATATCTTGAAAGCTAAAACAATGTCTTTCTTGAAGGAATAGTCTTGTTTTTTCTAATGGCTTCTCTACTTCTTGCTACACATCTCTATTCCTATTCTCTCCTCTAGCTGGCTTCCTCTGTCTACTTATTCTTTTTATAATGGCTCATAGGATTTCCCTATTTTTATATACTCACTAGAGGCCTGATGCATGAAGATTCATGCAAGAATGGACCCTCCTCATCCTGGCTGCTGGCACCACCTTTGCTCTGGCTGAAGCTACCTTTCCCCTCTGACCCAGAGCCGCCTTTCCCCTCCAGCCCAGAGCTGCCTTTCCACCTTCCCATGCTGCCCAGAGGCCTGGAGCAGCTGGGATGGTGTGGAACACTCCAGGCCGCTCGGTGCCCATGAATGCAAATTAACCCACCATCTTTGCTGGGTTAATTTGCATACTCACTCCTGACTGGCTGGTTGGCATCATGAAGGTACAGTCAGTTAACATGTTACTCTTTTATTAGGTAGATTCAGTTCAGTTCCTCACAACTAAAAGGCAGTTTCCCTCTGAGTCTCAGCCATAGATACCAAAAAAAGGAATCAGATTCACCGAATTCACTCAATCCAAGTCATAGTATCATATCTGATACAGCAATCTTTCAGCTACAAGTACTAAAATCCTGACTCAAATTGTCTAAAAAATGAGGAAATGTAGTATCCTATATAATAAAGAGGTAATATGCAAATTAACCCTCACATTGTAATGCCGTCACAACATGCTCCACACATTGGCCGCTGCAGTACCCTTGGCCTCATGGGGTGGGGGAGGGTGGGAGGCCCAGCAGCTGCTCCGCGTGCCTGCTGCCAGAGTTTCCTCAGCCCCATCAGGGGGTGATGAGGCCAGCAGGGGAGAGCAGTTGGGACCATCAAACCAGCAGTGGGGGGCAGTTGAGGGTAAGATCAAGCCAACAGGGGAGAGCATTTGGGGGCAACCATGTTGGCAGGGTAGGGCAGTTGGGGGCTATCCAGCAAGCAGGAGAGGGCAGTTGGGGGTTATCAGGCTGGCAGAAGAGGACAGTTGGGGGCAATTGGGCCAGCAGGGGAACAGTTAGGCATCAATCAGGTCAGCAAGAGTAGAGTTAGAGAATGATCAGGCTGGCAGGCAGAAGCAGTTAGGGGCAATTAGGCAGGAAGGTAGATGAGTGGTTAAGAGTCAGCAGTTCCTGACTGTGAAAGGGATGTCCGACTGCTGGTTTAGGCCTGATCCCTGTGTTATCAGGCCTAAAACAGCAGTCAGGCATCTCCCAAGGAGTCCCAGATTGGAGAGGGTGCAGGCTGGGCTGAGGGATACCCCTCCCCCAGTGCACAGATTTCGTGCACCTGGCCTTTAGTCTCCCAGAAGAAGGGCAGTCTTTAGAGTTGGTTGATTGGTTGGTTGGCTCAACGGTGTCATCAGAAAGCTGGGACTCTTTGTATTCCTTCATTCTACTGTCCTCAAGATTGGCTTTATCCTTAGTAAAATGGCTATAGCCCTTTCTTCCTGCTGTGCCTTTTTTCTTAGGAGTGAGAAAACTTTTCCTAAAAATCTTTCTGGAAATGACTAGATTCCCCCATCATGTTTTATTGATCAGATTTGCAGTTAGAGATTTTTGGGGGCTTAATAAACTCTGTTGGTAAGAAGGAGAAGCCACCAGAATATACCATTCTAAATACTTCACTGGCAAGGGGAATGGGATTACACAGTGACTAAATCATGCTGGTCTCTGAGGTTGGGATGGAGGGCATTTTCCTCTGCAGTCAGTTAAGCCTTATCTGGAGAGTGGAAAGGAGTGACATTCTATTGATGGAGACCCAGAAAAGTTCTTCTGTTCAAGGATACATGTCCATCTAAATTGGTGGATAAGAGGGAGAATCCAAGATGGCGGCATAGGTGAGCACCTAAACCGCTGCCTCGCAAAACAATTTCAAAACTACAACTAAAAGACAGAATAGACATCATCCAGAACCACAGGAAAGCTGGCTAAGTGGAAATTCTACAACTAGAAGGAAAGAGAGGGGCTCACGGAGACCCAGAAGAGCTGCAAAAAGCCAAGGTACAGAGATGTGCGTGTGGAGAGAGCAGGCTGGCTTCCTCTGACAGGAGGGAGATGGGAGACTTCCAACTGCACTGAACCCCTTATGCTATGGTACTGAACCCCAGGTCTGACCGAAACTCATAAAGTTTGGACTGTGAAAAGAGAGAAGTGCACGGAAATTTAGGGGAGCCATGAAAGGGCAGAAGTCTGCGGGCACGCACATCACTATGCGCAGAGGACAGACTGCTGATTGTGCCGCTGGCTTGTGGGCGGGAGACAGAGCCTACAGACTGCGCCACTTGTAACTCCAGTAAACCCCAGTTTTGGGTGAGACCCTGGGGATTCAGACACATGTGATCCCGGAGCGCAGGGGAGCCAGAAAGGCAGCGGTCTAGAGGCACTGCACTTGCGCACAGGGACCGTTCCAGCTATTACCCAGAAACACGTGAGACACAGGGGCTGAGTAGGGCAGGGCTGACTGGAAGGCAAGGCAGTCGTTAAGCCCTGAGACTCCACCCCTCCCAAGCTCAACAGAGAGGCTTTTGTAGTTTTGCAAGTCTTGTACCATAAGGTTGAACATAACACAGAAGTTCTCCCCGCATAGTGAAAATTCGTAGACAAAGGAAGAGATTACAGACAAAAGAAATGGAGAAAAACAAACAACTGGATATAGAGTTCAAAACAACGCTTATAAGGTTTTTCAAAAATTTCCTAGAAAAGATGGATAAATTTAGTGAGACCCAAGAGGAGATGAAAAAGGACCAACTAGAAATTAAACATACACTGACTGAAATAAAAAATATTATGCAGAGACCTAACAGCAGACTGGAGGAAGGCAAGAGTCAAGGCAAGAATCAGAAAACACTCAAATGGAAATGCAAGAAGAAAAAAGAATCCAAAAATGTGAAGATAATGTAAGGACAACTTCAAACGTACCAACATCAGAACTGTGGGGGTGCCAGAGAAAAGAGAGAGAAAGATACTAAAAACCTATTTGAAAAAATAACGACTGAAAACTTCCCACACCTGGTGAAAGAAATAGACTTACAAGTCCAGGAAGCACACAGAACCCCAAATAAAAGGAATCCAAAGAGGACAACACCAAGACACATTATAATTAAAATGCCAAAAACAGAAGACAAAGAGAATATTGAAAGCAGCAAGAGAAAAACAGTTAATTACCTACAAGGGAGCACCCATATGACTGTCAGCTGATTTCTCAACAGAAACTATGCAGGCCGGATGGGAGTGGCAAGAAATATTCAATGTGATGAATAGCAAGAAACTACAACCAAGAATACTCTATCCAGCAAAGCTGTCTTTCAAAATTGAAGGGCAGATAAAGAGCTTCACAGATAAGAAAAAGCTAAAGGAATTCATCAACACCAAACCAGTATTATATGAAATGCTGAAAGGTACTCTTTAAGAAGAGGAAGAAGAAAAAGGTAAAAGATAAAAAAATTATGAATGACAAAAACATATCAACAAGTGAATCTAAAAATTAAGTGAATTAAAAATTTGGTGAACAGAATAAACTGGTGACTCTAATAGAATCAGGAGCACAGAAAGGGAGTGGACTGATAATTCTCAGGGGGGAAAGGAGTGAGGTGGGTGTGGGGAGAGACTGGACAAAAATCATACACCTATGGATGAGATCAATGCGCGGGGAGGTAAGGGTAGAGGGAGGGGTGGGAGCCGGGTGGAGGGGAGCTAAGAGGGGGAAAAAAGAGAAACAAATGTAATAATCTGAACAATAAAGATTTAATTTTTAAAAGGAAAAAAATGAACTGGAAAAAAATAAATTGGTGTATAAGCTCTTTCTTTAAAATAATAATTACTGTGAGAGTTCCTTGTGAAGAAATTTCAAGTTCTATCAGGATGAAAGTTTACTACTATTATCTTTGGGTGAGGTATGTGCCCCTTTACCCAGTTAGCTCTGGCCTGGATAGGAAGTATAGCATATAGTCTGTATATAGTATAAAACAAAGCTATTTTGTAGTAAAAGTGAGGACTCTTTCAAACGGGCATGGCAGACAGGTACTCTGAAATATGACTAGTGGGTACCTCTTTTGGATTATTTTCTGAATTCTTACAAACACAGTGCTTCCTCAGAGATTTTCAGTAATGAATACATTGATTTCAGTGAAATAGTGCTTCTTATTGTCATTAAAAACATTGAGCATCCAGTGTCATTACATGTTTGCAAAGTTTGAAATATAATTTAAAGGAAGTCCCTTGTTCACAATGAGCATACCATATAAGATTATAGTATCAGTAGAGACATTCTTTCCAACACTGAACCTAATAGATTTAATATCCAAGCTGCATTATCTAATAGGATTTTCAGGAGTAATTTCTAGTAAGGAGTGTCCACTTTGCATGACCTGAATTTTGCCGAATTTGTACCTACTAATGATTAAGATGAATCTAAAAATACTGAGTGTCTACTATGATACTCTCTCTTTGCTTGATACAGTATGCAGACAAAAGATTCAAAATATAGCATATGTTTGTTAAGAACAAGACTGTGTTCAAAAGGAAAACTAAAGTAGGTTAGAAGCCCAGAAAGGCTCTTCTTTTCAGAGGCTATCTAGAAAGTACATATACCTGTGGGGGATTTTTGGTTTTGCTTAATAATCTTTGTTGGTAAGAAAGAGAACCCATAGAATATAGATGAAAGATGGAGAAATGAAGCAGGAAGGGTGCCAAAGACAACTGTATTCTTTCAATTTTTCTTGGAGCCCTGCTGGCCACTTTTGTAAGTGGTCTTCGATACTTCTATTGCCTACAGCATATTTCACAAAAACTGAGTCCTTGACCTGCTCCTTGAAAAAGGATTCATTCCGTTGTCACAGACAGTGGGAAATATGAAATTCTTCTCCTGGAGATTTACACTGTATACTCATAAAGACTAGAAGTTCTGTGGTAAAGGCACACAAACTTGTTGAACACTATAGTTTCCAAACTTCCTTAATCATCAAGTCTCTCTTCTCATATAATGTATTAAATCTGACTCAGCATGCTGAAGAACTGCTGGGCTCAAAGAGGGGTGTTCTTGAGTAGAGGAATAAGCATGTTTTAGTAAGAATAATCTTGTGGTATGTAGATGAATTGGGGACAAAGAGATTGGAAGCATAAAATCCTGTTTGGAAGCTGTTGGAATAATTTAGTATTAAAAAAATGTCTCAGATTGGATAATAGTGAATATTTATTTATTCACTAATTCAACAAATATATATTGAGCCACTATATGCTAAGCATTGTTCTAGATCCAGATGATACAGAAAAAAAAAACATTCAAGTCTTTGTTCACATGGAGTTTATTTATATCCTAAGAGAGGAAGAAGTAGTACAGTAAATAAATATACATAATAACAAGTGGCAAAGAGTGCTAAAAAGAAAAATAAACAGAGAAGTGGCAAGGTAAAGTCTCTGGGCTAGAGGGAGGCCTTTCTGAGGAGGGAACACGAAAGAGAGACCGGAGTTAGATTAGGAAGCAGTGTGAATACCTAGACAGAGAGAAGAGCAATACAAAAACTTAGAAGTAGGAAACCAGTGTGGCAAGATGAGAGTAAGGTAGAAAATGGTAGGCCATGGGGAAAGGGAGTTACGGAGAGGCCCGGAATGGGTAAGATCAGGTAAGGCTGAATCAATCATGTAAAGACTTTGGATTTTATCCTGAATGAAACTGGAAGCCATGGAGAGTTTTGAGCAGAGGAGTGACATAGTTTTTAAGTTATCACTCTGACTTCTGTCTGAAGAATAGACTGGAATAGAGTTGGAGTGGAAACAAGGAGACTAGTTAAGACTACTGCCAAGTTCCAAACAAGAAATGATGGTGGCTTGGGTTTGGGAGGTAGTGATGAAGGTGGTAGGTAGCCAGATAAATTTTGGAGTTAAGAATTGACAATTTCTATTGATGATGCCATGTGCCAGGTTTTATTTTAAGTGTGTAACCCTAATTATTTCACCTCCATAGAAAACATCTTTAACCCCCTGGCAAGGAGACACCTGATTGGTGGTGTTGCTCTTACATCAATCAGGGGCAAAGCAGATGTAGAGTCCTTAGTTCATCCTAGCTTGATGACTGTGTCGGTGGCCAGAGCTGTTTCATGCCTGAGGCACATGAAGAAAAAAAAGAAAACAGCTTTCATTGTTTATAGCTGAGAAGATTAAAGCACAGAAAAGTAGCTTGCCCAAGTTCACATAGCTAATAAGTGGAGGTACTGAATTTGGAACTGGACATTGTAACTTCAGAGCCTGTGATCTATCCATTATGCAATTCTACCCCCACCTTCCCTAAGGAAGAATCAGAGGAAAACCCTGGGCCAGTACCAGGCAAACACATTTATATTTTCTGCCTTTCACTTTCTGTAATGCAAAATTCATAAGAAATCAAAGTTTTTCTCCTTTAACTTGCTTTTAAAGTGTTTGAGCTAGTTCTGCATAACCTTGTCCTTTGTTTTTCTGTGAAACTTTTTTGAAAGACTTGAAAATCATATTTTTCAACACAGTAAAAGGTTGAGGCAGCATAAACTGGTACTGGGTAGACGGGAATGTGGGAGAAGGTGAGATAAGATCCTAGGTTTTTTTATTTGTTTGTTTTTTGTGGTTACTTCTGACAGTTCTTTGAAACATTCCCTACACACGTTCATATCCCCCCTCCCGCCCCCCTCTCTCTCATTCACTCTCTCTTCCTCTCTTCCCCTCCCCACCTCTCAATGGGATCAATGACAGGATGCCGTAAGCTGCCTTTCATTGCCCTGTTCACAGTAGCCTAACTTGTGAGTGATTCTGATAGGTATGATTGGAACAGGCGAACTCCTAGGCTGCTCATTACCTTACTTTATCTTTTCCTTTTCCTTCGTTGGCTCAAGGCTTCAGAGAGCTTTATGGGAGAGAGGAAACAGTCTTCGAATTTACACATTTAAAATTTTTTTTCTGGTTTCTGGTCTGGCACATAAGGAACTTGGAAGTCATCACCTCATCCTAACAACAAATAAAAAGCTGAACAAACTAAAGCATCAGCAGTCACAGAGCAAACTGCTGCCCTCCAAATTGGAAAGATGGACAGGCAAATGCAGAGAATCACATCTTACCAGAGCAGGAGCCTACAAGTAGAGACCCCTGCAGGAACCAGTACTGAGAAAAGGAAACCTGAATGAATAGTTGTGGGAAGCTCAGTGTGGATGAGTCTGAGAGTTAAAAACTGCAGAAGAGTGTGGCTGCACACTTTTGTGAGTTTTAGAGCTAAAAAATGCTTCCCTTTCTCCCATATCTCCTCACCATACCAGTAAAGATAATTTACCAGAGTTCCTTTACCCAGTACATCATGACCAGCTTTAAACAAAAAATTACAAGGTATATTAAAAGATACAAAACACAGTTTGAAGAAACAGATCAAGCATCAGAACCAGACTCAAATAAGACAGGGATGTTAGGATTATCAAAGTGGAAGCCTAAAACAACTATGTGCTAAGGACTCTAATGGAAAAAGTAGACAACATGTAAGAACAGATGAATAATATAAAGCAGAGCTGGAAATTCTAAAGAGTCTAAAATAGAGATCAAAAACACTAACAAAAATGAAGAATACCTTCCTTTGGTGGACTTACTAGTATATTGAACATGGCTAAGGAAAGAATCTCTGAGGATATGTTGATAGAAACTTCCCAAACTGAAAAGCAAAGGGGGAAAAAAGTAGAAAAAATGGAATAGAATGTCCAAAAACTGGAAACAAATGGTATAACGTGATCGGGAAGGAGGAGAAGAAAGGAATGGAAGCAATATTTGAAGTATTAATAACTGAAAAATTTCCCCAAATTATGTCAAATCTTAAACCACAGACAGATCCAGGAAACTCAAGGAACACCAAGCAGGATAAGTGGTCTCTAAAAACTTACTGAGGCATAGTGTATTCAAATGGCAGGAAATAAAAGATAATGAAAAATCTTGAAAGAAGCCAGAGGGAAAATATCTTACCTGTAGGGGAGCAAAGAATAACATTTGCCTCTCAGAAACCAAGCAAGTAAGAAGTAAGTGGAATAAAATATATAAAGTGTTGAGAGAAATATTTTTCTCCATTTGCATTGGCTCTAATCTAACCACACAATCAATGTTAAATTAAATCTGACCCTTCTCCCACAATTCATTGAAGCTCTTTTCTTAAAAAAAAAATTAGGGTTAAACATTTAAAATAAAACCTGAAGAGATCCAGATACTGTACGAATTTCATCGACTTGGAGATGCACCAGGAATGCTGTGAGTCAGGTGTAGACCAGGGATAGGATGAAATGATCAGAGTAAGGTCAAGGTTGGTGTGAGACATTAGAATCAAAATTTAGAAATGGCAGAGAACCACTGAGCCTGCCTTGTTTTGCATGGACTTTAGTTTCCAAGTCCTGATTTCTGGGTCACTAGATCCACCAATAAGGGTCAGAACCTTGGAGAGTTCCAGACCAAACAAGGCCAGAGAAATGTGAATGTAGCTATTACACTGGCATGAAGTAGACATGATAGAAGGCTCTTAAAATGATGCTGAAGCAACCCACTTATTTCTTCCTATTAGGATCTGCGAAATTTAAAATTCTGACACCTCTGCCTCCCCACAACCTCATGGAGATCTTAGTGAGGCTAGAGGTTTCAGTCTGTCTTGTGGAACAAGCACAAAGACATAGTGGCAGTGGAGTTTTGTTAAATTCTTGTGATACAGAGGGACAAAATTTCAGATACTGTGCTTTCTCCTAAGGACTCTCCTAAGGAATAGTATTGCTTCCCTTTGTTATTTCCTGAGCTATTATAAAGTTAATTAAAATCCTTAGTGGGGTTGGGAGAATGAATTGCCTAAAAGTTGTTTTCTGATAGGCACTTATGTTTGTAACTGAAAGATAAAAAAGATACTCTGTGTAATAAAGGTGGTTTATAAAAGATAAAGTAAGTTCAGCAACAACAGACTTTTGTAAACATAATTTCAGGCTGATTAGCCTCCTGAACTCAGTAATCTGGTTTGTTATTTGTTTGTTTGTTTTTAGGACATTAAAAAATCCAAACACTTATATTGTACTAGAGGCCCAGTGCATGAAATTTGTGCACTCAAGGGGGTCTCTCAGCCAGACCTGCGCCCTCTTGCTGTCTGGGAGCTGGCTTGGAGGATGTCTGATTGCCTGTGGGGAACAGGCTTAAGCCGTCAGTCAGACATCCTTAGCGCTACCATGGAGTTAGAAGAGGCTCCTGCCACCACCGCTGTGCTCACCAGCTGTGAGCCCAGCTGCTGGCTGAGTGGCGCTCCACCTGGGGGAATGCACTGACCACTAGGGGGAAGCTTCTAAGTTGAGCATCTGCCCCCTGGTAGTCAGTGCACATCATAGTGATCAGTTGATCTGCCGTTGGGCCAAAACTGGCTCTCTGACATTTCCTGAGGGGTCCCAGATTGCAAGTAGGCGCAGGCCAGGCCAAGGGACCCCACTGGTACACGATAGGGGCCAGGGAGGGACATGGGAGGTTGGCCAGCCAGAGAGGAACTGTGGGAGGACTCCAGAGCATGTCCGGCCCATCTCCCTCATTCTGCTCAGTCCCGATCTGCTGGACCCCAGCAGCAAGCTAACCTACCAGTTAGAATGTCTTTTCCCTGGTGATCAGTGCATGTCATAGCGATTAGTTGGCCAGTCGACTATCTGCCCCCTGGTGGTCAGTGAGCGGTTGAGTGGCCTTAGCATATCATTAGCATATTATGCTTTGATTGATTGAAGGGTCTGCCTCATCCTATAAAAAAGTAATTTTTGACATTGACTCTCCTTCATTCCGTCATTTTTTATAGGATGAGGCAGACTGACTGGACATTAGCATATTAGGCTTTTATTATATAGGGTTGTTCTCTTTCTCCTCAGTTTTAGGACACATTCATAGTTCTCACATAAGATTAATAAATTTCTAATGCTTCAAAGCTTTGCCTAACGTTTTAATCAATCTACATTTATGATGTCAAATCAGGTTAAAAATAAGAACTTGGAAGTAAGTTTCAGGAAACACCTAACTAGTAAATCCTGAGGATAACAACACAACGAGCAGAAAAATCTTAGGAAAACAGAACTTATTACAGAGAATAATCATGGCATATTTGTACTCTGTTAAGTTCTAAGACATAGTCACTTTTTTAATTGTACTTGAGAGAACAGGAGAGTTAGAGCAAATTCCTAAATGGCTAACCAATTTGCAGTGCCAAAAATAAGTAGTCTCTAAAAGATGTGTAATGAAAAGGGAATCTTCAGGATTTCATTAGCATTCTAATCAGATTTTGGAGATAAGGAAAGATAGATTTAATTATAGATAATGGTAATATTAGTAAGGAAGATATAAGATTGTATCAGATGTTTGTGTCTCTTTCAAGAGGCCTCTTTTAAAATATTTATTAAAGCCTATTGGTTATCATAATGAGCATTACTTTTTTACAGGATGAAGCAGACCCAGGTTGAAAACTGAGTTCATATTGAGACTTAGATTTTTAATGTACACCACATGCATCAAAACACCAAGAGGCTACTATGAGGAACATTTTAGGTGGGCCAAATAAGAGGAGGGAATTGTGTCCTGAATGTGATTTTCAGCCATGAAATTGTAAGTAACACTAGAAAATATGACAGAATGAAGGAGAGTCAGATGTCAAAAATGACTATGAAGGAAATTCTGAAAATAGGAATTGAGGAAGTTACAAAGGAAACCAGTAAACAATTAGTTACATTTGGAATGTGTTGAATATGAAGAATTGGATAATATTCAGTTGGAAAGATTTACTAGATAATTGGAAATTTTATTCATTCAACAAATATTTTTAAACCCTAAACACACCTGTCTTAACATTTGAGGAGATTAAGAGTGGTATATGTTTCTTTCCTCCTAAATGCCCAGGAATGTGGTCCCCAGATGGATTTTCTTAAGGAAATATTTTAAGCCAATTATATAAGATGTAACATTTGCTTTTTTTAAACCACCATTTTGTTACATCTCATATTAATCACAAATTGATCTTTTTCAAACTCAGAGACTGTTTTAGTGTTGTTTATAAAAATAATTCTCCCTGTGAAGGTACTAGAAAACATTGAATTGTGTCATTTGAATGTGTGAATTATATGTGGTGCTAATTATCTCTCAATAAAGCTATTTAGAAAGTTATTCTTCATGCACACATTTCCAAGTCAATGTCTTAAGACCTCTAGGGAAGGACCATAGTTCCATATCAGTGGTTGAACTTGTTACATACAAATTACATTGGATGTGAGTACAAGAGAGAGTAGATGACACTTAATTGAATAAAGTTTCAGGCTAGGTTTTAGAATATAGAAAATGTAGACATTTTTCCTATAGTCTACTCAACAAGCATTGAAGCACCTGTCCTACCCAGCCAGAGATGATACTCTGAGATCAGTCTTGAAGAATGTGTAGAAATCAGTAGAGTAAGGAGGGTGGAGATATTCAGAGGGAAGTTTTGCAAGGGCAAGTGTATGTGAAGAACTGCATTCAGTTTGGAATTACTAAAGTAGTGTGTGTGTGTGTGTGTGTGTGTGTGTGTGTGTGTGTGTGTGTAAGAGAGAGAGAGAGAGAGAAAGAGAGAGAGAGGGAGGGAGAGAGAGAGACAGATAGAGAAGGAGGATACTTCCATGTAAATATGTAAAGATTCATAACACTTTTAACAGCTTCATAAGATTTCATAGAATAATTATATGTCATAAATTACTTAGTCATCCCTCTATTTATAAGCATTTAAATTGTTGCTTGGTTTGGGCACTGAATTTACTTGCACACGCATCCTTGAAAACTTTAGATATAATTCTGTGTCAAAGGTTAAGCCTTGTATTTGATAGCCAGCATTGTCAAATTGACTATACAGCGGTACCTCGAGATACGAGTGCCCTAACATATGACATTTTTGAGATACGAGCCGTCGAGCGAGCGATTTTTTGCTTTGAAATACGAGCAACATTTGAGATACGAGTAATCGCGCAGATCGGCCGGCTGCACACGACCCACCAGTTTACCTCGACTCAAGCGTCTCATAGTTTCCCACGCCTCAGTCAGTGTGCTTGTTTACCTCGTTGTCGAAGCATCTTTTGTGCATTTACATACTTTATCACATTTCTTTTTATAACCATGGGTCCGAAGAAAGCAAGTGGAAAGGTTAGTGCTCAGAAGAGGATGATGTCTATTGAATTAAAGCGTGAAATCATAGAAAAATATGAGCAAGGTGTGCGAGTGGCTGAGTTGGCGAGGCAATATGGGCGTAGTACTTCAATGATATGCACTGTGCTTAAACAGAAGGAGTCGATAAAGGGTATAATGCCAGCTAAGGGCGTTACAATAATTTCTAAGCTCCGTAGCTCTCTCCATGAAAAGATGGAGAATCTACTGATGGTGTGGGTGACGGAGAAGCAGCTTAAAAGAGATACATTAACACAGGACATCATATGCGAGAAGGTGCGAGCGATTTATGGTGATTTGCTGGAGCAGACTCCGCGCACTTCCATGGACGAAGCATCGAAAGACTCATTTAAAGCCAGTAGAGGCTGGTTTGATAACTTCAGGAAAAGGTCCGGCATTCACTCCATCGTCAGGCATTGTGAGGCAGCAAGTTCGGATGTGAAGGCAGCTGAGGATTACCTCAAAACTTTTTCTGAACTGATAGAAGCCAAAGGATATATCCCCCAGCAAGTCTTCAACGGTGACAAGACAGGGCTTTTCTGGAAGAAGATGCCGAATAGGACTTCTGTAACGGCAGAGGAGAAGGCAATGCCAGGCCACAAACCCATGAAGGATAGGCTAACTCTCGCACTGTGCGCCAATGTGAGTGGCGACTGCAAGATCAAGCCGCTGCTCGTATACCATTCGGAAAACCTCAGAGTCTTTAAGTCACATAAGATTTTAGAAGATAAACTGCAAGTTATGTGGAGGGCAAACCCGAAGGCATGGGTCACCAGGCAGTTCTTTGTGGAATGGGTAAACCTGGTTTTCGGCCCTTCTGTTAAGAAATATTTACAGGAAAACAACCTAACCATGCAAGTCCTCCTCGTCCTCGACAATGCTCCTGCTCACCCACCGAACCTTGAAGATGAACTCCTCGAAGAGTTCAAGTTTATAAAGGTTGTCTACCTACCTCCCAACACCACTCCTATCCTGCAGCCCATGGATCAGGCGGTGATTTCTAATTTTAAAAAGCTGTACATCAAGCACCTGTGCCGGCGCTGCTTTGAGGTGACGGAGAACACAAACCTCACCCTTCGAGAGTTCTGGAAGAACCACTTTAACATCGTGATATGCCTCAGAATTATTGATCAGACCTGGCTGGGTGTTACAATGAGGACTTTGACCTCTGCTTGGAAGAAGCTGTGGCCTGAGGCCGTAGCCAAAAGGACCTTCAAAGGATTCGAACCCGAGGTGCCAGTGGAGGAGATAGTGTCTCTGGGAAAATCCAAGGGCCTGGAGGTGGATGAGAGAGTCGTGAATGAGCTCTTCTAGGAGGAGTTACAAGAGTTGTAGTCTCAGCAACATGCGGAGTTTCTCCAAGAAATTGGTTTCGAGGGGAAGCCAGAGGTGGAGGAGATCTCTACAAGTGAGATAAAGGAGATCTTAGGAATGTGGGAGAGGGTGTCACACTTCGTGGAAAAGAAACACCCCGAAAAAATTACTACTGGTCGTGCATCAGAGCTGTTCAATGAAACTTGCCTCACCCATTTCAGAAACATTTTGAAAGGGAGGAAGAGGCAAACCTTGTTGGACACGTTTTTTTTGAAATCAGCCAAAAATGCAAAGACCAGTAGCAATTAAGTTCAGTGAAGATTAGTTAAGTTACATTCAGTTTAGGGATAAAGTGTAGCATTAAGGGTGTAACGAGTAGGTAAATACACTTTATAAAACCAGTTTATTCCTTTACATTCTCTTTTATTATGTTTTTATACACTATTTGTCCTTTATAAATACATTTTTCTTATTCAAAAACACCTAACAAGAACAACTGGGGTGGCATTTTGGGGACTGGAACGGATTAACGGCATTTCAATTGATTTCAATGGGGAAGTTTGCTTTGAGATACAAGCAACTTGATATACAAGCAAGGTTAGGGTACGAATTAAACTCGTATCTCGAGGTACCACTGTATACCTTAGGTTTGGGTTATCACCAGTCATACTTGACTATAATAATAAAAGCATAATATGGAAATCGAGCAAATGACCTTCTAGACTACCGCACTATGACACGCACTGGTGCCAGGCCAGCCAAGGCAGGTGCAATGCGATTGGTTAGGGATGCCCCGCTATCGCCCCATGATTGAATTGCAGAGGGAGGCCCAGGCCACTCGGCTGATATCCACAGAAGTAGGCCCAGGCCACCCAGCTGGCAGTGCTGTAACAGGTAGGTGGGGCCTCCCTCTGCAGGGCAATTGATCTGGGGGCCCCCATGATGGATAGCCCCACAGAGGGAGGCCCAGGTCAGCCAAGCGATCACACCCCACACTTGTCACCCACAGAGGGAGGCAACTGGTGGCCAAGGAGGGGTGGGGTGGGAGCAGCGCCACACAGATGGCAAGCAGTGGTGGGGCCAGATGCTGGAAGAAAAGCCCTGATAGGCCCTGATCACTAGCCAGGCCTAGGGGCCCTACCCCACAGGTCCTAGATTGGGAAAAGGCACAGGCCAGGCTGAGAGACATAACCCCCATGCACAGATTTTGTGCACCAGGCCTCTAGTATTGTAGTGGTTGAGTCAAGTGTTTGTTTTTTATTAAATCAGAGATGTTTTCAGTTTTAAATCATTAATGACTTTATTTGGTTTTTACTCTGAGTGACATGAGAAGCCATTGGTGGTTTTTTTGCACAAGAGACAGGCATAACATAAAGATGTTTCTAAAGATCCTCTGGCTGCTGTATCAAGGATAGGAGTGGGGAAAGCAGTTAAGAAGCTGTTATAATAGTTCATACAGGGGATCATGGTGGCATAGACTAGAGGAGGAGTGATGAAGGAAAATGGGCTTCTAGACCGATGTTGAAGCGGGAGTTAATAGGATTTGCTGATGGATTGGTTGTAGATGTGTAGAGAGAAAAGGGTCTCAAGATTAACTCTACGATAGAGTGGCCTTTTCCAGAGTTGGGAAGATTAGGAAAGATGTATCATTGATAGGGTAAATTAGGAGGGAAATGTAGAAAACAACAGTTTGAAAGAAAGCAAGAATTACAGTTAACTCCTTTAATATAACTCATATGTATGGTTCTTTTCTGTCTGGTTCCAGGTAGGTCTCATTCTGACTAGAATAGAGCTAATCGGTAAGAGTTAGGAGAGGTGGGAAGGGGGATGTGGAAATACACTGGTATATGTGTATTTATTTCTCTCAGAACCTATCTGTATTTAAAACATGACAGTCCTAAGAAGTATAGTTGCTTTAAAATCTATATACAGATATTCTGGCTTTATGGAATTGCTAGGTTTCATCAAAATGATTATTAAGCACTGGCCAGTGTGGCTCAGTTAAGTGGGCATCATCCTGGGAACTGAAGGTTGGTGATTCAATTCCTGGTCAGGGCACAAGCCTGGGTTGCATGCTTGACCCCTGGTTGGGGGCATGCAGGAGGCAGCCATTGATGTTAAATTCTCACATCAGTGTTTCTCAAATTACATCTGTAATACTCTCAACAATAAATATTTTTAAAATAAAGTAACTATATACTAAGGTAAAAAAAATCAAACTATTCTATATTTTTTTTAAAAGAAAATTACTAAGGAAACCACTTTTCATTTGAACTTCCATGTAAAATTAGAAAAGTGTGCTCACAAAAAAATTCCAATAAACTGAGTTGGAAATGTCTTAGTAAGTTAGCAGTAAAATGTAAATCACTTTGGAGCATTTGGGCTATGGTAATTTAACCAGCCCAATTGTCATTACGGTTACTTAGATCAGTAGTCGCCAACTGATGGTCCATGAGGTCTAGAAGGTTGGCAACCGCTGACTTAGATCATTTTCTTAATTCCTTACAGTCATCTCTGAACTAGACTTTCCTTTCTCAGTGATCATAACTACACATCCAAACCCTACTGCACATTCTGAATTCCCAAAGTATCCTTTCTGCCTTTTATTTGTGTGTTATGGGGCTGCCTGTATTTGAGAAAATTCATTCCATTAATAGCACAAACAGTAGCCTAATTATAGTAGTTTACAATGCAGTGCATTAAATCTTTATCATTTATCTGCATGAAGAAATATAGAACCAGCCGAAACTGGTTTGGCTCAGTGGATAGAGTGTCGGCCTGCAGACTGAAAGGTCCCAGGTTCGATTCCGGTCAAGGGCATGTACCTTGGTTGCAGGCACATCCTCAGTAGGGGGTGTGCAGGAGGCAGCTGATTGATATCTCTTTCTCATTGATGTTTCTAACTCTCTATCCCTCTCCCTTTCTCTCTGTAAAAAAATCAATAAAATATATTTTTAAAGAAAGAAATATAAAACCAGAAACTCATGTAAATGAGAAATCCACGTTCATACTGATTGCTTAATCCTGTAGATTTCAAAGGATCAAACCCAAAGGCATTGACAGGTCTCACTCACTTTTTCCAGTTCGTTTGGTTAATAGACATCCTTATTTATAGAAAAGCTTAAGGGTCCACAAATATTTGAATATCCCATAAGGTATTCTGCTTGAACTTTTGATAATACTAGCACATGATGGACTTTAAATTAAAAATATGGCAAGCTCAGAATTTCCCCCAAGGCTCTAGCTTTAGCTAGACTCTGTAGTGCCTACGATGTTTATTAAACCTTAGAGTGAAACTTGTTTTATATGGTTTTATTAAATTTGAGGAAGAGAGGAAGAGAAAGGAGGGGAGAAAGAAGTATCAATGTCATAGAGAAGTATTGATCAGTTCCCTCCATACATCAGTTCCCGAATGGGATGGAACCTGCAACCTGGATACGTGCCCTGACTGGGTATTGAACTGGCGACCTTTTAGTGCACAGGACGATGCTCAACCAACTGAGCCACACCAGACAGGATATAAAATGGAAAAATTTTAATAAAAATTGTAAAGGAATCAATTTATTCTTTATTCTTAACATTCTTGTAATAATTGGCTAAACAGTGATCAGATTTAACATGTCTTAAGAAATTCCTAGAAAGCATGGGTTTATTATTAAATTCTTTTTTTCTTCTGCTCAAAGAGGATGGAAAAGATTGATGGAAAGATAGGTCAGAGACCATAGACAGCTGCTAACTAAACAACAACAGGTAATTAAAAAACCCTTGCTTTGAAATCTATAGACATCACCTGCACGAGGATACAAGGACTTTTATGTCTTTCAGTCAATGTGGAACTTTGAGATGAGGATGCAAACACTTTCTAAGTTGTAGATCTGACCACTGTTAGCTTAAATTCTGTCTTAATTAAAATTTAGGGATTAGTGAGAAAGTGTTTAAGACAAACTGTCTTAGAATGCTTTTTGTCTGTTAGCATTCATGGTAACAATATGCTTGGTTTTCCTAAGAATAGAAACCCATACTAATCTCTTTCCTGGTTAACCACAACTGCAATAGGACTAGGCACTCAAGTCACCTGAAGACATCAATAAATGTAAGAGTTAACTCTGCAAACAAACTCTCTGAAGTCATGTCCTTTGTCAAATATTAATCTTTCAAAGGCCACTGAAGAAAACTTTGCTCAAGACTGTACCTGTTCCTCTCTTATTCAGGGACATCGCCATTAAATTTTTAGAACCATCAGGTTTCATAAGCTTTTACAGTTTCTTTTTTTTTTTTTTTTTTGTTAAAAAGGAACATGTATTCCCCAGCCAGTGTAGTTCAGTGATTGAGTAACTATGAACCAAGAAGTAACTGTTTGATTTCCGGTCAGGGCACATGCTCAGGTAGTAGGCTCAATCCCCAGTAAGTGTTGTGCAGGAGGCCGCTGATCAATGATTCTCTTTCATCATTGATATTTCTCTCTCTCTCTCTCTCTCTCTCTCTCTCTCTCTCTCTCTGTCTCTCTCTTTTTATCTCTGAAATCAATAAAAATAAATAAAATTTTTTAAAGGAACATGTATTAATTAGCTATATGGTTACAGTCCTTATGTCCATGCTTTCATTTAACTATATTTCTGTCACTTGTTTTGACACACTACTGCTAGCTTTATGAAATGTCAAATCTTGTTTTCTAAAACTAGATTTTTGAAAATCTGCATGTATTGGATCCTAAATATTGCCCAAACTGGAACCATGTACCTCTTATCTTCCCCTGTGCCTCTCTTGAATTTGATGTTTTCTTCTGGCTTCTAGCAGTCATTGTCCACCTTGGATTCTGTCCTGTCAGCCTCATTGCTGAATGAGTAGTAGCTTCAGAGCTTCCACCGCAATGCATCTAACTTCTCTAATACATAAAATAAGTACCCTAGCAATTTTTGTGCCAGAAATTACAGGGAAAATGATGAGATAAAAATAAACCAAGGGGGGATTGTACATTTCAAAATGGTTAAGATGGTTAATTTTATATTACACGTATTTTACCATGGTAAAAAAATTTTAATAAATAAAAGGCAGGAAACTGATCCAAGATGGTGGCATAGGTAAACACCTACGCTGCTGCCTCGCACAACAATTTCAAAACTACAACTAAAAGACAGAACGGACACCATACAGAACCACAGGAAAGCTGGCTGAGTAGAAATTTTACAACTAGAGGGAAAGAGAGGGGCTCACAGAGACCCAGAGGAGCTGCAAAAAGCTGAGGTACAGAGAGACGCGCGCGGAGAGAGCGGGTGCCGGAGTACCTGGCTGGCTTTCTCTGGCGGGAGGGAAACGGAGACTCAAAGGCATTGAACCCCTTATCCTACGACACTAAACCCCAGATCCAACCGAAACTCATACGGGGGGAGTTTGGACTGGGAAAAGGGAGAAGTGCACGGAAATTTAGGGGAGTCGCAAAAGATCAAAGGCCTGGTGGCGCGCACGGCACTGCGCGCAGGACAGATTGCTGATTGTGCCGCTGGCTTTCGCGAGTGGGTGGAAGACAGACCCTCCCAACTGTGCCACTTCTGAGTCCACTAAGCCCCTGTTTTGGGCGAAACCCTGGGGACCTAGACTGGTGTGGTCCTGGTGCGCAGGGAAGCCGGAAAGGCAGCGGTTAGAGGCACTGCGGGCCAGTGCACAAGGACCGCTCCAGCGATTACCCAGTCATGTGAGACTCAGGGGCCGACTGGAAGGCAAGGCGGTCCCTTGATCCCTGAGACTCCAACCCTGAGGCTTCTGCGGCTTTGCACGTCTGGTATCATAAAGCTGAATTCAACACAGAAGTTTCCCTGACATAGTGAAAATGCCGAGATAAGGGAAGGGATTACAAACAAAAGAAATGGAGGGAAAAAAAATGACTGGATATAGAGTTCAAAACCACGCTTATAAGGTTTTTCAAGAATATGCTAGAAAAGTTGGATAAATTTAGTGAGACCCAAGAGGAGATGAAAAAGGACCAACTAGAGACACTGACTGAAATAAAAAATATTATACAGAGTCCTAACAACAGACTAGATGATGGCAAGAATCAAGTCAAAAATTTGAAATATAAAGAAGCAGAAAACATTCAACTGGAAAAGCAAGAAGAGAAAAGAATCCAAAAATGTGAAGATAATGTAAGGAGCCTCTGGGACAGCTTCAAGCGTACCAACATCAGAATTGTGGGGGTGCCAGAAGAAGAGAGAGAGCAAGATACTGAAAACCTATTTAAAGAAATAAAGAAATAATGAAAACTTCCCACATCTG
This sequence comes from Lasiurus cinereus, assembly GCA_011751065.1. Lineage (NCBI taxonomy): Eukaryota > Metazoa > Chordata > Mammalia > Chiroptera > Vespertilionidae > Lasiurus > Lasiurus cinereus. Next base: position 38,223,259 of record JAAGEH010000005.1, on the reverse strand, counting down.
GTAAAAGAAATAGACTTACAAGTCCAGGAAGCACACAGAACCCCAAATAAAAGGAATCCAAAGAGGACCACACCAAGACACATCATCATTAAAATACCAAGAGCAAAAGACAAAGAGAGAATATTAAAAGCAGCAAGAGAAAAACAGTTCATTACCTACAAGGGAGCACCCAAACCACTGTCAGCTGACTTCTCAACAGAAACGATGCACGGAGTGGCAAGAAATATTCAACGTGATGAATAGCAAGAACCTACAACCAAGAATAATCTATCCAGCAAAGCTATCATTCAGAATTGAAGGGCAGATAAAGAGCTTCACAGAGAAGAAAAAGCTAAAGGAGTTCATCAACTCCAAACCAGTATTATATGAAATGCTGAAAGGTACTCTTGTAGAAGAGGAAGAAGAAAAAGGTAAAAGACAAAAAATTGAGAACAACAAATACATATCTATCAACAAGTGAATCTAAAAATTAAGTGAATTAAAAATTTGATCAACAGAATAAACTGGTGAATATAATAGGATCAGGAGCACAGAAAGGGAGTAGACTGATAATTCTCAGGGGGACAAAAATCATAAAGCATCAAACAGACTGTGAAATTACAGCAGAAAGATTAAAGTTAGATGAGGTAGATAAGTGATCAATCAAAGGACTTGTATGCATGCATATAAGCATAACCAATGATCACAGACACTGGGGGGTCGGGGTATGCCTGGGAGGGAGGGGGGGCAATGGGGAGATATGTATAAAAATTAATAAAAATTAATAAAAAAAATTAATAAAAAAAATAAAAATAAACAAAAGGCAGGAGAACCAAGATGGCGGCACAAGGTATACACCTATACGTGCTGCTTCTCACAACCGCACCAAAACCAGAACTAAAAGACAAAACGACTATCCCCCAGAATCCTAGGAAAGCTGGCAGAGTGGAAGTTCTACAACTAGAAGGAAAGAAAAAAGTGCATTGGGATCTGTAGGATGTGCAGAAGCTCAGAAAGGCAGAGGTACGGAGACGTGCACAAATCAGGCTGGTGTGAGCTGTTTTTTTAAATTGGGAGAGAGTTCACTGCTCTGAACTTTAGTTTCCAGCAAGATTCTGGAGACTCACACTCATACCAGGAGAAACTGGACTGCCTGCCACCGGGTCAGAAAGGAAGGGTGGCTCTCTCACAGAGGTGCACACAGGAATCATTGTTTACTGCACTGGAGCTCGGGACGTGGGACACGGGGACATGATGCAGAGAGGGCTGACTGGCAGCCAGCACTGTTTGCCATGCTCTAGCGATTCCCTGAGACTCTGCCCCACCAAATTTACAAACCTACCAAGCTGTGCTCAGTGACTTTTACATATGAATGGCCTGCCCTCTAGCAGCTTAACCTAACAAATTGCAACTGGGTCAGACAATTCCAAAACTTCCAAACTCCAAGCAAAGAGGAGAAATCTGCAGGTCTCCTTATAGCTCCTGCTGGATGGCCTCAGATAGTAGCTGACTTGCACCTCTTTCAAGATCCAGGAACCAGTGTACTTAGAGGTCAGTGTGAGATGACACCAGATTTCAACTCCTTACATCCATAGGTGACACACTGGAGAGGCAGACTCAGTGAGCACTAAAGCCCCACTGAAACAAGTCCTACCCCATAGTGGTGTCTCCAGCACAGCAGTTCTTCCATTAATAGACACAGCTAATCCTTACAATCATTTGGCCTGGAGATCAATTCCTCGCAGTGTACTAATAGCAATCAAGGCTTAACTACAAGACTGTATACCCAGCCCACAAAGGGGTGCACTAAGAGTGTCTACCTCAGGTGATTGGGGAGGCGGAGCTATTGGGCCCTAAAGGAAAACTAGCACACAAAGCGACTCTATCAACACAGGGAAGCAGCCAAAATGCAGAGACAAAGAAACATGCCATGAGTGAAAGAAATGGAAGAAAGCAAACTACTGGATATAGAGGTCAAAACCTCATAAGGTTTCTCAAGAACCTTCTACAAACCACTGAGAAACTTAGTGAGACCTTCAAGGATCTTAATGAGAATGCCAAAAAAATGGAAAAGGACCAGTCAAAAATTAAGCATGCACTGTGTGAAATAAAGAATAATATACCGAAATCCAACAGCACACTAGAGGACCCAAGAATCAAACCAAAGATTTGAAATATGAGGAAGCAAAAACACCCAACCAGAAAAACAAAAAGAAAAAAAGAGTCAAAAAATGTGAAGATAGTGTAAAGAGCCTTTGGGACAACTTCAAGCGTACCAATATCAGAATTATGGGGCTGCCAGAAGAAGAGAGAGAGCAAGATACTGAAAACCTATTTGAAGAAATAATGACTGAAAACTTTCCCTACTTGGTGAAAAAGATGGACTTACAAGTTCAGGAAGCACAGAGAATCCCAAACAAAAGGAATCCAAAGAGGACCACACCAAGATATAACATAATTAAAATGCCAAGAGCAAATGACAGAGAGAATCTTGAAAGCAGCAAGAGAAAAACAGTTACCTGCAAGGGAGTACCCATACAACTGTCAGTTGATTTCTCAACAGAAACTATGCAGGCCAGAAGGGAATGGCAGGAAATACTCAGAGTGATGAATAGCAAGAACCTACAATCAAGAGTGCTCTACCCAGCAAAGCTATCATTCAGGATTAAAGGTCAGATGAAGAGCTTCACAGACAAGAAAAAGCTAAGGAGTTCATCACCATCAAACCAGGATTATATGAAATGCTGAAGGGTATTCTTTAAGAAGAAATGATAACAAATACATACCTATTAACAAGTGAATCTAAAAATCAAGTAAATTAAAAAATCTAATGAACAGAATAAACTGGTGCATATAATAGAATTAGGGGCATAGAAAGGGAATGGACTGACAATTCTCAGGGAGGAAAGAGATGTGTGGGGTCCAGGAAGAGATTAGAAAAAAATCTTACATCTATGGATGAGGACAGAAGTGTGGGTAAGGGCATGGGGTGGGAGATGGGGAATCAGGTAGAGGGGAGCTATGGGGGGGGGAGGAACATCTGTAATAAACTGAACAATAAAGATATTTTTAAAAGGCAAATTTGAAGTCACATTTTTATACACAACTGATATAGGAGGCAGTAGGTAAATCTAGGTCAGCGGTTCTCAACCTGTGGGTCGTGACCCCTTTGGGGGTCGAACGACCCTTTCACAGGGGTCGCCTAAGACCATCGGAAAATGCAGATATTTACATCACAATGCATAACAGTAGCAAAATTTCATGGTTGGGGGTCACCACCACATGAGGAACTGTATGCAAGGGTCGTGGCCTTAGGAAGGTTGAGAACCACTGATCTAGGTGCTAATAGTAGGAAACCTGGCTCGGAAAAATTGATCAAGTGAATAAAACTATTGCTTTTTACATCATCCTATAAAATAAAAGCCTAATGTGCTAAGTGTCTGACCGTACGACCAGTTGCTATGATGCGCACTGACCACCAAGGGGCAGATGCTCCAACTGGTAGGTTAGCTTGCTGCTGGGGTCCAGCCAATCGAGGACTGGGCGAGATTGGCTGAACATGCCCTGGAGCTCTCCGGCGATCCCTCCTCATCCCCAATTGTGCACCTTTGGGGTCCCTCAGCCTGGCCTGCATCCTCTTGCAATCTGGGACTTCTTGGGGGGTGTTGGAGAGATGGTTTCAGCCCAGTCCCCACAGCCTAGGCCAAGGAACCCCACTGGTGGACAAATCTGTGCACCAGGCCTCTAGATTTACATAATAGCGTCAATAAACATTAAAAATGGCATTAAATGGGTGCTGCATGGACATGCTCCCAGGAACAAGTTGGAATTACAACTGAATTATGGAAAGGCTTCCTGAATAATTATTAGAAAACTCACAATGGAAGAACTGGATAGCCAAGGATCGAAGGTGGAGACCACATAGAGACTGGTAGGAGGGGCAAAGGTGCGAAAGGGCTGGCTGGCCAGGAGCCCACAGACAGCAACTGAAGTCCCAGAGAGATTACTCAGTTGTGGGGGTTGTCACTGAGAACTCTGGGATCTAATCCCCAAGCTGGGCTTGCCAGCAGAGAGCACCAAATCTGGGGAAAATACCCACATAACATCCAGTGGGGTGCTGTCTGTCAGGGAGTGGCAGCTAAAAGTTCCAGCACCTTCTTGAAAGGCCAATGCACAAAAATTCCCTGTGGACCCACTACATTGTGTACAGGGCGGGTGAAGTGGACTGGAGCTGTGAGAGCAGAACCCAGGACTGGGGTCTTGGAGGAGAGAGCTCAGAAGGCAGATATCCCAAGTTTCCTAGGCTGAGTCATTCCTTCATGCAGTGGAGGACATCTTTCCCACATAGACATTTGCCCTGCCTGGAGGGAAGACAGTTAACATGCCTTATTGGAAAACACCTTGCCCTAATACCACTTAAGAGATTAAAAAATAACAATTAACCTTCAGGCAGAAGCAAATGCCCCACCCTGTTGAAAAAAACTCTGGCTATACCTGAGGATGATTGCCTGGGGGCAATTAAAGTCAAAATCCTATTAGTCTGTAGACAGAAATGGTCTCTGGAGGCTTTGAGTCTTTGTCTGATCCAGTAAGGCAGAAATAGCCTTTAACACTGTCCTACACTAAAGATTGAAAGGTGTAAAGCAGTGGTTCTCAACCTTTCAGTGCCTCTGTTAATGAATCATAATGTAAATATCTGTGTTTTCTGATGGTCTTAGATGATCCACAGGTTGAGAACCGCTGCTGTAGAGCTTAAGACCACTGGAAAACTCAGATATTTACATTGCAATTCATTAACAGTAGCAAAATTACAGTTATGAAGTAGCAACAAAAATAATTTTATGATTAGGGGTCACCACAACATGAGGAACGGTATGAGAAGTTGAGAACCACTTGTGTAGAGCATCTATCTAAAACATAGTCACAAACCCAGTCAACCAAAATGAGGAGACAAAGTAACGACCCCCAAGTGAAAGAACTAGGGAATTCTCCAGAAGAAGATACAAATGAAGCAGAGATAAGAAATTATCTGAAACAGAGTTCAGAGTAATGATGGCTAAAATGCTCAACATAATAATTAATACAATCTACATGAGAAGTTCCCACTCAGGTTTGTTTTGATATATAATGATGTCATCTAGATGTATAAAAATAATACAAATATATATGTAATTAGTAACACAAAATACCAGCTAAAGCCTGGTTAGTGTTGCTCAATTGGTTAAGCACCAGACCGTGCTAAGGGTTGCCAGTTCAATACTCCATCAAGTCACGTAGGCAGATCGTAGGTTCAGTCTCCTGGAGGCAAACAATCAGTGTCTCTCTCGTGTTGATGTTTCTCTTTCTCTCTTTCTCTAATATTAAAATCAATAAAAACATTTAAAAATATCATCTAAATTGTGTTCCAAAAAAAAATGTTCAGAGAATCCAAGATGGCGGTATAGGTAAACACCTACACTGCTGCCTCGCACAACAATTTCAAAACTACAACTAAAAGACAGAACGGACATCATCCAGAACCACAGGAAAGCTGGCTGAGTGGAAGTTCTACAACTAGAGGGAAAGAGAGGGGCTCACGGAGACCCAGAGAAGCTGCAAAAAGCTGAGGTACAGAGACGCGCACGCGGAGAGAGCGGGTGCCTGAGTACCTGGCTGGCTTTCTCTGGCGGGAGGGAAACGGAGGCTCCCAACGGCATTGAACCCCTTCTCTTACGACACTAAACCCCAGATCCAGCCTAAACTCATACAGGGGGAGTTTGGACTGTGAAAAGGGAGAAGTGCCAGAAATTTAGGGGAGTCGCAAAAGATCAGAGGGCTGGTGGGGGCGCGCACGGCACTGCGGGCAGGACAGACTGCTGATTGTGCCGCTGGCTTTCGCGAGTGGGCGGGAGACAGACCCTCCCAACTGTGCCACTTCTGACTCCACTAAGCCCCTGTTTCGGGCGAAACCCTGGGCTCCTAGACTCGTGTGGTCCTGGTGCTCAGGGGAGCAGGAAAGGCAGCAGTTAGAGGCACTGCGGGCGCGTGCACACAAGGACCGCTCCAGCCATTACCCAGTCACGTGAGACTCGGGCCATGGAGGGCGGGGCCGACTGGAAGGCAAGGCGGTCCCTTAAGCCCTGAGACTCCACCCCTCCCAAGCTCAACAGAGGCTTCTGTGGCTTTGCACGTCTGGCATTATAAGGCTGAACACAACACCAAAGTTTCTCCAACATAGTGAAAATGCCGAGACAAGGGAAGGGATCACAAACAAAAGAAATGGAGGGAAAAAAACCGACTGGATATAGAGTTCAAAACCACGCTTATAAGGTTTTTCAAGAATATGCTAGAAAAGATGGATAAATTTATCAAGTCCCAAGAGGAGATGAAAAAGGACCAACTAGAAATTAAACATTCACTGACTGAAATAAAAAATACAGAGTCCTAACAGCAGACTAGAGAAAGGCAAGAATCAAGTCAAAAATTTGAAATATAAAGAAGCAGAACACACTCAACTGGAAAAGCAAGAAGAGAAAAGAATCCAAAAATGTGAGGATAATGTAAGGAGACTGTGGGACAGCTTCAAACGTACCAACATCAGAATTGTGGGAGTGCCAGAAGAGAGAGAGCAAGATACTGAAAACCTATTTAAAGAAATAATGACTGAAAACTTCCCACATCTGGTGAAAGAAATAGACTTACACATCCAGGAAGCACACAGAACCCCATATAAAAGGAATCCAAAGAGGACCACACCAAGACACATCATAATTAAAATACCAAGAGCAAAAGACAAAGAGAGAATATTAAAAGCAGCAAGAGAAAAACAGTTCATTACCTACAAGGGAGCACCCATATGACTGTCAGCTGATTTTTCAACAGAAACGATGCAGGCCAGACGGGAGTGGCAAGAAATATTCAAGGTGATGAATAGCAAGAACCTACAACCAAAAATAATTTATCCAGCAAAGCTATCATTCAGAATTGAAGGGCAGATAAAGAGCTTCACAGATAAGAAAAAGCTAAAGGAGTTCATCAACTCCAAACCAGTATTATATGAAATGCTGCAAGGTACTCTTTAAGAAGAGGAAGAAGAAAAAGATTAAAGTCAAAAAATTATGAACAACAAATACGTATCTATCAACAAGTGAATCTAAAAATTAAGTGAATTAAAAATTTGATCAACAGAATAAACTGGTGAATATACTAGAATCAGGAGCATTGAAAGGGAGTGGACTGATAATTCTCAGGGGGAAAGGGGTGAGGGGTATACAGGGAGAGACTGGACAAAAATCATACACCTATGGATGAGGTCAACGGGAGGGAGGGAAGGGTGGGAGCTGGGTGGAGGGGAAGAAAAAGAAAAACAAATGTAATAATCTGAATAATAAAGATTTAATTAAAATTTAAAAAATAAAAATAAAAAAAAGTTCAAAAGATTTTTTGTGCAATTATAATGTACTTTATAGCTAAGCCAACCTCTGTTCTATTGGAAACTTCATCAGTCATATTTCTGCTGTGATAATGTTATATAACAAACACCTCTACAGTTTAGTGATTTACATTAACAAGTATATTTTGTCTGTGGGGCAGCTGGAATGGCTCTATTTCAAGCTAAATGTTGGGTTCAGTTCTGTTCCACACGTCTCTCATGCCAGGGCATGCTCTTCTCACAATAAATAGATGGTAGAAACACATATATACCCCTTGACCAAGATTAAGTACAATAGGGTAGGGATGTATGCCATGTCTTTTCCTGGGAGACATTCAGAGTCATACAAGAGGTTACAGATAAATAATAAAAAAGGACAAAAGTCTACCACAGAAACATTTCAACCTTGTGATGTCAGTTTGTTGTTGAACTAACTGTCCATTTTGATTTCTGAAAATTTGAGCAGATAGGTAGGGTCTTGTTTTGTTGGGGGCTTTTTGCGTGTGTGTTTTTATCCCAGCTAGCCCTTCCTTTTCACTGTTACCTTTCTCCTCTCTGACAAGTGACTTCACAGTGTCACTATTACTTAATGTGTAAGACCCCATGAAGCATAGTCAGGCCACACTGGCTGATAAACTAAGGGGCTTGTTTACCTGAGAAACTTGATTTGTTATTTAACTAAGCTTGATTTGTTATTTAACAAAAGCTTCATTGAAAAATTGTTCTTATGCAGCACAGCCTTATTTATATTCTTGAGCCCATTTCTGAATGAACTAATCCAGCCTGGCTTCATTGTTTTCTTCTCTCAACTCACCTAGAGAATTTAATGAAAACATAATATCTTTGCCCTTTGACCTATGAATGAATGATGACAATGTCTGAGATCTCAATTATTTGCTAAAAATGTATCTTTAGAATAATATATACAGAAATCAAAATATTAAAATTAACACATTTGCTGTCTTCATCATCAGTATCTTATTCCCCACATTTGGCATTACAACGCTACTCCTAAAAATTGCATGGTTTGGTAAACAGTAGTCTTTTCTTTGGATTGTATTTCTTCCCTTTAAAAAAAAATAATGGCATATCAAAGTAGCTATATGGATATATTTATCTGTTTAAAATATGTGTTAGAAGTGTGACCAGATTGCATTTATAAATATTATTATAACTCTACCACAAATTGAGTAAATAGCACACAACATCAGTAGTTCAGCTTAGTGTGATTCATTTATTAGTCCAGTCATAGTCATCACTCAGAAATAATTCACACCAGACCTTGAGATCCTGCAGACATGACAAAAATAGGTGGGATGAAAATACCTATTTAGAGAATTGTCTGGAATGTTTTAATGCCTTTGAGATGACATCATCATTTAGTGGTATTAAATATGACTGGGCACTTTCCTAGGTTATTCAGTTGACATAAATATTTTAAATCATTGCCTAAAAAACAGTTCTGGGACAGTTAATGAAATGTTACTACATATTCATAATTAGTAAGAAAACACAGATATTGTTCTGGAATTAAGAGAGCTTAAGATATTTCAGACAGTACCTCATCTTATGTCTGTAAGCCAGTATTACCTCATGACATCTATTATTGTTGGAAAGGCTGATTAAAGCTCTTAATATTTAACTTTCTTTTCTAATATTTAATGTAAATACATTTGCATTACGGACTGAATTTATCTCTTTGGGGCTCTCATGTCAGCTATTAGGATCATTCCCATTAGGGTGCTTAAATTTTTGTTTCAATTTTTGCTTGTGGAACTGTACAGATTATTAAAATAGAGTTCATAGTTTCAGATTATTTTTAAATGCTCTTAAAATGTAAATTAGATCAGGTCTCTCAACTACTTAAAAGCACTTAATGTTTTCCTAATTTTTTTCCCATTGGATGTTCTCCCTTTTAAATTTGAATTTTTTGGCTGTCCATTAATTTAATTTAATTTTTTAATTATTTTTTTAATGTTACATGCAATAAACATTAATATTTTGAGAAAACTAATTTTAAGTATAATGTTACGTGAAATAATACTTCAAGAAAAAATTTTGATACATGCAATAAGGATTAATTCTTCAAGAAAAACTATTTTAAAAATATTACATTCAATAAACATTAATATTTCAAGAAAAATATTTTAAATATAATAGTACTAAAATGATACTAACACAGTATAATATCACAAAAGTTGTAGGAAATATTTAAAAATCTGCAAATAACAAGATTACTTCTATTATACTCTAAAATACTTTTTTTCTCTGGCTCTATTTTTGTTCAATTTATGTTGTTCATTATATTCCACAAATGAATGAGATCATGTGATATTTATCTTTGTCCGACTTCCTTATTTTGCTTATCATAATGCTCTCTAGTTCCATCCATGCTGTCCATTGTGTAGATTTACCACAGTTTTTTAGTCCACTCTTCTGCAGATCGGCACTTAGGTTATTTCCAAATTATACTATTGTAAATTGTGCTGCTATGAACATAGGGGTGCATATGTCCTTTCTGACTGGTGTTTCTGATTTCTTGGGATATATTCCTAGAAGTGGGATTACTTGATCAAATGGTAGTTCCATTTTTAGTTTTTTGAGGAAATGCCATATTGTTTTCAACAGTGGCTGCACCAGTCTGCATTCCCATCAGCAGTGCAAGAGGGTTCCTTTTTCTCCGCATCCTAGCCAGCACTGTCATTTGTTGATGATAGCCATATCTCTCAGATGATTAGTGACTATGAACATATTTTTATATGTCTCTTGGCTTTATGTATGTCCTCTTTCCAAAAGTTTCTATTTACTAGTAGGTCCTTTGCCCATTTTTTGATTGGATTGTTTATCTTCCTTTTGTTAAGTTGTATGAGTTCCCTGTAAATGTTGGAGATTCTTATTGCTTTGTTGATGGTTTCTTTTGTTGTGCAGAAGCTTTTTATTTTGAGGTAGTCCCATTTGTTTATTTTCTCCTTAATTTCCATTGCCTTAGTATCTGTATCAGTAAAGATATTGCTAAGACATATGTCTGAAATTTTGCTGCCTATGGATTCTTCTAAAATTTTTATAGTTTCCCATCTTATGTTAAAGTCCTTTATCCATTTTGAGTTTATTTTTGTGTATGATGTAATTTGGTGGTCTAATTTTATTTTTTTGTATGTGTCTGCCCAGTTTTCCCAGTACCATTTATTGAAGAGACTGTCTTGTTTTCACCATATGCTCTTGCCTCCTTTGTCAAATATTAATTGAGCATAATGGCTTGGGTTGATTTCTGAGTTCTCTATTTTATTCCATTAATCTATATCTCTGTGCCAGTACCAGGCAATTTTGAGAACAGTGGCTTTGTAATATAACTTGTTATCTGGTATTGCGATCCCTACAACTTTATTCTTCTTTGTCAGGATTGCTGTGGCTATTCAGGGTCTTTTTTTATTCCATATGAATTTTTGGAGAGTTTATTCTAGGTTTGTGAAATATTCTATTGGTATCTTAATGGGGATTGCATTGAATCTATAGATTGTTTTGGGTGGTATGGACATTTTAATGATGTTGATTCTACCAATTCATGAACACCATATATTCTTCTATTTGTTTATGTCTTCCTCTATCTCTTTTTTTCAATGTCCTGTAGTTTTCTTTCTTTTTTTATCTTTATTATTCAGATTATTACATTTGTTTCTCTTTTTTCCCCTCCATAGCACCCCTCCACCCAGCTCCCACCCTTCCCTCTGCCCTTACCTCCCTCCCATTGACCTCATCCATAGGTGTATGATTTTTGTCCAGTCTCTCCCTGTATACTCCTCACCCCTTTCGCCCTGAGAATTATCAGTCCACTCCCTTTCTGTGCTCCTGATTCTATTATGTTCACCAGTTTATTCTGTTCATCAAATTTTTAATTCCCTTAATTTTTAGATTCACTTGTTGATAGATATGTATTTGTTCACAATTTTTTGGCTTTTACCTTTTTCTTCTTCCTCTTCTAAAAGAGTACCTTTCAGCATTTCATATAATACTGGTTCGGAGTTGATGAACTCCTTTAGCTTTTTCTTATCTGTGAAGCTCTTTATCTGCCCTTCAATTCTGAATGATAGCTTTGCTGGATAGAGTGTTCTTGGTTGTAGGTTCTTGCTATTCATCACGTTGACTATTTCTTGCCACTCCCGTCTGGCCTGCATCGTTTCTGTTGAAAAATCAGCTGACAGTCATATGGGTGCTCCCTTGTAGGTAATGAACTGTTTTTCTCTTGCTGCTTTTAATATTCTCTCTTTGTCTTTTGCTCTTGGTATTTTAATTATGATGTGTCTTGGTGTAGTCCTCTTTGGATTCCTTTTATTTGGGGTTCTGTGTGCTTCCTGGACTTGTAAGTCTATTTCTTTCACCAGATGTGGGAAGTTTTCAGTCATTATTTCCTTAAATAGGTTTTCATTATCTTGCTCTCTCTCTTCTTCTGGCACCCCCACAATTCTGATGTTGGTACGCTTGAAGCTGTCCCAGAGGCTCCTTACATTATCTTCACATTTTTGGATTCTTTTCTCTTCTTGCTTTTCCAGTTGAATGTTTTCTGCTTCTTTATATTTCAAATTTTTGACTTGATCCTTGCCTTTCTCTAGTCTGCTGTTAGGACTCTGTATAATAGTTTTTATTTCAGTCAGTGTATGTTTAATTTCTAGTTGGACCTTTTTCATCTCCTCTTGGGTCTCACTAAATTTATCCATCTTTTCTAGCATATTCTTGAAAATCCTTATAAGCGTGGTTTTGAACTCTATATCCAGTCGTTTTTTTTCCTCCATTTCTTTTGCTTGTAATCCCTTCCCTTGTCTCGGCATTTTCATTATGCCTGGGAAACTTCTGTGCTTGATTCAGCCTCAGAAGCCTCTGTTGAGCTTGGGAGGGGTGGAGTCTCAGGGCTTAAGGGATCGCCTTGCCTTCCAGTCGGCCCCACCCTCCACGGCCTCTGAGTCTCACGTGACTGGGTAATGGCTGGAGCGGTCCCTGTGCGCCCGCCCGCAGTGCCTCTAATCGCTGCCTTTCCAGCTCCCCTGCGCACCAGGACCACTCGAGTCTAGGAGCCCAGGGTTTCGCCTGAAACAGGGGCTTAGTGGAGTCAGAAGTGGCACTGTTGGGAGGGTCTGTCTCCCGCCCACTCGCAAAAGCCAGCGGCACAATCAGCAATCTGTCCTCCACGTGGTGCCGTGCGCGACCAGACCTCCGATTCTTTGCGACTCCCCTAAATTTCCGTGCACTTCTCCCTTTTCACAGTCCAAACTCCCCCCGTATGAGTTTCAACTGGATATGGGGTTTAGTGTCGTAGGATAAGGGGTTCAATGCCTTTGAGAGTCTCCGTTTCCCTCCCGCCAGAGAAAGCCAGCCAGGCACTCCGGCACCCGCTCTCTCAGCGCGCGCGTCTCTGTACCTCGGCTTTTTGCAGCTCCTCTGGGTTTCTGTGAGCCCCTCTCTTTCCTTCTAGCTGTAGAACTTCCACTCGGCCAGCTTTCCTGTGGTTCTGGATGATGTCCGTTCTGTCTTTTAGTTGTAGTTTTGAAATTGTTGTGCGAGGCAGCAGTATAGATGTTTACCTATGCCGCCATCTTGGATCCCTCTCCAAGTCTAGTAATTTTTTGATGGAGTCTTTAGGATTTTCTATGTACAATATCATGTCATCTGTGATAATGACAATTTTACTTCTTTTCCAATTTGGATGCCTTTTATTTCTTCTTCTTGTCTGATCGCTATGGCTAGCACTTCCAGTACTATGTTGAATAGTAGTGGTGAAAGTGGGCAGCCCTGTCTTGTTCCTGTTCTTAGAGGAAATGATTTTAGTGTTTGCCCATTGAGTACAATGTTGGCTGTATGTTTGTCATGTATGGCCTTTATCATGTTAAGGTATGCTCCCTCTATTCCCACTTTGCTGAGAGTTTTTATCTAAAATGGGTGTTGAATTTTGTCGAATGCTTTTTCTGCATCTATTGATATGACGGTGGTTTTTATCTCTCGATTTGTTTATGTGATATATCACATTTATTGCTTTGCAAATATTGTTACCAGCCTTGTATCCCGGGAATAAATCCCACTTGATCATGGTGTATGACCTTTTAAATATATTGCTGTATGCAATTTGCTAATATTTTGTTGAGGATTTTAGCATCAATGTTCATCAGGGATATTGGCCTGTAATTCTCTTTCTTTATAATGTCTTTAATTGACTTTGGAATTAGAATAATGCTGGCCTTATAGAGTTTGGAAGTGTTCCTTCCTCTTGGATTTTTTTAAAGAGTTTGAAGAGTATAGGTGTTAGTTCTCCTTTGAATGTTTGGTATAACTCCCCTTTGGAGCCATCCAGACCTGGGCTTTTGTTTGGTGGAAGTTTTTTTTATTACTGCTTCTATTTCATCAATTGTTATTGGACTATTCAGATTTTTTTATTCTTCCTGATTCAATTTTGGGAGATTATATTTTTCTAGGAATTTGTCAATTTCATCCACATTGTCCAGCTTGTTGGCATATTGTGTTCATAGTGTTTTCTTACAATCCTTTTTATTTCTGTGGTGTCAGTGGTTACTCTTCTCCTTTTCATTTCTGATTTTATTTGGGTCCTCTCTCTTTGTTTCTTGGCTAATGGTTTATCAATTTTGTTTATGCTTTCAAAGAACCAGCTCTTGGTTTCATTGATTTTTTTTGTATGTTGTTTTAGTCTCTGTGTTATTTATTTCTCCTCTAATCTTTATTATTTTCTTCCTTCTACTAACTCTGGACTTTTCTTCTTGTTCTCTTTCTAGTTCTTTAAGTTGTAGGGTGAAATGGTTTATGGCTGATTCTTCTTGTTTTTTGAGGTATGCCTGTAGTGTTATGAAGTTCCCTCTCAGGACTGCTTTTGCTGTGTTCCAGAGATCTTGTGTTGTTGTGTGTTCATTTTCATTTGTTTCTAGGACATTTTTTTATTTCTTTCTTGATCTCATTGATAGCCCATTCATAGTAATATATAAAACCCAGGGTCCGTAACGACCGAAGGCTTGACCAACTGGAAGTCAGTCCTGCAGTCAATGCTGGGTTGATGTGGTGACCCAACACTGACTGCCACTGCTATAGGTGCAGCAACCCAGCACTGATTGCCAAGGGTGCTGCGGATCAGGCTTTAAGAGAGGCCTGGAGAGAGAAGCAGGGACTGATCCATAGTCTCCATGGTAACTGTTGATCAGCCCTTGTTTCTCTCTTTCTCTCCAGGCCTGGCCAGCAGCTGCGCCTCTCTTTCTCTTCAGGCCTCTGTGGGGACTGCTCATCAGCCCTGCCTCTCTGGTAAGGCCCAGAGATAGGCCCGGAGATGCTGACTGGCATAGAAACTGACCAATCAGAATCAAATCTGGGTGAACTGTGAGGAGCCAATGGCTGCCTAGGAGGAGGAGCTTTTGATACTGACTGGCATAGGAAACGACCAATAAGAACCAAATCTGGGTGAACTGTGAGGAACCAATGGCTGCCTAGGAGGCGGAGCTTTTGATGCTAACTGGCATAGAAACTGACCAATCTGGGTGAACTGTGAATGCAGAACCTAAGGTGGGGATGGAGGAAAGGTTTTAGAGCAACAGCTATTGGGTGTAAGGTGTAAGAAAGCAGTTCAATTTTTTAATGACCAGTTTGGCAATATAGTGCATATGGCTGGCTATCAGTCCAGATATAGGGATTATGTATTTTTGTCTTCCAAGAGCATTTCCTCCTGCTGAAAAAGGCTCCCCCCACCCCATTTAAGCAATCCTATCCTATATAATCTATCTATACTAATAAAAGAGTAATATACTAATTAGACCACGTCAACTTCCTTCCAGACAAAGCCATGGTGGTGGGGGCCAAGGCAGAGAGGGCAGTTAGGCATGAGATTAGGCTGGCAAGTTAGGGGCAAGATCAGGCCAGCAGAGGAGGGCATTTGGGGGCAAGATCAGGCTAGCAGGCAGAGGCAATTAGGGGCGATCAGACTGGCAGGCAGAGGCAGTTAGGGCAATCAGGCAGACAGAGGGGTTAGGGACAATCAGGCAGGCAGGCAGGTGAGCAGTTAGATCGGGCCTAAACCAGCAATCTGATATCCCCCAAGGTGTCCCTGATTGGAGAGGGTGCAGACTGAGCTGAGGGAACGCCTCCCCCCATGCACAAATTCGGTGCACCAGGTCACTTGGTGTTTAATAACATGGTATTTAGCCTCCATGTGTTTGAATATTTTGGGGTGTTTTTACTGTAGTTATTTTCTAATTTCATTTCACTGTAATCTGAGAAGATGCTTGATATGATTTCAATCTTCTTGAACTTGTAAAGACTTGTTTTGTGTCTTCACATGTGGTCTTTGAGTGATCAATGTGCACTCAAGTAGAATGTATATTCTGCTATATTGGGATAAAATATTCTATAAATGTCAATTAAATCCATCTGATCTGCTGTGCCCTAATTTAGAGTCTCTATTTCCTTGGTAAGTTTTTGTCTGGAAGATCTATCCAGTGAAGTGAGAAGGGTGTTAAAGTCCCCTACTATGACTGTATTGTTGTCAGTCTCTCCATTAAAGCCCTCTAGAAGTTTTTTATATATTTAGCTGTAGTTTGACAGTCTGTTCAATGCTCTTTTGCCTCTGTATCTATTTTTCCCCCTGATTCTTGTCTTTAAAAAATTTTGCCTCTGCAGACTAGAAATAAACCTATAAGAACAAAAAATATTTGAGTCCCAATTTCAGTGTCCATCAGTTCTGAATCTCAGTTTCAATGTCCAGTAGTTCCTTATGTGTACATGTCAGCAATGGTATCTGGATGGTAAACAAATGGTGGCAATGCAGGTCCGACCCTCTCTGGTTTGGTCCTAAACAACCTGTAGCGATGCACAGCTGCTAACTGCTAGCATGGCAAGGCATCATCAGCATCTTCCATCTCTGGACTGTTTCTCCTCTTGTCTTCATGGTTGGAGCAGATGCAACAGACCTTTTTAAATTAAATTCAGAATACAGTGGTACCTCGAGATACAAGTTTAATTTGTTCTGTAACCTTGAGGCGTGGGAAACTATGAGATGCTCGAGTCGCGGTAAACTGGTGGGTCGTGTGCAGCCGGCCAATCCACGCGATTACTCATATCTCAACTGTTGCTCGTATTTCAAAGCAAAAATCGCTTGCCCAACGGCTCGTATCTCAAAAATCTCATATGTTAGGGCACTCGTATCTCGAGGTACCACAGTATTGTAGCAGTTAACTGGTTAATTGTGATGTGTCTGGCCCTGAGCCTGTTTGAGTTCTTGTTTGGGGTTCCCGGTGCCTCCTCAACTTGTATGATTTTTTCCTTTACGAGATTAGGGAAATTTTTGCCATTATTTCTTCAAATACCTTCTCCATTCTTTTCTCCCTTTCTGCCTCTTCTGGCACACCTGCTATTCTAATATTATTATGTTTCACATTGTCCCACAGATCCCTTATTCTGGCCTCCTGTTTTTTAATTGCTTTTTCTTTTTGGTTCTCTGAATAAGTGATAATTTCAACTCTCTTCTAATTCACTGATCTCTGATCCTTAGCTTCCTCTAATCTGCTATGTATTCCTTCCAATGTGTTCTTTGTGTTATGTCATTCTTTATTTCAGACTGTTCTTTTTTTCATAATTACTATATCTTTTTACATGCTGTTGAGCATTTATACCATCATTACTCTGAACCCTATTCTTTCATTTGGAGGTTGTTTCTTTTTCTTCTCATTTTGGCTTTCTGTTTGGGTTTGTGACTATATATTAGGTAGATCCTCTACACCTCTCAATCTCTAGTGCAGGACAGTCCCAATATTTTAAATATAGACTCCCTTCTTAGCCTTCTATATTCTGACTGAGTTGGACTTCCACTTCCTCGGTCTCATCATAGGCCTTCCCTTCTTCCTTGCTATTTATGCTTTAGCCTCTGTTAGTGTCCTTTTGGTTTCATGAGTGTGCTGCATCATTCCTTGAATGCTTTTCTCCCCTGTTGAAGTAGTACTTTTCATAGTTTATCATTTTTATTTTTCTATTTATTATCATTTCTGCCACCCAAAGAGAAGTTCCATGAGGGCAAAAATGCCAAGTATAGTGGCTAACACAAAGAAGTCACTAAGTATTTGTTAAATGAATAAATAAGTTAGTGACTCTTATGCTTTAAACTCAAAATAAAGTTCAACTTTCTTTTTAAATTTGATCCCATGAGGAAGAAAACATTGTGCTCTGAGATTGACCTGAAGATAATTAATGCAATTGAAGGTCTAAATAAACTACTGTGCTCATGATTCTTTTGTTATTAATTTTATTCTGCTTCATAACTGGTATGGGGTGTTTTTATTGAGATCTGAAAACATATATGAAATACTAGCCAAAATCATATTCTCTCCACATGTTTGTTTTTATAACCCTTCTTGCTTGATTGCTCTATTAAATTTTTCAGAATTAGAAATATAAATTTTTTCTAATGCATACTTTGTGTTGTAACTACTAGTTTCTTATTAGACATGGTAAATAGTATATTTTCATGCAATGGGATAAAGAAATGACTGTGTATGGAAAGAAGCCTGTAGTATAGATGTAGAAATAAAATGCTCTTAAAAGATTATTTGCCATCAAGTTAGAATTTATATGTGGAGAGGTCTAAAGTAGGACTTCCCACAAAGAACAAAACTTGGGGCTTATTCCTGATAAATCAGTTATCCAGGACCTGAATAACTTATCCAGGGGCACACAGCAGTGAGAAGTAGAAACAGCATCCCAAATCAGGCTAGATTGCCTCTAGAACCTTTTTCTACTCTACTTTGAAATCTCCCTAAGTAAAAGAAATCAGAAATTTATTTTAATTGTGTGTTTTATTAAAGACTAGAGGCCCAGTGCTCAAAATTCATGCACAGAGGTGTGTGTCCCCTCTGCACTCTCTCCAATCTTGGACCCCTCGAAGGATGTCCGACTGCCCGTTTAGGCCCAATGGTAGGGATCAGTCCTGAATGGGCAATTGGACATCCCTCTCACAATCCAGGACTGCTGGCTCCCAACTGCTCACCCCAAGGGACTCCCCACCCTGATCTGGGACACCCTTCAGGGCAAACCAGACGGCCCCCACAGATGCACCAAGCCTCTATCCTATCTAATCAAATAATAATATGCAAATTGACCATCACTCCAACACACAAGATGGCTGCTCCCATGTGGTCAAAAATGTCTGCCCACTTGTGAACACAAGATGGCCACCACAAGATGGCCAGCAGGGGAGGGCATTTGGGAGGGACCAGAAGTCCAACTTGCCTGCCTACCTTCCTGATTGCTCCTAACTGCTTCTGCCTGCCAGCTTGATCTCCCCTTAACCATTCCACTGCTAACCTGTTTGCCCCTAACTGCCCTCCCCTGTAGGCTTGTTCACCCCTAACTGCCCTCGCCTACAGGCCTGGTCTGCCCCAACTGCTCTCCCCTGCAGGCCTGGGTCCTCCCCAACTGCCCTTCCCTGCTGGCCCAGTCACCCCCAACTTCCCTTCTCTGCTGGCCTGGTCACCCCAACTGCCCTCTCTTGCAGGCTGGTCCCTCCCAATTGCCCTCCCCTGCTGGCCTGATCGCCCACAACTGCCCTCCCTTGCAGACCTGGTTCTTCTCAACTGCACTCTCATGCTGGCCTTCTTGTGGTGGCCATCTTGTGTCCACATGGAGTCAGTCATCTTTGGCCACATGGGGGCAGCCATCTTGTGTGTTGGAATGATGGTCAATTTGCATATTATTATTTTACTACAGGCCCAGTGCACAAAATTTGTGCATGGGGGTGTGTGTCCCTCAGCCCAGCCTGCACCCTCTCTAATCTGGGACCCCTCAAGGGATGTCTGATTGTCCATTTAGGCCCAATCCTACCTGGAATGATTGGGCCCAAATGGGCAGTCAGACATCCCTCTCACAATCCAAGACTGCTGCCTCCCAACTGCTCACCTGCCTGCCTTCTTGATTGCCCCTAACTGCTTCTGCCTGGTAGCCTGATTACCCCCTAACCACTTTACTGTCAGCCTGTTTGCCCCTAACTGCCCTCATCTGTGGCCTGGTTACCCCTAACTTCCCTCCCCTGCAGGCCTGGTTGCCCCTAACTATCCTCCCCTGCAAGTCTGGTCTCCCCACAACTGCTCTCCCCTGCAGGCCTGGATCCTCCCCCCTCCCACCCCCACCCCTGCCAACTGCCCTTCCCTGCTAGCCCAGTCGCCTCCAACTTCCCTCCTCTGTCAGCCTGGTCACCCCTAACTGCCCTCTCCTGTAGGCCTCATCACCCCTAACTGCCTTCCCCTACAGGCCTAGTTACCCCTAACTCCCCTCCCCTGCGCATCTGGTCCTCCTCCACAACTTCTTTCCCCTGCAGGCCTGGGTACCCCCCAACTGCCCTTCCCTGCCAACCCAGTCACCTCCCAACTTTCTTCCTCTGCCAGCCTAGTCATCCCTAACTGCCCTCCTCCGCAGGATTGATTGCCCACAACTGCCCTCTCTTGCAGGCCTAGTCCCTCCCAACTGCCCTCCCCTGCTGGCCATCTTGTGGTGACCATCTTGTGTCCACATGGGGCCAGCCATCTTTGACCACATGGGGACAGCCATCTTGTGTGTTGGAATGATGGTCAATTTGCATATTATTATTTTATTATATAGGATTAGATAGGATAGAGGCCCGGCTGGTTTGCCCTAAACGGTATCCTGGATCAGGGTAGGGATTCCCTTGGGGTGTGGGGCATCCTGGGCAAGGGGCCTGTGGTAGTTTGCAGGCTGGCCACACACCCTGGTGACTCAAGCAGAGGCTCTGGTATTTGGGGTTTATTTATCTTCTATAATTGAAACTTTGTAACCTTGAGTGGAGCCAAGCCTCCTGCTCTCTCTGTGGTAGCAGCCATTTTTGTTGGGATACATTTATCTTCTGTAATTGAAACTTTGTAGCCTTAAGCAGAGGCCAAGGCAGGCTAGGACAGGTGGAAAGCTTGGCCTCTTCTATTGCCGGGGAAACTCAAGTCTCCTCTCTCTCCATGGCTGTGGCCATCTTGGTTGGGTTAATTTGCATACTCACTTCTGACTGGCTTGTGGGTGTAGCTGATTATGGTCAATTTGCATATTACTCTTTTATTAGATAGGCTATGAAATTTTCTCTGATTGATTTATTTCACTTGGCATAATAATCTCCAGCTTTCTCCATGCTATTGCAAAAGGATGTGGGCAAAGGAGCAGGAAGAATGGAGACATCTGTAATAGTGCCAACAATAAAAATAAAGTTGAAAAAAAAATATGAAACTTTTTGAAGTTACTATAATCAGGTATTACAACCTATTGGCTTCTATATGAGAGTTATAAATACTTTTTAAAATGTTTGATTATATTTGCTTTTAATTATTGCTGAAAACTTTGACATATAGTTACAAAAGTCAAATGTAAATAATCTTTAACATTTTAAACTATGTACTTCAAAACACATTTACTTCCCAGAAGTCTGTGCTTGGCTTCAGTAGTCCTGTGTATTTGGAAGAACTGATTCAGAGTCTAACAGATGTGAACAATCTAATGTAGGAAAATTGCTGAAAGCACAATTAAATTGCCTGAGTGTACCACAACAACAATTTCCTTTAATTTTTGTCAGGCACACAATTTGAAATGATTACACACTTATAAAAACAAACAGAAAGCAAAATGTTTTAAAACCTATAGTTTCATATTCATATAAGTGTCTCAAGGTTAAGTTTAATATAATTTCATATAAGTAATATTATAATCTAAGATTTAAAATGAGAATAATTCATGTTATCCTAATTTAATACAAATCATATACTTAATCCATTTTAGTGTTCACATTGTAAAGTGACACATATATTAATGTACTAAAACTGTTTTTAGGGTTTTATTTTATTAATGAACCTTCCTTTCTTAGTTTGATTTTATCAAGGAATGATTGGTTAGGACCAGCAGAATCTACGTTGGCAAAGGCCAGAGTGCTGAGTTATAGTAAGATAATATTTGTTGTTTTTTATAGCAATACTAGAAGCCCAGTGCACGAAATTCGTGCACTCGGGATAGGGGGTCCCTCACCCTGGCCTTTGCCCTCTCACAGTCTGGGAGCTCTTGGGGACATCCTTAGTGCTGCTGCGCAGGCAGGAAAGGCTCACACCACCACTGCTGTGCTCGCTAACCATGAGCCTGTTTTCTGGCTGAATGGCACTCCCACTGAACATCATCAGGCAGCTCCTGCATCATCTTATATAATAAAAGGCTAGTATGCAAATTGACCAAACAGCAGAACAGCTGGTCACTATGACACACACTGACCACCAGGGGGCACCTCCTGCATTGAGTGTCTGCCCCTGGTGATGAGTGTGCATCATAGCAACCAGTTGTTCTGCTATTCTGTCAATTTGCATATTAGCCTTTTATTATATAGGACTATAGGCTCAGTGCACAAGAATTCATGCACAGCGGGGGTGAGAAGGTGGTGTCCTTCAGCCCAGCCTGCTCCCTCTCCAATATGGGACCCTTTGAGGGATATCCGACTGCCCGTTTAAGCCCTACCCAGGTAGGATCAGGCCTAAATGGACAGTCAGACATCCTTCTCAGGCCTAAATGGGCAGTCGGACATCCTTCTCACAATCTAGGACTGCTGGCTCCCAACTGCTCACCTGCCTGCCTTCCTGATTGCCCCTAACCGCTTCTGCCTGCCAGCCTGATCACCCACTAACCACTCCCCTGCCAGCCTGATTGATACCTAACTACTCCCCTGCCAGACTGTTTGCCCCTAACTGCCCTCCCCTGTGGGCCTGCTCACCTCTAACTGCCCTCCCCTGCTGGCCTGATCTCCCACAGCTGCCCTCCCTTGCAAGCCTGGCAACTGCTCTCCCCTGCTGGCCATCTGTGTCCACATGGGGCAGGATCTTTTGACCACATGGGGGCAGTCATCTTGTATGTTGGAGTGATGGTCAATCTGCATATTACTTTTTTATTAGCTAGGATAGAGGCCTGGTGCACAGGTGGGGGCCAGCTGGTTTGCCCTGAAGGGTGTCCTGAATTACGGTAGGTGTTCACTTGGGGTGTGGGGTGACCTGGGCAAGGGGCCTGTGGTGGTTTGCAAGCCAACCATGCCTCCCAGCAACCCAAGTGGAAGCCCTGGTATCTGGGATTTATTTATCTTCTACAATTGAAATTTTATAGCCTGGATCAGAGACAAGCATTCTGCTGGCACAGCCATTGAAACTTTGTTGCCTTAAGGGGAGGCCTGGCACACCAAGGTGTGCAGAAAGCTTTATTTTCTTCATCAACAGGGCAACGCAAGCCTCTCTCCTGCTCTCTCTGTGGCTGTAGCCATCTTGGTTGGGTTAATTCGCAAACTTGCTCTGATTGGCTGGTGGGCATGGGTGTGTGGGTGTAGCGGTGGTGCAGTCAATTTGCATATTACTCTTATTAGATAGGATTGTGTGTGTGTGATGGTGTGTGTGTGTGAGAGAGAGAGAGAATATATATGTATATATACACACATATATGTATTTCAGAGAGAAAGGAGAAGGGAGAGAGATTCATTGATTGGCTGCCTCCTAGATGCCCATCCTACAACCCGGGCATGTGCCTTGACCAAGAATTGAATCATGACCTCCTAGTTCATAGGTCAACGCTCAACCACTGAGCCATGCCTGTTGGGCTCCAGCAATGTTTTGCATTGATTAGAGGAGAAAAGTGTTAGAGAAGGAGGAGTAGAAATTTGAATCTGGGGGTTGAAAATAATGGATCTTCATAATATTTTGAAGAGGAAAAATAAGCCAATTTTACTTACTTTATTGTAGCTTCATGATTGCTAGTGATTATATTCCTAAAAACACTATTTCCCTTCAAATTTATTATTTTCGGAAGTGTGAAGTTTATGCAAATTTGTAAGTTAGGAACCTTTGACCAGGATTTAATTATTTAATATGTGGGGGAGGAGTTGCGAGGAAGGGTTTTAGCCTTTTTATTTTATTTTTTTTTTAAATATTTTATTGATTTTTTATAGAGAGGAAGAGAGAGGGATAGAGAGTTAGAAACATCAATGAGAGAGACATCAATCAGTCGCCTCCTGCACGGCCCCCATTGGGGATGTGCCCCCAACCAAGATACATGCCCTTGACCGGAATCGAACCTGGGACCGTTATGTCCGCAGGCGGATGCTCTATCCACTAAGCCAAACCGGTTTTGATGGGTTTTAGCCTTTTTAAAGACTAGTTAAGCATAAAATATTAAATTGGCATCAGCCTTTTTACTCCCAAAATACAAATTGAAAAAATTACAAATTTAATCACTTTAATGTAATATTAATTTCATAAATTATTAATATTTTGAACTATTATTAGTCAGCTCCAGCTTTTTAAGGGATGCTAATTCCAACTAAAGAACAGTAAACTTAAAGGAAGTCATTCAAAGATTCTGATATCCCTGAATTTTAAGGAAATGCAACTTGCTGGGTTTCTCCATTCTGATAAGATGCTAGGAAAACTGCCCTTTATCCTTAGAGGAAGAAAAGGGATGTCTACATAGTGGTGATGGTAGTGATGATGATGGTGATGATTGTGAGGAAGACAGCAGCTACCCTGTTTCTCCGAAAGTAAGACATCCCCCGAAAATAAGACCTACTTCCAGTTTTGCCTCTTGCTGTAATATAAGGCATCCCCCCCGAAAATAAGACCTCCCTGACAATAAGGTCTCCCCTGAACATAAGGCCTCCCTAGAATATAAGGCCCCCAAAGCTACCATAAGGCATCTGACTCCTGATTTAAAGAGATCTCTCACTGCTTGAACAGCTTCGGCTGTGTTGTGGCCAATCAGTGAGCTGGTTTGTGATGACAACTACTACCGTACCTTATAGAGGTAATAAATTTCCTTTTTTTGTTGTTGTTGTTCAACAATAAATATGTACCATATTCTTCTTCATGGAAAAATAAGACATCCCCTGAAAATAAGACCTAGCGCATCTTTGGGAACAAAAATTAATATAAGACACTGTCTTATTTTCAGGGAAACAGGTAACATTTACTGAGCATTTCTTATGTGTAAGGCATTGTGCTATGAAATCTAGACTTCTCTATAAATACAAGTTGAGAACATTTATTATACTACTAGAGGCCTCGTGCACGAAATTCATGCATGGGGGGAGGGGTTGAGGGTGTCCTTCAGTCCAGCTTGCTCCCTCTCCAATCTGGGACCCCTTGAGGGATGTCCAACTGCCCATTTTGGCCCAATCCAGGTAACATCGGGCCTAAATGGGCAGTCAGACATCCCTCTCACAATATAGGACTGCTGGCTCCCAACTGTTCACCTGCCTTACTTCCTGATTGCCCCTAACTGCTTCTACCTGCCAGCCTGATCACCCCCTAACCATTCCCCTGCCAGCCTGTTTGATACCTAACTGCTCCCCTGCCAGCCTGTTTTCCCCTAACTGCCCTAACCTGCAGGCCTGGTCACCCCTAAATGCCCTCCCCTGCAGGCCTTGTCACCCCTAACTGCCCTCCCCTGCAGGCCTGGTTACCCCTAACTGCCCTTCCCTGCCAGCCCGGTCACTTCCAACTTCTCTCCTCGGCCAGCCTGGTCATCCTGCACTGCCCTCCCCTGCAGGCTTGATTGCTCCCCAACTGCCCTCCCTTGCAGGCCTGCTCCCTCCCAACTGTCCTCCCCTGCTGGCCTGATAACCCACAACTGCCCTCCCTTACAGGCCTAGTCCTTCCCAACTGCCCTCTCCTGCTGGCCATCTTGTGGTGGCCATCTTGTGTCCACATGGTGACAGCCATCTTTGACCACATGGGGGCAGCCATCTTGTGTGTTGGAGTGATGGTCAATTTGCATATTATTATTTTATTATATTGAATTAGATAGGGTAGAGGCCTGGTGCATGGGTGGGTTATAGCTGGTTTGCCCTAAAGAGTGTCCCGGATCAAGGTAGGGGTTCCTTTGGGATGTGGGGCAGCCTGAGCAAAGGGCCTATAGTAGTTTTCAGACTGTCCAGGCTCCCTGGTGACCCAAGCAGAGGCTCTGGTATTTTGGATTTATTTATCTTCTATAATTGAAACTTTGTAACCTTAAGTAGAGGCCAAGGCAGGCTAGGACAGGTGGAAAGCTTGGCTTCCTCCATTGCCAGGGAAATTCAAGCCTCCTGCTCTCTACAGGTCCGTGGCTGCTGCCATTTTTGTTGGGATTTATTTATCTTCTATAATTGAAACTTTATAGCCTTAAGCAGAGGCCAAAGCAGGCCAGGGCAGATGGAAAGCTTGGCTTCCTCTATTGCCAGTGGCAACCCAAGCCTCTCTCCTGCTCTCTCTGTGGCAATAGCCATCTTAGTTGGATTAATTTGCATACTCACTCTGATTGGCTGGTGGGCATGACTGGTGGGTGTGGCAGGAGTACAGTCAATTTGCATATTGCTATTTTATTAAATAGGATATAAATTATATCTGTAACTTAAAATCTATATATTGGGGCTTCAGCTATACTTAATTTTGGGGTTGGTAGAAGATGACTTGAATTTTTGAGATTGAGTGACTAAGATAATAGTTATAGTGATTTTGAAGGTGGTAATGAAGTTTATACAAAGAAAGATGAGTTCAGTCTTTATAACACTGTAGAAGCAGAAAGGTAAATCTGAGAGTACAATTGAGTAATTATTGAAAGGTCAAGTGCACTTGGCAAATATGGAATTTATTTTTATAAAAATTTTAATCAATGAAATCTCCTAAAGCAGAGTTTCTTAACCTTGATTAAACCTAAAATTTTATAGGCCCCTTGAAATTACATATCAAATGTGAGTGATTGTATGTGAATACAATTTTTTTAATTAAATATTTATTATTCAGATTATTACATTTGTTTCTCTTTTTTCTCTTCCATAGTTCCCCTCCAACCGGCTCCCACCCTTCCCTCTACCCTTACCTCCCTCCCGTTGACCTCATCCATAGGTGTATGATTTTTGTCCAGTCTCTCCCTGTACACCTCTCCCCGTCTTCCCCCCGAGAATTATCAGTCCACTCCTTTCTGTGCTCCTGATTCTATTATATTCACCAGCTCATTCTGTTCATCAGATTTTTAATTCACTTGATTTTTAGATTCACTTGTTGATAGATATGTATTTGTTGCTCATAATTTTTTATCTTTTACCTTTTTCTTCTTCCTCTTCTAAAAGAGTACCTTTCAGCATTTCATATAATACTAGTTTGGAGTTGATGAACACCTTTAACTTTTCTTATCTGTGAAGCTCTTTATCTGCCCTTCAATTCTGAATGATAGCTTTGCTGGATAGAGTGTTCTTGGTTGTAGGTTCTTGCTATTCATCACGTTGAATATTTCTTGCCACTCCCATCTGGCCTGTATCGTTTCTGTTGAGAAATCAGCTGACAGACATATGGGTGCTCCCTTGTAGGTAATGAACTGTTTTTCTCTTGCTGCTTTTAATATGCTCTCTTTGTCTTTTGCTCTTGGTATTTTAATTAGGATGTGTCTTGGTGTAGTCCTCTTTGGATTCCTTTTATGTGGGGTTCTGTGTGTTTCCTGGACTTGTAAGTCTATTTCTTTTACCAGATGTGGGAAGTTTTCAGTCATTATTTCTTTAAATATGTTTTCAGTATCTTGCTCTCTCTCTTCCTCTGGCACCCCCACAATTCTGATGTTGGTACGCTTGAAGCTGTCCCAGAGGCTCCTTACATTATCTTCACATTTTTGGATTCTTCTCTCTTCTTGCTTTTCCAGTTGAGTGTTTTCTGCTTCTTTATATTTCAAATTTTTGACTTGATTCTTGCCTTTCTCTAGTCTGCTGTTAGGTCTCTGTATAATATTTTTTATTTCAGTCAGTGTATGTTTAATTTCTAGTTGGTCCTTTTCCATCTCTAGTTTGATCTTTTTCGTCTCTAGTTGGTTCTTTTTCATCTCCTCTTGACTCTCCCTAACTTTATCAACTTTTCTAGGATATTCTTGAAAAACCTTATAAGTGTGGTTTTGAACTCTATATCCAGTCGTTTGTTTTCCTCCATTTCTTTTGTTTGTGACTGAGGGGTCCCAGGTTCGATTCCAGCTGGGGGCATGTACCTTGCTTGCGGGTACATCTCCACAGTGGGGTGTGCAGGAGGCGGCTGATCGATGTCTCTCTCATCGATGTTTCTGACTTTCTATCTCTCTCCCTTCCTCTCTGTAAAAAATCAATAAAAAAAGAAAAAAAGAAAAGCCTGTCATGATTTATGTTGCCCTATTTCCCTCAAAAGATTGTTTCAGAGGCCTTTAAGATCTTCCTGTAAAACTTCTATGAGTTGCATATTTATTTTAGTTTTATTAAATTTATATAAACATTAATTAATTTCAGGTAAACTGCTTTAATAGAGATTATAACATTGCACAGAAGGCTAATGTATCTTGCAAAGTATATTTTTTAGAGAACAGAGTCTCTCATAAAATGCTTGATTCCAATAACAAGTCTGCATGTTCTTGGGTAGATCCAGATTACTCTATTGAACAACAGGGTGTGAATTATTGA
Organism: Lasiurus cinereus; assembly: GCA_011751065.1. Lineage (NCBI taxonomy): Eukaryota > Metazoa > Chordata > Mammalia > Chiroptera > Vespertilionidae > Lasiurus > Lasiurus cinereus. The sequence goes on along the minus strand of JAAGEH010000005.1, from coordinate 38,195,387 downwards.
AGCTACTTCCAAGGACCACTGTATCTCATGTTACAGGTTGTTTGTATAAAAACTACATAAAATGATTTTTTAAAAGAAAGGTAACCTTGCCCAGCCAGTGTGGCTCAGTGATTCAGCTTCAACCCAGGAACTAATTTGATTCCAGGTCAGGGCACATACCCAGGTTTTGGGCTCAATCCTCAGTAGAAAACATGCAGGAGGCTGCTGATTGATGATGTTTCTCTATCAACAATGTTTCTATCTATCCTTCTCCCTTCTCTCTCTAAAAAACAGTGAAGCCATTTTTTTTAAAACAAAGAAAGATAATCTTGATTGATTGGATGTCAGAGAATTGATTCATGTTCTTTGTTTTACATAAATGTTATTTTTAAAATGTGATTAGGAATATTCAGTACTCAGTAAATTTTTTAAGAACATAGAGAGTGCTTGGGCATAAAGGTCACTTTGAGTTGTACTGTGAATATTATGCCACTTGCTGTTGTCTCATCTTGGACTCTTCATTTTTCTGTATTCTAGTGAAATATGATTGGAATTGCTTTTCTTAAGGCAAGAAACTTAGAAAATAGCATGGTATTTGAACATGAACCTTTAGTCACTATAAAAGCTTTTTGAGGGGGTCATTTTATTTTAGTGAATATTTTAAATTCTCTCTTCTTTTACAGACTATCTTGCTAATCACGGCCGGTTAAATGAGTCTGAGGCCAGGCGCAAATTCTGGCAAATCCTGTCTGCTGTTGATTACTGTCATAGTCGGAAGATTGTGCACCGTGACCTTAAGGCTGAAAATCTCCTGCTGGATAACAACATGAATATCAAAATAGCAGGTAACTGGGGCACAGCTGGATCTAATGTGATCAACTGTGAGTTCTTATGCTGGGTGTTTGCAGAAAGAGAACTGCAGGCAGAGATTTGGAGCATTTCTACTGATGACATCAAGCTTTCTCAAAAAACAAGTGTGTTTTATTCATTTCCTTAGAAATATAGCAATGAAAAGAAAGGGAAATCATTTTGTTATTAATGTGCACAGTGGCAGGGCTATAGCTGGTGTCTCATTTGTTTCCTTGGTCTGATTAGGTCCAGGTCCATTGTGGGGCCCTCCCAGAGAAGAGGGATGCTCGGGCTACAGCAGCAGTGCAGGTTCCTGGGGCGAGTGGCTACAGTGAGATTGCAGACAGGGAAAACGAAAAGGAAGGGATGTAGGTTGATACAGGAGGAGCAGGTAGGCCAAGACCAAAATGTGAAGGGTCTTGAGTGCCATGAAAAAGATCTTAAAAGTTTATTCGGTAGGTCATAGGGAGCCTAACCCACTGAACATTTTAGGGTGGGGATAGGGGTGAAGTGGAATTGGGATGACAGATATGCATTAGAATGATCTCTCTCTCTGGCAGCAGAGTAAAGACAGATGAGACATGTGAATAACACTAAAGACAGGAAGATAATAAGGACTCTAATGCAGTAGTCCAATCAAGAAAATGTGGGTCTGACAATAGTGTGGTGAAGGCGGGGGTGGACTAGAAGGGGACCCATTAAGGGGAGGGAGAGCAGTTGTAATACTTTCAACAATAAAGATAAATTTATTTTAAAAAAAAAAGAACGAATGAAAATATGGGTTTGAACTAGAGCTGAAGCAGTAGAGATTGTAGGATGAGATGGGAGGAAGGAAGATTTATTTTGAGTAGTGTTTTGAAGAAGGTAAGCAGGCATGAAGCAAAAGCCTAACAACATTGCCAATGCTGGTATTTTGTTCTAGGATTATAAAATAGGAACAAGGAGACAGATGAGGCCCTGATCAAGAAATTCTTGGTTGACTAGTGAGGTTAGATATTCACTGGAGAAAGTTTAGGGAGAAAACAACTCCTTGGGGTATTAAATAGAAGTTAAAAGCCTCTGATTGGTTCATTTAACTGGTTTATGTTTATGCCAGTTCCCATTAGTTTTTGTCCTGAGCAGTTTGAGGAAGGTACCTAATTAAATTTTATTTACTTTAACTTTATTTATTGTTATTTTTATTTAATAATTAATTTTAAATGCCAATGTTACATATGTTACAAGGAGGTAATGAATGGATTTTCTATTCTGCAGTCTGTGATTTTTTTTTTTTAAATCATGGGATCGCCTGAATAAGACAAAGTATTTGATAAGATAACGTTAATTTGCTATATTGCCACTTTATTTATATATAAATGATTTGTCATTTTTGTTTTGAAAATGCAATCTACTACAGTAGTTTCTCCATAGTTTCTTTTTTATTTTTTTAATTAAATCTTTATTATTCAGATTATTACATTTGTTTCTCTTTTTTCCCCTCCATAGCACCCCTCTACCCAGCTCCCACCCTTCCCTCTGCCCTTACCTCCCTCCCATTGACCTCATCCATAGGTGTATGATTTTTGTCCAGTCTCTCCCTGTACACCCCTCATCCCTTTCCCCCTGAGAATTATCAGTCCACTCCCTTTCTGTGATCCTGATTCTAGTATATTCACCAGTTTATTCTGTTCATCAAATGTTTAATTCACTTAATTTTTAGATTCACTTTGGATAGATATGTATTTGTTGTTCATAGTTTTTTGTCTTTTACCTTTTTCTTCTTCCTCTTCTAAAAGAGTACCTTTCAGCATTTCATATAATACTGGTTTGGAGTTGATGAACTCCTTTAGCTTTCTCTTATCTATGAAGCTCTTTATCTGCCCTTCAATTCTGAATGATAGCTTTGCTGGATAGATTATTCTTGGTTGTAGGTTCTTGCTATTCATCATGTTGACTATTTCTTGCCACTCCCGTCTGGCCTGCATCGTTTCTGTTGAGAAATCAGCTGACAGTCGTATGGGTGCTCCCTTGTAGGTAATGAACTGTTTTTCTCTTGCTGCTTTTAATATTCTCTCTTTGTCTTTTGATCTTGGTATTTTAATTATGATGTGTCTCGGTGTGGTCCTCTTTGGATTCCTTTTATATGGGGATCTGTGTGCTTCCTGGACTTGTAAGTCTATTTCTTTTACCAGATGTGGGAAGTTTTCAGTCATTATTTCTTTAAATAGGTTTTCAGTATCTTGCTCTCTTTCTTCTTCTGGCACCCCCACAATTCTAATGTTGGTATGCTTGAAGCTGTCCCAGTGGCTCCTTACATTATCTTCACATTTTTGGATTTTTCTCTCTTCTTGCTTTTCCAGTTGAGTGTTTTCTGCTTCTTTATATTTCAATTTTTTTACTTGATTCTTGCCTTTCTCTAGTCTGCTGTTAGGACTCTGTATAATAGTTTTTATTTCAGTCAGTGTATGTTTAATTTCTTGTTGGTCCTTTTTCATCTCTAGTTGAATCTTTTGCATCTCTAGTTGGTCCTTTTTCATCTTCTCTTGGCTCTTGCTAACTTTATCCAACTTTTCTAGGATATTCTTGAAAAATCATATAAGCATGGTTTTGAACTCTATATCCAGTTGTTTCTTTTCCTTTATTTCTTTTGTTTGCGATCCCTTCCCTTGTCTTGGCATTTTCACTATGCCAGGAGAACATCTGTGTTGGATTCAGCCTTATGATACCAGACTTGCAAAACCACAGAAGCCTCTCTGTTGAGCGTGGGAGGGGTGGAGTCTCAAGGCTTAAAGGACCGCCTTGCCTTCCAGTCGGCCCCGCCCTCCACAGCCCCTGAGTCTCACGTGACTGGGTAATCGCTGGAGCGGTCCTTGTGTGCTCACGCCCGCAGTGCCTCTAGACAGCTGCCTTTCCGGCTACCCTGCGCTCCAGGACCACACGAGTTTAGGTCCCCAGGGTTTCACCTGAAACTGGGGCTTAGTGGAGTCAGAAGTGGCACAGTTGGGAGGGTCTGTCTCCCGCCCACTTGCGAAAGCCAGCAGCACAATCAGCAATCTGTCCTCTACACAGTGCCGTGAGCGACCAGACCTCTGATCTTTTGTGACTCCCCTACATTTCCGTGCACCTCTCCCTTTTCACAGTCCAAACTCCCCCCGTATGAGTTTCGGCTGGATCTGGGGTTTAGTGTCGTAAGATAAGGGGTTCAATGCCGTTGGGAGCCTCCGTTTCCCTCCCGCCAAAGAAAGCCAGCCAGGTACTCTGGCACCTGCTCTCTTAGTGCGTGCGTCTCTGTACTTCAGCTTTTTGCAGCTCCTCTGGGTTTCTGTGAGCCCCTCTCTTTCCTTTTAGCTGTAGAACTTACACTCAGCCAGCTTTCCTGTGGTTCTGGATGATGTCCGTTCTGTCTTTTAGTTGTAGTTTTGAAATTGTTGTGCGAGGCAGCAGTGTAGGTGTTTACCTATGCCGCCATCTTGGATTCTCCTAAACTCAGTATTTCTAATGTCATTATGAAATTGTTTGTTTTTCCTGTTTTATTTATTTATTTATTTATTTTTTAATATCTAAACTTTAAGGCCCTCTAATTTTTATCTAGAAGATCAGTAAAATGTCCAAGACCTAAAGTGTTATTTCTGGTTAAACTAATATAACGGCTAACATATTGAGCCTTCACTATTTTCAGGTGTTCTGCTAGGTACTTAATCATTTAATCTTCACAGCAATCCTAGAAGCTGCATAGCTCTTGCCAGTTTTTAGGTGATAAAGATGAAATACAAAAAGATTAGCTGAAACTGGTTTGGCTCAGTGGATAGAGCATCGGCCTGCAGACTGAGGGGTCCCAGGTTCGATTCCGGTCAAGGGCATGTATCATGGTTGCAGGCACATCCCCAGTAGGGGGTGTGCAGGAGGCGGCTGCTCGATGTTTCTGACTCTCTGTCCCTCTCCCTTCCTCTCTGTAAGAAATCAATAAAATATAATAAAAAAAATTAAAAAAAAAGATTAAATAACTTGCCAACGTGACTCAGATAGTAAGTAGCACTTCTGGAATACAAACCTAGGTCTCTCTGACCACAACTTACCACAAATTTTAGTAAATGTTTATTAAGCATCTATTATGCTCCTGAGCTAAGTCCTAGAGATGCAAATATATCAAGACAAAATGACAGCAATGCAATAAAACTCAACTCTGCTCTCACCTTAACACATTAAGTGCCCAGCCTGTTTTATCTTCCGGATGGAAAGTATAGTGTCAGTCACCAATGACTGACTGACTGGGCGCTTCACTATTAGCTGAGTCCTGCTTAAGAAGACATCTGTGGTGGGACAGTGAGAGTGAGTTGAAACGGGGAGGTAGGGATGCAGCTTCAAGCAGATGGATAAGCATGTGCAAAGGCAGGCAGGCCAGAAAACTCAAAGTTTGTAGGGAAACTAGAGAGCAGACCTAGTGGTAGGTACCTGTGAGGAATGATAGGTAAGGAGCCTGCACAGGTAAGCAGAGCCAGATCATGAGCGATACCACATGCCATCAAAGCTTAGATGTGCTCCAGTGCTGTGAAAGAATTTGTCCAGAAGATTTATGTTTATCCATAGATTTTATAATATTATGGCTCTGCTTTCTTTAAAAATATCTTCTGATTTCAGAAGATTCTTCTTAAATTTTAAAGAAATCTAACACAAGTAGGAAAGATGGGGCTCCATGGAAAAATTGGAAGAACTCAGAATAAAATATAAAATTATTCTTTCAATCTCTGTTTATTCTACTTATGAAGATCTCTTTAATTCTAAATGGATTGGATAAATGAACTGTTTTAGCCATCTCATGTTGAATTTGAAGAAAATTGCAAATCAACACTAGGTTAACTTAAACTATCTTGTATTTGTCTCTGTTTATAAAATAGGAACCAACAGTTCATTTTAATAAATAAGAAACATGCTTTTGAAATCAGCATCTACTTTATGTTCCAGTGGGCAAAGACACCGGATAATGACGAACCATGGGCTCATCCACACCTGTGTATGCTCAGTGACTCAATTATGAAACCTCCAGCCTTCACAAAATATGAGTGTTAAGTAGGACATTCAGAGTAAGAGGCAAAATGCAAAGAAATAATTGTTTTTCATTAGTATTAGTACTTGGAGTACTCTTTTCTCCTATTTTTTGCTATAACTATATAAGTATAAAATTGAAAATAAATAGATGAAGGATATTAATTTTATTCTTTAACTCTTCTTATTTGAAATGTTAGCAATAAATAGTTAGATAAGGACAAAAATATATGAATTCCCTGAAGGAAGTTTTCACCAATATCACAGTTCAAACAAGAAGAATATAAAGTTGGTATCAGGCAGTTCAGGTGCAAATTCTGGCTTTGTGACCTTGGACTGATTATTTAACCTCTCAGAGTCTAGGTTTCCATATTTGTTAGGTAGAGATTACTCTGTTCCTCAGGAATACTGTAGAGGTTAGGGTTATTATTATCGTCAGTGAGGGTAGTAGATAATAATATGGGCACCAGAGCCAGGCTGCCTGGGTTTGAATCCTGGCTCTGCCACTTACTAGCTGCATGACCTTGAACACATTACCTAATTTACCTGCCCTCAGTTTTCTTAACTGTAAAGAGGGAATGATAGAAGTTCGTATCTCCTAGTAGTTACTGGTTAATATTTCTAAAATACTTAGAACAGTACCTGGTACATATTACTATTTTAGTGTTTGTTAAATAAATTGTTACTGGCACCATGTAACACTAAATTAAAGGGAGCTAGTGTTTGTATTGAATGTGTAATTGATTGTATGTGAAAACAAATCCTGAAATTTTTAATAGTCATATAAACCCCACAATTATGTGTGCGTTTTGTTTTGTGTGGGTTTTTTTTATTACCAAGTCCTTAAAGCCTTATTAAATACAAATCCTCAGAAGAATAAAGAAAGTTTACCATTTTATATTCTAAATTATCTCTGCTTGATGCAAATTAAATTTTTTTCCTGAGGGACCTTCAGTATAATTAGTAATGTGTAATGAGACTCATTCATCTGACCTGTGCATCACAAGTCCCTTGTCTTTAGCCAAAGGCCAATGCTTCCTTTAGGATTTGACCCAGGGTTTCTGAGTAGCCCACTATCTCCCATTATTGCTTCTAACAGTCTTCCTGCTTACTAGAAGACCTTGAGACAAGGTTTTTGTATATAAAATTCCAGTTTTGTGCCCCGGAACCAAAAAAAGAGTGGTAGAGCCTGCGGCAGATTTCATTGATAAAATATTTATTAGAAGTCTTATTATCCTCCTGCCACTAGCATTAGGTAAAATGTCAGCAAGCCCAATGAGACCTTATCTTTATCCTTCAAGCCTACTTAGCCCTAGCAGCACATTAAGCCTGGAATATGGAAGGGGGCTCACAGAGTTTGTTTCATATTGCTTTGTTTTTCCCATCTCCACTCCATTTTGGGCTAGAGAATTGATTTGCTTCTTAGTTCACTGAACTCTCTCATTGGACAAATAGCCGTCTTGCTCTGGTCAAGAAAGATGGCATTCTATTTCAGCTGTGCTGATTTGTGCCCCCTTTGGTCAGGCAGGGAGGCAGTGACTGATGTTTGGAAGTCAACTATGCACCTGGCCTTTTCTTGCTGGTGGGCAACTAAGTATCCATTGACATCAGTGTTGGCTGATGGCGATTCAATTTGTGCAATGGGTCAGCTTCATCTCTACCACTCACCTACCTTTCATTTGTCAGCTTTCTTTTCCTCATAATTGTCTTCTTCACTCCCATATAATAGTTACAAAAGAGCTGTAACTCTTCAGTGAGTCTATATATCTGAATTCTACTGGGAATTTTTGAAACCAAGATAAATTTAACCTTAAAGTCATCTGCTGCTCTGGAGGAGGATTTTTTTAAATTCTAAATTAGACATTGTAACACCCTGCTGGAGTTTTGCCTTGGTTGTGTTCATTCCTAGAAATTGTTTACCTTTTCTTAGCTTGAAAGTCTGGTGTTCAATGTTTTGTTTGCTTTTTTTCTTTTCTAAAAATGACTTAAATAGTTTACCTAATGATGTCTTCCACTTGGTCTTTCTGTCATTTAAGTAAAAATCCTGAAAGTACGTAGTTATTATAATCCTTTTGCTACAATAAACAGAGCTGTTTAGCATCATCTATATTTTTTCCACAACTTCTGTTTTATCTCTATTTCCTGGCTATTCACAGAGTTGTCTAGGAGCCAGCACATAAGCATCACTTTGGAGCTTATTAGAAAGGCAGAATTTCAAGCCCAGTCCTAGACCTACTGAATCAGAATCTGCATTTTAGCAGGTTCCCCAGATGGTCTGTATGCATGCTAATGTTTGATTTACCTCACTTCAACAGACACCACAGAATTCTCTAATGTGCTTGGTCCTCATCAGACAGTAAGCATCAGGATCAGCTTATACACTCTATACTAATTGGGTTTTGTTATCAGGAAGATACAGGTCAATCAGTCACTTTTAAAATATAAAACAGAAAACAATAATAGCAGTTCTAGTACTGTTTTCAAATATATTCATGGTCTGTTACTCGTTAGTTAGATAAGAGGTAACTAGAGAATTCAGCTTTTGAGACCAAGTTAATTTCCATGAGAGCCAGTCAACAGTAATTTACCTTTTCTGTGGTTAAATACCCTACCCCAAACTCTCTTTATAAACATTTTAGGCCACACAGAAACCAGGTAAGAGAATATACTAATATAAGGAAATCTCAAAATTATTGTTAGTAAAACCTTTGAGTATATGCCCTAGGGTCATAGGGACAGAGACATGGATCATCTTCACATGAACAGGACAAGATAGGTTTATTAACACCTCATGCAGTCTTAAAATGAAGACAGAGCCGAGACCGGTTTGGATCAGTGGATAGAGCATGGGCTTGCGGACTGAAAGGTCCCGGGTTCAATTCCGGTTGGGGGCATGTACCTTGCTTGCGGGCACATCTCCACAGTGGGGCGTGCAGGAGGCGGCTGATCGATGTCTCTCTCTTTTCAATGTTTCTGACTTTCTATCTCTCTCCCTTCCTCTCCTTAAAAAATCAATGAAATATGTTGTTTTTTTAAAAATGAAGACAGAGTCCTAAAACGAATGTTGATTTAGATATCTAACATTTACTTTCTGTACATCTTAATTATTCCCATTCGCTTATTAGGATGCTATTAACATAGCATCCAATGTTGTAAAGAAAAGAAAGCCCTCACTTGTCAAGGTCTTCTGGCAGAGGGATAAATTAGGAAATCTCTGTCTGGTGTGAAATTGGATTAAACTTCTTTGACTCATGGTATTCATAGAACATCTGTGATATAGTGAAAAAGGACCCCCGGCTTGGAGTCCAAAGGACCTGTAGATACTTGGGCAAGTCAATTAAACCACTTTGAGCTTCAGTTCCCTCCTTTGTAACTTAAGGACGATTATACTTCACAGCACCTCCCAGGGCTTTCGCCATGATTAGGTGAGATAATAAAAGCAGACATATCAAGTGTGTAATGCTTAACCCAAAGTAGGTATGACATAAATGTTTTTGGATTTTATTAGTCAATGTTGAAGCACTAATTTTCATTTTGTTTTTAAAACTTATGATCTTATATTGAACTTTCTTAAAATTGAGAAGCTGAGAGTTTTTTTAGGAAGATGTGTTTTTTTCCAGCTATGTTCAAGAAATGTTGAAATCATGGTTCATCTGAAAAATTCTAAGCATGTTATGAGAGAGAGTGCAAACCCAAATGACAAATTTCTCCAGAGGAAAGAAACTTCTTTATATCACCAAAGCCAACCCAATATGGGACCCCTAAACATTCTGTGACCTGCAGGTTCTTGACTTTGTGCAAGAAAGAATTCAAGATCATAGTTTGAGTGAAAGGGAAAGCATGTTTTATTTAGGTTAAAGGAAAGAGGCCAAGACATGGGTTCCTGAAGTCAGAGTGGGGGTAAGCTCAAAAGGAGCTGCCACTGCCTCTAAGTCTCCCAGGTGCCTCTCTGAAAGAAGCCAAAGTACAAGAGGGAGGTGAGCAAACTCGACAGTGAGGGGCAAGCTGTGATCAGTCAGTTCTTGGGATTTTGTGTTTCCAAGCATAAGGCTGTTCCTGAACTTTGAGGAGTCAAATTCTATCCCTGCCTTCTGGTTGGGAGGGGGGGGTCTTATTCCTAAAATGGTCGTTCTTGAAATGCCCTGGCATTTTTCATCCTTGGTGCCCCCTCCTATTTTGGGTGTCAATTTTCATTATAATGATGGTATAAAGAGCTTAGGGGTCAGTTTCTAGTGAATTTTTCCTCCATCTTGGATTGATCTGGTGTTAGCCAATTCTTGTTGACTTCTGCCACCACCTCAGTGATTTCCTGCCATAAACTGTCTCCTTTCAATCATGCATGGAAGTGGGGGCTCTGGTGAGAGGCCCTAGCAGCTTATTGGCTTGCAGTGTCTGTTCCTACTTCCTCATTCCACTCTTTGGGAGCTTTCCCTAACTTCTTTCTATCCTGCCTCATTTATACCTTCAAAATATTTTCAGAGTTGCTCAATCATGTATGAATAAAAATAGTATCAAAATAACCGAGACCAGTTTGGCTCAATGGATAGCGCGTCGGCTTGAGGACTAAAAGGTCCCAGGTTTGATTCCAGTCGGGGGCATGTACCTTGCTTGCAGGCACATCTCCACTGTGGGGCGTGCAGGAGGCAGCTGATTGATGTCTCTCTCTCTCTCATCGATGTTTCTGACTTTCCATCTCTCTCCCTTCCTCTCTGTAAAAAATCAATAAAATATATATTTTTTTAAATAGTATCAAAATAATTCTAGGCTGAACCCTAGATCAGTGTGAGAAGTATCAGTATGAAATGAAGGGTTTTAAGGAAACACATATACATATATATAGGTATAAAAATAAATACAAGTGTGTATGTATACATGAATTAGCACTCAAACATGTACTTCCTAACTGTCTGCTGACAGGGCTTAGAAGCAGTGACATCCCAGTTGTAATGAACATATTTAGGTCCTAGTCTTGGTTTCTAAATATAATTCCTCTTAAAGGGGAACAGATCCCCTCTGGAAAAGTGCTTGATTTCAAGGCTGAGTTAGAGAAAATATAAGATCACCCTGGAACATTTTCTGATGCCAAAAAATAAGGAAATACTTAAAATGAAATTTTTAAAGATGTGACATGTTGAAAGGATATAGGAGCCAACCTGAATTAGCTCCTAATGGCCAACACATCAAAATAAATAACAGTATACCAATAGTATTGAATTACAACCCAAACAATAAAATAAATATTCATGACAAAGCGAATTCAACATTATATGACGTACAATTTATGACAGGGAAACAGGACACAGAACACCTGAGGAACATAGAAGCCATCCTGTTAGGTATTAACTTGCAGATCAGAGGAGTATGGCCCAAGAAATTAAACTAGAAAGATGTTTCCAGCAGGCCAGGCTGGATCTGGGTGAAGCATAAAGGAAATAATGCCCAAGTGATTGTTTCTTAATGCTTTCCAAAAATCAGGTGAAAATGTATTGTCTTTTATTATCCTCTGTTGTAGTTAGAATCTCTTCTGTGTTTGCACAGTGGTTGATCCATGTATGCACTCAAATGTTTAATGAAAGAATGCAATGAATTTGTTTGGTAGGATGACACATTCATGCATTGCATTTGAATAAATGGCGATAAGAAACAAATCCTGCATAGCTGTGTCATTTTCATATTTTATCCCTCTTGCTCTTCCTTCATTTTACTGTGTGCTTCTAGGCAGAAAGCTGCAGACTGATTGAAGCAAGTTTCCAGATTCCTATGAAGAAATAAAAAGGCTTTTATTTTTAAGTGCCTTTCCATGGCCACTTCTTAAACCTGACCATTATTAACTTGCTCAAAAATAGCTACAAATCATTATGCCAGGAAGGACACAAAGGTGGTAGTTAACAGTGATGGCTTTGTTTCCATTCCAGTTCTACAACTAAGTATAAACTCTAGCAAGGTCCTTAATTTTCTACCCTCACTTTCTCTTCATAACGCTATAAGGATACCTAGAAGGGTTATTAAGAAGAAATCATCTTCAGGGAGTCTAGAGAAGTTTCTGATACATAGTACTTCCAAGAGAGATGACAGTATATTCATCACCAAACCTTTATTGAGTGGCTGCTCTCTACAGAGAACATGTGCTAAGTGCTGGAAGTTCAGACATATATTATTCCCCTGTCTACTCTCAAGGAGTTTAGTCTGATGGAGAAGGCAGATAAGTAAAACAAGAAGAGGAAGAATTATTGTTCTCCTATTCTTTTGAGTAATTCTTTCACTATATATTATCTATAAGTAATAACATAATATACAATAAGTTGCTCACAGAGACTTTATGAAGTGTAGGTATTATCCCCATTTTGCAAATGATAAATCAAGGCTCTGTTCGAGAAGTTAAGTAATTTATCCAAGATCACACAGCTTGTGTATTTTCTTAGGACCTTTTTCTCTGAAAGGTGGTAGTGGATGATGATGCTCCACAGAAGGAGAAGGGAGCTCATTTCACATATGCTCCAGGCATTTTATATTCTTAATCTTGCTTAATCCTCACAGCATTCTATCTTGGCAGGAATGTTATCCACACATTTATAGATATAGAAACTACAGTTCAGGGAAGTTAAATTACTTTCCTAGAGGACTTGAAGCTAGAAAAGTGCCAAAATGGGAGGTCAGCTCTAGTTCTTCTTAACTTCCCAGTTTGTACTCTGCCATGAAGCTGTAATGTTGGAGATTTTGACTGTTGTTAGTTACTGCTGCTTGCCACCAGCTTTACATCAACTAGCTGAGAGAACGCTTCCACATAATGAACAAACTCAAGGTGTGAAGATTCCCACAACAACCTACTGACTATGTATATTTATTATTTCAGCTTTACAGATGGAGAATCTGAGACTCACAAAGACTGATCCAAAGTCACACAGCCAGTCAGTCTGGTACTGGGGACTTGATCTAGTCCCCTGGGGCTGCATACTGTCCATCAATGCTGTTCAGAGCCAGTACCTGTCACTAGAGCAGTGTTTTCCAGTCAGGCTGCAAGAGAACAGTGGGTCTATACCTGACAAAATAATAGGAATTTGTTTCTTCAGTAAGAACATGAGACTATGTGAAGGCTGAGCAAAAGGGCACAAGCTTGCGTTTTTACCAAACCTCACTGAATTCTGCTGTAATTTTCATGCATATTAAAGGCATGTGAGTATAGTATTTCCAGAGTGCATGCTGTATATCAAAGATGTAGATTCAGTATGACTAATAGGGGAAGACCATTATCTGTTTTGAAGTATAATGCCACTGCATTCCATAAATAAGTAAGTACTGGTGATAGGTAGCCTGTGACTGGGCCATGTAGCCATCATATGTTAATGAGCTATTCAGGTAGGTATCTGCCTATATCAAGATGCATGGGCCAGCACTTAAGAAAATTGTTACTTAGGAAACAGTGTACTCAGTTGCTTTATTAGAAGGTTATATATTTTGCTATCCTGTGATAATGACTGTAGGAACAGCCAGTCACTTGGAGTATCTTAGAGTTTTACTCATTTGGTTCCTTTCTTATAAACCATATAAGATAGCTAACTCTTAAATCATGGAGTAATTAAAATTCTGAGATTACCAAATTTAATTTGGTTGTCCACACCAACGGATTTTCTTTTAGCCTTAAAAATACAGCATTAAAGTATTTTTCTAATCTCTTATTATCTTTGAGAAGAAAACTTCATTTATACATTCATTCAAGAAATATTTTTTTGAATGCTGAATATTTGGTAGTCTGCTAGTTGCTAGGGAAATGGAATAGATTTCATCCCATTCCTCACAAAGTAAATAGCAGTGATAATGTTAATATAGCATATAAAATTTGACTGAAACTGGTTTGGCTCAGTGGATGGAGCCTCGGTCTGCGGACTGAAAGGTCCCAGGTTCGATTCCAGTCAAGGGCATGTCCCTTGTTGCAGGCACATCCCCAGTGGGGAATGTCTCTCTCTTATCGATATTTCTAACGCTCTATCCCTCTCCCTTCCTCTCTGTAAAAAAATGAATAAAATATATTTTTTTAAAAATTGTTACAGAGAAATTCAGTATAGTTTGAGACCATAGATGAAAGTAATATTTATTTCTATTCCAACAGATTTTGGTTTTGGAAATTTCTTTAAAAGTGGTGAACTGCTGGCTACTTGGTGTGGCAGTCCCCCTTATGCAGCCCCAGAAGTCTTTGAAGGGCAGCAGTATGAAGGACCACAGCTGGATATTTGGGTATTTCTTTGCTTGCTGTGTTTTGTTAAATGCATCTATAAGAATAATACTTGGTACTTTGACCCATCTTTAAAGCTCTTGTATTTAACACATAGGCAGTCGTTCATACTTTCCCTACCCATTGGACTACAATTAGTTGAGCATCTTGAATTGGATTCTAGGAAAGGATTTCTAAGGACATATTCTAACATCAGCAGTAATTTAAAGTTAAGTAGTAATCAAATGATTAATGTATTTTGATATTATAGGATACTTTATAGTAATAATTAGTGTTTCAGATTTTTTTCAAATTCAAGAAAATAGTTCATTCAAGCAAGTTTTTTTAGTCCATAGGACAGTAAGGGATATTTGGGGAAACAAAGAGTGTTTGAAGTTCTTGGTATAAAAATGACCCTATTGTTTTCTTCCCCTAGAGTATGGGTGTTGTTCTTTATGTCCTTGTCTGTGGAGCTCTGCCTTTTGATGGACCCACTCTTCCTATTTTGAGGCAAAGAGTTTTGGAAGGAAGATTCCGGATTCCATATTTCATGTCAGAAGGTAACAACTTATTCATCTTACTAACTGGGCACTACAGATTCTGTGCTCCTAATGAAATGCATAGGCAAGGCCTCCCTTTTTTCTAAGAGTTTGGATGCTAAATAAAGTGACTGAATTACTTTAAAATCCATAGAAATAAGCAGCCCCTTCATGTAGGTGAGAAAAGTTCCAGCCTTCCTAACTGAAAACAGAAAGTTCCCCTGATTAAGAGCAGAAGTCTCCCATTTACTCTCAGTCTATAAATGTCCCAGGTTTATTTTAGCCTTAGAGAAGTTCTTTGTAGATACAGATTCACAACCATTTTATCTAAGTTTGAAATGGATTTTCTTATATCTTTTGGCAGGAAGTTGCAAAATTAAAATGTTTAATTTAAATTTGAAAACCAACTGGCAAAACTATTGAATTAAGATGAAATTCTGTAATTTCAGTTTTATATTGGATTGTAACATAAGTAGCAGTTAGGTTTGCTCTTTAGATTAGTTTTTGGTTATCACCCTTAATACTTTTATCCCTAGAACAGTAAAAATAATGCTTCAATAGTTAAGAGTGTAGACTTTAGAGCCAGACTGCTTGCTTTCAATCCTGTGTTCATTCATATCTCCTCTCTGTGCTTCCATTTCCTCACTTTATAAAATGGGAAAAAACCATAATTCCTAAGAGAGCTGTTGTGTGGATTAATTAAATTAATCTGTATAAAGCATTTAGCAGAATGCCTGGCACCTACCAAGTGATCTAAGCTTATGTGGCGTGGTAAAGAGCATGATGTCAGCTCAGGAAGTAAGCTGGTGCCCAGACGGACAGCAGTGCAATTTTCTTAGTGGAATCAGGAGTAAGTAATGTTTCACGTACATTTGTCTCAGTTGCACAGATGAGGAGAAAGCAGCAGTCCACTGGCTAGCTCTTGCCTCACAGACCCTTAGACATAACTGAGGATCATTTATTATTTGCTTATTTTAGGAAAAAGGCTTATTTTTTCCTTTAGTGGAAATCTAAGTCGGTGTCTAGGTATTTTCAGTTGATAAACCAGTTCATTTAGCACAAAATTGGATAGGCCTATAGCCTCCTGTTTTTCTTAAGTATTCATTCACAGTGATGGTTAATTTTGTGTGTGTCAACATTCACCCTGAGTACTTGACAAATATAAGTAACCTTTATGTATTTATTTATTCATTTGACCTTCTGCTTTCTAGTAGGCGCTGTGGAGGACACAAAGATTACTGCCATTGTACAAAGTCACATCAATAAAGCAAAGACTCGGAAGTTCAAGGCAATTGACATGGCTTTTGTACCATTGTGTTTTCCATAGATTGTGAGCACCTTATTCGAAGGATGTTGGTCCTAGATCCGTCCAAAAGGCTAACCATAGCTCAGATAAAGGAGCATAAATGGATGCTCATAGAAGTTCCTGTACAGAGACCTGTTCTCTATCCACAAGGCCAAGAAAATGAGCCATCCATTGGGGAGTTTAATGAACAGGTTCTGCGACTGATGCACAGCCTTGGAATAGATCAGCAGAAAACCATTGAGGTAAAGTGATCAGAAATTTGACTAAAAAAAATTTAGATTTTGTTGTACTCAGTAACTTGAAATTTCATGCTCATACCTATCAGTCTGAAGATTAATCAGGCTTTTTTTTTTTGTTTTTGCTTTTACTCAACATATAAATCCCTGCCTTTGCCCCATCTGCCAAAACAAACTCAAGAGGAATGGTTTATATAGGACTGAGAAAAAGACAAAGACAGAAGCTTAATACAAGTAGCAAGTTTCTTCTAAGATGAACCATAAAGTTGTTTCACATTGATAATAAACTAGTTTATATGGAACATAAATGTACAGCTATGGAACAGTGCAGAAAACAAGAATGGTAGACATCAGATTTAGGAAAGCCAACTGGATTTAACTTGTGAACTGGAGAAACTGAGAAGACAAAAACAGGTCGATTCCTTATGGAAGTACGAAAAGATTTGAACCTAGAAAATTTCTTGTCACTTTTATTTCTTTCTTTTCTTAATAGCATATTTATAAAATAGACATATTCTTAATACCTACACAATAGTAAAACAAACAAACAGAAAACAGTACTTTTGAGGGACCATAACAAGAAAGAATATTAAATGCTCCCTTGTGAATATTAAGTGCTCTGAACTGTACTGCCTTTTCCTTCAGGGTAGCCATAAGTGAAACCAGACTGGCTTTCCTGCTTTGCTCGTCATGCACTCTGATGTGAACATAGTTCTACTGGTCTGGGATTTTCGCTGCGTGCTCTGCCTCTGAGGTGTACTGCACAGCACCCAGGCAGACTGTCAGCTAGAATTAGAACCCTGAAAATCTGGAGGACAAGGAATGTGAGAAATTGGGAAGCAACTTTATATTCAAGGTTTCAAGAGGGTTGGACTGCAAAATCAAGAGGAAAAAATTACCTAGGAATGGAGACATAGTGTCTCTCAATCTAGCTTCCAAATGTCATTCTCTACCCTAAAATAATCACCAGAAAGTTCCCCAAAGACTACTCAGTCACTTCAGAGTTTACAGGTTTGTACTTGTGTAGAAGTAATAGATTTAGAGCCTCTGGGCTCAGGTTGCTAACCAAACTTATGCCATAGTTACAGCTATGAGATGGGACAGCATTAGGGAATGTCTGCATGAGACGGTGATGGCATTTTCTCTGAATGCAGAAAAATAAATGGATCCTGTTAATGTCAAAGGGCCTGTCATTTAATGGTATCACCCTGTATATAATTAAAACTAGAAACTTGAAATGATCTTTCTTTTTTTTAAAAAATGTATTTCATTGATTTTTACAGAGAGGAAGGAAGAGGGATAGAGAGTTAGAAACATCAATGAGAGAGTAACATCGATCAGCTGCCTCTTGCACATCCCCTACTGGGGATGTGCCCGCAACCACGGTATGTGCCCTTGACCGAAATCGAACCTGGGATCCTTCAGTCCACAGGCAGATGCTCTATCCACTGAGCCAAACGGGTTAGGGCTTGAAATGATCTTTCATTCTAAACTCTGGAACAGCTTTTATTTTGAGGCATATTTTGTTACTCTGTAAGAAAGAATACATGATTTCTTCCATTTTTTTTAGACAGGTATAAATCATTGGATTGATTTTTATGGCTCTTGGCCTTAAGCACTTGTTTTCTCTTTCAGTCTTTGCAGAACAAGAGCTACAATCACTTCGCTGCCATTTATTACCTGTTGGTGGAACGCCTAAAATCACATAGGAGCAGTTTTCCTGTGGAGCAGCGACTCGATGCCCGCCAGAGGAGGCCCAGCACCATTGCTGAACAAACAGTTGCCAAGGTAACACCCCATTAGCCAATAGTTTTATCTGTACATGTGCCTATTCACATGGTTGACACATTGTTCATCTTATATTAAAAAGGGTTAGGATTTTGCCGAAACCGGTTTGGCTCAGTGGATAGCAACCTTTTTTTTTCCCAATTACAGTTGACATACATATTATATTAGTTTCAGTTGTACACACATGATTAAGCATTTATGTAATTTAGGAAATGATCACCCCAATAAATCTAGTACCCATCTGACACCATACAAAGTTATTATAATATTGACTATATCCTATGCTGTACTTCACATACCTGTGAGTATTATAAAACTACTAGAGACCCGGTGCATGAAATTCGTGTCCCTCAGCCCTGCCTGCACCCTCTCTGATCTGGGACCCCTCGAGGGATGTCCAATTGCCCGTTTAATCAGACATCCCTCTCATAATCCATGTCTGCTGGCTCTCAACTGCTTGCCTGCCTGCCTTCCTGATTGCCCCTAAACCCTTCTGCCTGCCAGCCTAATTACCTCCTAATCATTCCCCTGCCAGCCTGATTGATGCCTAACTGCTCCCCTGCCAGCCTGTTTTCCCCTAACTGCCCTCCCCTGTAGGCCTGGTCACCCCTAACTGCCCTCCCCTGTAGGCCTGGTCCTCCCCAACTGCCCTTTCCTACAGGCTTGATCACTCCCAACTGCCTCCCTTGCAGGCCTGGCCCCTCCCAACTGCCCTCTCCTGCTGGCCTGATCACCCCCAGTTGCCCTCCCTTGCAGGCCTAGTCCCTCCCTACTGCCCTCCCATGCTGGTCATCTTGTGGTGGCCATCTTGTGTTCACATGGAGGCAGGGTCTTTGACCACATGGGGTAGCCATCTTGTGTATTGGAGTGATGGTCAATCTGCATATTACTCTTGTATTAGATAGGATAGAGGTTTGGTGCCTGGGTGGGGGCCAACTGGTTTGCCCTGAAGAGTGTCCCGGATCAGGGTGGGGGTTCCCTTGGGGCATGGGGAGGGATGGGCAAGGGGCCTGTGGTGGTTTGCAGGCTGGCCATGCCCCCTGGCAACCCAAGCAGAGGCCCTGGTATCTGGGACTTATTTATCTTCTACAATTGAAACTTTGTAGCCATAAGCAGAGGCCAAGACAGGCCAGGGCTGCAGAAGCTTGGCTTCCTTCATCACCAGGGCAACCCTAGCCTCCTGCTCTCTCCAGCTCCGTAGCTGCCGCCATTTTTGTTGGGATTTATTTATCTTCTACAATTGAAACTTTGTAGCCTGGAGTGGAGGCCTGGGCCAGCCAGGGTGGGCAGAGAGCTTCATTTCCTCCATTGCCGGGGAAACGCAAGCCTCCTTCCTGCTCTCTCTCTGGCCGGAGCCATCTTGGTTGGGTTAATTTGCATACTCACTACTGACTAGCTGCTGGGCATGGCTTGTGGGTGTAATGGAGTGGTGATTAATTTGCATATTACTCTTTTATTTTATTGTACTTCTGATTCCCTTCATCTTTTTTTCACCCAGCCTCCCAACCCCCTTTCCATCTGGCAGTCATCCAGATGTTTTCTATCTGTGATTCTGTTTCTAGTCTACTTGTTTGTTTTGTTTTGTTTTGTTTTTTAGATTCCACATACAAGTGAAATCATATGGCATTTGTCTTTCTCTGTCTGACCTTATACCCTCTAGGTTCATGCATGATGTTGCAGATGGCAAGGTTTTATTCTTTTTGTTTGCAGTTTACATTTAATATTTTGTATTAGTTTCAGATATACAACATAGTGGATAGACAATCATATACTTTACAAAGTGCTCCCCCACACACAATATTTCTAGTACCCATCTGACACTGTACATAGTTGTTACCTACCATATTATTGACTGTAATCCATATGTTGGACTTCATATCCTGTGATTATATTGTAACTAATAATTCATATGTCTTTTTATTGATTTTTAGAGAGAGGGGAATTGAGAGGGGGGAGAGAAACATCAATGTGAGAGTGAAACATCATTTGGCTGTCTCCTGCAAACCCCCACTGGATATAGACCCCGCAACCTTGGCATGTTCTCTGAATGGGAATTGAACCAGGAATCTTTCAGTGTACAGGAGGATGCCCAACCAACTGAACCATACTGGCCAGGACACCAATTTGTACTTTTTCATCCCTTCATCTTTTTTCATCCAATCTCTCTCCCCTCTGTGAACCATTAGTCTGTTTTCTGTTATGTATGAGTCTGTTTCAATTTTGTTTGTTTTGTTCTTTACATTCCATGTATAAGTGAAATCATTTGTTAATTGTCTTTCATTGACCACCTTATTTCACTTAGCAAAATATTCTCCAGGTCCATTCAGGCCTTCTCAAATGGTAAGATTTTTTTGTGTGTGTGGCCAACTAATATTCCATTGTATATATGTCCCACCACTTTTTTATCTACTCTATTGATGGACATTTGTGTTACTTCCCCATAGTTTGGCTATTGCAAATAATACTGCAATGAACATAGAAGTGGATATATTAAAGTAGTGCTTTGCGTTTCTTCAGATATATACCCAGAAGTGGAATCATTGGGTCATGAGGCAATTATATATTTTTATTTTTTGAGAAACCTCCATACTGTTTTCCATCATAGCTGCAACAATGTGCAGTACCACAAACAGTGTACAAGAGTTACCTTTCCCTCCTATCATCACCAACACTTGTTTATTGATTTATTGATGATAGCCATTCTGACAGGTGTGAGGTGATTTTAATTTGTATTACTTGGATATTAGTGATGTTGAGAATCTCTTCATATGTCTATTGGTTATATGTGTGTCCTCTTTGGAGCAGTGTCTGTTCAGGACCTCTGCCCATTTTTTAATTGGATTCTTGGAGGGGGGTGTTGAGTTGAAGGAGTTCTTTATGAATTTGGATATTAACCCCTTATCAGATGTAACTTTGGCTAATATATTTTCCCATTCAGTGGATTGTTTTTCATTTTGTTGATGGTTTCCTTTACTGTGCAAAATCTTTTTAGTATGATGTACTCCCATTTGTTTGTGTATATGTGTATTTCCCTTTCCCAAGAAGATATATCAGGAAAAATATATATTGCTAAGAGAGATTCAGAGATTTTATTGCCTAGGTTTTCTTTTAGGAGTTTATGGTTTTGAGTCTTACATTTAAGACTGAGTTTATTCTTGAATATGATGTAAGAAGGTGGTCTAGTTCCATGTATCGTTCAATTTTCCCAACATCATTTATTGGAAAGACTGTCTTTACTCTCTCCTATGTTCTTGCCTCCTTTGTCAAATATTAATTTGCCATATAGACATGTATTTATTTCTGGTTACTCTATAATGTTCCAGTGATCTGTATGTCTGTTATTATGACACTACTATGCTGTTTGATTACCATTGCCTTTTAGTATAGCATGATAATTTCAACTTTGTTCTTCTTTCTTAAGATTGCTGTGGCTATTCAGGGCCCTTTCTGGTTCCATATAAATTTTTTGGAATGTTTGTTCTAGTTCTGTGAAATATGCCATTGGTATCTTATTAGGAATTGTATTGAATATATAGATTGCTTTGGGTAATATGGACATTTTAATGATGTTAAGTCTTCCATGAGTATGTTATATGCTTCCATTTATTTGTATCTTCAACTTCTTCAGTGTCTTATAATTTTCCAAGTTCAGGTCTTTTACTTCCTTAGTTAAATTTACTCCTAGATTTTTTTTTAATTCAATTGATTGTTTTCTTAGTTTCCTTTAAGGATAATTCATTATCCTATTTAATAAAAGAATAATATGCAAATTGACTGTACCTCCACTATACTCACAAGCCATGTCCACCAGCCAGTCATAGTAAGTATGCAAATTAATCCAACCAAGATGGCTATGGCCACAGAGAGCACAGGAGAGAGACCTGGGTTGCCCCCTGGTGATGGAAGAAACCAAGCTTTCAGCAAAACCTGGCCTCTGCTTAAGGCAACAAAGTTTCATTGGCTGTGCAAGCAGAAGACTTGGCTTCACTCCAGGCTACAAAGTTTCAATTGTAGAAAATAAATATATCCCAGATACCTGGGCCTCCCTCTACTTGGGTTGCTGCAGGGCATGGCCAGCCTGCAAACTACCACAGGCCCCTCACCCAGGCCACCCCACACCTCGAGGGAACACCCATCCTGATCCAGGACACCCTTAAGGGCAAACTAGCTAGCCCCCACCCATGCAGCAGGCCTCATCCTATCTAACAGAAGAGTAATATGCAGATTGACCATTCCAACACACAAGATGGCTGCCACAAGATGACCAACTGGGGAAGGTAGGAGGGTGGGACCATACTTGCAAGGGAGGGCAGTTAGGGGTGACCAGATCCACAGGGGAGGGCAGTTAGGGGCAAACAGGTTAGCAGGGGAGCAGTTAGGCATCAATCAGGCTGGCAGGAGAGTGGTTAGGGGATGATCAGGCTGGCAAGCAGAAGCGGTTAGGGGCAATCAGAAAGGCAGGCAGGTAAGCAGTTGGAAGCCAGCAGTCCTGGATTGTGAGAGGGATGTCTGACTGCTTGTTTAGGCCCAATAAATGGGCAGTTGGATATTCCTCAAGGGGTCCCAGATTGGAGAGGGAGCAGGCTGGGCTGAAGGACACTTCCCCCACCCACCATCCCCGTGCATGAATTTCATGCACCAGGCCTCTAGTTGATATTATAAAAATTCAACAGATTTCTGAATATTTTGTATCCTGCTACTTTACTGAATTCATGTATTTGTTCTAGTTGGGATATTTTTTGATGGACTCTTTAGGGGACTATATAAATATAGTCTTGTTATCGGCAAATTATGATAGTTTTAGTTCTTATTTTACAATTGTGAATGCTTTTTATTTTATTCTTTTTGTGTAATTGTTGTAGATAGGACTTCCAATACTATTTTGTTGTTTTTTTGTTTTGTTTTTAATATTTTTATTGATTTTAGAGAGGAAGGGAGAGAGAGAGATAGAAACATCAATGATGAGAGAGAATCATGGATTGACTATTTCCTGCATGCCCCTGCTGAGAATCGATCCCAAAACCCAGGCATGTGCCCTTGACTGGAATCAAACCTCTGGGACCCTTCAGTCTGTAGGAGCTCTATCCTCTGAGCCAAGCCAGCTAGGGCCCGGCACTATTTTTGAATAGGAGTGTTGAAAGTAGACATCCCTATCTTAGAGAAAAAGCCTTTTCTTTTTTTTTTTTAATCCTCACCTGAGGATATTTTTCCATTGATTTTTAGGGAGAGTGGAAGAGAGAAGGAAAGACAAAAAGAAACATTGATGTGAGAGAAACAAATCAATTGGTTGCCTCCAACCACGGCCAGGAACTAAGGAGCTTGCAACCAAGGTACATGCCCTTGACTGAGATCAAGCCTGGGACCTTTTGTTCTACAGGCCGATGCTCTGTCCACTAAGCCAAATAGGCCAGGACAAGGAAACGTTTTTAGTTTTTCCAGGTTGAGTGTGATGTTAGCTGTTGACTTATATATGACCTTTATTGTGTTGGGGTATGTTCTCTCTATTCCTGCTTTGCTAAGAGTTTTTATCATAAATGGATGCTGGCCCAGCCAGTGAGATTCAATGGCCGAGCTTAGACCTATGAACCAAGAGGTCTTGGTTTGATTCGTGGTCATGGTACATGCCCAGGATTTGGGCTTGATCCCCAGTAGGGGCTGTGCAGGAACTGGCCTATCAATGATTCTCTCTCATTGATGTTTCTCTCCTTCTTCCTTCCTCTCTGAAATCAATAAAAATATATTAAAAAATAATAATGGATATTGGATTTTTGTCAGATGCTTTTTCTGCATCTATTGATATGATCATATGATTTTTATCCTTCATTTTGTTAATGTGGTATATCACATTAATTGATTTGCAGATACTGCACCAGCCTTGCATCCCAGAAATACATCAGCTGGATCATGGTGTATGATCTTTGTAATGTATTGCTGAATTCAGTTCGCTAATATTTTATTGAGGAATTTTGCATCTATATTCATCAGCAATATTGGCCTCTAATTTTTTTTCTTTGTAGTGTCTTTATCTGAATAAGGGTAATGCCAGCCTAGTAAAATGAGCTTGGGAATCTTCCCTCCTCTTGAATTTTTTAGAGTATTTTGAGAAAGACAGGTGTTAGTTTTTTTAGTGTTTGGTAAAATTCATCTGTGAAGCCATTCAGTCTGGGACTTTTGTTTGTTGGGACTTTTTCACTACTGCTTTAATTTTGTTGGTTGTAAATGGCTTGTTTAGATTTTCTCTTTCTTAATTCAGTTTTGAAAAATAGTATGTTTCTAGGAATTTATCCATTTCTCCCAGACTGTTCACTGTGTTGGCATCTAGTTGTTCATAATATCTTCTTATAATCTTTTGTATTTTTGTAGTATCATTTGTTTCTCTTTCATTTCTGATTTTATTTATTTGGGTCTTTTCTCTTTTTTTCTTGATGGTTAAAAGTCTGTCAATCTGCCCTAGCTAGTTTAACTCAGTGGTAGAACATTGGGCTGGGGACTGAAGGGTCCCAGATTCAATTCCAGTCAAAGACACATACTCGAGTTACGGGCTTGGTCCCCCAGTGGGGGGCATGCAGGAGGCAGCCCACCAGTGATTCTCTCTCATCATTGATGTTTCTCTCTCTCTCTTCCCTTCTCTCTCCTTCTCTTCCCGCCCCCTCTCTAAAATAAAAAAATGTATTTTTTAAAGAGTGTCAATCTTGTTTATCTTTTCAGAGAACTAGCTCTTAATGTCATTGATCTTTGTATTGTTTTTTTAGATTCTTTCATTTATTTCTGCTCCAATCTTCGTTTGTTCTTTTTTTAGTGCCTTTAGGTGTACATTTAGAATGTTTATTTGAAATTTTTATTGTTTCTTGAAGTAGGCCTATATTGTTGTCAGTTTGTCCCATAGATTTTGGGTTGCTTTGTTTCTGTTTTCATTTGTCTCAAGGTATCTTTTGATTTCTTCTTTGATTTCATTGTTAACAAATTCATTGTTTAGTAATATTATTTAGCCTCCAAGCGTTTTTCAGTTTTCTTCTTATGGTTGATTTCAAGTTTCATAGCATTATATTCAAAGAAGATGCTTGATATGATTTTAATCTTTTAAATTTATTAAGACTTACTTTGTGTCCTAACATTTAGTCTGTCCTGGAAAATGTTCCATGTACACTTGAAAAGAATGTATATTCTGCTTCTTGGGGTAAAATGCTCTGAAAATATCTTTTAAATCCACCTGAGCTAGTGTGTCATTTAAGGCCACTGTATCTTTGTTAATTTTCCATCTGGAAGATCTATCTATTGATGTCAGTGGGGGGTAAAAATCCCATGCTATGACTATATTGATGTCCAGCTCTCCCTTTATGTCCAACAAGATTTGCTTTATATATTTAGGTGTTCCTATAGTGGATACACAAATGTTTATGAGGGTTATAATCCTCTTGTTGGATTGATTCCTTTATTATTATATAATGTCCTTCTTTGTCTCTTATTATAGCCTTTGTTTTTAAAGTCTATTTTGTCTGATATAAGTATTGCTACCCCAGATTTCTTTTTTTAATCTTTATTGTTGAGAGTCTTACAGATGTCTCTCTCCCTCCATTGCCTCCCTCCACCCAGTTCCCACCATGTCCCAGTCCTTTACCACCATATTGTCTCTCTCCATGTATACATATATACATATATACATACAAGACCTTGGGTTAATCTCTTCCTGCCCCCCAACAACCCCTTTTCCCTCTGAGATTCATCAATCTGTTCCATTACTATGCCTCTGATTCTATTTTATTCACCAGTTTATTCTGCTCATTAGATTTCTTATTTATTTTGATTTTTATATTCAGTTGTTGATAGATAGGTATTTATTACAATTTAATTGTTCATACTTTTGATCTTTTTCTTTTTCTTCTTCTTCTTCCTCTTCTTAAAGAATAGCTTTCAACATTTCATGTAATCCTGGTTTGGTGATGATGAACCCCTTTAGCTTTTTCTTGTCTGTGAAGCAATTTATTTGACCTTCAATTCCAAATGATAGAGTAATCTTAATTGTAGGTCCTTACTAGTCATCACTTTGAATATTTCTTGCCACTCCTTTCTGGCCTGCAAAGTTTCTGTTGAGAAATCAGCAGATAGTCATGTGGGCACTCTCTTGTGGGTAACTAACTGCTTTTCTCTTGCTGCTTTTTAGATTCTCTCTTCATTGTTAGCCCTTGGCATTTTAATTACAATGTGTCTTGATGTGGTCCTCTTTGCGTTTATCTTGTTTCGGACTCTCTGTGCTCCCTGGACTTGTAAGTCTATTTCTTTCACCATGTAAGGGAAATTTTCTGTCATTATTTCTTCAAATAAGTTTTCAATATCTATCTTTCTCTCTTTTCCTTCTGATACTCCCATAATGCAAATGTTGGGGTACTTGAAGTTGTCCCAGAGGATACTTACACTATATTCATATTTTTGGATTTTTTAAAAAATAAATCTTTATTGCTCAGATTATTACAATTGTTCCTCTTTTTCCCCCATACTTCCCCTCCACCTGGCTCCCACCCCACCCTCTGTCCTTACCTCCCTCCAGATTATCCTCAACCATAGGTGTATGATTTTTGTCCAGTCTCTCCCTGCACTCTCCCTCACCTCTTTCCCCCTGAGAATTATTAGTCCACTCCCTTTCTATGCCCCTAATTCTATTATATTCACCAATTTATTCTGATAATCAAATTTTCAATTCACTTGATTTTTAGATTTACTTGTTGATAGATATGTATTTGTTGTTCATAATTTTTACCTTTACCGTTTTCTTCTTCTTCCTCTTCTTCAAGAATACCTTTCAGCATTTCATATAATACTGGTTTGGTGTTGATGAACTCCTTTAGTTTTTTCTTATCTGTGAAATTCTTTATCTGACCTTCAATTCTGAATGATAGCTTTGCTGGGTAGAGTATTCTTGGTTGTAGGTTCTTGCTATTCATCACTTTGAATATTTCTGGCCTGCATAGTTTCTGTTGAGAAATCAGCTGACAGTCATATGGGTGTTCCTTTGTAGGTAATTAACTGTTTTTCTCTTGCTGCTTTTAATATTCTCTCTTTGTCTTTTGCTCTTGGTATTTTAATTATGATGTGTCTTGGTATGGTCCTCTTTGGATTCCTTTTATTTGGGGTTCTGTGCACTTCCTGGACTTGTAAGTCTATTTCTTTCACCAGGTAGGGAAAGTTTTCAGTCATTATTTCTTCAAATAGGTTTTCAGTATCTTGCTCTCTCTCTTCTTCTGGCACCCTTACAATTCTGATGTTGGTACACTTGAAGTTGTCCCAGAGGCTTCTTTCACTATCTTCACATGTTTGGATTCTATTTGCTTTTTGCTTTTCTGGTTGAGTGTTTTTTGCTTCTTTGTATTTCAAATCTTTGACCTGATTCTTGCGTTCTTCTAGTTTGCTATTAGGTTTCTGTATAATATTTTTTATTTCAGCAGTGTATGTTTAATTTCTAGTTGGTCCTTTTTCATCTCCTCTTGGGTCTCACTAAATTTATCCATTTTTTCTAGGAAATTCTTTTAAAAAACCTTATAAATGTGGTTTTGAACTCTATATCCAGTTGTTTGTTTTCCTCCATTTCTTTTGTTTGTGATCTGTTCTTTTGTCTCTGCATATTTTACTGCTTCCCAGAGTTGGTAGAGTAGCTTTGTTTGCTAGGTGACCTATGTGGCCCAGTAACTCTGCTTCCCCAGTTACCTGAGGTGGACACTCTTGGTGCACCCCTTTGTGAACTGTGTGTACAGTCTTGTTGTAGTGAATTCTTGATTGTTCTTGATATCACTGGGGGGAATTGTCCTCCAAGCCAATTGGTTGTGAGGATCATCTGTTTCTGTACATGTGCACTTGCCTCCAGACCTTTTCCTTTCTGGTTCCCGAGTTTCCGTGCACTCTAGGAACCCATAGGAGTCTGGGTCCCCAGGGTCTCGCCCGAAACTGGGGTTCATTGCCCTTGGACCTGGATTTCAGTGCTGTTGGGAAGTTCTGTTTTCCTCCCGATAGAGAAAGCCAGCAGCACAATCAGCAGTCAGCGCTTGTGTGCACACTTTTGCACGCACTTTCGCGGGCCCCAAACTTCTGTCTTTCGTGGCTCCCCTAAATTTTCCTGTACTCCTTCCTTTTCATAACAGTCCAGACTCCCCTGCAGGAGTCTCACCTGGAACTGGGGTTTAGTGCCATCAGAAGTTGGGTTCAGTGCAGTTGGGATTTTTCGTTTCCCTCCCGCTAGAGGAAGCCAGCCACACCCTCCTTCGCCTATCCTCTCCACGAGCATATCTTCTTACTTCAGCTTTTTACAGCTCCTCTGAGTCTTCATGAGTCCCTCTCTTTACTTCTAGTTGTAGAATTTTCACTCAGCCAGCTTTCCTGTGGTTCTGTCTTTTAATTGTAATTTTGAAATTGTTCTGCGAGGCAGCAGCTTAGGTGTTCACCTATGCTGCCATCTTGGTTTCTCTCTCTGGATTTTTTTTCCTTTTGCTCTTCTGATCGGGTCTTTTTTGTTTCTTCATATTTCAAATCATTAATTTGATTATTGGGATCCTCTACTCTGCTGTTGAATCCCTGTAAGTTATTCTTTATTATAGTTAATGCATGCTTAATTTCTGGCTGGTCCTTTTCCATGTCCTTGGCATTCTCACTAAGACCCTTGAAATTCTCACTAAGTCCCTTTGAAGGTCTCATGAAGATTCTTGAGTAACCTTATAACCATGATTTTGAACTCTATATCCAGCAATTTGCTTTCTTTTATTTCTTTCATTTGTGGCATGTTTCTTTGCCTCCATATTTTGGCTGCTTCTCTGTGTTTGTTTCTATGTATTGGGTAGAGCTGCCATGTTTCCTGGAATTGTCAGAATGGCCTTGTGTAGCAGGTGTCCTGTAGGGCCCAGTGACTCAGCCTCCCCAGTAACTTGAGCTAGTCACTCTTAAGTATGTCCCTGGGTGGGTTTTATGAACAGTCTTGTAATTGAGATTTGATTGCTATTGGTGTTACTGGGAGGAATTGACTTCCAGGTCAATTGGCTGTGAAGACAAGCTGCAACTACAGTGGGAGAGCTACTGTGCAGAAAATACCCCTATGGAGCAGGACTTGCTTCAGTAGGGCTTTGGTGCTCACTGAGTCTTCCCCTTGAGTGTGTCTCTTGTGGATGTGTAGAGTTGTAATCTGGTATGATCTGAAGCTGTCCACCCGGTGCACTGGCTCTTGGGTCTCCAGGGAGGTTAGATACTGACGGAGGCCATCTGGAAGGAGCTACAAAGAGATTGGATTTGGAAGTGCCCAGGCTAGGCCCAGCTGTGAAGCAAGACAGGCTGGTGCTAGTGCCAGGTCTTGGGTCTCTTATTGATAGGTTTGGGGCATGCTGACACCAACTGCAGCCTGTTTGAGAGATTTTAGCAAAGTCTGAAGCCTGAATGAGGCTAAGCCATTCATATGGAAAAGCTGCTACAAACAGCTTAGGTGGGGCTGCAAATTAGATGGGATAGGATCTCAGGGAATCATCAGGGTGGAGCAAACAGAGTGCTCCAGGTTGATGGGGACTCAGATATGTTTACCAGTCAGCTCTGGAGCAGGGGAGAAATGATCCCTGTGAGCCCCTCCATCTGATAGAAAGCCACCCCTGAGTTCCTGCCCTGATGCCAGACAATCCAATTCCTCCTCTCTATGTGACTGGGCCCCCCAACCTCCAAGCACTGGAGCTCAGAGGAAGTGAGTCCAAGTAAGTTTGTGCACAGGCCTTTAAGGGGGGACACCTGGGTCTCCAGCAGCCTCCATGTCCCTCAGCTGCAATCCTCACTGGTTTTTATAGCCCAAAGTTACTGGGACTTTTCTTCCAAACTCTGTGACTCCTTGCTCTTTACAGTGGCCTCTGCAGGGACAATCTCCCTCTGGATATAAAAACAGCCCACATGAGTGCCATACCAGCCCATTATGCGCTTCCACTCCTCCTACCAGTCTTGACATGCTTGCTTCTTTTCTTCTCTAGTTGTAATACTTCCATTCAGCCAGCTTTCAGGTGATTAAGAACGATGGTTTTGTATTTTTGTTGTAATTTGGATGTAGGAGGTAGTGAGTCCTGGGGTTTCTATTGCTCCATCCCTCTTCCTTCCTCTCTCTCTAGAATCAATAAAAACCTTTTTTTTTTAAGTCACTTGTCGTTTTCATACTTTCCTCAATTTCCCTAGTCATTAGATGGAGATAATTATAGGATTTTATGATGTTTAAATTAGTGAATAATTGTATAGCACTTACAATAGTGCTATGTAAGTGTTAGGTAAATGTTTGTTATATAAGGTAATAAATAAATGTTGGAGAGGAGAGGGACAACGATGAGTTAGAGAAGACTTCATTCTTGAGCCAAAGGCTGAAAGAATAGTTAGTGGAACACTGATTCAGTTACTTTAGAAGAAGACTGGATCTGGATCTTGGAAGAAAGGCTGGGACTGAAGAGAGCTGGAGAACCATCTAAATAGAGGTTGAAAAGGAAATGATTTATTCATACCATCTTTTAGGATTTTCATATACTTCTGTGAGTATTTACTTTGATTTTCAGAAAGAGCCCCAGAGTGTTTCTTGTGTAGCAGTTTTACAAAATCTAAAGGATTATAATAGTATTTTGTTTTGGCTTTTATAGAACATATGGGAAAAAATAACCAAGGAAGTTAAAATCTTGATTTTAAGAGGCAAATGATATACTTTAATATATAAAATAACGTGAATGTTGATACTAATGTGAGTAAAAAATATGTCAATAAAGTTCCAGATATTTGGGCTAGAGTATCTCTGAGTACATACTTGGAATCCTTCAACATTGAATGGTTTTGCTTTAAAAACGAAAAGGAGGGGGGTAATATGAGAATTCCTGATTTAGGATAGTAGTAGTGAGATATAGTGGTCGCCTTCCCTCTCAAAAACACTGCTGGACAAAGAGAGAAACAGAGAGCCCCACTGCTGGAGCAGGCTTTCCCTCCGAAGTCTCTGTTCTTATCATTGCACATGTGAGGGAGCTTTGAATGGTTGCTTTGGAGCATACACATGTACACAACTTTCTTTCATATCTGAACTGGAAGCAAATACCCTGGGAGATCTCAAATTATATTTCATTTGGCTTGGGGTTTGGATGTAGAATGTAGCTTATGTTTGGTAATTTTTTATTACCACGCACCCCATGAGTTCTCTTCATTTTATACATTGACCCATGTTACCATAGAAAATTATTTAACACTGTGACTTAAAATGTATGTCATTGGAGCAGGATCTGTAGCTCACCTTCATGATCTGTCTTAGTGCAGTGCCTTTGGATGCAACAAAAGAAAGGTGCTCCTTTCCCTCCAAGATCTCACATTCTCATGTTTAGTGCTGAACTTGCTAGAAAATACATTTCTCTGTTTTTATGAAAATAAATAGGCTTAAAGTTTTCATAGGTTCTTCTCCCTTTAATTCTTTAATGTTCTTATGTTTTTATAGAAATGCAGATCACTTAATTGATGCAGCAGAAAGCAATTGAGGCAATGACACAGTCCCACGCAAAGGTTACATGAGCATCAAATCATGCAGGCCTTGGGTTCCATGAGCTGAGTGACCTCATAGCAGCACCTCTGAGCTTCATTGTCCTTAAATATAAAATAGCAGTAGATATGCCTGCTTCATAAGCTTGCTACAATGATAAAGTAATGAACTATACCAGCAGCTCAGCTCAGCAAATAGAGCGCTATGTATCAGCCACTATGTCAGAGGTTCCTAGGAAACAGTCCATGCCCTTAAGGAGGCATAGTCTAGTGATATTACTTAGAAAATAATGAGATTTCCATCTTAGATAGAATTAGAGTACTTACATTTTTGTATACTATGTAGGAAATGTTGCATCTAATTGAGTGTAGACGACTACTGAGAAAAAAGATCATGCCTTTTTCTAACTCCTAGTTCTTAACAGCTCTTCCACTCTAAGTTTCCATCAACTGTAAGCAGACAAGAATGAAATATTCATCCCAATTCTTCAATTACTGCTTTCCACAACTGTAAGAAAAAGCACTGTAAAAGTAGGTGGCTTAAACAACTGAAGTTTATTTTGTAACAGTTCTAGAGGCTACAAGTCCAAGATAAGGGCTGGTTTCTGGTGAGGACTTTCTTCCTGGTTTTGGACAAATGCCTTCTAACTGCACCCTTACATGGCCTTTCTTCTGCATGTGTTTGGACAGAGAGAGAGATCCTTATTTATCTCCTTAAGGCAATGGTTCTCAACCTTCCTAATGCCACAACCCTTTAATACAGTTCCTCATGTTGTGGTGACCCCCAACCATAAAATTATTTTCGTTGTTACTTCATAACTGTAACTTTGCTACTATTATAAATCATAATGTAAATATCTGTGTTTTCAATGGTCTAGGCGACCCTGCTAGTGCTTCTCAACCTGTGGGTCCGCTGCTGAAGAGCCTAAGACCATAGGAAAACACAGATATTTACATTATGATTCATTAACAGTAGCAAAATTACAGTTATGAATAGCAATGAAAATAATTTTATTGTTGGGGGTCACCACAACGTGAGGAACTATATTAAAGGGTTGTGGCATTAGGAAGGTTGAGAACCAACTGCCTATCTCTAAATATAGTCACATTGGAGATTAGGGCTTCAACATACAGGGGTGGCAAAAGTTGGTTTACAGTTGTATATATGAAAGTTTATTCTCATTTTATTTATTTATTGCTAATTTGTACAACTGTAAACCTACTTTTGTACCATGGATTTGGGAGGGGGAGGAGGGACACAATTCTGTCAATAACTTGTATGTTCTTATTGGAACAATAAAATTTTCCCATAGTAAAAAAAAAAAAAAAAAAAGCCAAGACCGGTTTCGCTCAGTGAATAGAGCGTTGGCCTGCGGGCTGAAAGGTCCCAGGTTCGATTCTGGTTGGGGGCATGTACCTTGCTTGAGGGCACATCTCCATTGTAGGGCGTGCAGGAGGCGGCTGATCGATGTCTCTCTCTCATCGATGTTTCTGACTTTCACTCTCACCTTCCTCTCTGTAAAAAATCAATAAAATATATTTTTTAAAAATTCCCATAGAAGGAAACATTATTTTCATTTGCATTATACTGGAAAAAACAGAATCAGAAGAGATTCAGAACAATAAACATGGTTTTAAAAGTCATTACATTAGTTAAAGATGATCATTGTTTATTACCAAAGAAGTAGGGATATTAATCAGCCACCTATTTATTATAACATATTCCTTAGTCAGCTCTGTAGTGCTGAGCATACCATTTGAATATTTATAACTTATCTAGTTCTAAAACAATTTGTTAGTCCCCTCAGTGATTGCAAGAATCCTAAAAAACAGACCCCCGAAAACCTACCATGGAGTTGTTGTCATGATAACATGTGATTTTTCTGTCCTTACCAAGTTCACGGTAAGGGTGTCAGGAGTCCAGGTTGGATGAGAGAGCTGTCTAGGATAGTGCTACGCTTGTTGAGCAGACAGCCCTGCCCTATAAAAAGTCACAACTAATTGGAGGTGCAGGTTCTGGAGGGAACAGCTCATCGCAGTGGCCAGGCATGCGTCTCACTTACCACGAGGTATCTTCCAGAAGGGCCTTCACTTGGTGATGTGGACCACTTTCATGTAATAATTTTGAGAAACAAAAATCACAGTTTTTGAAAAACTGATGAGGAGAGTGAGCAGAATATACCAAAAGTACTTTATTAGGAAATTTAAATTTTACATTGTGATATGGTGGCTTAAAAAAAGTAATTTAAATGACTAATGCTTAAAAGAAAAAAAGTTGTTTAGTTTCGAAAGTGGCCCAGGATATAAGCCTATGGAAGATGATATAAGGAAAGCTTTTTTTTTATCATGTTCAGAATAATATGCAATGTTTTTTTTCTGTTTTAACTATCTGTATAATAATCTAACACTTTGCTATTGCTATTTTATTCTTTTTCTCTTTTTAATATATTTTTACTTCAGAGGGGAAGGGAGAGGGAGAAATAGAAACATCAGTGATGAAAGAGAATCATTGATGGGCTGCCTCTTGCACGCCCCTCACTAGGGATCGAGGCTACAACCCAGCATGTGCCCTTGAGCAGAATTGAACCCTGAGACCCTTCTGTCCACAGGCCAATGCTCTAGCCACTGAACCCCAAACCAGCTAGGACTCTTTTTCTTCTTCTTCTCGTTATGTTATACCAGTGATGTTGGAATATACCAAATATTTTTAAATTATATTCCAATATAAATTGTATTTCTGACATATCTCCCCATGGTTGAAAACCGTCAACCTGAAATTTTAACTAGGAAACATTAGATAGTGTCTGAAAACAAAACTGTATTCACTTTGCAGTCTGATTCCTGTGTTAAATTCTTGTGATCATTTTAAGACTTTAAGAGAAAAAAAGGAGGAATTAGCATCACTGAGTGAAGGATTTGACATGCTACCTTTTACACTAACTTCACTTGTATTATGCCCTTTTTTACTGGTGAAAAATAAAATTCAGAGGGATAAGTAACTTAGTGAATTATGCACAATTTGTAAGTGATGGAGCCAGGAATTAATCCCAGAACTAGGAAGAGGAGAAGCTAGCATGATACTGTTTGTTCCTTTTTATTATTTGAATTTAAAATTCACCATCCTATACCCATTGAGGTGATTATGGCAGAAAAATACAGGCCATTCCTTTGCCTTTTAGAAACTAGTTTGATGATTGTTCCCTCAGATGTTTACAATGCCTGTAATATTCAAAAGGTATCGAATGAATTATTCTGCTAGTTTTGAAGAGAAGGGGAGGAAAGGATTGTCCAATAGTCTCATCTTTAAAATTAATCCTGGCCTACTGTCAGGAAGGAAGATTCTTTTTAAAATAATTTTTTAAAGGAGAGTTTGTAATGCTTTTTTACTTAAAGGAGCAGGAAGAACGGGCTTTGCACTACCAGGAGCGCTTTCTCTAGTAGGTTGACTTCAGGAACTAAAGTTGCGCTGGACCAGCAAGCTGTGTTCAGACTGTCTCCTTGAAAGAAGGGCATTCCTGTCACCTCCAAGTTACTGCTGCTGCTCTCTTCTTCCTCTTCATACACACCCTTGCCAAGAAATACACACCACCTTACCCACTGCCTCCTCCCCCTCCTCCCCACCCCACTCCACCCTCTTTGCCACACACACGCAGGCAGATAGAGAGCACTTACTGCAATGTCCTTTGTATTGTATTATAGTTAGTTGTGGGGGTGTATCTATGCCTGAGCTTCTAGAGGCAGGGACTTTTCTTTACTTATTTTTAAATATATGTAAGATTAAATACAATACTAGTGGCCTGGTGCATGAAATTTGTGTGGGGGGAAGGGGAGAGTATTCTTCAGCTCAACCTGCACCCTATCCATTCTAGGACCCCTCGAAAGATGTCCTACTGCTGGTTTACAAGGATCAGGCCTACACAGGCAGTCTGACATCCCTCTCACAATCCAGGATTGCTGGCTCCAGCCTCTCACCTGCCTGCCTGCCTATCTGATTGCCTAACCACTCTGCATACTGGCCTGCTTGCCCGCCAGCCTGCTCACTCCCAACTGCCCCCCCTCCTGGCCTGCTCGCCCCTGCCTTCCCTCCCCACTGGCCTGCTCGCCCCCACCTGCTCCCCTGCTGGCCTGCTCACTCCAAACTGCCGCCCTCCTTGCTGTCCTGATCACCTTCAACTGATCCCACCCCCCATCAGCCTGATCACCCACAACTGCTGTCCCATCCTGGCCTAATCACCCCCTGACAACCCAGTCTCTCAGCCCCTCCTTTTTTTTCTTTTTCTTTTCTTTTTTTTTCCAGTGCGGAGGCCAGGGCCAGCCAGGGCGGGCAGAAAGCTTGGCTTCCTCCACCGCCAGGGCAACCCAAGCCTTCTGCTCACCCAGCTCTGTGGCTGCCACCATCTTGGTTGGGTTAATTTGTATACTCACTCCTGATTGGGGTGGTCAGTTTACATGTTTCTCTTTTATAAGTTTGTTGAATATATTCTTTTTTTTTTTAATATATTTTGTTGATTTTTTACAGAGAGAAAGGGATAGAGAGTTAGAAACATCGATGAGAGAGAGTCACCGATCAGCCGCCTCCTGCACGCCCTCCACTGGGGACGTCCCCACAACCAGGATACATGCCTCTGACCGGAATCGAACCTAGAACCCCTCAGTCCGCAGACCGACGCTCTATCCACTGAGCCAAACTGGTTTCGGCTGAATATATTCTTAAAAACAGCATTCTTATATTCCTTAGAAAGACTAACTCACTTGTCATCTCTGGGAAAATTGTATGCCTCACATGGAACAGAAATGAAATTCTGTACACTTATCTCAGAATAATAGATTGTTGAGACTGCTTCAAATCAATCCCTTTTCTGGAGTTTCCAACAAATAACAATTTATCCTTTAATTGTATCAGGAAGAGTTATTTTATTCTAAGAAATGTGTGTATTTGTATGAAAGTTATTAATGTTCCTAAATTGTCTCCTCTTGCCATATTTACAGGCACAAACTGTGGGCTTCCCGGTGACCATGCATTCACCAAATATGCGACTGATGAGATCTACCCTCCTCTCACAGGCATCCAATGTGGAGGCCTTTTCATTTCCAGCATCCGGCTGTCAGGCAGAAACAGCATTTATGGAAGAAGAGTGTGTTGACACTCCAAAGGTATGGATGTGTTTGAGAGGCTGAGATTGTAGGTTGGCTGGAGACTTCAGTTGGGTCCATAGGTGTTGGACTTGGACTTTGTTGAACTCTGTCATGTCCTCATGTCACTCAGGAGTGTTGTTTTTGAGCAGCAGAGCCTGAGAAGAGTGTTCAGGGCTTAACTGGGCTCTCATCAATGCCTTATCATTACCACTTATATAACTTGTCAAACCTCATACATCCTTTTCAGAAGCTTTTCTTCACCAAATTCTTCTTTTTTCAAGTTTCTAGATCACACATAGGTTTTATATTTTTTAAACAAATTGTAATTCTGAAAATAAATATAACTGGTGCTGACGTGGCTCTGTCTGAGTTGACTGCCTCTCTTCTAAGAAATGTGTATATTGTATTATAGTTAGTTATGGGGGTTTATCAGTTTTGAATTCCTAGAGGCAGGGACCTTTCTTTTTTTTTTTTAATATATTTTGTTGATTTTTTTACAGAGAGGAAGGGAGAGGGATAGAAAGTTAGAAACATCAGTGAGAGAGAGACATGGATCAGCTGCCTCCTGCACACCCGCTACTGGAGATATGCCCCATCCAAGGTACATGCCCCTGACTAGAATCAAACCTGGGACCTTTCAGTCCTCAGGCCGATGCTCTATCCACTGAGCCAAACCGGTTTCAGCCAGGGACTTTTCTTTATATCTTTCCAGGGTAATATACATAAGATTATATACAATATGTGTTTGTTGAATATTTTTTAAAAAGAGCATTCTTAGATTTCTTAAAAAGACTGCAGCTCCACGATGATGTGCTGTCTTTCTGGTCAAACATCCTTTTTGTCCTGTTTGGACATGCTTAACAGAGATAAGTTTATCCTGCTATACTACATGCAGGTGGCTTTTAGGATGTGGACAGGGACAGCTTCTCTCACTTAATGGATATTTACTTCTAATGTGTGTTTTATATACTTAGCATCAAATGGGCAGGTCTTAGAGTATATTCAAAGTAGACTTTGTTCTTTGCTAGCTGGGTGAACTTGAGCAAGAAGACTGGCATGTTTCTTTGCTGTTGTTGTGTTTTTTTTAAATATGTTTTTATTGAATTTAGAGAGAGAGACAAGTATCGATAGGCTGCCTACCACATGCCCCTACCAGGGTATCAAGCCCATAACCTGGGCTTGTGCCCTGACTGGGAATTGAACCTGTAACCTTTTGGTGCATGGGATGATGCTCAACCAACTGAGCCAGTCTGGCCAGGGCCTGACTAGCTTCTTTGAACTGCTGTTTCTCTTATGTAATATCAGACTACCAATTTTATGAGACTATTGTGAGGATTAAGATAATGTCTGAGGTTCTGGCCAGGTTGTAGGTACTTAATAAGTATTGGTTTCCTGTTTTGTTTTTTGTGGGGTTTTTTTGGCCTGTTTAGGTAATAAAAAAGTGAGTCAGACATTAATTCTGCCTCAAAGTTTATAATATAGCAGAAAAGACATGATACATAACTAAAAACAATGTGCCCAATTCTGAATAAATGGATAAAATATAATAGGCCCTTTATTTTTTTCACTCCTCCTTCAGCCCCCTCACCTTTGGCTTGCTCTCTATATGTATGAGTTGATTTTGTTTTATTTCCTCACATCTTTTGTTTGTTTGTTTTTTTAACTCCACATGTAAGTGAAATCATATGGTACTTGTCTTTCTCTGACTTATTTCACTTAGCATAATGCCCTCTAGGTCCATCCATGTTGTTGCAAATGGCCAGATTTCATTCTTTGGGAGCAATATTTCCTTGTATATATATATACACCACATTTTTTTTATTCATTCATCTATTGATGGAGACATAGGTGGCTTTCATGTCTTGGCTATCTATAATAATAAAAGTGTAATATGCTAATTAGACTGGACATCCTTCTGGACAAAGCTGGGGCTTTGAGGGAAGCCTGTGTCCCAAGGGCCTGCCTGCATCCGGAGGGAAACCCGGGTCCAGAGGGAAGGCTGGGTTTTGGGTGCCAGAGGGAAGCCGGTGCCAGCAGTCAGGGGAAGGAGAACCTACTCTTGCACAAATTTTGTGCATCGAGCTTTTAGTTGTAAATAATGCTGCAGTGTACAGAGGGGTGTATAGAGCTTTTCCAAATTAGTTTTGGGTTTCTTTGGATGTATACCCAGTAGTGATATTCCTGAGTCATATAGCAGCTCTATTTTTTTTTTTAAGAACCTACATACTATTTTACACAGTGGCTTTACCAGTCTGCATCCCCACCGACAATGAGCAGAGGTTCCCATTTCTCCACATCCTCACCAGCACTTGTTAGTTCTTGATTTTTTTTATGTGACCTTTTCACAAGTGTGAAGTGGTACCTTATTCTGGTTTTGATTTGCATTTCCCTGGTGATTAGTGATGTTGAGCATCTTTTCATATGTCTTTTGGCCATCTGGATCTTCTTTAGAGAAATGTTTATTTAGGTCCTCTTCCCATTTTTTATTGGATTGTTTAATGTTAAATTATATGAATTTCTTACATATTTTGAATATTAACCTCTTATTGGATGTATCATTGACCAATATCATTTCCCATTCAGTAGTTTTCTTTTTGTTAATGGTTTCCTTCACTGTGCAGCTTTGTAATTTTATATTGTCCCATTTGTTTATTTTTGTTGTTATTATTGTTGTCCTTGTCCAACGAGACATAACTCAAAAAGATACTGCTGAAACTAATGTCAAAGAGTTTCCTGCCTGTTTTCTTAAAGAAGTTTTATGGTTTCAGTTCTCACATTTAAGTCATGAATCCACTTTGAGTTTATATTTATGTATGGTGCAAGAAAATGGTCCAGTTTCATTTTTTACATGTATCCAATTTTTCCAATATCACTACTGAAGAGACTGTCTTGACCCCCATTGTGTATTTTTACCTCCTTTGTCATAGATTAATTGACCATATAAGTCAGTTTATTATTTATTGGAGTTTATTTGTTTATTGGAAAATTTATTCCTGGGCTCTCTGTTCTATTTCATTGATCTACATATCTGCTTTTATGCCAACACCATACTATTTTGATTATTGTAGCTGTTTAGTTCTGAGAAGACTGCCATTAGCATTTGAATAGGGATTGCATTTAATCTTTATATTGTTTTAGGTAATAAGGACATTTTTACAATACTCATTCTTCCAATCCTTGAGCAATGGATTTGTATTCTCTTCAGTTTCTTTCTTCAGTGTTTTAGAACACAGATCTTTCACCTCTTTGGTTAAGTTTACTCCTAGATATAATATGCTTTTAAATGCAATTGTAAATGGGATAATTTTCTTAAATTCTTCTTCTAATCATTCATTATTGGTTTAAAGCAGGGGTGGGAAATATCTGGCCGGTGGGCAGTAGAAAGCCCACGAAATCATTTGGTCTGGCCCTGCCAAGGCATTAGGGGTGAGTTAATTAAATATTTGAACATATGTCAGGCAAATTTTTTTTATATGTTACTTTTATTTCTGTAAGGATACACTGAAACGTTAGATGGTATTAGCTAATGACAAAATGTAAAATGAGGCATCAGCTTCTCTAACCATAGCTACAAGAATGTTAATATGTATTGTCTTTACATGTTCACTTTTATATCATCTCATTCTATTATGTAATAAACAATTAGATAGAATACATTAAGTAGGCGATCCGGCATCTTACGTAAGCACTACATGGAAATCTGCCTGTGCAGACAGTGACCTCCCCATTCTCCCAGAAATCAAGCTAAGCTCTTGAGAAACAGTCCTAAGAATCACAGGAGACATTGATGAGCCTCTTTAACAAATCAACAAAAGAGCAACAACTACTGTGTTACAAGGCATTCAACTTGCCACTGTTTGGAAATGTCACATCCATGTCAATGACAGTCCTAATGCCTACTCAGCTACCCCTCTAGAGATTTATGGATACTTCTGTAGGATGATTTCAAACTGCAGGAACATTTGAGGAGGCTAAAATATTTTCCTGCAAGTCTCCAAATCCATAATCTATTTTGCTATTAATTAAAACAAAATATTATTAATTAAAAAACACACCTAACAGCTGGATTAGTTTTGTTAAGCTTCCAGAACTATTCACTGTGACGATATTCCTTTGAAACAGGCTCGTTCTCTCTTATCTGCCTATACTTTCCACATCACCTGCATGTTCCATGCTTGAAAGTAGGAACGTTCAGAAAACACAGCACATAGGGAACTCAAATGTTAGTACGGGGGAAAGGTCAATCTAGAATCACAGCTAAGTTCAAATATTAATTTTCTAGAAATTCATATTAGTCCATCAAAAGCACAAAAGAACAGAAGGGAGGTTTTGATGAGGAAGTTAAACCATGCATTTTGGTAAATTCTCTTTCTGCTCACAGAACACAGGGTGAGCAGTGAGTTGAAGCAGCTGCTACAACTCTTGTATGTCATGTGATGACACGGTAGGTCCCAGCTGAGTCACAAAGGGCATCTCAGTGGGGGCTTTATTTCTTAGGTTGGTTGGTTACATCACTAAGCAGCTAAATGGTTAGCACTTTTCTGCTCTATGATAAACATGCAGAGGAGTCCATCTAAGTGTTCATTTTTTTCTTTTTTTAATTAAATCTTTATTATTCAGATTATTACATTAGTTTCTCTTTTTTTCCCCCTCCATAGCTCCCCTCCACCCAGCTCCCACCCCTCCCTCTACCCTTACCTCCTCCCCATTGACCTCATCCATAGGTGTATGATTTTTGTTCAGTCTCTCCCTGTACACTCCTCACCCCTTTCTCCCTGAGAATTATCAGTCCACTCTCTTTCTGTGCTCCTGATTCTATTATATTCACCAGTTTATTCTGTTCATCAAATTTTTAAATCAATTTTTAGATTCACTTGTTGATAGATATGTATTGGTTGTTCATAATTTTTTGTCTTTTACCTTTTTCTTCTTTCTCTTCTTAAAGAGTACCTTTCAGAAAAGAAAAAAAAAAGAGTACCTTTCAGCATTTCATATAATACTGGTTTGGAGTTGATGAACTCCTTTAGCTTTTTCTTATCTGTGAAGCTCTTTATCTGCCATCAGTTCTGAATGATAGCTTTGCTGGTGAGTAATCTTGGTTGTAGGTTCTTGCTATTCATCACTTTGAATATTTCTTGCCACTCCCTTCTGGCCTGCATAGTTTCTCTTGAGAAATCAGCTGACAATCATATGGGTGCTCCCTTGTAGGTAATGAACTGTGTTTCTCTTGCTGCTTTTAATATTCTCTCTTTGTCTTTTGCTCTTGGTATTTTAATGATGTGTCTTAGTGTAGTCCTCTTTGGATGGGGTTCTGTGTGCTTCCTGGACATGTAAGTCCATTTCTTTCACCAGGTAGGGAAAGTTTTCAGTCATAATTTCTTCAAATAGGTTTTCAGTATCTTGCTCTCTCTCTTCTTCTGGCATCCCCACAATTCTGATGTTGGTACACTTGAAGTTGTCCCAGAGACCCCTTACATTCACATTTTTTTATTCTTTTTTCTTCTTGCTTTTCCAGTTGAGTGTTTTCTGATTCTTTATATTTCAAATTTTTTTACTTGATTCTTGCCTTTCTCTAGTCTGCTGTTAGGTCTCTATGATATTTTTTATTTCAGTCAGTGTATGTTTAATTTTTAGTTGGTCCTTTTTTATCTCTACTTGGTTCTTTTTCATTTCCTCTTGGGTCTCGCTAAATTTATCCATCTTTTCTAGGATATT
This sequence comes from Lasiurus cinereus, assembly GCA_011751065.1. Lineage (NCBI taxonomy): Eukaryota > Metazoa > Chordata > Mammalia > Chiroptera > Vespertilionidae > Lasiurus > Lasiurus cinereus. The sequence goes on along the minus strand of JAAGEH010000005.1, from coordinate 38,153,105 downwards.
CTTGAAATACCCTATAAGCGTGGTTTTGAACTCTATATCCAGTCATTTGTTTTCCTCATTTCTTTTGTTTGTGATCTCTTCCTTTGTCTCTGCATTTTCATTATGCCAGGAAAACTTCTGTGTTGGATTCAGCCTTATGATATAGGACTTGCAAAACTGCAAAAGCCTCTCTGTTGAGCTTGGGAGGGGTGGAGTCTGAGGGCTTAACAGACCGCCTTGCCTTCCAGGTGGCCCCGCCCTATACAGCCCCTGGGTCTCATGTGTCTCCAGGTAATTGCTGGAGCCGTCCCTGTGCTTGCGCGCAGTGCCTCTAGACCATTGCCTTTCTGGCTCCCCTACGTTCCGGGACCATATGAGTCTGGGTCCCCAGGATCTCGCCGAAACTGGGATTTAGTGGCGTTGGGAGGCTCTGTCTCCTGGCCACTCGTGAAAGCCAGCACAATTAGCAGTCGGTCTTCGGCGTGCAGTGCTGTGCGCGCCACCAGACTTCTGCCCTTTCTTGGGCAGAAGTCCCCTTTATTTTCACGCACTTCTCCCTTTTCACAGTCCAAACTCCCCTCATATGAGTTTCAGCTGGACCTGAAGCTCAGTGCCGTAGGATAAGGGGTTTAGTGCAGTTGGAAGTCTCTCCCGCCAGAGAAAGCCAGCCAGGTTCTCAGGCACCCGCTCTCTCCACGTGCACCTCTCTGTATCTCAGCTTTTTGCAGCTCCTCTGGGTCTCCGTGAGCCCCTCTCTTTCCTTCTAGTTGTAGAGTTTCCACTCATCCCACTTTCCTGTAGTTCTGGATGATGTCCGTTCTGTAGTTTTGAAATTGTTGTGTGAGGCAGCAGTGTAGGTGTTTACTTATGCTGCCATCTTGGATTCTCTAAGTGTTCATTTTTTAATGCAGCCATTGCAAAATTAACTTTGCTGTTGAGTTGGTTTTGCTAAATTCTAGAATGATCACTGTGCCCTTATTCGAGTAATACTGTGAAATGGGAGAAAAGACAGGAACAACTTTGAGGAGGTGAAAGGCCACTCTTCCCCTATGGATGATATAGGGCAGAGGGTGAGGACCCAAATAACAAGACTCAATTCCATTTTACAAGACAGGAGCCCCTGTCACTTTACAGCTTTTTGGCAGTAGGGACAATACACATGCTCCTGATGGAAAACAAAGTGCTTGTTGGCCAGATTCACGGAGCATTTTTTGCAGTGGAAGCAGTAGTCTTGCCAGGATTGTCTTTCATAGGCCACCACATTGGAGTCTTTACCAAACCCAGTGATGGGTTTCTTGCATCCAGCACACTTGTTGGCCACAAAGTTCTTATAGCAATCCATGCAGTAATACTGATCTTCTACAGCAGTGAAACACTGCCCAGCCAGCTTCTTAGAGTAGATAACACACACAGTGCACTCGGCATGCCAGGGCTGATCCTGGTAAGTGATTCCTCCAGATGTGATGGCCTTGTTGCACTTCACGCAATGCCTGGCAAATTTGGATTCATGGCAAGTCACGCAGTAGAAGTTCTTCCCTTTTGGGAAGAAGCTTCCAGAGCCAATGACTTGCTTGCAGTTGCTGCAGGGGAAGCAGTCTTTGTGCCAGACGGTCCCCTTGTACTCCATATTCTGATCTCCTGCCACAAGGCTTGAAACAGCCCTTGCACTTGGGGGAGTCCTCCCAAGTGGTGCACTTGTTGCACAGGACCTTGTTGCCCTTGGACATCAAAGTCTCCTTGGCCAAGGGGTGCAGGCACTTGGCACAGCGGAAACAGGTGTCATGTTAGTAGCGGTTCTTATAGCGCACTTTCTTGGAGTCCACACCGATGGGCTTGCGGCATTCCACACAGGTGTTAGCGCAGAACTTGTCAAAGCACTTCAGGCAGTAGTGGTGACCATCCTTTTCCACATACGTACTTCTTTTCTTGCAGGGGGTCCCTACAGTAGTGGCAATCAAACTTCTCAGCTATGGTGCCACCTTGTACCTGGAGGGACCTCATACTGGATGTGTAGACAATGGAATGTGTTTGACAAGGACTGGATATAGTTGTCAAGTTCCAATGTGCCTAATATAGAAGAACTAAACTTCAAACTGGAACTCCACCATTAACACATTATATGATCTTGGAACAGTTGCTTGACCTCTTTGAGCCTCCTTTTCCTCATTGCCTAGGGATGCTCAGCAGCGTACTAGTCCTGGCAGCAGCCACTACCTGCACCAAGACCGAAGCTCAGTGGCAGCAGCAGCGGTGGTGGTGGCAGCGGTGGATTCAGCAGGCTAATTTTTAAGTTGATCATTTTGTATGGCCTGTGAATGATGTTATAAATATCCAAATGGCCCTTGGCAGAAAAAAGGTTCCCTACCTCTGGTTTAAAGAATTAGAAATCAAAGTGATTTAAGACTAGAAGGAAGCAGGAGGAGTTGGTTTTAGCTGATTTGAACAGGAAAGTCTTTGGGTGTACTGTCAAATCTAGCCATGAGAGAGGTGCAGAATCTGGCTGGATAGAAATGGTGTGACACCTAGGTGGAGGGAAAAGCCCGAGTACAGCAAACAGCAGGACAGCCGAGGTCCTTCTGAGCCAGTGTGGGCTCCGTGGGTCTCAGGAAAGGGCTATGAAGGGGAAGTCGTGCGGGAGAAGGATGAGCAGCACATCACAGACTGTAAGCTTTTTCTCCAGGCTAAGGTGCTCCATGTAGGAATGTGCACAGTATCATCAAGAGAGTTTTCTCATATGGCCTTTTTCAAGGTAGTAGGAAACAATTGAAATTTCATTTTTATCAAAAAAGCACTATGATCCATGTTGTGCTTCAGAAATTAGCCAGGAGGAGTACATTGGATAGGAGAGAGACTGATGGCAAGGACAGTGAAAGTTAGAACATGTGTCCAGTAGGGGAGACAAAGAGGGCCTGAACTAGGATAGTGCTCCCGAAACCGGAGAGCAGGGGATGCTACTAGTATAAGTGAGATCATACAGATAAAACTGGTAGACTGTTAGGGTCCAGAGAGAAGTACAAACTGATAGTAGTATTTCGAACCTTGATGATGGGAAGAGTGAGTGCCATTGTCAGGAATAGGGGGCTCTGGAGGCAGAACTGATTCAGAAGCTAAATATTGAGTTTAGTTAGAGCATAGTCAAGGCAGCTGGATGCTAGGCTGCTACACAGAGCTGGTAAGCGGAGTGCTGAACACGAGGAGTGTTTGTGCCCCTGAGAACACCATCTGCTGGGGACAATCTTTTTCCCTGTGCCATGGTTGCCTGGCATGTTCAGTAATCTCATAAACTGCTACTACATTGGAGTGACATAATTTATTTATTTTAAGATATAAGTCCCTTGAAAAATTAAATTGCAGTCTGCTAAAATCTTGTCTGTAAGGGCATCTGGCCCAAAACACAGATTGGGCACTGTCTACTATATTATATAGGACAAGCTATTTTTAAAGCTTGTGATTGTTACTGTAGCTAGGAAACAGACAGGAAATGAATGATTTTGTGTAAGATATAGATAGTAGCTAGATGGTATATTTGCATTTGTAGGAAAAGCAGTGCTACACTAGAACTGGCCACCCATACTGGCAGAGCCACTTTGGCACATCGCCAGCCATAGACATACACTGTCTTACTTGTGGACCATTTTTTTTTATGTCAGCAAAAATGTTCGAGTCTGCCTGGCCTGTGTAGCTCAGTGGTTGAGCATTGACTATGAACCAGGAGGTCATGATTCATTTCCCAGTCAGGGCACACGCTCGGGTTGTGGGCTAGGTCCCAGTGTGAGGTGTGCAGGAGGCAGCCGTTCATTGATTCTGTCTCATCATTGATATTTCTATTTCTCTCTCCCTCTCCCTCTCTCTCTGAAATCAATAATATATATATATAAATTTTTTTTAATGCTCATGCCTTTTCCTCCCTAGAACTTTCCTTGAGGCCCATCAGTAAATGTCCACACACCCCAAACCAGTTCCCTTGTGGGTCCTACGGCTTTATCCTCATTCACTACTGTAACACCTGTTGGTTGTCTTCTAGAAGATGCTTCCTAACTGCATGTATTGCTCACCCCTTTACATCTCAATTGGTGGCAGGTACTGTGCATCTCAGAGCTTTCACTTCTCCTTCCCTCCTAAAAGTCCTCAACTTAAAACTGTCAGTAAAGTCCTTGGTTGGTTTGGGGCTCCTCCAAAAAATGGCACCCTTCTGAGACAGTCACCCAACTATGAGCACTAATTGAAACCCAGGTGTCAAAGAGACCATCTGAAGGGCAAATGCACAAACCCTTTTGTGTCAGTCTTTTTTGAGAGTTTCTTTGGGAATCATGAATTTTTTTACACACATTTCAGTCTCTTTTAACATTTTATTAGAGATGATAATAACTAGATTTACCAAGTTCCACCTTCATAGCTGGATAGCAGAAGGGAACTGTGAGGTTAAATTGAAAGTGCCAGTGTAATAAAGGTGTTCCATGTCTGCTTACATTTTTAATAACTGTTACTATAGAGGTAATACAGCACCTAAGAGAAGGTCTGAGAAGGATGTACATCCAACTCCTAACAGTGTTAATCTCTTAGGCTTGGTAAAGGGAAGAAATGCACTTTTATATCTGAATTTGAATTTGTAAATATATCATTGGAAATAGCAAAACAAATCAAACTCACATAGGGAAAATTCAGAGAGTGGTTAAAGAATGAATTAACTTATCCATAATCCCACTACCCCAGAGATAAGTATAATTTGATATATTTCCTAAGAGGGGGTTATAGATACAGTTAGATGGAAAGTTGGGTGAGTAATATAACATAATGAGCATTTTTCCCATATCATGCAACCTTTGAAATCATGAGTTATATTTAACTACCTTAAGATATCGTATTAGATATATCCTTATTTAACTATGAACTCTCCTATTTTTAAACATTTCTTTTCCTTCTCCTACATGCTTCAGGAGAATATGCTTGTATCTAAATCTTTGTGCCTCTTGAGTGTTTCCTTCAGAGACAGTCCTAATACTCGGCTTAATCCAGTTCTTTTTTTTTTTTTTAATGTTTTATTGATTTTTTACAGAGAGGAAGGGAGAGGGATAGAGAGTTAGAAACATCTATCAGTTGCCTCCTGCACACCCCTGACTGGGGATGTGCCCATAACCAAGGTACATGCTCTTGACCGGAATTGAACCTAGGACCTTTCAGTCCGCAAGCCAATGCTCTATCCACTGAGCCAAACTGGTATCAGCTCGGCTTATCCAGTTCTTTTCTTCTTCACCTGGTGGTTTATTTTAACTTAACTCAAGGTGGTAAAAATGCTTTAAAAGAAAATTTCCTTTCATTCTGATGCTTTAAAATGTTTTATTATTATAAAGCATTCTCTTTGGTCAATAAGTAATAATAGATACAATATATTGAGGACCTATGGTACTGTGCCATTTTATATATATACTAGTGGCCCGTTGCACAGAGGTTGGGGGGAGGGGGGGTGTTCCCTCAGCCCAGCCTGCAACCTCTCCAATCGGGGACCCCTGGGAGGATGTCCAGCCGCCAGTTTAGGCCCAATCACAATCTGGGACTGCTGGCTCCCAACCACTCACCTGTCTGCCTGCTTGATCACCACTAACTGCCTCTGCCTGATTGCCCTTAACCCCTCTGCCTGCCTGATAGCCCCTAACCTCTTTGTCTGTCTGCCTGATCACCCCTAACTACCCTCTCTTGCCAGCCTGGGTGCCTCCAACTGCCTCTCCTGCTGGCCTGATCTCGCCCCCAACTACTCTCCCCTTCCAACCTGATCGCCCCTAACGGTCTCTGCCTTGGCCTCCACCACCATGGTTTTGTCTGAAAAAAAGTTGGACATCCAGAAGATGGCCCGTGGACCAGTCTAATTAGCATAGATAGATTATATAGGATAAGATTGCTTAAATGGGGAGAAGCCTTTTCCAGCAGGAAGATATGCTCTTGGCAGACAAAAATACATAATCCCTATATCTGGACTGATAGCCAGCCATATGCACTATACTGCCAAACTGGTCATTAAAAAATTGAACCACTTTCTTACACCTGACACCAAATAGCTGTTGCCCTTAAACCCCTCCTCAGCCCCAACATTAGGTTCTGCCTTCACAGTTCACCCAGATTAGGTTCTGATTGGTCAGTTTATATGCCAGTCAGCGTCAAAAGCTCCACTTCCTAAGCAGTCATTGGCTTCTCGTACATCACCCAGATTTGGTTATGAGTAGTCGGTTTCTATTTCAGTCAGCATCTCCGGGCCTATCAGCAGGCCTCATCAGAGCAGCAGGGCTGATCAGCAGCCTCAGGGGAGGCCAAAGAGAAAGAGAGGTGAAGCTGCTGGCCAGGCCCAGAGAGAAAGAGAAAGTCAAGGGCTGATCAACAGCTGCCGTGGAGGCTACAGATCAGATACTACTCTCTTCTCGGGCTTGATCCGAAGCCCCCTCAGCAGTCAGTGGGCAGGTACAGCAACCCAACACTGACTTCCAGTTGGTCGAGCCTTTGGTCATTTTAGATGTTATGACCCTGAGTTTTTATATATTAAGATTATTTTAGTTAATCTTCCCAAAGAACTTTACTTGCATTTTACAAGTGAAAGAAAAAAATTGAAGTTAGCTTATAGAAGTTAAGCAACTTGCTAATATGTGATAGAGCTGAGGTTTGAGCCCCATGGCACCTTTTCAACATGTGCCAGGTTTGCTAGGCACTTAGATACAAATTCAATAAGCCACAGTCCCAGCCTCCAAACTCAACTGGCTAATATTGTGTATTGGTCTACTTAGACTGCTGCAACAAAATACCACAGCTTGGTGGCTTTGATGACAGAAATGTATTTTTATAGCCCAAGATCAAGGTTTCAGCCAATTTGATTTCTGGTGAGGGCTCTCTTCCTGGCTTCTTACAATGTCCTTCCAGAGCCTTGCCTCTGCTCATATAGAGAGAGTATTTTTGTGTTTCCTCAGCCACACTCAGAGTTAGGGGGAGGCACATACATTCTGCCCATAACAGTCTACCTATGCTACGACCTTGTATTTGTGGTCAGCATAGGCACATGGTATCAGTTAGTGGTAGAGTCTCTCACAGGTTCAATTCCTACATGCAGAGGAGGTCTCTTACTAGAAGTGAGGTGACTGCTGGAGCTTTAAGGAAAGACAAAAACAATGTATTGGGAAATATACGTTTACCCGTGTTGTATTTGAAATCCTGTAATTTACAGTTAGCCTAGATTATTTTCTAGAGCAAAAGATCATATTGCTAGCAGCCTAGGTTGGTCCGCCCAATATTTCAATCACAAAATCCTAGAACTACATTTAGGCTCTTTGTTTTATCAAGGGTCCTGGTAGTAAGTTGGCAGGGAAGGGCGTCATAAAGATCATTTGTTCCAGGAAGGGAACTCATAGCTGAAGATGATCACACCTGTGCGCTGCTTCTGATTTAATCATCAAACATTATCTCAGAAACTGTCATTGTTTTCTGCCTATCCCAGGATGAAACTGAGTTCAGCAAACATTTTCAAATAGTTAGATGAGGAGATGAATTTATAAGCAGATAATTTGACAGGAAAAATTACAAATTCAGAGATTGAAAGGTTTTTTAGTTCTCCGAAAAAGGTAACTTTCCTCTGTAATGGACAAAAAGGAATAAGGCTCTGGCGGTTGTAAAACTATAAGGAAGTATCTGATAAAATTTTGACATAGGCTATAAGTGTAAAAGATAGATGATTACTTTATAACAGTCCTTTCTCTGTTGCTTTTTTCATTTCTAAATCATCCTCTGCTTGTCTTGGAAAATTGTATTAGTAGACAGTTAAGGAACCTAGAGGTATGAATGTTTCCAAACAGCCAGCCATTCTCTCCTACAAGAAAACTATTAAGTGTAGTCAAAAAAAGGAAAACTTATCTGGAGAAGGGCCAAAATAAAAGAAGGGCAGAATAAAAGTTGCTGACCAGATTTCAGATTTTGTTGGTGCCATGGGGAAGATGGGTCTTACGGAAACATCTAACACTCTTCCTTTTAAAGGACCCTCCTCACTTTAAAATGCTTTGGCCACCTTATCCAAGTAATGGCTGCAGCCCCAAGGCAGTTTTTATGGCATTACCGTCCCCTCCCCCAGGCAAACAAAGATCTGAGTCACCCAAGTCTCTCTCTCCAAATAAAGGGCCTTGCAGCGCCTTCAGACTGGTTGCCATAAGAGGAAAGTTCCTGTGTCTGGCACAGGGACGTCCCACGTCACCTCTCACACATGCGCCTCGCCTGCTTCCAAAGGAAACAAAAGCTCTACCCAGTGTATTTCAGGTGAAAGTCTGCTTACAACTCAGTGTCTGTGACTGGCTGTTCCTGAGCAGCTATTCATAGGAGAAAACAGTTTGATTTCCCCGGGGGGGATAGTTAAGGTAATGAGCTAAATAATTGCCTCCTCGTTGGGGCTTTTACCAGCCAGAGGAGCAGGCAACCACAACTCCCCTTTGTATGCTGTTTCTGTTGCCTTTAGCTAGTTTGCTTGTCAGCTGCCTGGGAGCTGTGCTGTGCTCCCCCTGGGGAATGGGAACTGGAGATGCTGTGTGTGTGGCTGGAGGACAGGGCGCCATGCCTCTGCAGGAATCTGGGGCCTGAGTCGCTTGTTATTCTGTAACATAAGGCTCGGGCTGTTTGCCAGTGAGTCTTTTTCAGTGCTCTTTGTGGTGTCAGTCCATCTTTGAAGAATTCTTTTTTCCATTCCTCAAACACATAGAACCAGTTAAAGATCTAACCAGATAGTTAGGCACTTAAATTATAAACATAAAAGTATGTCTGGAACCTTGCAATATGTTTTATGGTTGAAAATTAGAATGCTGGTGACTACTCTTTTTTCTTAGCTCTGAGCCATGCATTTTTTATAAATCTCATTTCCTCCCTCTTCATTCCCCTTATTTTAAAGAAATAACTGGAAGGCATCAAGATAATGTACCCCTATTCATCTGGAAACTGCTAAAAATATATATATATTTATTGTAATGATGACTCAGAGAAACCTGGGAGGCACTGCCGGCTCGGCCATACTGGGCTCCTGTCTCTCAGTACTGCAGTTGGCTTGCCTCTCCATGTTGTCATTAATAACACATCTGTAAATTTTCAGTAATTTACTTAATTACTAATTTGCCACAGTGTTGACATGTTTCCCGTGTGGATTTTTCGAATGTCTCAGCAGAGCAGCAACTGACAGCTTCTCTCGCACTGATGTTTAGGTCAATGGCTGTTTGCTGGACCCTGTGCCTCCTATCCTGGCAAGGAAGGGGTGCCAATCCCTACCCAGCAGCATGATGGAGACCTCCATTGATGAAGGCTTAGAGACAGAGGGAGAGGCCGAGGAAGATCCCAGCCAGGCCTTTGACGCATTCCAGTCCACTCGTGGTGGGCAGAGACGGCACACTCTGTCCGAAGTGACCAATCAGCTGGTCATGGTACCGGGTTCAGGTATGCTATCCACTGAGCTGCAGTGAAGTCTGCACACTATCAGTCATAGTCCAGTATCCATGAAGTAGTGATGATATCAACCAGCCCCTAGAATGTGGTCCCCGTGGAAACCCGTCTGCTTTTACCTTTGTGGACAACATTCAGCAGCTTAGGGTAGGCCTGCTCCACAACTGCTGAGATGCTAATGGGTTGCTTCTGAGCTGTCTCTTCACTCCCAGAATTCACCAAGTGCTGGGGACTCACCCAGGACCCTAGCACTTTGGGGTGGCAGAGATCTGCGTGGCACAGGTTCTGGAGTGTTCTCTCCACAAAACTCAAAGCTGATTAAATTGATGTGAAAAAATAGTTCTGAGAAAAAATGTGCTGTTTGGAGATTAAGGACATTGTCACCGGGAGAACTCAAGCTGGCTGCACTTGGTGTCTCTTATTCAAAGAAGACACTGTTTGCTATTCCTCATATCTGCTCTGTTTTCTCTTAAAGGGAAAGTTTTCTCCATGAGTGACAACCCTTCCCTTGACAGTGTGGACTCTGAGTATGACATGGGGTCTGTTCAGAGGGACCTGAACTTTCTGGAGGACAACCCTTCCCTTAAAGACATCATGTTAGCCAACCAGCCCTCACCTCGCATGGCATCTCCCTTCATAAGCCTGAGACCTGCCAACCCAGCCATGCAGGCCCTGACCTCCCAGAGAAGAGAGGCCCACAACAGATCACCTGTGAGCTTCAGGGAGGGCCGCAGGGCCTCAGACACCTCCCTCACCCAAGGTAACTGCCGCTCCCCTCCTGCCTTCTAAAGCTCTCAGCTGGTAGGATCTGAGGGGTGGCGGCCATATTGTTATCATACCTGTAATCACTGAGAGGCCTGTGTTTTATTTAAACTTTGGTCATTACGCTTTTTTCCAGGAATTGTAGCATTTAGACAACATCTTCAAAATCTGGCTAGAACCAAAGGAATCCTAGAGTTGAACAAAGTACAGCTGCTGTATGAACAAATGGGGTCAGAGGTCAACCCCAACCTGGTGTCAGCTGCTCCTCAGCTCCAGGACCTAGCTAGCAGCCACCCTCAGGTGAGTGCTCCAACCCTTTCCACAGTGGCTCTCGATGCAAGGAGTGAGTATGTCTTGAAGATGTATCACTTCATTGGGAGGACTCACTCCAGGCCTGGAGCAAACAGGTTCTTTCGGAAAACTTTTCTTGCTGCTGCCACCTGCCGCTGACAGGAGAGGCCTTGACACCGTCAAGCTGTGTCTGGTGAATTACCTCTGATCGTCTCCCTCCAGGCACACACACAAAAATTTAGAATAATAAACTTTACCCAGATGAGAAGCTTCTACCACTACTTTTAATGTGAAATAATTTCATTAAATATTATAAATGACTTCTTTGTGCTAAAGATACAAAAAAAATGCTAATTATCCAGTAAGTTTATTTTGAGCCTATTGTTAGTGCATCCAGGCTGTTCTAGCCTTCGCAGCCCGGGAAGGTGATGGCACCTTTGCCCATTGCTGACGAGGTGACTGCTCCTTGTAGGTCCATGGATAGATTTTCTGTAAATGATGAGCCCTCCACCTGCTGGCTGTGCGAAAGCTATGAGGGTTGTGTATATGGTTGGAGTTCCTCTTGGGCATTTGCCAGGTGCTTAAACTAAAAGCTGGAACTTTCTCCTGGAGAATTGAAAACGTGTCACCCTTGCTCCTCAGGAGGAAGCTGCTCAGCAGTCAGAAGGCGTTCCTGCACTTGCCACCAGCATGCACCTCCCGCTATCCCCACAGCAGAGCCTGGAGGCCCAGTACCTGCAGCATAGACTCCAGGTGGGTCTTCCCTTGCTGCTCCAGCTGTGTTGGCCAGGACCGGCCTTCCGCACAGCAGACGCCTGTTTGGCTTGTTCAGGCCTTCGCTAGGGTGGCAGCTTGATCCTCACAGGCAGGGGGCCTGACAGTGAACTTCTAGTTTCTGGAAACACATGCAGACTTAGGTTATGCTCTGTGCTGGCTGTGGACTTGTCCTCAGACCCAGGCAAGGATACCATTACAGTGGCAGGAAGGGGAGCATGTCCTGTGCTCCTGATGTTATGCCTCCTCATGAATAACAGGTAAAATGGAAATCTCAGGTTTGCAGATTTTAAACATCAGCTGTCCCAATGGTGCCTGAAAATCTCAAAAGATGAATCATTTGTTCATTCAGCTGGTGCTGCTGCCTTTGTCATCTAGATTTAGCCCCACTTTTCTCATTCTTTATAATCTCCACGAACCTCGCAGTCTCGGCGGACTTTTAGGAATGGAAACTAGGGTAAAGCTGAGACAGCCTAGGCCTGCTGACCCAAAGCTGTGGGCCTCAAAGCTCTCCCAGTGAGCAAGTGTCATCAGTCCCTTCACCCTGCGTGGATTGTGAAGGACACACTTGGTCTCCTCCTCCAGGCAGCGACCCAGTCTGATGACCGTATCCTAGATGGCAACGCATTGTCATGCTTGGGTTGTTTTCTGCTCTTCCAGAAGCCCAGCCTTCTGTCAAAAGCCCAAAACACCTGTCAGCTGTATTGTAAGGAGCCACCACGGAGCCTTGAGCAGCAGCTGCAGGAACACAGGTGAGAGAGCGCCTTTGGCCTAAGAAGTCACTTTCTTTTGTGGAAGACTTAAGAATGCTGGGGCCTGGCCAGCATGGCTCAGTGATTGAGCATTAACCTATGAACCAAGAGGTTCGATTCCCAGTCAGGGCACATGCCCGGGTTGTGGGCTCAATCCCTAATGGGGGGCTTGCAGAAAGCAGCCAATCAATGATTCTCTCTCATCATTGATTTTTCTCTCTCTCCCTTTTCCTTCCTCTCTGAAATCAATTAAAGAAAAAAAAAAGAAGATTGCTAGGTGTATCCATTCATCCTGGTGTTGCCTCTACTAAGAAAATAGGTGTTTTTAAATTATTTTTAATTCTCAAGTATATGTTTTTAGAGCAGGAGGGAGAGAGGGGAAGGGAGAGAGAGAGAGAGAGAGATATCAGTTGCCTCCTAGAAGTGCCCTGACTGTGAATCAAACCCGCCACCTTTTGGTGTTTAGAATGATGCACCAATCGAGCCACCTGGCCAGGGTGGAAAATGGGTTTTGATGCATGAGCCAGTGTCCAAGACATGACAGCTAATGTGCTGTGAGCCTGCTGGGGAATAGCAGCCCTAAATGTGTTTTGTTTTCCTTTTTGTCTCACATCCACCCTTGCAGTAATTCCTGCCCCCTGGCCTCAAGAGCAGGATCATCGGGGCCTAGGAGGCATGGCCCTGCCCCATAAACCAAAGGCCCCCAGGGAGGCCAAGAATCATCCCCCTCATCCCCCACCCCTTTGACACTGCAGCTGGGAAATCAGCCTCTCACTTCATAGGGAGAAAAACTTCAGCATCTTAGAGAAAATGAGTTAGTGTTTACTGTCACACTGAGGTCAGTCAGAATTGGGGGATAAAAAATAAGGTTAGATTGAAGAAAAGCAACACTTTTTGTTCCTACCCCAACCCACTTTTTTTCTGCCATGGAAAGAGAAGTGAGCGGCTGAAGCTGGTGACTGACGCTGCCTAACATTACAATTGCTATCACCGAGGAAGATTTAACATGCTTTCTTTTGGTTTTGCCATTATAGACTCCAGCAGAAGCGACTCTTCCTCCAGAAGCAATCTCAGCTGCAGGCATACTTTAACCAGATGCAGATAGCAGAGAGCTCATACCCACAGTCCCACCAGGAGGCACCGTCACCACCACCACAGCCACCACCCTTCAGCCTGGCGCAGCCCCTGAGCCCTGTCCTGGCAGCCTCTGAGCAAATGCAGTACAGCCCCTTCCTCGGCCAGTACCCGGAGATGCCACTACGGCCCCTGACCTCCTCACCAGGCTCTCAGGCACACCTGCAGCAGCCATCACCACCAACCCCGCCACCGCCACCCCCACCACCACAACAGTCGGGAGCTGCCCCAGCGTCCTTACAGTTCTCCTATCAGACTTGCGAGCTGCCAGGCACTGTCTCCCCTGAGCCAGACTACCCCACTCCCCATCAGTACCCCCTGGACGGAGCCCAACAGGGCAGCGTGGTAGCTCCAGACTGTCCCAGGAGCTCGGGGCTGCAGGGCGACCCTTCCAGCTACGACCCGCTCACCCTCTCTGAGTTCCCAGGACTCTTTGATTGTGAAATGCTGGAGGCCGTGGACCCGCAGCACAGTGGCTATGTCCTGGTGAACTAGCCCTGGCACAGGAAGTGGGACCAGTCCCGTGTAGGAAGCACGTGTGTTTTTATTTCTATTTCAGCCTTTTACATTTAAAGCTTATTTTCTGTCCTCTCCCGAAAGGGGAGAACCAACTTGCCCAACTAGAATCCGAGGGCATGGCTCAGTTCCTCCGGCTCGGTCCCTCACGGCTTCCTGTGGCCCATGCTGGCACACGGCTGTGCCAGGTGGAGCAAGCTCTCATGGAGATGCCAACAAATGTTTTTGTAAGACATCCAGATCTAGGTTTTATACAGAACTACACCAGTTATCAAGGGAGACTTGGGTGAACCCAGGGAAACATGTGCCACTCTTGTGGAGGGAAGAGGCAGTATTTTTCATTGATGCCAAGGAGCAGCATGCTTAAAGGCACATCAGGATACATAATGAATGTGATGCATGGACATAAGGGAAGGCTGTGCTTTGTCGCCAGAGCATAAGTGCTGAGCTGCTGATGCATGGTGTCCCCAAGGACATCGCCGAGCATCGAGCATGAGCTGTTTCGGGGCCACTGAAGACCAGCTGGTACTAAGCCCGACGGTGGCATCTTCCGGGGCAGCAGCACCTCTTCAGAAGGCGCCCTGGGTCACAGACACAGAGGTCTCGGGGCTCCGGAGATGTTGCCTGGAGAACCTACAGGATCCACCACAGTGGGAACCGAGGCAAGAACCTCAAGGAGCCATCCGAGCAGGGACCTGGACCAGGAAGGTGGGGGCTTCCCACAGATCTGTGGGGACTTCCGGTCGGGCAGTCAACCTTTAAGGGACAGGGACATGGTGTCTCTTCAAATGTAGTAACTACTTGGACTTCACACTATATTATATGTTGTAGTAGTTTCCTGAGCTTTGTACATTCGGACAGTTTCATAGAGGACTTAGAAGTTTTAAGAACAAGAATGAACTTTTCTCTCCCATGTGAAGTGGTAGTGCTGTGCCTTTTCCCAGATCATGCTTTAATTATTTCTTTTCTGTAGAAACCAAGTTTCCATTCATGTCAATGCTAAATCCAAAGTCACTTCAGTTTTCCACTGTGTGGGAATCACATTCTTCATTTCCTTAAAGTTTGACTTGTAATGAAACGTTAGAATATTATAGCAATATTCAAAACCACAGATGTGTCAGCCACAGAAGCAGATCATCTGCCAAACTCACTGTATTACTAGTAAAACTTAACCCTTACAATTCATTCATCACAATAAGTAAGAAATAGATGCTACAGCCAGCTAACTGTGTAACGAGTCACCTGTCATTGGACAGTAACATCCATGCGTCACAAATTCAGTGTTACTTACAGACTCTGCCATCCTGTCAGCAGGTGAATGCACTAGGCCCAGGCTTGTTCCCTACAGCACCGAGCAGAGCCACCACCCTGAGCTGCGTCCAGGATACCTACACGTTAGGTCACCTTCCCTGTTCGTAGTGAGTCCCTGGCAGGTGAGGAGGAGCTGGAAGGTCTCAGTCCTTTTCTGCCCCCGTGTCCCCAGCCCCTCCCGGTCTGGTAACTTGAACAGCCTTTTTCCTGGCTCCTCTTGGGGCCTGGACACTGCGTGGGGCCCTGAGGTGGGGCCTGGACACTTCGTGAGGCCCTGGGCGTGGGCGGGGGCCGGACTGTCAGCAAGGATGGCTGCAGGGGAGGGCGGTCAGTCATTTCTGTGTGAGGAGCACACAGTGAAAATGGAAGGACAAATGATGTTCCTCGGTGGTAGTTTACCCTTCCTTGTGCTTAAGATTGATGATTTCGTGAAATATCATTTCATTTAAGAAATCCTTCTGTTAAGGTCTCTAATCTGTTTTAAGTCTTTGCAAAATATGCCTGCCAGTTATAAAACAGGGCTTAATTTGTTTAGACTGAAAGATATTTTCCCACAATTACTATCGAAGTACTGTAATATTCATGAAACTTAAATCCTTCCATACTGAACTTGGGGCTGCTCATTTCAGTCACAGGAGTGGCGGTTAGAGGTGGGCAGAATCAACTGCCCCCAGCAAGGCCAGGAGCCCTGTAAGCCAGGACACCCAGGCTGTGCCAGGCAATTAGGCCGTCGGGGTCTGGGAGCGGGCAGCAGAGGCTGTTGGAAGCCGAGGGAACCAGAGACAGAAAGCGGCAAGCACCCAGCGGTGGCCAGACCCGTCGGGGACAGGCACCCACCTGGTGCTTAGCCTGAGCTGGCCTGCTGGGCCTGGGGTATAAGTTCCTGTTTGCTTTTCCTCGTGTATTTAAGCAGAAATCAGTAAGTTCTGTATTCACTGAAACAAGCTGGGGGGGGAGACTGGGTCTGTGCCAATTGTTTCCCAGCCCTGCCTGCTCAGCTGCGCTCCTCAGCAGTGACGGGGTGAGCTCCAGCAGTGTGCTCCTCACAGACACTCCAGGGCCCTGGGAAGGCTCCTCCCTGCTGCCCGCTGCCCCGGCTCCCGGCACTCCCTGTCAGCAGCATCTGCCCTATTGTATGGGTATCATTGGCTTTGTTGGCATGTAAACCTTGCTCCTCTGAAGAGACTTGGGGAAGACGAACATGAGGTAAAAATTTCATTCAGCAAACAATGCAATTATGTGTGGTACTTTATTTTTTGTTTTTGTCCTTTTTTTAATCCAGGTTTAATCTCTGTTTCAGAAAAATGCACTAATTCTGCAATGTCCAGTTGGCAAGAATATCTCTAGTTTGATTGGGTGGCCCAGCGGATAGAGAGAAGTGAGCAGCGGCAGCCTCCATTCTGGGTGGTCAGAGATCTGGGTGTGCAGTGACCAGAGCAGCCTCTGGTTAGGGGCAGGCTGTTCAGACACAGGGACATGGTGAGATGAGTGGCTTCCTCTGGGGCCCTTTGATCCCTAGTCCAGCCCAGGTCCTTACAGGGGCTGTGTGGGGTCAGAATTCTCAGCTCTGGGTTACATTTACGGACCGACATCGCAGTCATGCGTAACCACAGTCCACTAGACACAGCTCACAGTGCCCTTGGCAGCATCGGTCCCAGGATGGTTGCAAAATCCCTGTGTGGGGCCGACCTTGGCCGTGCCGGGATCCTAACTGGCTGCTCCTCCTGTCTCCTTGGAAGCCCGAGCTGCTCCGTCTCTTCATGCCTAGACATCAAAGGTAGAAACTGGAGAGCAGGTTGTTGGTTGGCGTCGTTGTATAGGCAGGCGTATTGGAATAATTTTGTTGCTTCTGGAATCCTTTCAGAGCTTATCTTCAGAGTGATGTGTGCACAGAGCAGTGCCATCTGCCCCATTCTGAAGGTATGCATCCCTCTGGCAGGTTCAGTAGTGTGGTCCCCTGGCCTGAATACCGGGAAGTGATGTGTTGCAGAGCTCTTTCTGTGTCGGCCTGCGGCCCCCAGGAGCAGCAAGGTGCACGAGGGCAAGTACTTAGTGTACCACGCACTTAGTGTACCACGCACTTCCACGGTGATCTCCTCAGTTCACAGTTCTTTGAAGGTAGCTGGACAGGCACAGTCCTCACATTACAGCCAGGAAACCAAAGCTGTCGGAAGTCTGGGTGGCTGTTGAGGGCGTGGAGCTCACCAGCGGCAGAGCCATGACAAGCTCTTGGGCCTTCTGGCTTCTCGATCCATGTCCTTTCCCATCATCAACAACAGCTGACACTTCATGAGCAAACAGCCCATGTACCAAGCCCCGAGTTAAGCACTGGGTGAGTGTGACCTCTTCTCCCGGCCCAGTTCTTCCCTCAACAGCTGCCTGGCTTGGAGGGAGAGGGCCCTCCGGGTGGCCCTCTGAGCAAGGCTAAGGAGATGTGGCCCCACAGATGTGCCTGCAGCCCTGCTAACTAACTACAGAAGTGTAGGTTCACATTAAAGACATAGTTTCTCCCAGTTATACCATACAGTCATTTCCCACAGAAGTATGTGCTAGAAGGACACCTCTTCCTTGATTGCCAAGGGGCCAGATGGCACAGCTGCAGCCCGCCCTGCTAGCCAACAGACTCAGCCCCAGGAATCCGACCTCACCTGGGCCCCAGGAGGGCTTTACTGCTTTACATTTAAGGTACTTCAAGTAAAAGTGCTGATTAGACACTTTTATGATTAAAGAAAATAACATACTTTGATACTTTGTCTTTTCAGAAGCAAAGTGGGTAGGTAGAGGGGAGCTTTAAAAATAAAATAGCCTGGCCATTGTGGCTCGATTCCCACTGTGGCAGGTGCAGGAGGCACACAATCAATGGTTCTCTCTCATCACTGATGTTTCTCTAGTTCTTCCTCTCTGAGATCAATTCAAAAAAATAAAAATAGAATAATAGCATCCCAGGAAATATGACCCCAGATTGGAATGACGTTCACATTTGCAAATACCAATAACTGGGACTGCCATCGGCTGTGATGCCTGTCTGCCCAACTTTCTCATTCAAGGAAATTGCTGTGGTGATACCTCCCCACCACTGATGATAAGAAAAATCACCTCCACCAAAATCTCTGAGGGGAAAGTGAACAGACAGAAAAGGAGGTTGGCTTCCTTTGGGGGCTGCAATTTCAGAAATAAAAGTCATACGGAGATAATTGCACTTTGTGGGAAGGGCAGCAGGATTCACTTATTTCTGAGGGAGGTCTGGTCTGAGTTACTTTTGGTAAAATTAATCTAATTGTAGTTATTTTTAATGTGTGCTTTTTTTAATGACTAAGGAATAAATGGTGAGTTCAACAGCTTTGGTATTTTGAGTGCAAATTATAATAGCTTCAATGTGAAAAAAAAAATGTAACTGTCACTCAATGTTAGAAAATAGCCTAAAATGCAGTTTAATAAATGATATTTGTATCAAACATTAATTTAAATGAAGTAATTTTCTGCAAGGAAAATAATACAGTTTTTACATTTCCAACACTCCTGAATTAAATAAAAACGTGTTTTCTAAGAGCCTGGATGATGAGTGTCAGGCGAGTGAGCTAGAACTTCACCCCATCAGCTGGGGTGGGTTTTCTAGAAGTGTGGAGGTGGCCGTGTGCCCTGAACTTTGGTGCTTAGTTCAGGCTGCAGCAAAGGACATGGCTAATATGTTCTCATTGACGTCAGCAGGGTAAGTAATACCGGGCTCTGAAATGGCCCACGCACACATCTGCCGCTGAGAACGCTGACAGGGAGCTGACCGCAGCCTGTGCGCCAACGGACAGGCAGGCTCGGTGGGGCCTGGTGCTCCGGACTGACTCAGAGGTAACCTGGCGAGGGCCTTGCGCAGGACAAGCAAGCTGCAGAGCAAGGGCTGGGGACAAAGGGCCAGCAAGACCATTGCTAACTCACGATGGCAGATCTCTGTATGGGCCTGCAAAAGGCCTCAACTCACACACTGTGGAGGTAACCCGGGGACAGGCACCTACTCAGTGCCCTCAGGTGCTAGAAGAATCCATTTGCCAAGGCATTTGAGGCTACTCATATGCTCAGAACTTGGTTTAGTGCCAGATCCTGAGAGAAAGGGCAGTATTAAGTCCTACTTCCTGACAGCAAATTCAATTGAGATTCGGTTTCACTCGATCTATTCCAGTTGAATCCATGTTATAGAACTGAATTCCCAAACCAGGGTCATCTGCGGGCTGTGGGTGGGGTAGAAGGGGAGCCGAGCCGTCTCCATGGACTTGTTCTGCTGGCCTAACACTGCTTACAGGCATTCTCTACTGCCCCCAAACGTCTGTTACCCAAGAATTCAATGAATTTTAAGTGCACTTTTATTTTTTTAAGGAAAGTACTCGATTTCA
Source organism: Lasiurus cinereus (assembly GCA_011751065.1). Lineage (NCBI taxonomy): Eukaryota > Metazoa > Chordata > Mammalia > Chiroptera > Vespertilionidae > Lasiurus > Lasiurus cinereus. The sequence goes on along the minus strand of JAAGEH010000005.1, from coordinate 38,133,757 downwards.
GTAATGGTGTTTTGCAAACATTCCCCTTTCTCACCAAATTTCTCCATCATTTCTGTGTTGCCAAAAACAGCCCCAGTGCGCAGGGTACAGGCAAAAACAACAGACCTGCCAGCAGAGATCGGCCAGAACTTCAGCAACCTTCAGGCCCCTGTCCTCCCCTGCCCCAGAACCATACTGCAGTCCCATGGTGTCCAAGAGCCAGAGGCTCTGTGCAGAGTGGGAGAGGGGCTGGCTGGAGGCCCAGCACTGGTGGTGCCCACACTTCCAAAGGGAGGCAGTACCAGTGCCCCTCTGAGTCAGGCAGGTAGCAGCAGGGCTGGCTTCTGATGGTCATTTGCTTTTCTCTACCCCATTAGGGTTTCCGCATGTGTGTGTTTTATTGTTGTTCTGTTTTTGGGTTTTTTTTTTTTCTAATATGTCTTACTGATTTCAGAGAAGGGAGAAGGAGAGAGAGAGAGAGAAATATCAATGATGAGAGAGAATCATTGATCGGCTGCCTCCTACTGGGGATCAAGCCTGAAATCTGGGCATGTGCCCTTGGTCAGAATTGAACCTGGGACCCTCAGTCCACAGACCAACATTCTAGCCACTGAGCCAACCCAACCAGGGCACATGATTTTTTTATTGATTTAGTGAGAGATAGAGGAGATGGGAAAGAAACATTGGTTTATTCCACTTATTTCTGCACTCATTGGTTGTTCCTTATATGTGCCTGAACAGGGATTGAACCCACACTCTTGGAGTATTAGGCTAATGCTCTAACCCAGTGGTCGGCAAACTCATTAGTCAACAGAGCCAAATATCAACAGTATAATGATTGAAATTTCTTTTGAGAGCCGAAAACCGACTTCTGTGCATGGGCCACGAAGTTTCAATATGTGCGCGCCTGCACGTGGTATTTTGTGGAAGAGCCACACTCAAGGGGCCAAAGAGCCACATGTGACTTGCGAGCTGCAGTTTGCCAACCAGTGCTCTAACAGCAACGACCAGGCAGAGCAGCTCTGAAGGGGGCGTTACTGTGCAGGGTTTATACTTTGCAATGACCCTTGGGAAACGGATGTGAGTCATAATTGAAGTGAAGGCACCAGCCCCTCATCTTCAAGACACAAGCTATCACCAGCATATCTGCCCACACCCAGTTGGGAAGCTACAACCACAAATCACTGAGGCCAGGCCAGGCAGTGGGGAGCTTGCTACATGCCCCCAGCCACTCAGCTCTCGCTCCTCCTGCCACTACGTCCCAGCCCACCAGGCAGCTGAACTGGGCCTGTAGCTGCAAATCCCCCTCGGCAGTGTTAACACTGCCTTTTGTCTACGTTTCCAGGGGACTTTCCTAGGCACGCCTGACTCAGCGGGTCTGAATCAGGTCAGAGTGGGTGCAGGGCTGAATCACCAAGCAAGGGCGCCAGGACAGGGGAAGAGAGGAAGACACAGCACCAAGCAACTCCCCTGCAGCTGTCCCTGAGAACTGGCCTGGCAGAACCTCAGAAAACCCAGGCCCAGAAGTGAGGCACTGGGGAGTCAGCCTCTTGGAGGGAGAGGTGAATCGCTCAACACACCAGGCAGTCTTTGACAGTTTCTGACTCGATCTCCCTAATTCCCCAGAGAAAAGGGGGGAATGATGGGGCCAGAGATGTCCAGAGGAGGCCTGAGAACACCGACACTCAGGAGTAACTCTTTGACCGAGTCAGGGCCACCAGCACAGCTGGGGAGTGGAGTGTAGCTGAACTGACGAAGGGCTCAGGCTTCCCCTGGCAGCGCCACGTGGGAGGACCCTGAGTTCACAGCCGTGGCCCATTCCAGTCTGGAACCACTAGATCTGCCCTCTGGTCCCTGTGCCAGCACAGTGAGGGCCGGTGGAGGGGCCCCAGGAATGAAAGGGCAGGGCAAGGAGGGCCTGTGCAGGAACAAGGCTGAGAACTGGGCCCAGCTTCCCCAACGCAGGCCCTGGAGCAGCCACCTGGCCAGAAAGTGCTTCCAGGCAGGGTGGGGCCTACCATTCTCGGCCAGGCACAGGCCTAGGCGGTGAAGAACCGCTGAGTCCTCAGCTTCTGGCACCTCTCCCAGCCCTGCCACTGACCTGGGCAAATCACTGCAAAGCCTCGCTATCCTCCCAGTAACTTGGAAACAGCCTGGCTTACTTAATCCCAAGTTTACTCTAAGGTTCAAATGCAGCTGGCATAACACACCTCTAAACAGACAGTGCCGGAGCCCAGGACCTTGATGGCCCACAGCACTCACTCCTGCCTACTCTGCTTTCCTGTAACCTTCACTGCTCCAACTCTGGACAGCACATGCTGCTTGGCGCCTGCAAATCTCCTCCCTCATTAAGAATGGCTGTCCTATCCAGCTTCATGTTAAGGACCAAGAACTTTGCCTGAGATTTCTTTGTTTTCCGTGACGAGTTCTGGGCAGCAATAGCCATAGGCACCTAGAAAGAGGCCTTTTTCACGAGGGGTCTTTCTCTGCCCAGGGAGTGGAGGCTGGAGCCTGAGGCACTGCTCCAGCTGGCCGTGATGCTCACCCTGACCTCCTGGGCTCTGATCCGTTGTCAGGCCTCCGTTCACTTGGATTTACGCCACCTGTAGTCTTTTTGGGTTCAGAGAACTAATCCTCTGGCCCTGCCACAGCCAAGCTCCTTAGAATTTCCGGGAGACCTGGCCCCCCACCCGCTCTCAAGAGAGACAAGGAAAGGACAAGCAGTTGCTCCTTCCCACAAAGCTGGTTCCAGCAGAATGGCTCCCCTTACCCTCCTCCGCCATCCCCCCACAAGGCTGCTGAAGCTGCCTTGCTCAGCAAGTGCTAGCCTAGAGCACAAAGGACAGACAGATGCCAGGAGGCAGAGGCCAGCGGTCCCGTGGGCCCCAGAGATTTTCTGAGTTTGGGGGAAATGAGGAAAACTGGAAAAATCAGAAGTAGAAACAAGGGTAGAAAGAGCGAGGTGTGTAGAAGTTGAGAGCTCATGGAGATTTGGGGTGCAAGGGCCAGGCCGGCAAGTGTCTGTGCGGGGACACTGTCCCAATGGAGAAGAGGAGGAGGAGGGTGTATGGGCACGTCACTTGAGATCCATCTCCAAACCTGGGCTCGGCCTGGAGACTGAATGTCCCTCACAGCTGCTCCTTCCTGCAATAACAAGACTGACATCACTGTTGTCAGGGAAATGGTGTTTTGATTAAAATCATGTGACAGCTATTTCGTGATTCAATAAACAAATTGTCTGTTAACCCTCCTGACAGAGCCCCCAGCAGCTGTCATCAGGAGGGCAGCCTGTGGACTGTCCAGGGGCAATCCCACCTGGCCCGGCAGGACAGACAAGGTGTGCGAGGTGGCCACAGTGCCCCCGCAGGTCCTGCCTGGGAGACAAGTGCCACGTCAGAGCACAGATGGCTCTGCAGACACTGAGGCCCAGTCTCCAAGGGACAAAAGAGGCACCTTTCACCAAAAGGAACTGGATCCCACCCCCTCGGGCCATTCACTCTTGGACTAGGAGGCAGGGCGAGCTCTGGGAGGATGACTGGCTCCTATGTGGGCCCAAAGTCAGCCAGGAACTGGGGAGAGCTGCTAGGGTTCTGAGCAACCAGCGTTCATTCTGACCCCTTTTGGGCAGTTGGCGAGTTTGCTGTACACCCTGGACAGTAAATGAGTGAGGGGTTAAGAACAATTTTGGTTTGTAATTGGATGACTTCCTGGATCACTCACTTGGCCGCTGGCCCCTGACATGCAGGGCCGTGCTTGGCAACAACAAATACCCTTTCTGTCTCACCCCGAGTCATTTTCTCTAAGTGAAACAAGTGCAGGGAAAGCTCCCTGTGTGGCGGAGTAGGGCTTTCTGGGCTGAATGAACTGCACACTCATCGGCCTGGCACTGCTGGGCCTGCCCTCCCCTAGCCCCAGTGGACCGGATGGGGCTGCGGGAGGGGCTACACATGTTCACAACCACTAACCTGACAACTGGCGCTAATAGTGCCTATGCCTGGAGTTGTGAGGATTTGGTGGGACTGTGCCAAGCGCTTTGACAAGGTACCTGCACACAGTTCTGGAGGCTCCAGGCATGGCTGCTAATACTCTTTCCACAGCTTCTGGCTCTCACAGGGCCACCTGCAGACCTGAGCAAGCCTGCTAATCCATGCTCAGATCCAGGGCAGACCACACATTTAATGCCATGGCCAGCTGACCCTGCATTTGCTGGAGAAAATAACTCCTTTCTTAAATCTGTCGTTTAGACCTAAAAGCTATTATTCCTGCTCCTTCCACCAAGATGTCTTCCCCAAAGCCAACTCCGTGAAACTGAAGAAGGCTGACGCCCTCAGGCACCTGTCGACCAAGGGCTGGCTGCGACTAAAGGGGGTCACCCAGCACTTCTTCCCTAGTAGGGTGGAAGGGCCTGTGCAGGAATGCCTGGCCTGGGCCCTGGAACGGTGCACAGCACCACATAACTGGATACTCCAGATGGAACATAGCAATTCAGAGCCTGGACAACAGGAGCAAGCCTCATGGCCTCCATTTGCACGAAGTAAAGCCATGGAGATTTGGAAGGCAAACTTTTTGAGGTTAAAATCGCCACCAAGCAAGCCCACTGGAGTGGGTGTGAGATGCCAGTCTTCTTCCACCTCAACTAAGTGCAGCCTGGCTTACTTGCTCTCCTAACCAGCAGCACAGGGCAGTGGCCGCATTGACTTTGACTGCTGAACACTTTTCCAGAGGCATCACATGGGGCTTTTTACAAATTCCCATGTTACTCAGGAAAGGACAGGATGGTGTTTCCCTTGAGTGGAACTTACTATCCCAGAGGAAGTGTAGCAAATAAGAATAGTCTCTATTTTGTGAGGTAAGTGGGAGTAGCCATTTCCAAAAGCAACTCAACCAAACCACCCCTCTGGCTTCTGCATGGGCCTCACTGGTGCTGACCAGGTGGGGAAGGAAGCCACTGGAGCGAACTGAGTCCACTCCATCCCTCAGAAAGCACGCCCAGAACAAAGGACAAGAAACAAGGCAGCAGGCTTAAAACATGGGAGGCAAAAGTAGACTTACAGTCGTGAGTACATGAAACAGTTAATTCTTGTATTATTAATTACTAGAGGCCAAGTGCACAAAATTTGTGCAGGGGGGGGTGGTTTGTCCCTCAGCCCAGCCTGTACCCTTAGGTAGGGTCCCTAGGCCTGGCGGGCGATCAGGGCCTATGGGGCTTTCCTTCCCTTGGCTGGTGGCAGATGGCCCCACTCCCGCCTCTGTCACTGCTTGCCATCTCTGGGGCACTCTGCCCCCCACCCTCCCCCCTATCATTGGTCGTCTCCCTCTGCAAATGACAGGCATGGGGTGCCATCACTTGGCTGGCCTGGGCTTCCCTCTGCAGGGCGACTGCTGGTCAGCCCCGTACATCTGCCACAGCATTGCTGGCCAGTGGCCTGGGCCTCCCTCTGTGAGATGATTGACTGTGGGAGGTGGGGCGGGTAGGGGGAGAGAAGGGGGTGTAGAGGGGCCCAGATCAGTTGCCCTGCAGAGGGAAGCCCCGCCCACCTGCCACAGCCCAACCAGCCAGATGGTCTGGGCCTCCCCCTGTGGGGCAATTGTGGGGTGATGGTGGGGGCTCCCCAACCAATCACATCACATCTGCCTTGGCTGGCCTGGCGTCAGTGCGTGTCATAGCATAGGTGCTCTGCTGTCCTGTCAATTTGCATATTACACTTTTATTATTATAGATGGTGTTATTTTCCATACAAACAAAGGTATACCTCCTCTTGCCCCAGCCTGTATACTCTCTTGGCCTTAAAAACGTTGCTCTCTCCTCTGAGACGGAGTTCTCACCCGCTGCTGTAGCAGCAGGCCCTGCCGACTGTCCTCCACCCACTAGTAAGTCCCTGGGAGAGGAGGCCTCAGACCCAGAGTGTCTGTGTGCTTACCTTCCTGGTGTCCTCTCCCGGCCCCCTGGGTCTCAGGAAGTCCTTGTCAGCCCCAGGAGCACTGGGACCTCCACTGTCCTTCACAGGAAAATCTAGCTTCCTCAGCTCTTCAGCCACCACTAGACAGACAGCCCTGGGCGGGCGTGTCCCGCTTATGCCCTGTGCTTCCCAACTGGGATGCCCTCCGTGGCTCTAGTGTGGCAGTGAGGGGCACATGTGTCTCTGTGCACCCTAGGAGGTGGGTTGACTCCAGGACCTTACGAAGGTGCTTTTCCTCCAGAGCGGCACAAAGAGCCACCCACCGGCCTCATGGTAGCAGGGGATGCTCCCCACTCTGTATTGACGGCCTCAAGAGCCCCAACCAGACAAGTGCTGGCTCCACTCAGGACTGACAGCACCGGGTCAGAAAGCTCTGCAGAAAGAAGCGGCTTGGTTTTCCTACCCCATGAGGAACAAACTCCCCATTTCCCTCTCAACTGGACATTGTCACTTCCTGGACACAGCAGGCTCATGGGGAGAACAGAGGGGCTATTTTGGGTACAAAAAAAGGATTGGAGACACATGAGGGAACAGGAGAGAGGCAGAAGGAACTGGCTGGAATCAGGACAGGAGACTGAGGGAATAATTATTTAAGAGCAGACCAATCACTAGACCTGCTAGTGTCACACCCAAGTAGCCAATAGGAGGCTGCACACCAGCAGCTTCGAAATGAAAGAAGGTTAGAGGAACTGAAGTCTAAGGCAAAGGGTAGGACAAGCACCTAACTTGTTGTGGCCTCCCGGCCCTGCCCTCTGGGACTTCCACAGAAAAGCACCACATAGCGGCTACAATTGCCAGGAGAGCATTGCCATAGCTAACAGCGGGGTCCAGTGCCATTCTTCTTCCCCTGGACGTCTGTGCACTATCTGGAATGCTTGCCAGCTCAGATTAGAGTGCTGCCTACTTTGAATCAGGACAAGTTGTCCAGCAAAGATCCCAAGGCCATGCATCACAGTGATCAAGCTGTGATAGTTCCATGAGCTGAGGGCTGCTTGTCAGAAACTACACATGAACCAGCTTATTCTCATGAAACACATTTTTAGGTTCATGCCCACTCAGCAGCACAGAGAAATAAGGTCTGGTCTCTCAAATCTGTGGAGTGAACCCCACACAAATGGGAGAGAAACACTGTGGTGAATTCCATTGTTGAGGAGACATTTTTATTGACGTAGGTTTGTATGTTTGTCTCTACTTCCCTTTCCTAATGGACAACAACTGATATGAACTGCTTGGGATGAAAAAATTACAGCAATCTATGTTGGAGGCGACTGCACCAATCCAAATGGCACTGCTGCCTAAGATAGGAGACTGGAAAATGGCCACATAAAGCTAATTGCTTAAGAGCAGTAGGTCCCTTCATTTGTCAATGGGAGAATGAGATGCAGTCTGGTACCTTTGACGACTTGTTCCACAAACACAACATATCAGAGGACAGACTTTTAAAATTCATTGAACACATTTTTATTGAGTACCTACTATGTACACCAGATACTAATCTGGGTGCTGGCGATACAGTAGACAAAAATCCCTGCCCTTACTGAGCTCCTGGAGCTTACATTATAGTGAAAGCAAGATAACCTGTGGAGAAAATGACCAAGTTAGCAAAAAAAAATGATGACTCTGAGCAGTAACAAAAGGGATTCCCTACCATTTAAGTCAAAAAGACATAGTGAAGCCCCTAAGAAGTCATCTAAAAAGGCAGGGTCCTGCTAAGCTCCCTGATCCATGTCTGAAAAAGGCTCCCCTTTGCTATAGTCCTAGGGTAGAAGATCAATGCACAGAATTCCAAGGGTATTTAAAAGTCTATCCCAAAACCAAGGACATTTCCAACCAACCAGTATTTCCAACCAAAGAATTAAACAATGGTTGCACAAATTTGTTTCAAGAATGAAGACAACAAACAGCCTCTGAAAAATGAAATTCAATGAAGAATAAACATAACCTACAGGTAATAATAATAAAAAGAACTATGAAACTAAAATTAACATGTTTACAGCATAATAGTTTAAGATATAAAATGAGACTACAAAAGATTTTTGCTTAGGAAAAATATTTAATTCTTAGCTCCAAAAGTAATAAAATATAAAGTTACTATAAGGTAATTTGACAATTTTAAATGCAGGCAATTTCTGATTCAAAATGTTCTGTTTTTCTACAGTCAGACAAACTTGAAAGTAATTCGCTCAAACTTGGTTTTCAAAAAAACAGAATAGGATGCACTGGGTTTAAAAGAGGTTGTGAATAAAAGAAATAATTCCAAAACCAAAATGGAACAAGCAAACTACCTAGCAAGATGCACTGAGAAAAATAAACTACAATAAAACCTCATTAATATTCATTAGGGACAAGCTAAATTTGAATAGGTGACAATGTAAATAAATTTGTATGGATATATATTTAAATTCTCCATGAAATACAAATACATATTTCAGGGATAAAGACTAAATTAAATATATATATATAAAAAGGTGGGGGTTCATAAAAATCCTCATGAAAAGTATTTTAATGTAATTGAAAAGTGATTAGTAATTGGTGTACTAACTGACAAAAGGGAACTTTTTAGAGAGCTTCAAAATAGTTTTAGTTCAGATCCAATAGGCTTCCTTACAAACTATTAACTTGCTTCAGGAAACCCTTCCTTCAGCTTAACTAGTTACCTTAAGTTTCGGGAAAAATTAATGAGGTTTTACTTTAAAAGCAGAAAAACTAAGTTTTCAAATGATGATTCCAGCATCATCCATACCAAAATAGTTGGAATGAAATTTAATTTGGAAAGCCATAGCAAGGACCAGATGTTAACACAGCTGGAAGCAGAATGAGGTTAAGTGCAGGAAATCCTCACAGTATTATACCAGTCATTCCTTTTCTCATTAGAATGACAAAACTGCAATCTTACAATGACATAGTAGAACTACTGCTTATTTAGAGGCACTAAATTTTAAGTTTCTCAGCAAGGAGAGAGAAGTATTTTGAACACAGTGGTATAAGCTGTGGAAATTCAGTTAAGTTTTAACATCACACATTAGCAGCAATACATCTATCTGCACATCAGGTTTCTGAGTGACATGATTACAGTCAAAATAAGGCAAAGAACTAGAACAAACAACACATGAATTCTGAGCTTCCACATTCCCCTTTCATGTAAGACACTGACGCAGACAATCATTATCCAGGAAAATGTGGTTTTCACTACAGTTAAATCTCGATGTGTGTCCCAAATAGAGGGTTTGTAACATAACTTATTCTAAACCATGTACATTTAACTCTGGAATGATGGACAGACACCCAGATATAATTAGACACCAAGAGAATCACTCCACTGTATGTCTGGTTCCAACCCATCCAGCCCTGGTGAGGATGGTAAGTGACCATGCCTGATGGAACGGCGAGGGGGTGGGAGCCCAGATGGTGCCCAATAAATCCCTGGAGACAATCAAGAAACGACTGTACCGAGTGTCAGGAACTTCTTACAAACAAAAATAATGGTGTATAATTATCCCAACAAGGAAGATAAGTATAAACAATCCCTTTTCATCTTTAGAAAGAATCAAGTCACTGAAATTTGATTTCTTGGAAGCCATTGCCATTTGCTTGGATGAGGTCTTGAAGGTTTTCCATTTTTTCTCTACCAGTTTAAGAACACATTGACTAGACATCTGTGTTAAAAATTTAGTAAAGTCTTTTCCCTCGTGTTCTTCATCATGCCAATGCAAGCACTAGAAAATACAAATAGAATCAAGTTAGTAGCACAGAAAGTTTATGAATTACCTATGTGACTATTGAGCCCGACTTCAGTGATCCAAAAGCAGGAGATTATGAACTTATCATGGTGGTCAGTTTTTCTACTCTGTCAGGCTAATCAAAGTTAAAATTTAAAAATTTATTAAAATCCAAATAAACTATTCTTACTAGTGAAAACCACATTCCTACCCATATCTAGATGAGACTGAGAAATGGCCTGTTCAATGGTAATCCACAAAGGGAAAAGCATTCCAGGCATTCAACACCCTCCTGTCTCCCACATGCTTATCGCCTTGACCACTTAATGTCACTTACACCCTGTCAACCAATGCAAAAGCTGCAAGGCAGACAACAGAGGGACATACCACTTATAGCTTCCTGTGCGAAGTATTTGACATCCATGTCTTCATCTTGGCCTAACTTCTGCAGTACCGGTTTAACTTCCTCCTGCAAAGCACTGAAATCCAACAGTATATTATCTGTGCAAGGCAGTCTTCTGGGTCAGAAAAAAAGGTTTTATGGTATATATGCTCGAAGGCAATTTTTTTTTCTGTTTAAATCCTCACCCAAGGACATTTTCCCATTGATTTTTAGAGTGGGAGAGGCAAAAAAAAAAGAGAGAGATATCGATAAGAGAGAAAGGCATCAATTGGTTGCTTCCTGCATGTTCCCTAACCAAGGCCTGGGCTAGGGAGGACGCTGCAACCGAGATACATTCCCTTGACTGGAATTAAACCCGGGACCCTTCAGTTTATAGATTGATGCTCTATCCACTGAGCCAAAGCAGCTAGGGCTCAAAGGCAATTCTTGAAGTTTAAAATACAAAAATATTTTAAAACACCTATATATTTGACAAGTACTAAATAGTATCAAAAGTTCTCAGCAGAAATAGCTTCAGATAATGATCTCCACATATATGAGTTAAATATAAAAGAGTGGACGCCTGCAAAAATGGTTCTTCTATTATTTTCTTTAATCAAACTCACACCTTAGGTAAAGTGAAAAATCACTGAATTTATTTTTAGCCAATACTCCCACTATCTTGTACAAATTTTAATCTACTTTTAAAATAAGAATAATATTTAAATCTTACTCAGTATCTAGAATAGGTCCAATTTTCTGTAGAGATTTGGCCACATTGAAACGGACGTTCGCCACTTGATCTCCTGCCATTTTCAATACAATGGGCAGCATCTGCTTAGTAGTTATTTCCTGACCACAGGCTTCAGACAGTACCTAGAAAAGACTTTTATTTGTAAAATATCCCCAAACCCAAAGAGAAAAATTAATACTTAATAAAAAAGTAACTGATCAACAGGAAAATGTTTCTAGTGAGCACTAAATGAGATAAAGTAGAATTCAAAAATCCAGAATTAGAGCAGAATTCACAACTGACTTCACGACTACAGATTTTAACATGAATTGAAAGCTGACATTTTTTTCTCTTATCTCTTAACTATCCAAAGAAATCAATAAGAAATATATTCCAGGCTTCTTTCCTCCATTTCCTGTTAGGCGCGAGGTGAGCGGAACGGGGAATTTGGTCTACGAGTTTCCCGTTTCCATCGTACAGACAGCGCTACTGCCAAGATGGTCAATGTGCCTAAAACCCGAAGGACTTTCTGTAAGAAGTGTGGGAAGCATCAGCCTCACAAAGTGACCCAGTATAAGAAGGGGAAGGATTCCCTGTATGCCCAGGGGAAGAGGCGCTATGATAGGAAGCAGAGTGGCTACGGTGGGCAGACAAAGCCGATTTTCCGAAAGAAAGCTAAAACCACAAAGAAGATTGTGCTAAGGCTCGAATGTGTAGAGCCTAAGTGCAGATCAAAGAGGATGCTGGCCATTAAGAGATGCAAGCATTTTGAACTGGGCGGAGATAAGAAGAGAAAGGGCCAAGTGATCCAGTTCTAAGCTTTTATTTTTGAGAGGAAAATGTTAAAGCTGTAGAAAAATTACTTGTATGAAAATAAATGCAGTGATATTCTTACTCATAAAAAAAAAAAAAAAAAAGAAAGAAAGAAATATATTCCAGCCGAAACCAGTTTGGCTCAGTGGATAGAGCGTTGGCCTACAGACTGAAAGGTCCCAGGTTCGATTCCCGTCAAGGGCATGTATCTTGGTTGCGGGCACATCCCCAGTAGGGGGTGTGCAGGAGGCGGCTGATTGATGTGTCTCTCTCATCGATGTTTCTAACTTTCTATCCCTCTCCCTTCCTCTCTGTAAAAAAATCAATAAAATGTATTAAAAAAAAGAAAGAAAGAAATATATTCCAAATAGAAGACAATATTTTCAGAATTCAGGAATACAACCTTGAATAACTGCTTTAACATCTGAGCTTAGCAATAATAGCTGTGTAATACTTACATTAATGCAGAATAAGGTGGTCATCCTATGCAAATAATTAGGATCGTTTGCCATTACTAACACTTTGGGAACGATGGTATTCTGGGCCCACTCTGTACCAAACTTCTGAACTAGTTTCATGAGGTTGTTGGTGGCAGCTTCACGAATGGCATACACTGCGGAAGAGGGGGAAAATAATGCTATTCACAGTGCAGCACAACCTAGTTTACTTACATCATCAGCAAAGGTGGGCCAAAAGCGAGATTCTGCACACTCCAAAGTCAGCCATGCTGCAGTGGCATGTGCTCAGCTACAACTCACAAATACATTAATTTGGTTTTATCACAGTTTCAAAATGTGTAATATGTCCAAGGAAAAAGGAGGTAAGGAGCTCATAATAGGCATCACTAATTCATTAATAAATGTCAGTGCCTATATATACTATGTGTTACAGGAAAAATACATATACTTCTCCTCAAGATCATATACATACTTAGAAAAATGAAAGCTACCATACTTTAAGTAGTCACATTGATTATAATAAAGTGTGAAATTGTGTAGTAAAGATTGTGAGAGCTGTAGCAGTTGAGAAAAGAGAACAGGAAGGTCTAAAAAGGGTTTGTACTGGGCCTCAAAGATGAGAGAGGATTTGTGTAAGTAAAAGGAAGAAATGGCAATTCCTGGAAATGGTAAAAAAAATTTACCCAAGACAAAAAGGAGATAATTGAAATCTGGACAAACATGAGGCTGGACAGTCATAAAAGACCCAAAACACAGAACACCTTGAAAGGTACATTTAGAGGTTATAAAAATAAAAATAAAAAGGATGGGTTTTTAAAGCAAAGTTGTCACTTGGTGACTAGTGTGGTACTTTGGCAGGATTACTCCAATAGGGGCAAGAAAGTTAAAGGGAGAAAGACAGCGAGGAGGTAGTTTAGAAGCCATTGTGGTCATCTACACAATAGCAAATAAAAACTTCAGACTTCATGCCTGTTTTCCCTTAAAAATGTTTATGCTGAGAAATCCTAAATGTCTTCTGTGAGTAAATGTACTTGCTTTAACACTTAATAATACCCTACAAACCCAGGTCAGGTGACTCAATTGGTTGGAGTGTCGTCCCATGCACCAAAAGGTGGGTGGGTTTGAATCCCCGTCAGGGCACATACCCAAGTTGTGTTTTCGATCCCTGTTTGGGGCACATACAGGAGGCAAATGATCGATGTTTCTCTCTTATCACTGATGTTCCACTCTCCCTCCCTCCCTCCTTCCCTCTCTCTCTCTCTTTTCCTCCCCCCTCTCCCTCCTTCCCTTCCTGCCTCCTCTTCCTCTCTGAAATCAATAAAAATATTTATTTTTTTTAAAAAAGGGCTCGGACGGAAAGAGACTGCCCTCGCGGGTTTTACTCCCCGAACTGTGGAACTCGGGCGTGGAGCCCACACCATCTTGAAGGGAAACAGGGCCTTTCTTTGGGAACTCACCCACACCGCCAGTTAGACGGGCATTGGAGTTGCCCTGCAGACGCGTGGACCCGAGACCTCCACCTCCAAAGTAGTGAGTGCAACCTCCCCCTCCCCAGCGACATCAGCGGGCTGCGATAGCGGCCACACAGGGGTCCCAGCTTGCGATCTCACCAGTCATGTCAGGTCGCCCTGGCTGTGGGTTCAGCTGCGGTTACACACTAGGTCCCCCCCACTTCCCCTGCCTACAGAACTCCCGGGTCAACTTGTTCCGCGCACAAAGGGTTCCCGCCCACGTTCGCAGTGGGCCTTTGTGCCAGCTTGCTGACATCCTAATCCATGCGTTTGCGCGTCAGGGCCGCCCCCTCTGTGGTGCCCTAGACCCTGTGTTTGCGTACCCTACTATCTGGTTTGTGGAGCTCCCTAGTCACCGGTGTTTTCAATGGGCCCTCGAGGCCGCCACCCAAGGCGGGTTTTCAGCAGCAAGGGATCTCTCTCCTATTAGAATAGCAACTGATTTCTCAACAGAAACACACCAGGCCAGAAGGGAATGGAATGAAATATATAAAGTGATGCAAAACAAGGGTCTGAACCCAAGAATACTATACCCAGCAAGGCTATCATTCAAAATTGAAGGTGGAATCAGCAGCTTTACAGACAAGAAAGGGTTAAGAGAGAGTTTATCACTACCAATGCAAGAAATGCTAAACAGACTACTGTAAAAAGAAGAAAGAGAAAGGCAAAATAATAATAATAATAATAATAATAATAATAATAATAATAAAGGAAGGAGTAATTAAGTACAGAATCTTCTGGGATATGTGAATCTCATTAATGTTAAATATGTATCAGAAATAACATAAACAGCCAAAACTGGTTTGGCTTAGTGAATAGAGTGTCAGCCTTCGGACTGAGAGGTCCCGGGTTCAATTCCGATCAAGGGCATGTACCTTGGTTGTGAGCACATCCCCAGTAGGGGGTGTGCAGGAGGTAGCTGATCGATGATTCTCTCTCATCGATGTTTCTAACTCTCTCTCTCCCTTCCTCTCTGTAAATAATCAATAAAATACATATATTTAAAAATAAAATTTAAAAAATCAATAAAATATTTTTTAAAAAAGAAATAACACTTTTATTCTAAAAAGAGGAATTTCTTTCTTATGAGTCACCATATTAAGATTCATTAAAAAGGAAAAAAATTAGGCCACAGAAAGGTAAGTTTAAAAGATAAGAAAAATGAAATAATCCTCAAAATCTAGTTTGAAAACACTGTGTGTGTGTGTGTGTGTGTGTGTGTGTGTGTGTGTATATATATATATATGCCTTTATGAGACTTGCACATTTTTCATAACCCTCCTCTTCACATTCTTAGCCATATGACCTCCCATATGATCCAAATATGCCCTTAACAAAATCACCTACATGTACAAGCAGACACAAATATTCCTATCCTCCCAAATATCCAGGCACAAGCAGCCGCAGAACAAAGATACACTCAGGTCATTGTGCTGTGGAACACAATGCCTATTTTATGCACCAAAACATGGAAGTGAAGCTCATGGGATTATGTCATGACCTCCACCATGACCCCTGTCTGATCAGGTCTCAGACTATATTGAAGATGCCAGGTCTGGACCTGGGGCCTGGCACTGGACCTTACTGGTATAGAGAGCACTCTTCTTACCCACCACTTCTTGGCACACAAGAGTAGACATGTGGACCTGAGACTGCCAAAGTCAACTGCTAACGAATTGACATAAAAAATGGTTTTATAACACATCAACAGACTCGTCTATTTTGATAAGCAGCTGAACCAGTTTTCATTTGTGATATAGCTTCAAAGAAAAGGATTCTTTGAATTGTTATAAATGCAAAGAGAAGTGTTGAAAAATCTATTTGCTAAATGCTATCCCATCTGACCTTGCCCTGTGCTCACAGCTCACCCTCTCTTGGCATGGTGGCAGCACCAGCCCAGCATGCAGGCAGTAAAGTTGTCTTTCACCAACAACAGAAATCTGGGCCCTCTCTGTCTTCGGGCACAGCTGCCATCTCACTCTCCTGGACTCCTTTACTGTGCCACTGTATAGCTCCTTCTCTGTGTAACGCAAACAAGCCATGCAGCCATTTCTTCCCCAGAGGGCTTTCATCTGATTCCAATCTCTGTCCAATCCAGACAGCATGGTCAAGCAGAAGACCTCAAGTTAAGAAAGAAGTGAGTAGATGTAGCCCTAGCCGGTTTGGCTCAGTGGATAAAGTGTCTGACTGCGGACTGAATGGTCCCAATTTGATTCCAGAAAAGGGTACGTACCTCAGTTGCAGGCTCCAGGGTGAGTGCAGGAGGCAATCTATCGATGTTTCTCTCACATCGATATTTCTGTCTTTCCCTCTCTCTTAAAATCCATGGGTGAGGATTAAAAAATAATAGTGAAAAACAAACAGAATAAATAATAAAATAATTTAAAATCTCTGACCACCTGACCCTGGGTGCTGGCGCCATTTAAAAAAAAAAAAAATCAATGGAAAATTATCCTCGAGTAAGGATTTTTTTTTAAAAAGTGAGTATATATGTGTGTAAGAGTCTGAAAATAATGTAATTGAATGAGTAAGAAAGAGAGCAAAGAGACTGTTCATAGCAAATATAAAGTTTAAAACAGAAAAGATTAGTAGAAAACAGAAACATCAAACTTGTGTTTCAGAAGAAGCTAACTGGACTTTAATCACAGTATTTCTTCATCACTACACTAGTAAGGCAATCAGATTAGTAGTGCTTTCTAAAAAAACAAATATATAAACAACATGGGATAGATGCAAATACATGAACACTGCATAACAACCTGTTTTTAACTTATTTACTACTTACCATGGTCCACAAGCCAGGCCATACATAAAGAATTCAGCTTTTCATCAAAGAATTCCACACCCTATGGGTATATATAAGATTCCATTAATACACATTTAACAAAGTTTAAAAATCAAGATAATCTATTTATAACCACAAAATGAACTAGAAGCTAAAGACCACTTGTTTCCAAATAAGCTGAATTCATGAGCCAGCCAGAAAACAATTACCATGGAATTTGATTTACAAACTGTAAATCTATTTTATTGGATAGAAATAATAAACAAAGAAAGCATAAGTGAGACGGCCCAGACCCTACTAAGTGGGAGAGAATGGGATAGTCAGGAGCCAGATACAATACTACAAATGAATAAAAAGAATGCAGTATGGACAGTCTGCCAAGCATTATTTGTAAAAAGGAATTACCCAATAAAATATCTGTCAATATATTTTTTCTTTATATTTTAATTACAAATTTTTCAATTACAGTTTATGTTCATTTGATATAAACTCGTATTTTAGGTGTACAGCACAGGGGTTAGACAATCATATGCTTTACAAAGTGTTCCCTGATATTTCCAGTACCCACTAGACCACACATTGTCATTACAGTATTACTAACTGTATTTCTTTTGCTGTACTTTATATCCTCATGACTATTTTGTAACTATCAATCTGTACTTCTCTTGTCAATCCTATCTAATAAAGAGGGAATATGCTAATTGACCCTCACACCGTTGCAGATGACAGCGCGCACAGTCGATAAGGAGGGAATATGTTAATTGCCTGCCATGCCCTCAAAGATGGCGGTACCCAGTTCCCTCAGACCCACCGGGGTAGCAGGCATGTGGCAAGGCTAAGTGGGCCATTCCCCTCAGCCCTCCAGCCACCCAGGGCCGGCCCAAGGCATAGGCAAGCCAGAGTAACCAAGGCTGGCCAAGGCTTGCACTGTCAGCAGTGGTAGCAGCAGGTTGTGATGGGATGTCACCTTTCCCCAATCGCCGGGTCGCCTCCTGCCCCTGAGGGCTCCTGGACTGTGAGAGGGGACAGACTGGGCTAAGCCCCCCCACCCCCCGCTCCAGTGCATGAATTTTCATGCACCGGGCCTCTAGTAATATTAATAATTTTCAAAAATTTTCCCTTTTTGGTTAAGATTTTAACAAATCATTAAGGATGAAGAAACTGTTATCAAGAAATAGATTTATTTCCACTTAAAAAGAATATTTCTAAGATGATGGGAAGAAGCAGAGGGAGAATAAAGCAGGTATAACACTGCAGGTGACCTAGCAGAGTCACAGGTGGAACCATCCTGGCTCTCCCAGTTTAGCTCTTCCTGTCAACATTTGGCCACTCCAGCACAGGTGTGGACAAGCTCCTAGAGCTGATTTAGTAATAGATCATGAATAGGTCTTAGCATATACTTAAATCACCATGTCAACTCTCAAAGATTTCTTTTCATTTCAGATTATGGATTTTTATTTAAAAATTTTCAACTGATTTTAGAGCATAGAAGGGGAAGAAAGA
Organism: Lasiurus cinereus; assembly: GCA_011751065.1. NCBI lineage: Eukaryota > Metazoa > Chordata > Mammalia > Chiroptera > Vespertilionidae > Lasiurus > Lasiurus cinereus. The sequence goes on along the minus strand of JAAGEH010000005.1, from coordinate 38,115,914 downwards.
GGGAGGGAGGAAAGGTAGAAGAGAAAGAGGGGGAAGAGATAAACATTCAATCTGCTGTTCCACAATCTATGTATTCATTGGTTGACCTTGCGTGTGCCCTGACTAGGGATTGAACCCACAATCTTGACATACTAGGACAATGCTCCAACCAACTGAGCTACTGGCCAAGGCTCTTGAATCTTAACTTTTATTTCTTAATTTTTGTGGTTTAACTTTACATTTATTCAGCATGGTCCATAAGCCAGGCCATACGTAATGTCTTAAAATAATTTGATAAATTGACTACCTGATACAGATAAAAAATAAAGATAAAATATATACGAACAAGAAATTGAAGTTACATTAACAAAATGTTCATGACCAATGTGTGTCAGCCCTGCCCAAAAGGTATGAGTCAGCCAAAGTCACCCTCTACTTGCTCCCATACTCCTCTGTAGAGCTGCCAACCTTTGCTGACTTCCCAGATCTAAGAGAAATAGAGATTTAAAAAAAATAGTACTAAAATTCTCCCTCTTTTCTGGACAGTTGTTTAGCCTTTAGCCAGTTAGCCACTGCTGCTTTCCATTCTGGAGAGGTGACCCATGACAGTCACCAGTGAAGAACAAAGGATGGCCCTTGATGCTTGGGAGTGATGGAGAAAAAAGTGACAAGATGACTTGCTTGACCCTTTTAGCTATATAGTGATATTTTTTAAATCCACTTTGAAGAGTGGGACACTTTAAATTTTATAAAACATGTGATGCCACAGATAATCACAAGATGAATTTAAATATATCAACCCTAGCAATATAAATTCAGTGGTCCAAGAAAGGAAAAAAATAGATCCCATATGCTATGATCTTAAAAAAATGGAAGTGGGGGTAAGAGAGGGGAAACAAATTGCAGCAATGTTAGCAGTAAACTGACATATTTTGAGCTTTCTCAAAAATATTGAGGTATTCATTTATCCAACACTCAACAAATGCTGATTGCCTAATTAATGCCAGGGAGTCTAGTAGACACTGGCAATCAAATATTAAACATGGTCCTTACCATTTTCATTGCAGAAATGTATTGACAGGGAGAAACCAAGATGGCAGCATAGATGAACACCTAAACTGCTGCCTCTCACAAAAATTTCAATACTACAGCTAAAAGACAGAACGGACATCATCCAGAACCATAGGAAAAATGGGTAAATGGAAATTCTACAACTAGAAGGAAAGAGAGGGGCTCACAGAGACTCAGAGGAGCTGCAAAAATCTGAGGTACGGAGACATGCACATAGAGAGGATGGGCGGTTGAGGGCCTGGCTGGCTTCCTCAAGTGGGAGGGAGAAGGAAATTCCCGACTGCATTGAACCCCACTTCGGACTGCACTGAACCCCAGTTCTGGGCAAGATTCATACAGAGCAGGGGAGTCAGGACTGTTGTGAAAAGGGAGGAGTGCACGAAAACTTAGGGGAGCCGTGAAAGGCAGAGGACTGGAGGCGCATGAGCGCAAGTGCACACACAGAGGGCTGACTGCTGACTGTGTCGCTGGCTTTCTCTAGCGGGCATAAAACAGAAACTCCCATCTGCGCTGAAATCCACTTCCAACTACACTGAACCCGTTTTGGGCGAGACCCTGGAGACCAAGACTCATACAGGTCCCTGGAGTGCATGGAAACTCAGGGGAGCCGGAAAGACAGAGGGCTGGAGGTGCGTGAGTGTGCACAGAGAGTGCTGCAGCGATTACTGAGGGACACTGAGACCCAGAGACTGCGTAAGACAGGGCTGAGAGGAAGCCCCATCCAAGCTGAACACAGAGGCTTTTGCAATCTTGCAAATCTTGTAACATAAGGCTGACTCCAGCACAGAAGTTTTCCCGGCATAGACACAGCTGATCCTCACAACCAATTGGCTTGGAGGTCAAATTCCCCCCAGTGATAACAACAACAATCAAGACTTAACTACAACAAGGCTGTACACACAGTCTACAAAGGGGTGCACCAAGAGTCCACCTCAGGTAACTGGGGAGGCAGAGCTACTGAGCCATATAGGACACCTAGCACACAAAACTACTCTACCAACTCAGGGAAGCAGTGAAAATGTGGAGACAAAGGAACAGATCGCAAACAAAAGAAATGAAGGAAAACAAATGACTGGATAGAGTTCAAAACCACACTTATAAGGTTTTTCAAGAATTTCCTAGAAAAGATGGATAAATTTAGCGAGACCCAAGAGGAGAAGAAAAAAGACCAACTAGAGATGAAAAAGGGCCAACTAGAAATGAAACATACACTGACTGAAATAAAAAATATTATACAGAGACCTAATAGCACACTAGAGAAAGCAAGAATCAAGTCAAAGATTTGAAATACAAAGAAGAAGGAAACACTCAACTAGAAAAGCAAAAAGAAAAAGGAATCCAAAAATGTGAAGACAGTGTAAGGAGCCTCTGGGACAACTTCAAGCATACCAACATCAGAATTATGGGGGTGCCAGAAGAAGAGAGAGAGCAAGATACTGAAAACCTATTTGAAGAAATAATGAATGAAAACTTGCCCCACCTGGGGAAAGAAATAGACTTATAAGCCCAGGAATCCAAAGAGGACCACACCAAGACACATCATAATTAAAATACCAAGAGCAAAACACAGAGAGAATATTAAAAGCAGCAAGAGAAAAATAGTTAATTACCTACAAAGGAGCACCTATACAATTGTCAGCTAATTTCTCAACAGAAACTATGCAGGCCAGAAGGAAGTGGCAAGAAATATTCAAAGTGATGAATAGCAAGAACCTACAACCAAGATTACTCTACCCAGCAAAGCTATCATTCAGAATTGAAGGTCAGATAAAGAGCTTCACAAATAAGAAAAATTTAAGATGTTCATCACCACCAAACCAGTATTATATGAAATGCTGAAAGGTACTTTTTAAGAGGAAGAAGAAAAAGGTAAAGATAAAAATTAGGAAAAACAAATACATAACTATCAACAAGTGAATCTAAAAATCAAGTGAATTAAAAATCTGATTAACAGAATAAACTGGTGAATATAATAGAATCAAAGGCATAGAAAGGGAGTGGACTGACCATTCTCAGGGGGAGAAGGGTGAGGGGAGTGTAGGGAGAGCCTGGACAAAAATCATACACCTATGGATGAGGACAATGTGGGGGGAGGTAAGGGCAGAGGGAGGGGTGGGAGCCATGTGGAGGGAGCTATGGGAGGGGAAAAAAAGAGGAACAACTGTGACAATCTGGAAAATAAAGATTTATTAAATTAAAAAAAAAAGAGAGAGAAAAGAAAAACATGGTCCTTACCTTAAAAAGATCCACCTATCTCCCCAACTTGTTTCCTCCGCCCCCATCCCCCAGGGATATTAAATAGCAATATTTCTTATTATTTAAAAATGTTGCTGTCATTTGGTTAGAGAAACATATTTAAAGTAACTCCTCTAATAATTAGGGCACATGATAGGCCTTGAGTTTTTTCCCCCCAACTAGTTTTTAACAGACAGTCACAATACACTATAAGTGTTACCAAGAGGGTAATGTTATATCACACTTAGAACTATCTAGGGCATCTATGAAAACATAAAGGAAAGGATGTGGCCATAAAACCCCCCTGATTCCTCAACTCCCTTTTAAAAAGAATGCAAAAAAAGTAGCCAGAAAAAATAAATAAATAAAGCAGTAGCTGGGACATTTTGCTCAGTATATAGGCAAGCAGAAAAGCTGCTGAGTGAAAATCAAAGCTAACTTATCTTGAAACAATACTCCCTTTTCCTCTCAGTTAAATATTCCTTAAATCACAGAGACATTAAATAACACAAAATCTGTTACTTTCCAAGAAACATTGTATTTTTTTTATTGTATTTTATGGCTTTGCTTTTAGATGGTGGTGAGGTAAAATATGTCTCTGTAATTCCTTTTTCTTAGAAGTTAATGCACTAATGAAAATAAAAGCCATCTAACAAGCAACTAGGACCTATCATACTTAGATGTGTCTAAATGAACATCATCATACAAATTATTGGGGCCTCCTACTTGGCATAGTAAATCTGTTCAACTATTTGATGCTATCCCTCACTTCATGGAGCACACACACTCACCAGCTGGCCCGCCAGCAGTGGCATATACTCAATGATGGCCAGCCGGACCCTCCACTTGGCATCTTCAGCCAGTTCCACTATGGCAGGAAGAAGAGACTGAGAGAGCTGACGGATTCCAATCACTTCATTTACACAATCCAAATTGGAGATGATATTCAAACGAACTTCAGGACACTGCAAGTACATAAGTCCCAAAAGAGCACAAATAAAAATCAAGTTCTCTGCCCAATATTTTCCTATTGTCATGATGAGGTAAAAACTGCTAACTAAAGTTTAAAATAAGAAAGTAGTAACTCAGCTAAAGTAAGTAGTCTTGGAAGAAATACTTAAAATACTGAGTACACAAATAACTCATAGCATATAACTGTAACTATTCTTAACCATAACTCTCAATAGTCTATAGGATGGCCTTAGCCGGTTTGGCTCAGTGGAGAAAGCCGTCAGCCTACAAACCAAAAAGTCCCAGATTCGATTCCAGTCAAGGGCACATGTCCAGGTTTTGAGCTCAATTCCCAGTAGGGAATGTGCAGGAGGCAGCCAATCAATGATTCTTGTTCATCACTGATGCTTCTCTCTCACCCCGTTTTCCTTCCTCCCTAAAATCAATAAGAAGGAAAAAAAAAATCTATAGCATAGGCTCTGAAATCAAATTATATGCATTCAAACCCCAGAGCTGCCAAGACCTTGGGTGAGCTATTTTATCTTTCTGTGTCTCAGCTTCATCTGTAAACTGAAGATAAGAAGACCTACCTCTAAAACTGCTGTGAGGATGACATGTAATAATACACACCAAAGCATTTATGATCGTGCCTGGCATATAGTTTTACTCAATAAATGTTAGCTACCAGTATAATGTTGATATTATATTTAAATAAAAGATAGTTTTTAAACCAAGATTTATTAAATTTGAAGAGAAGAAACCAGGGCTTCTCAGCAGGAATCAGACAGAGAATGAGGAGATATTTTTAAGTCTATATCAATGGCTCCTACTGCCCATTTTCTGGAGAACTTGCAACCCATACTCAAACACAAGGACTGTCACTAGTTTAAAATAAGTCACTTTTTAAAATTACACTATCCCGCTGAAACCGATTTGGCTCAGTGGATAGGGCGCTGGCCTGGGAAAAGTCCCAGGTTCGATTCCGGTCAAGGGCATGTACCTCGGTTATGGGCACATCTCCAGTGGGGGGTGTGCAGGAGGCAGCTGATCGATGTTTCTCTCTCATTAATGTGTCTAACTCTTTATCCCTCTTCTTTCCTCTCTGTAAAAAAACAATTAAATATATATATATATAAAACAGGGATAGTGTAATTTATATATGTATTATTATATATAGTATATAAATTACACTATCCCTGTTTTGGGTTCTATTTTAGTGAAACCTCAAACCAAACTAAATTAAATCACTGTCTACCAAGCAATAGAATTTATAGCCAGACTCACCTCATCCTTTAACTGAGCTAAAAAAAGAGGTAGAAGATGTTCAATGGTATTCTCTTTGCCCAAAATGGTAGACAATCCCATAATTACAGAAGCTAGAGCCGATTTGACATGTTGATTTGTATCAGATACTAATTCCTAAAATAAATAAAAAAATTAAAAGCCTTTCTTTTTTGCAAGACAATAGAAACTTCCATACTATTTCCCAAGGAATTTAAAAAGATGGCACTATTTCAACAGATTCGTTGATGTTTCCTCAGGTCAACTGTCAGATAACACAAACCTCTGTGCCAACAAGCAAGTTTCAATTATAACGCACTACTAACAGTGATAAATAATGTAACACATTAACATACCTATCCCATTCATCCCTTGTCCTCCTTTAAATTCAAAAGAGCTTTAAAGCAAACAAACAAAAATGTAAGGGTTGCTTTCACATAAGGCAGAGTAAAGCTAAAAGTAAGATAAAGTTAAGTTTACCTTTATATAGGGCAGAACTTGATTCATAATTATGGTCTCTCTACCTTCAATGGGCAAGTTCTCACAAAGTTCTAAAAGAGATAAATAGAAAAAAAAAATGCTTACATAGAACCAATTACAAGGAGCCAAATGAAGAAATTTAGCCAGTATTATCAAGTTTCAAATTGAATCAAATCATATGTTTAAATAAACAATCTCTAAGAAGTAGCTCTTGTTCTAAATACATTTTTGTCAATCTAGATGGCACTGTGTATCGTACTAATCCAATGTGAAAAGCATTAAAAAAAAAATAGAAACAAGGTAAAATGGCTGTTTGGTTTTAACTTATATGAAAATGTAATATTTCTATACAATAAAATCATCTCTATTTATTTAAAAACATATTCTAGAACAAAAATCATACAAAATTCACTGACATAAAAAAAATGCACCAAAATAAACAAGCCATTCTGTAACATAAACTGAACTCCTTACCTTTCACTTTATGGGCAGCTGCTGCTCGGACTTCAGCTTCACAGTCTTTAAGTAGGTTCTGAAAGGCGGGAATGAGGTCATTTTGGGTGATTTTGGGACCCACAGCTTTCTGGAGCTATAAAATAATACGTATAGGATTAATTGCAAACTAACAAAATAATTAATATGAACAACACAAAACAGCATAACTTTAGGTATTCACTTTTGCCACAAACACTTCTGATTCATAAGAATTCAGAGACTTTTGGTACTACAGCAAACTTGTGGGTTTCTTGGTGTATATGTGGTTTTTCTCTTTTTTAGCACTTAAAAAAAATACCAATACAATAATTTTACCTCTGAAAATTTGTCAGCCACCATATAGCGAACTCGCCAAGATTTATCTTCTGCAGCTTGTCGAAGTGTAGGCATCACCAAAACCTCAAGGTCATCCTGAGACAGTAACTGGGCAATACTGACACAAGCTTCAACAGCTAGGAGGCGCACTGAATCCTAAAGGAGTTAAAATTTATTTCTGTTAGATAATATTTACTGACAGCCAAGGTATATGGTGTGGGGTTGTGCTCTGAGTGTCATTTCAAAAAAACCACAGAAGCAAACCAACTACACCAGCTGTCGCCAACCGGTGGCGCAAACCAGTAGTGGTCCATGAGGTCCGAAAGGTTGGTGATTGCTAAACTACACTATAGTGTAGTTCAGCAATCTCTGTGTCTGGAAATAGCTGTTCTCTGCCTGGAATAGTATGTCAAAGCAACAAAGGTAGAAACTTATTCTGTGAATGAACAGCAAAATAATTATATTGGCCAGTGCAGAGGTTTTTTTTAAAAATGAAGTAAAAATGTAAAGTGAAAAAAAAAGAGAACATCTTAATGATATCTTCAAAGCCTCACTCCTAATAAGAAGTTGAGAGAAATAATGAAAACTATGCTTATACAAGTTTATAACAGATCAGGACAGAGAAAGAGAATAAGTAAGGGAATCACTGGGAAGCTGTTTTCAAAATACAGGTACCCGTGCTTTTCAAAAGTTCATTCTGCAACTTTGTTTTTATGAAAAACCCAGATTAATACATGTTTCCCTATCTGAAAGAAATCTGAAAAGGATTTTTGCTTTTACAAAAAAAGGTGAAAAGCAAAACTAGCATTCAGCATTTGTTTTGCAGGAGCCATTACAGACACAGCGCACCTCAAGCAGTGGCCTTCCCAGGAGCTACACCCAGCATCTCAGCATCCAGTGGCCTTCCCAGGAGCTACACCACTTTGAACTCTGCCTGTGTGCACCTGGACTTTATTTTTATTTAACTTGTGCACCTATTAGCAAGATGTATCCCTTAGGTAACCGCTTCTTTGCTTTATGCCACTTTGGCTTACAAAGGTTTCACAGGAACGCTCTACTTTCAGATAGGGCAGCCTGTACTCAGTTTGAACTGGCAGTAATAGGACTTTATTTATAAGATGATGACTTGAAAAGAGATACATAAAAAAATGAAAGGGTAATTTAAAAAGTTGGATTTAAATGTTGAGAACCAAGGACAAGATAACTTTAAGGAAGCCAAGTATGGGAAAACACAAAATGAAAAAATTAGAATGATAAGGAATTAATGAACTGAGCTTTCCAAATGTAAAGTGCCAAGTGTCAATGTGATGCCTATATGTCCTTTGAGCAAATGGAAATATACCACTAGACAAAGCAATAAGAAATTAGGAACTGACACCACAGATTTGGGAATCATAAGTATATAAGTATAAACTGAAAATATATAAATATAAGTGCCCAAGAGAAACAGGACAACCCTTTATATAACTACATATTTTATATAATACATATATGTGTATATATGCACACATATATACATGAAAGGTAAGAGTGAATCCAACTTTCCAAAATACAAATTTTTTAAATTGCAGATCAACAAAATCTTACTATGTGCCCAAGACACTTCCTCTACCCAAATGAACAAACTAAAAAAGGCAGAAGTAGGTCTTGGTAGCAGCTATAGATGTTTTTGGATTCCCAAAATGATACTAAATCAAGGGACTGCTATCATGTATAGAAATATATACCAATAAATACTTGTTAATCAATCATTTCTCTTCCAGACTGATTTTCTCCACCTCAACAATGACACCACCATCCACCCAGTTGCTCAATCCAAAAAACAAGATCTTTCTGATGCCTCTTTCCCTCACTCAACCCAATCACAGTTCTACTCACTCTACCTCCAAACCTATCTCCAGATTCTCTCCATCTTCACTGAAGTCCCTAATTCACCACTGTCTTGACTAGAGTATAGACAAGCCTCCTAACTGGTCTTCCTGTTTCTATTTTCACCCCGCCTCCCTTTCCCCCCACAGAACTGTAATCTAAACCTTACAATTTAGTTTCCACCCAGAAGCCTCAATTACATGAAGTCACACCCGTTTAAAATCTAGGTGTATTGTCACTGCACCTAGTAAAGAAAACTCAAACTCTATATATCCTGGCCTAAAGACTCTCTGTGACCGGACCCCAGCTTATCTTCTCCAGCCTCATCTTTTACCACAGTCCCTTTCACCCACTAGGTTCCAACCGTAGGACCACTATTCACATGTGTGCTCCCTTCCGGGAGCTGATACTATAGGAAAATCATGGCTGGCATTTTTCTTCCTTGTCTTAGTTTATGTCACCTCTTCACAGTCCTCCTCTGACTAGCCAGTCTAGAGAAATGTCCCATAATCACTTCCAGTTGTATCACCCTACTCTATTTTCATCACAGCATTTATCCCTAATATTTTGCTTATTCATCTGTTTATCACCTATTTTCCTTCAGAGCTGAGTCTGGCCCACAAAAGCCTAAATTACAGGAGTGGACATGGGCAAATATAGAAAAAAACATTATTACAATAGCTTCAATAACTCAAAAGAATGTCACACTGCCACTGTATATCTACTTTCACCCACCCCTGTATTTACTACCTTGTCCTTTATAGAAAAAGTTTGCAAACTGCTGCCATCCCCCGCCCCACTCCCCCAACCCCTGCAAGATTCAACTACCATTTTGCAGGAAATATAGAGGACAAAGAAAATGTTAAATTATACTATAGGAAATGTAATCACCAAAATCCCAAATGAGGATTCTAAATCTGTGCTGTTCAATGTGGTCACTATCTACACCTGAAAAGTGGCTAGTGATAATGAAAATAATTTGGGGTACATTGGGTTAAATACATTACCATTATTTTCACCTATTTTTTACTTTTTAAAATGAGGCTACTAAAAAGCTTAAAATAAGGAGTTTACATTACAGATCTGTTGGACAATGTTTTAAATTATAATGTTTGAGTCATGAAAGTGCAGAGAATGAAGTAGTTAACTACCATAAAAGTCAAGACAAAGTTTTAGTTTTTTATTTTTTAAAGGGTTTTTTAAAAAATATATTTTATTGATTTTGTTAACAGAGAGGAAGGGAGAGGGATAGAGTATTAGAAACATCAATGAGAGAGAAACATCGATCAGCTACCTTCTGCACACCCCCTACTGGGAATGTGCCCGAAACCAAGGTACATGCTCTTGACCAGAATCGAACCTGGGACCTTTCAGTCCGCAGGCCAACGCTCTATCCCACTGAGCCAAACTGGTTTTGGCCAAAGTGTTAGTCTTAAGGGGGTGGACAGTGACAAGTGGGGAATGAAGGTGGTGTTGTGTTTGGGAAGCCACAAAGGGCTTCTAGGGTAGTGGCTGTCAAAATTCTGTTGTGGTTTCATAGATGACAGCTACATGATGACATTATCTTATAATAATCCACTTAAGCTGTATACTTTGTGCTAATTTTTTAAATGTTATTTTAATAATTTTAAAAAATTGTTTGGAAGTAAAATTTATCATCTTTAAATTTAGAATCTAAAACTAAGACTCATCAGCATGTGCCTGATGCTCTTGGTCCTGTTCACATTAAGTGATTCTAGGGCAGATGCTAGGCAAATTAAAAACCCCAAAGGACTTGCTCTAGTCCACAAACTCTGGTATCTGATCCTCTGAAGCACCACAGAATGGTAGTACAGCCTCACTGTGAAGGCCGTGAACTGCTTAGATTCCAACCCCAGCTCCACCACTTCTAACAAGGCAACCTTGAGCAAGTTACTTCGATTTTCTGTGCCTGTTTCTTAAAATGTAAAATGGGTGATTTACCCCATGGGGTTGTGAAAAAAATGAATTAATTTATGTAAACCACTTTAAAGAGGCCAAGGAAGATGAAGTACTGCATTTAGGTGCTTGCTGTTGTTATTATGGTTGCTATTTCTACACTAAAGAAATCTAGATCCTTGGATTTAAAATTGCTATTATGTAAGATCATCCTATACACTCACATAGAGGATGTAAAGGGCCAAATGGCTTTCCTATTACATACTATGCTTGTGTATCTGAAAGTCAAAAATTCCAGGAAAGGATATTCCCCTATATGACAATCCAGCCTTCATTGCACACAGGTATGTGACCCCTTAAGGCAGCTTTGATCTTCCTAATTATAGATCCCATTTCCTCCAACTTTCCCGTTTTATAACAACTACCAATGTAAGAGAAAATCATGGTCTAATTAAGAAAGAAATAGCCAAAACTGGTTTGGTTGGGTGGACAGAGCATCAGCCTGTGGACTGAAAGGTCCCAGGTTCGATTCCAATCAAGGGCTTGTACCTTGGTTGCGGGCACATCCCCAGTAGGGGGCATGCAAGAGGCAGCTGATGGATGTCTCTCATCAATGTTTCTAACTCTCTTTCCTTCTCCCTTCCTCTCTGTAAAAAATCAATAAAAATATATTTAAAAAAAAAGAAACATAAAGACAATAAAATTAGTCATATTAAACTATCAAGGCCAGAATTAAGTATTAATTTTGCAAAAAGAATCCTAACATAAAAACCAAACTCCCCAAAGAAATTCTTAAATATTAGAGAGGAGTATATATGTGTACCGTAAATACTGTTAACTTACCTGTTCATCTGAAGCTAGATTAGTAAACAATGGAACAATTTCACTTTTCACACTGTCTAATTCTAAAACTTTTGCAAATTCGCCCAATTTGGAAGCAGCAGCACGTCGTACCATTGGTGTATCATCTGAGCACAAGGAACGGAAGTGCCTGGAGCAAATAAAATAATGAAGGTACTTCCTGTCAAATACCATTGATTAAATACTCCCTCCCCACCACCAACACAAATACAAACACTGCAAGGCATTTTTAAGTGTTTTCTTTTACAAACACTGTGATTAGACTTCTACTCATGGAAGAAACAAAGACAAAACACTGGTATATTCAACTGGACAATAAAAAGTGATGTCATCAATCTTATCCTGATTATCAGCCACTCAGTGGTAAGAGGGTACTGTGTAAATTATCCCAATAACCCCAAATAACTAAAAAAATGCCATATCTTACTGTCTAATTTCTGCTTTGACAGCATTTGAAGCCCTGGGATAGCAAACGCTGAACAAACCACATGCAGATGTACGAGACGTGAACCAATCCCCACTTGCTAGGCGTTTCACCAGAGGTACAAAATGAGCTTCTAGAGCCACAGGAGTATGCTCCTGGGAGATCTGCCTCAGGGACTCCACAGCCTTGTCTCGTACCACAGTCTCTTCCACCGTTGCCAGACTTTCCAAGGGAGGCTGAATAGACCAAAGAGGAAAACCAGAGAAAAACAACCTTTTAAAGTGACTGAAGGGATGTGGTACCTGTAACCAGAATGTTAGCTACATCACACCAAATGGCTACTTTCAGTTCACACAGTGATAACATATGGTGTGTCCAACCTGAAGACACGACTTCTGTAGGACAGCCAAGATCTCATGTCCCAGATGGCAATTCCCAGATGGTGTCTACAAATGACACAGTAGAAGAGACTTGACATAATATTAGTATTATTGTGAGCTGAATCACTAGGTTTAAAAGATACATAGCCAAATTCAGACAGGATCATGCATATTTATTCAAAAGGAGTGCAAAAACATGATCAACACTGGGCACCATAATAACATGATGACATCTCATCAGGCCATGAGCCTTTGAGTATTACTCTACCATTCCTGGAGATGTAAGCAACCCATGTCCACTACCTCCACACAACTTATCCAATCTATAGGAGGCTGAGTACAAAAATCACTTTTTTCGCCAAAACCGGTTTGGCTCAGTGGATAGAGCGTCGGCCTGCAGACTCAAGGGTCCCAGGTTCGATTCCGGTCAAGGGCACGTACCTTGGTTGCGGGCACATCCTCAGTGGGGGGCGTGCAGAAGGCGGCTGATCGATGTCTCTCTCTCTCATTGATGTTTCTAACTCTCTATCCCTCTCCTTTCCTCTCTGTAAAAAATCAATAAAATATATATTTTTTTAAATCATTTTTTTCAGAATACATACAAAATCTTTCCATGAGCCAGACATGTGCAGTAGTTTCTAACAATTAAGCACAGAGGTGACAGTAATCCTTGCTTCAGCTTAGAAACAGAAAAGATCGAAGGGGCTGCTCTGGTATAAGATCCCTAAGTGACACTGTCCACTGAGAAGTGAAAGCAGCTGGTTCTGTAAACTTCATCCTTTTAGGTTTCTTTTTGGACAGGTACATTCAGCATATGGCATGAGCTGAATTTGGTCATTTCTACAAAAACTATACTTAGAACTGACCAAAAGAGTAAAACAATTACGCCCAGCTGCGGTGGCTCAGTGGTTGAGGGTCAACCCATGACCTAAGAGATCACCAGTTCGATTCCTGGTCAGGGCACATGCAGGGTTGTGGGCTCGATAACCCAGTTGGAGGCATGTAGGAAGCAGCAGATTGATGTTTCTATCTCTACATCCCTCTCTCTTCCCCTCTCTAAAATCAATCAAAACATTTTAAAGAGTGAAACAACTATAGTAAGTCAAAGGAAAGAAGCATGTCTACTTAATAATCCATTTCAAAAATTGTTTGAAACACAAAGCTAGAAAGTACTCAGTTTTTGCCTGGCCAATGTAGCTCAGTGATTGAGCATCAACCTAAAGACCAAGAGATCACAGTTTGATTCCGTTTCAGGACACATGCCCAGGTTGTGGGCTGATCTACAGTAGGGGTGGTGAAGAAGGCAGCTGATCAATGATTTTCTCTCATCATTGATATTCCTATCTCTCCCCTTCTCCCTTCTGAGAAGTCAATAAAAATATATTATTAAAAACAAAAGTTTCACCCTTACCAGTTTGGCTCAGTGGATCCCAAATTTGATTTCAGTCAGGGGCACATGCCTAGGTTGCAGGCTCGGTCCAACAGGGGGCAGCCCATCAATGACTCCCTCTCATAACTGATGTTTCTCTCTCTCTCTTCCTCTCCTTTCCTTTCTAAAATCAATAAAAAATATATTTAAACCACAAGTTTCCTTAAAAAAACGTTCATAAGAGTTTTGGAAACCCTTTGAAAAGATAACTGCTTTCTTACTTTCGAAGGTCTTTCATGTGATCTGGCCATGCCTTCTGACCTTCTTTCATGCAATATCACTGTATAATCTCTATCACTACTACAGGATAAGGCCAAGTTTCTGAGAATTGCATTTGAGTTGTCTCTCGATTTAAACTCCAAGATCTTTCAATAAAGGATGATTATTATTATATTAGAGGCCTGGTGCATGAAATTCGTGCATTGGGGGGGGAGAGGAGAAAGAGGGTCCCTCAGCCCGCCTGTGCCCTCTCGCAGTCCAGAAGCCCTCGGGGATATCCAGCTGATAGCCTGCTAGAAGCCAGCAGTCAGACATCCTTAGTGCTGCTGCGGAGGCAGGAGAGGCTCCCTCCACTGCTGCTATGTTCTCTAGCTCTGAGTCCAGCTTCTGGCTAAATAGTGCTTCCCACTGTGGGAGTGCACTGACTACCAGGGGGCAGCTCCTGCATTGAGTGTCTGCCCCCTGGTGGTCAGTGCACATGATAGCAACCGCTTGTTCCATCCTTCGGTTGATTTGCATATTAGCCTTTTTATTATGTAGGTTTATAGCATTGAGGATAGAGAAAAAAAAGGGAAGACAGGTTCCTTGCTCTGTTGGAGTTTATATTCTAATGGAGGAAGACAACAACTAATCAAGAAAATAATGATTACTCGGAAAAAAACTAGAATACGATGGTAAGAGATAACTGGGAGGCAATTCAGGTTAGGTAGTCAGGGAAGGCCTCTTTGAGTAAACACATTGAAGCTGATATCTGAATGACAGGGAGCCAGTCACAGGAAGCTCAAAAGAACATTATATTAGAGGGAATACCTAGGGCAGTGGTCGGCAAACTGCAGCTGGCGAGCCACGTGCGGCTCTTTGGCCCCTCGAATGTGGCTCTTCTACAAAATACCACAGCCTGGGCGAGTCTACTTTGAAGAAGTGGCATTAGAAGAAGTTTAAAAAATTTGGCTCTCAAAAGAAATTTCAATTGTTGTACTGCTGATATTTGGCTCTGTTGACTAATGAGTTTGCCGACCACTGATCTAGGGCAACAGTCTTAAGGAAAGGATTTGTAAGCTGAGGTAAAGCTATGACAGGACTATGGATATTCCAAGAGCCATAGCAGAGAGTGATCCATCTGTGGGGTGAAGAGTGACATGTAAGGGTGGGTGGGAGGCAAGAGTAGATGGCAACTAGTTAGGAAGTAATCTAGAGGAAAAATCATGTGATCTGAAAAGACTAGAGGAAAGATGAGCTAGGTAGTAGTGGGGATGGAAAAAAGTGGACTGATTTGAAATATATATAGAATCTACAAGAGTTACTAATGAATTAGATTTAGGAAATGAGGGGAAGAAGAGTCAAGAATGTCTCCAAGGTTGGCCTTTGGCAACAAGGTAGATGGTAATACCATTTACTGAGATGGGACAACTACATGAAAGATATTTTGGGGAGAAAACCAAGTTCTGTCTTAAGCATGTTAAATTTGAAATGTCTGTTTGATATCCAAGTAGAAAAATCACATGGAGACAGACACACACACATATATTTATATATACATATTCCTATGTATATGTATATACATATACATATATTTCTATATATATATATATATACACATACATGGAATTCCATGGAAAGGTTGGAGGTAGAAACAGAAATCACAAGTGTCAGCATCATATAGACAGCATTCCAGCCTTTAAGCATACATCCCTATCTTAGCCAACTGTGGAATTCCTAACATCCTTCAAAACCAAGTTCAGACATCATCTACCAAGAGTTTTTCCCTTATGACTCTGGATTAATAATATCTTTCTATTCTCTATTACTTGGGTACCTTCTATGGGCTTCTATTTTTCCATCTAACACTGTATAGTAATTATTTGTTGATACATAAGGACAGAGATCTCATTCTATTCACCATGGTCTTCTTTAACATCAACACTGTAACTTCAGTGCCTGATATAGTAGGCTCTTAATATCTGCCAACTAAATTGAAATGAACTCTTCAAATTCACAAAGTCAGAAGTAAAAGTTATGCTTATAAGACAGAAAGCTAATGTTTCCAAAGTCATGATATTGTTAGATTAAAGATTTCCAACTTCAGGGATGGGGAAGAGGGGAAGTAATATAAACAGAAACAAACAATCCTCCCAAATTCTAAACTAACAAATAAGTCTACAGAGGCAGACAAGAAAACAGGAAGTTCTTATATGCATAGTCAGAAAAATTAAGAATGGGTTGGGTCCATTGAATCCAAAGTGCCTACAATATTTGTTCTCTCCACAGCTAACACTGGGATTAACCATAAGACTTGCATAAAAAATGTGCTGCAGTGCCTATCACCAAACAATTAATCATTTATACTGCCAAGTTCTAAAAGGAAGGTGGGCAGTATACTCACCAGCAAGCAGTGGGCAAAGTCAGGTCCTCCCACCAGGCCGGTGAAATTTCCCAGCTGCTCAGCAAGAGCTAACAGCACCTCATCTTCATCATAAATTGTGTCTGGAAATGACAACAACCCAGTAGTCATCAATAAGGACAGCCAGCCCAGAGCTGGATACACAAACAAAACTCAGAATAGACTCAATATGTAACTGGCCTAATGGTGGTTTCTTCCTTCTCCATTGAGAGTCTACCTGGATCTGTTTTACAGAACTAATTAGAAACTCATAATCCCATATCAATTATTCTCCTATTAGGTAAACAGTTAATGCCTGAATATGTGCATCCACATCACAATATGCTCCATCCTATTTCTTTTGCACAAAAGTATCAGGCTCAATTCAGTGCTCAATTCCATGACTAACAAATTCTAAAACACCCAGTTTTGAAAGCAACTGGAAAATGGTTATGCCTATGCTTTTCTTTAATCAAAAATTCACAGACCTGTGAGGAAAGGCAGCAGCTCAGTTCGCGTCCTTTCTACTCCAAGCGCTAGGGCAATTGTCGATAACTTCTTAATGCTGTTGAGGCGGAGCTTTAGAAAACAAAGTGGAAAGAAAACAAACCTAAGAAACAAATGGCTAAAGTTGCAAACTGGTGAAATACTGGCATACCGGTAAGAAGGAGGAAGCCTTCCATTTAGATTTTATTCCGAGGAAACTCAGGAGCAGTGAAACATGGCTTTATGAGACAAAGGAAGATTTCTTAAGAGAAATGAACGAAAGAGAACTTGATAGCCAGGGCGTGAGACATGTTAAAAAGAGAGCTTGGGCCTTGGCTGCGGAGGGAAGGGTCCCGGGTGCTAGTCAAGGGCACATGCCGGTTGCGGGCTCAGTTCCCAGGGGGAGGCAGCCGATGGGTGAGTCTCTCATCATTGATGTTTGTCTCTCGCTCCCTCTCCCTTCCTCTCTGAAATCAATGAAAACATTTAAGAGAGAGAGCGAGAGCGCGCGCGCGCGGCGGCTCGGACAGTGGGAAAGCAGGCGACGCGGTCGACCGCCACCCCGGCCTCTCCAAGAAGCATTCCACCCGAGTGGCCACACCGGCTCCGCCGGATCATGGCCATGCCGTCCGCGTCCTACCCAACAGGCCGGGCCAGTTTCCCAGCTCAGGGAAGGCGCCGACAGCCTGCACCACAAAGGGCTCTTTGGCATCCCGCAGCCTCCCCGCCGACGCACCCGCCGCCCGCTCACTCCTCCTCCGGACCCCGGCCCAGCGCGGCGCGCGGCGCGCCCTCCTCACCGCCCGGAAGGGGCGCCCAGGCGGGAAGCCGGTTCTTCCACAACCGCCCGGCGGGACGCCGGGCCTACGCCTTAGAGAGTCCGAAGGAGGGGTGCTGGGGAGGCCGCCGGGGGAAGGGGTGGAGGTCCTCACGAGTCTTCCCCTTCCTCCCCCTCAAGTTTCTGCTTGAGTCCAGCTCTTTGAATCCTGGGCCGCCCCCCTCACCGCCGGTCTTCCCCCTTCCCTACCCGCACGCCCGACCGAGCCCGCCTCCTCTCCCGGGCCCAATTCCAATACCTGCACATCCTCATTTCGGAGCTCATCGATTAAAACCGCGATCGGGTACAGCGAATCGTCTCCATCTCCGCCCGCTGCCCCTGAGCCGGTCCCGGGCCCAGCTGCACCCGCCATGTTCTTTCTCCTCAGCCTGCTCACCACCGCCCGCCCCGCGCCCCGGCCCCGCCCCGCGCCCCGGCCCCGCCCCGCGCCCCGCCCCGC
>JAAGEH010000005.1:38055006-38097465 GCA_011751065.1 Lasiurus cinereus | reverse complement strand
GCCCCGCGCCCCGGCCCCGCCCCGCGCCCCAGCACGTTGGGCTGTGTCCTGCGCTCAGACTCGGTGAGGTGTGAAGGAGCTGAGGCTCTGCTGGGTTGGTGGCGGTTTCCGCCTGGCCTCCCCATGCGAGAACTGTAGGTTTGAACTCCTGAAGAAAGATAGGCTGGGAAAGGGAAAGAAGCTCCCGCATCCTTTCTCTGGCTGAAGGAAACAGGGGCAGGGGTGATTCATCCTGCTCGTGGTGGTCTAAAGCGGTCGGGAACTACCTGGGTGACCTGCGCTGGGTGACCTCTTAGGACCAAAGAGGATGCCCAAGGCCAGCGGGAAAAGATTTAGCGCCTCCCCTGACTTCATTCTCGCCCTGTTGCTCTCCTAGCCTCATTTCCACACTAGTCTCAAGGCTTCCACAGAACCCCTCCACCTCTTCCTTCCAGAATTGTATGTCTGGCTCCCGTTCCGTAAGACAAATAATGAGGGCGGTGAGAGAAAAAGAACAGTGCTGTCCCAACTCCCAGGCAGTACAGTATTTTTTCCGCTTTCTGCATGCAAGCTGTTAAAAGCATGCTGCTCTCTTGTTTTTGTGTTTCTTTTCAGTTTGGGACTGGAATGGTGCCTTCTGTTGTATTTTCTTCCTCCCATTTTTTAGGTCTTCAACATGCTTGGAAGTACAACAATCAAGCAAAAGTAGGGCAAGCTTGACTCTTTTCAAATTGGATGGAGTGGCTACTCTGCTTGTACAAGAAAGGCTCAACTAGCTTCCCTGAACTCCGGGAGTCAAAGGCAGCAGTGGGCGGAGATGAGGGCATGGGATTCTTTCTTACAAAACTTCATGGAAAGTTGTATTTACCCTTGTGAGGACAGCACGGAATTACTAGAATGTCCGGTCTTTTCTGTTTGTTTTGGACTATAAGCAACTTGGAGTGATAACTACATATGGTGATCACAAGCTCTAAAGTGGGAATTCTATGTGTCTGATTAATAAAAATGTAAAATTATTAATAAATGCAATTTAGGATACTTTTTTTTCCCCAAAGGTGGGGGTCCTGGAAGTAAACACAATAGATAGGAAGTTTGATAGTAGTGGGAGTTTGGGAACCGATGGACTTGAACAGTATTTCTAAAATTAAGTCTGTGGATATATTCGCTAGGTTTCATTTTGACAATTTTTTTTGGATGCCCATAGCATATTCTGCATTACTGGAATGACTGCTGTAAAACCTGATGTTACCACACAAATTCGATACTTACATTTACTATGTGTGTTTCAGTGCTGGGATAAGAAGAAAATAACAGTGATATATTTAAAAGGAAAATAGTATTTTCATGAGCAAAATGAAAGCCAAATGACATCATGGGAGTACACTGTCCCAGTAGTGCTAACAGAAAAATGAGAAAATAGAGGTTGCTTGGTGGCACTTTGAATGCAAACGAAGTTGAACTTTCGAAGGCAATACCTTGGTCACAATACAATGGATGATTTAGTCTCAACAAAATATTTCATTTGTCATGTTAAGTGACTATCCCACCAATATAGTGTTAGTTTTGTGGTTTTATTTGTACTTAATTTGTAAATCTATTTTTATGTTTTAGTTGAATAAGAACTATAAATAAAAACATTCTACAGTATTTCTTTTTATTTGTAAATGTAAGTAACATTGTAATAAAAATAATTTAAGTTGACAGAGCTTGCAAGATTTTTTTTTTTGTCTTTAATGATGGACCCAAATACTATTCACGTTTGAGAAACAAGATTAAGAAGTTTTTTGATTTAGTGCTTTACTAGTAAGATCAGAGAGGGTTCTAATTGGTTTGGGGAAGAAAAATGTGTTCCTTAGGAGAAATGAATGAAATACCCAGGATGAGTATTCGTGAGACAATGTTAAAAAGAGAGCTCAGGCCATATTTTATGTAAAACATTTTCAGAAGTGATAAAGGAAGCAAGGGCAGAGAGAAGCACATTAAGTCAGTTCCACACATGTTATCATCAAGCTTTGGCAAGCTTCGATATGCTAAGCAAAAATTAGCACACTGGCACTAAACTATTTTGTTTAAAACTCAAATATGCTTTGCTTACCCAAGCATAATTAATTGGACACCTAAGGAATAATTATGATTAAATATGAAATTAGGCCCCAGAAAATTGCCTGGTTTGAGAGTCGTCAATTCTGGACTTCAGTTCCCACCACTGTGTCTGACTCATTGTGACCTACTGCTCGCTATGTCTCGATTTCACATCCCACCCCTTACCCCCTATAAAATGGAGGTAATCACGTCTGGTTCCCTCTCTGGTTACAGTGATGATGTGACAATGAAAGGGGTAGTAAACATGGAGATGCTAATAAATCCTTCAATAAAGAAAGGGATTAAAAAATGGTAGCAGCTCAGAGGGAAGGCAGGGGAGGGTGGGTGTGAAAAGATCAACTAATGATCTTGTATGCATATATGCATAACCCGTGAACACAGACAATAGGGTGGTGAGGACCTGGGGGCACAGGAACAGCTAGAAGAGGTTAATGGAGGGGGGGGGGGACCTATGTAATACTTTCAACAATAAAGATTTTTAAAAAGAAAACAAAAAACAGACTGTAGCAGAAAGCGGCTATTACATATGGTGAGCAAATGGAAGCCAGTCTTTGGGGAGTATGGTCCAGTGACTATCTGAATTGCCATTGGATGCTTGTTTAAAAATGCAGATTTCTGGCTCCCACCCCAGACCTACTGAATCAGAACCCCTGAGAATGGGATGGGACACTTTACCATACACCCCTGATGAATCTAATATACATTGATGTTCAAAGGTCATTGACTTTTAAGTTCATCTGGAAAAATACTTTCCATGTCAACAAAAAGGCATCCTCTGCTCAGGGAGTTTTAAAAGTCTCTGTTCTGAAAAAGCAATGACAACTACAGGTGCTCATCAATAAGCAATTCTGTCCCTATCAGCTGTGGGTTTTGTCAGATTAAAATGCTCTCATTCTGCTGGTTTTCTAAAAGTCAGCTAAGCACTGCAAGTATAGAACTGTGGGACTGAACTGTCTCCAAACCCTTTTCTCTCTACTGCTCTCTGAGGTCTCCTCTCTGCATCCCACATACCCCACAAGAAACTAATGACCAGGGAGCACCAGAGGCAACAGATGAGATTGGGCTGAGGATTTAAGGCAACCCAAGGGGAAACTATATGACATTCTCAGCACAAAAGCACTGAGTTCACCCACAAACAGTTCACTCACTCAATGAGTCAAGGGAAGACAGGGTTAGACTTGCCCAGTTCCTGTCAGACAAAGCACCAAGAATGTGGAGAAGCACATTGATCAACAGCCATCAACTCTTGTGCTTATAATAGCTCTCAGTGCCACAACATAAAACTGTCAGTCCTGAGCAAGTCAGAATGACATTATTGTTGAGCTCTCTGGCCTCTTGCTTCACATTTATTAAGCTTGCCTCTTCCTCAGTGCATGAGAGAATCCTGTGTGTAGCCGGTTCTCTCAGGGCAGACCCAGAAGTGTCGTGCCATTGAAAAGGCCATCAGGAAAGTCATAGATGGTCTTTCTCAGTGATTAGAGTATCAGCACACACACCGAAGGGTCATGGGTTTGATTCCCAGTCAAGGACATCTACCTGGTTTGTAGGTTTGTCCCCAGCCCAGTCAGGAAAGAGCACATGGGAGGCAACCAGTCAATGTGTCTTGTCTTCTTTTCCTTTCCTTCCCCTTCCACTTCCTCTTCCCTTCCCTTCCCTTCCCTCCTCTCCTCTCTCTCTTCCCCCACTTCCCCATCCTCCTTTCTTTCCACTCTCTCAAAGAATCAATGGGAAAAAAATACAACAAAAAGTGGTAGATAGTACAGTTCAGGTACAGAAAACCCAAGGCACATGCAGGCATTTTCCAACTATCTTCATTTAGCAAGATGACCCTGGTAAATAGATTACCAGGTCTGAATTTATTTCATTACAAAGTAGTAATGATCACCATAGCATTAATGATATTTCAAATTTCCATTTGTACAAATAAATGTCTTCATTCTCTGAAACTCAAATATTTCCTCCCTCATCTTCACCTCAATATTCATGTTCATCTCTGCTTTGTGGCCAAATTTTAATCCCTTATTATGGCTGAAAATATTGGACAGAGAAAGAGACTTTACCTGAAGTTATACAATGAATCAGAAGCTATAGAACTCATAATCAGATATTATTACTACTCCTTGCTTTATGCCCTATCTCCATGCTATAGTTTATTACTATATGTAAAAAAGGTATTGGATTTCCAGAGCAAAACTTTGCTTGAATTCTTAGAAAGAGCATATCAAAGAGATGGACAGTCAGTCCTGATTCAGAGCAGTATAGTGAACACTAGAGTCAGGAAGCCCTAGATTGATATCAAAGACTGGTGTAACTTTGGGCAAATAACATGCTCTCTGAATCTTGGCTTCTGCATCTGTGTAGGGGGGCTGTGAAGTTTGCTCCCATGTTTGCTAAGCTTAAATAATTCCTATATAGTGCTTTAATGAGTGCCTGACATGAGTAAGTCCTCAAATATTAGCCATTAATAACTATTATCTACTGAGAAAAGTAGAAACAGGTAAGAAAACATTCCAATCAACTGAGTGTTGGCAGCAAAGAGGACCAGAGTGAAAGAATGAAAGGACTACATGGTTTAGAATCAGAAGATCTGACCCCAGGCGTTCCACAAGATCTCATGGCAACTCAAGGGAGAATCTTAACCATACTTCTCTCACATGGTTGTCCCGAGGAATAAGGTCCAAAATGTAAAGTTCTTTGTCAACGGGAAGGACTACACTAATGTTAGAAGTTATGTGATGGGATAAACCAAGACGGCGGCATAGGTAAACACCTAAACTGCTGCCTTGCAGAACAACTTCAAAACTACAACTAGAAAGGAGAATCCAAGATGGCGGCATAGGTAAACACCTATATTGCTGCCTCGCACAACAATTTCAAAACTACAACTAAAAGACAGAATGGACATCATCCAGAACCACAGGAAAGCTGGCTGAGTGGAAATTCTACAACTAGAGGGAAAGAGAGGGGCTCATGGAGACCCAAAGGAGTTGCAAAAAGCTGAGGTACGGAGACGCGTGCGTGGAGAGAGCGAGTGCCGGAGTACTTGGCTGGTTTTCTCTGGCAGGAGGGAAACGGAGACTCTCAAAGGCAATGAAACCCTTATTCTACGACACTCAACCCCAGATCCAGCCAAAACTCATACGGGGGGAAGTTTGGACTCCGAAAAGGGAGAGGTGCACGAAAATTTAGGGGAGTTGCAAAAGATCAGAGGGCTGGTGGTGCGTACGGCACTGCACAGAGGACAGACTGCTGATTGTGCCGCTGGCTTTCGTGAGTGGGCGGGAGACAGACCCTCCCAACTGCGTCACTTCTGACTCCACTAAGCCCCTGTTTTGGACGAAACCCTGGGGACCTAGACTCATGTGGTCCTGGAGCGCAGGGGAGCCAGAAAGGCAGTGGTCTAGAGGTACTGTGTGTGCGCACAAGGACCGCTCCAGCCATTACCCAGTCATGTGAGACTCAGGGGCCGTGGCGGGCGGGGCCGGCTGGAAGGCAAGGCAGTCCCTTTAGCCCTGAGACTCCACCCATCCCAAGCTCAACAGAGAGGCTTTTGCAGTTTTGCAAGTCTGGTATCATAAGGCTGAATCCAACACAGAAGTTTTCCCGGCATAGTGAAAATGCCAAGACAAGGGAAGGGATCAAAAACAAAAGAAATGGAGGAAATCAAATGACTGGATATAGAGTTCAAAACCACACTTATAAGGTTTTTCAAGAATATCCTAGAAAAGTTGGATAAAGTTAGCGAGAACCAAGAAGGGATGAAAAAGGACCAACTAGAGATGCAAAAGATCCAACTAGAGATGGAAAAGGACCAACTAGAGATGGAAAAGGTCCAACTAGAGATGAAAAAGGACCAACTACAAATTAAACACACACTGACTGAAATAAAAAATATTATACAGTCTCCTAACAGCAGATTAGAGAAAGGCAAGAATCAAGTCAAAAATTTGAAATATAAAGAATCAGAAAACACTCAACTGGAAAAGCAAGAAGAGAAAAGAATCCAAAAATGTGAAGATAATGTAAGGAGCCTCTGGGACAGCTTCAAGTGTACCAACATCAGAATTGTGGGGGTGCCAGAAGAAGAGAGAGAGCAAGATACTGAAAACCTATTTTAAGAAATAATGACTGAAAACTTCCCATATCTGGTAAAAGAAATAGACTTACAAGTCCAGGATGCGCACAGAACCCCATATAAAAGGAATCCAAAGAGGACTACACCAAGACACATCATAATTAAAATACCAAGAGCAAAAGACAAAGAGAGAATATTAAAAGCAGCAAGAGAAAAACAGTTCATTACCTACAAGGAAGCACCCATACGACTGTCAGCTGATTTCTCAACAGAAACGATGCAGGCCAGACGGGAGTGGCAAGAAATATTCAAAGTGATGAATAGCAAGAACCTACAACCCAGAATAATCTATTCAGCAAAGCTATCATTCAGAATTGAAGGGCAGATAAAGAGCTTCACAGATAAGAAAAAGCTAAAGGAGTTCATCAACTCCAAACCAGTATTATATGAAATGCTGAAAGGTACTCTTTTAGAAGAGGAAGAAGAAAAAGGTAAAAGACAAAAAATTATGAACAACAAATACATATCTATCAACAAGTGAATCTAAAAATTAAGTGAACTAAAAATTTGATCAACAGAATAAACTGGTCAATATAATAGAATCAGGAACACAGAAAGGGAGTGGACTGATAATTCTCAGGGGGAAAGGGTAAGGGGTGTACAGGGAGAGACTGGACAAAAATCATACACCTATGGATGAGGTCAATGGGAGGGAGGTAAGGGCAGAGGGAAGGGTGGGAGTTGGGTGGAGGGGTGCTATGGAGGGGAAAAAAGAGAAACAAATGTAATAATCTGAATAATAAAGATTTAATTAAAAAAAATAACTACAACTAAAACACAGAACGGACATCATCCAGAACCACAGGAAAGCTGTCTGAGTGGAAATTCTACAACTAGAAGGAAAGAGAGGGGCTCACAGAGACTCAGAGGAGCTGCAAAAAGCTGAGGTACAGAGACACGCACATGGAGAGAGCGGGGCCCGAGGGCCTGGCTGACTTCCTCTGGCGGGAGAGAGACAGAGACTCCCTACTGAACTGAATCCCTTATCCTATGGCACTGAACCCCAGTTCTGGGCGAGATTCATACAGGGGGAATCTGGACCGTGAAAAGGGAGGAGTGTATGGAAATTTAGGGGAGCCGTGAAAGGGCATAGGTTTGGGGGTGCGCATACCACTGTGCGCAGAAGACAGACTGCTGATTGTGCCACTGGCTTTCTCTAGTTGGCAGGGGACAGAGCCTCCCAACTGCGCCACTTCTAACTGCACTGAACCCCAGTTTCGGGTGAGACCCTGGGGACCCAGACTCATACGGGTCCCAGGGCACAAGGGAACCAAAGAGGCAGAGGTCTAGAGGCACGCGTGCGTGGATGCACACAGAGACAGTTGCAGCAATTACCGAGAAACTTGAGACCCAGGGGCTGCATTGGGTGGGGCTGACTGGAAGCCAAGGCAGTCTGCTAAGTCCTAAGACTCCACCCCATCCAAGCTCAACAGAGAGGCTTTCGCAGTTTTACAAGTCTTGTATCATAAGGCTGATTCCAACACAGAAGTTCTCCAAGCATAATGAAAATGCAGAGACAAAGGAGCAGATCTCAAACAAAAGAAATGGAAGAAAACAAACAACTGGATATAGAGTTCAAAGCCACGCTTATAAGGTTTTTCAAGAATTTCCTAGAAAAGATGAATAAATTTAGTGAGACCCCAGAGAAGATAAAAAAAAGGACCAACTAGAAATTAAACATACACTGACTGAAATAAAATATATTATACAGAGACCTAACAGCAGACTAGAAGAATGCAAGAATCAAGTCAAAGATTTGAAATACAAAGAAGCAGTAAATACTCAACCGGAAAAAGCTAAAAGAAAAAATAATCCGAAAATGTGAAGATAGTGTAAGGAGCCTCTGGGACAACTTCAAGTGTAACAACATCAGAATTACGGGGGTGCTAGAAGAAGAGAGAGAGCAAGATACTGAAAATCTATTTGAAGAAATAATGAATGAAAACTTCCCCCAACTGGTGAAAGAAATAGACTTACAAGTCCAGGAAACGCACAGAACCCCAAATAAAAGGAATCCAAAGAGGACCACACCAAGACACATCATAATTAAAATACCAAGAGCAAAAGACAAAGAGAGAATATTAAAAGCAGCAAGAGAAAAATAGTTAATTACCTAAAAGGGAGCACCCATATGATTGTCAGCTGATTTCTCAAGAGAAACTATGCAGGCCACAAGGGAGTGGCAAGAAATATTCAAAGTGATGAATAGCAAGAACCTACAACCAAGATTACTGTACCCAGCAAAGCTATCATTCAGAATTAAAGGGCAGATAAAGAGCTCCACTGATAAGAAAAAGCTAAAGGAGTTCATCAACTCCAAACCAGTAGTATATGAAATGCTAAAAGGTACTCTTTTAAAAGAGGAAGAAGAAAAAGGTAAAAGCCAAAAAATTATGAACAACAAATACATATCTATCAACAAGTGAATCTAAAAATCAAGTGAATTAAAAATCTGATGAACAGAATAACCTGGTGAATATAATAGAATCAGGAGCACAGAAAGGGAGTGGACTGACAATTCTTAGGGGCAAAGGGGTGAGGGGGGAGCAGGGGGAGACTGGACAAAAATCATACAACTATGGATGAGGACAATGTGGGGGAGGTAAGGGTAGAGGGAGTGGTGGGAGCTGGGTGGAGGGGAGATATGAGGGGAAAAAAAGAGAAACAAATGTAATAATCTGAACAATAAAGATTTATTAAATTAAAAAAAAAAGAAGTTATGTGATGGATTACCAAGGGCACACTGAACACAGAGAACACCTGTAGACCTATACTCAAAGTGTACAGGTCCCCATACCCCAAGAGTAGAATCAGTACTTCCTCTAACCCCAAGGGTTGACTTTGGCATAGCAGCCTTCCTAGGAAGTTATAGGCCTTTGTGATCTGGTATGGATTCTAATGTGTTCAGACCTCTAAGAGCCTCAGGTGAGTAGTTGCAAATGAAACTCCTGGACTCTTGGTTTACGAAAAAACAAAACATGAAACTGCTGTTTTCTTTCCAACCAGCTCCAGTCTATGGGCTCTAGCCTCTGCACAGCCAGCAGCCCTGTTGCCTTTCTCGGCCGGATGACATGGATGCTGCAGGCTCGGTGCTGCTACTTCAGCTGTGGAGCCCAGCCTGCGGATCTGGCCTCTGTCTCCAGAGGGAGCAGACTCTCCTGCAGTGGGGGGCTCCCTCCTCTCTCAGCCCACGAGCCTGCCCCCCTGCCCAGGAGCTGGGTCAGCTCCTCTTGCAATCTCGTCCTTCCTACCCACCTCCAGGCGTTTTTTTGTCCTTCCTTGATATAAGTCTCCTCCTCAGCTGGATCTCAGTTGGTAATTCCAGGTGCGTGTTCTCCAATTTAGTTGTATTTCCAGTCTGGCCCTGGGACCAGGGGCATGACAGGTCTGCCTATTCAGCCGCCTTTTTCTTCCTGTTCAATACTAAAATATCTTAAGATTTTTTTAAAAAGCAAGTGCCAAAACACAGTATACAATACCTTATCATTTTTGTAAACAAGATGCACACATGTGGGCTTGTATAAGCCTAAAAAATCCTGAGAAGGACAGATGTGACTAATCATATTGGTTGGCTATGATAAGGTAACTGGGAGCCTGGGGAATACAAATGGAAGGGAATACCCATTTGTCCTTTTATTTTTCATACTTACTAAACTCAAGATTTTACTCAAATTTCACCCATTTTTCGACTAATGTCTTTTTTTTTTGTTTCAGAACCCAATCCAGAATATTGCATTGTATTTAGGCCTTTTGAATTCTAAACCATGAAGATGATTACATATTGAAACAACATTTGGCCCTTGGTTATCACACTGTAAACTAGATACTGTGTCTCCCTGGTTGGTTTGCCCCATGGCATCGTAGATGTGTACACCAGCCTCCTCCTGCCAGTGACTCCCTATCTGACTCTGCTACGTTCACAAGGTAGAATGTAGATTTTCTTCTCCCTTTATACTTTTGTGAGCCCTTATCACGATGTCTTGAATTAGACTCAGCCAACGTGAGAAGTAGCTTTCAGCACCCGGACACACTGGCTCCGGTTCCAATCAGAGGTTTGACTTACCAAAATCAAGGGTATTTAAGTACTCCTTATCCCCTGAGAGCTTTCCCTGCAGTGTTCCCTGAAGATAGTATTCTTTGCTACTTCCTTTCCTGATCTTCCCAGAACTGTTAGGGAAAAGGTCGCAGGAATAAGAAAGAACCAGTGCTACGACCCCCTGGGCACACCCCTCACATTTCAGCAGAAACTCATCTGGGATTGTAATCAGCAACCCCAGAATTTCCACTTTTAGGATGTCAGGAAATCAGCTCCCTTCTGACCTGTGATTAAAATTAGCTGGGCCCTCCAGTATTCTAAAAAAGCTCCTGAAAGGACTGATGTATTATCTGCTATTTTAGTTTGGGAGTATCACCTCTAGGCTGTGATTACCAGAAGCAGATTAAGGTGATAAAAAACAAAACAACAAAAAGGTGAAACAACTTCCACTAGATCCTATTCTTATCTCTGCCCATTCCATCATTCCAGATACTTCAACACAATATCCAAAAATTGGGAGTCAAGGGCTGTGGACTTCAAAGGGGTCATGAAATAGGGAGTATAAGGTCATGGTTCAGAGAGAGGTCCTGCCCTGCCCTGGCTAGTGTAGCTCAGTTGGTTGAGCAGCACCCCATCCACCGGAAGGTTGCTGGTTCGATTCCCATTTAGGGTCTATACCCAGGTTTTGGGTTCCATCCCTGGTTGGGATACTGTATGGAGACAACCAGTTGATGTTTCTCTTTCCCTCTCCCTTTCTCTCTCTCTCTGAAAAATAAATAAATAATTTTTTTTTAAAGAAAGAAAGGAGAGAGAGAGAGAGAGAGAGAGAGAGAGAGAGAGAGAGGGAGAGATCCTGAAGTCAGATTGCTTGAGTTTGAATCCCAGGTCTGCAACTTCCTGCCTAGGTGATCTTGGTCAGGATATTTAATATCTCTGAGCATCAGCTTCCACACCTTTTAAAAAAGGATAATACTAGTTATAAACCTCATAAGGTTGTTGCAAGGATTTTATGAGAAAAAAAGCAACTTGAGACATTCCTAACAGATAGTAATTGCTTAATGTTAGATATTATTCATATTATTTCTCCATAGAGCAAATCTGACAACAGAGTATAAAAAAACAACAAAAAAACAAACAAACAGAAAAACACCCCCAAATTACAACAAAACCCCACACCAAATCCCAAAATATTTCCCTAAGATTGAGTTCAAGAGAGTCCAAAGAGCCAACCTGGTCTGTTCCTCAAGGCCTAAATTGCCTAGGTGGGTACCCTATACTTTTGAATGTGAATCATACTTCCTTCTGCAAATATTTGCTTTTCACCCCAGACATAAACATGAGGAGCAATCACAGGTTTTCTCGCTGGGCTCAGCCCCTCTACATGCTGGGCTAGCAGATGTCCTGGCATCTGGGGGAGGGGAGAACCCTGACCATTCACAAATCCTTTGGATTGCCCTTGGCGATATCAAAGTTAAAGTTGTGTGTATGTCATGGTTTGCTCATGATTAGAACCTTGAAAATGGAAAACTAGCTGCTTCCCTTATCAACCAAATACTTACCTTTTATTACCTATGAATGCCATCAAGGTCATGTTAACTAGAACTGAAATTAACTGAGAATTGACCTGTGGCATTTCCTATAAGTTATAGGCATGGTTTTATCCAGGAAATTTTTGAAATTATAACAATATAAGACTGCCGTGTAGAAAGAAAGATTTGAGAGAAATGCAATGCAATTCCAATTTACACTGGAATTTCCACACCAAGAATATAGCAAATACTGAAATTAGATTCTTGGAAGAAAAGGAGCTCTGAAATTTTTAGTGAGAAGAGGCTGCCCTCTGCTGGACACTAGGGAAGTCTCTATGATGGCCCTGAAGACAAGGTTGCCTCCAAAACTTTTCCAGGGAGTGATACTTGGTAGTAAAACAAAAACAAAACCAAATAGCTTGGCAACAAATTTAAACTTTGGTGTTGTGTTTCTGAACATATCTAGTAATTACAGACTGTGGAAACACAATTAAAGAAGAAGGTCCAAGGAAAGGTAAAAGGAATGAGTTTAAAAAATTTCATGATTCTTTTAAAAATGCAGTACTGTAAAATTAGCCTCCTTTTCTCCATAACTTTGCAAACATGTCACTGGTAAGAAAAAAGAGGGACATATTATAGGAAATACCAGGGAGGCTTTGAGACATACTGTTAAGAGGGAGACAAGAAAGAAGCAAGAACAATTCCTAAATGATACATGGGGGTCAAGGGTTGTGTTTTCTTGTTGGCAGGGTGAACACATTTCAGGTCATTTCCCCCAAAATGGGATTAACCTTTGCTCTCATGTCTGAGGGGAGAGCAGCAGTTCCCAGAAGCTCTGCAGAAGACCAGTGGCAGTGTAACAAAAGGGAAGTTTTCACTATACTTGTCTCAAACAAACAGAACTGAGTCCTATAGGAAATCTACAAGGCAGGCCCTTGTAGAGAAGGGCCTAATTCCCCCACTTTTCTTTTTTAATTATCCTACTCAAGACAGCCACAGGTCCTTATCTGAGTAAGCCAAGCAGTGCCAATGAGCAGGGTGTGAAACTTGAAGGTCAGGTGGTCTTCCCAAAGGTTGGAAATGCCTGCTTACACCCTTTCCTCCCACCTAATAAATAAAAAGGGCATTTGAAATTACCAAAATTAGCCATTCATTCTTTTTTTGTTCTCCAGGTATGTTATCACTCAGAATTATTGAGGTGATAGGATCAACGGAAAGAACTATAGTAAATTATTAACATCCATTAGTGTACTTCAGTACCTTATTAGTTAATTGTTGCCGGGAAAGCAGGGCCCAGAGAGAATGGGATATAGGGCAGGAAAGGTTTGATAGGCAGGGAAAAGTAGAGAAAGGGTCTGGGGAGGGGAAGAGGCTAGGATTGTAATTGGAAAAGGACACCTAACATTTTGCCTACTTAATTATCTTTGATCTTTGGTCTGATTGTTTGCCTTCTTGTCTCTAATAT
The DNA here is from genome assembly GCA_011751065.1 of Lasiurus cinereus. NCBI lineage: Eukaryota > Metazoa > Chordata > Mammalia > Chiroptera > Vespertilionidae > Lasiurus > Lasiurus cinereus. Next base: position 38,084,218 of record JAAGEH010000005.1, on the reverse strand, counting down.
CAATAGCATTCAATATTAGAAAAATCACCTAAGGAGTGTTTTAAAAATAATGATGCTACCTGACTGGTGTGGCTCAGAGGTTGAGTGTTGACCTATGAACTGGGAGATCATGGTTCAATTCCTGGTCAGGGCACATGCCTAGGTTGCAGACTGGATCCCCTGGTGTGGGGCGTGCAAGAGGCAGCTGATCAACGATTCATCATTAATGCTTCTTTCTTCCTTCCTGAGATCAATAAAAATATATTTTAAAAATACAATGAGGCCTAGGCCCATCTAGGATCACTGATTCGGAATTTCAAGGAGACAGTTGGGAGCAAGCAGAGTGTGGCCATTTTTAAGAGGGTCTTCAGATGATTCTCTCTGTGCAGCTCTGGTTGAGAATCACTGCTCCATAGGCACATCTTCTCCAGCACTGAGTACAACACTGCTGAAGCAGGTAACAAACAGACCAAAAAGCATGCCCTTCTCACTGGGCAACTTGGAACTCAAGAGTTAAAAGACCAATGGCACCAGTTGCCAAATACTGGTTCTGCAGGCAAATGCAGGTCAAAGAGGAAGCCTCATAAGGCAGGTGTTGGCTGATATCCAGGGCTGTAGGTCTGTGATAAAGAAGTTTTTTATTTTATTTTATATTTTATTTTTTTAAATATATATATATTTTATTAATTTTTTATACATATCTCCCCATTGCCCCCCCTCCCTCCCAGGCATATCCCAACCCCCCAGTGTCTATGTTCATTGGTTATGCTTATATGCATGTATACAAGTCCTTTGATTGATCTTTTATCTACCTCACCTAACTTTAATCTTCCTGCTGTAATTTCACAGTCTGAAGCTTTACTGTCTCTGTATCTATCCTTTTGTTCATCAGTTTATAATGTTCTTTATTATCCCCCAATGAGTGCGATTATGTGATGCTCCTCCTTCATTGACTGGCTTATTTCACTAAGCATAAGGCTCTCCAGTTCCAACCAGGTTACTGCAAATGGTAAGAATTCCTTCTTTTAAATGGCAGCATAGAATTCCATTGTGTAGATGTACCGCAGTTTTCTGATCCACTCATCTGCTGACGGGCACCTAGGCTGTTTCCAAATTGTAGCTATTGTAAATTGTGCTGCTATGAACATAGGGGTGCATAAATCCTTTCTGATTGGTGTTTGTAATTTCTTAGGATGAATTCCTAAGAGTGGGATTACAGGGTCAAATGGGAGATCCATTTTTAGTTTTTTGAGGAAACTCCATACTGTTCTCCACAGTGGCTGCACCAGTCTGCATTCCCACCAACAGTGCACAAGGGTTCCTTTTTCTCCGCATCCTCGCCAACACTTGTCGTTTGTTGATTTGTTGATGATTGCCATTCTGATAGGTGTAAGATGGTATCGCATTGTCGTTTTGATTTGCATCTCTCGGATGATTAATGACTTTGAACATGTTTTCATATGTCTCTTGGCCTTCCTTCTGTTGTCTTTTGAAAAGGTTCTATTTAGGTCCGTTGCCCATTTTTTTATTGGATCATTCATCTTCCTTTTATTAAGTTGTATAAATTGGCTGTAGATTTTGGAGATTAAACCTTTATCACTGATAACATTTGCAAATATGTTCTCCCATACAGTGATCTTTCTTGTTGTTTTGTTGATGGTTTCTTTTGCTGTGCAAAAGCTTTTTATTTTGATGTAGTCCCATTTGTTTATTTTTCTTTAGCTTCCATTGCCTTTGGAGCAGTATCAGTGAAGTTGTTCTTTCAGCATATGTCTGAGATTGTGCTGCCTGTGGATTCCTCCAGTATTTTTATGGTTTCCCTTCTAATGTTTAAGTCCTGTATCCATTTTGAGTTTATTTTTGTATAAACTCATCACATAATCGCACTCATTGGGGGATAATAAAGAACATTATAAACTGATGAACAAAAGGATAGATACAGAGACAGTGTAAGTTGGTGGTTCAGTTTCAATTTTTTGCATGTATCTGTCCAATTTTCCCAACACCATTTATTGAAGAGGCTATCTTGGCTCCATTGAATGTTCATGCCTCCTTTGTCAAATATTAATTGAGCACAGTGGTTTGGATGGATATCTGGGTTCTCTATTCTATTCCATTGGTCTATATGTCTGTTCTTGTGCCAGTACCAGGCTGTTTTGAGAACAGTTGCTTTGTAGTATAGCTTGAAGTCTGGTATTGAGATCCCACCTACTTTATTCTTCCTTCTCAGAATTGCTGTAGCTATCCGTGGTCTTTTTTTGTTCCAGATGAATCTATGAAGAATTCTTTCTAGGTCTGTGGAATATGTCGTTGATATTTTAATGGGTAGTGCGTTGAATCTGTAGATGGCTTTGGGTAGAATGGACATTTTAATGATGTTGATTCTCCCAATCCATGAGCATGGTATGCTCTTCCATCTGTTAACATCTTCCTCTATCTCTTTTTTCAGTGTCCTGTAGTTTTCTGCATAAAGGTCTTTTACCTCTTTAGTTAGGTTTATTCCTAGGTATCTTAATTTTTTTGGTGCGATGGTAAATGGGATTGCTTTTTTAGTGTCTCTTTCTATAATTTCACTATTAGTGTATAGAAATGCCACAAACTTCTTAACATTAATTTTGTATCCTGCTACATTGCCAAATCCATTAATTAAGTCAATTAGTTTTGGAATGGAGTCCTTTGGGTTTTTTATGTACAATATCATGTCATCTGCAAATAAGGATAGCTTTACTTCTTCTTTTCCAATTTGGATGCCTTTTATTTCTTCTTCTTATCTAATTGCAATGGCTAATACTTGCAGTACTATGTCGAACAGGAGAGGTGAGAGTGGGCATCCCTGTCTTGTTCCTGTTCTTAGGGGAAATGGTTTTAGTTTTTGCCCATTGAGTATGATGTTAGCTGTGGGTTTATCATATATGGCTTTTATGATGTTGAGGTATAATCCTTCTATTCCCACTTTGCTGAGAGTTTTTATCAAGAAAGGCTGTTAGATTTTGTCAAATGCTTTTTCTGCATCAATTGATAGGACTATGTGATTTTTTTAAATTAAATCTTTATTATTCAGATTATTACATTTGTTTCTCTTTTTTCCCCTCCATAGCACCCCTCCACCCAGCTCCCACCCCTCCCTCTGCCCTTAGCTCCCTCCCATTGATCTCATTCATAGGTGTATGATTTTTGTCCAGTCTCTCCCTGTACACCCCTCACCCCTTTCCCCCTGAGAATTATCAGTCCACTCCCTTTCTGTGCTCCTGATTCTATTATATTCACCAGTTTATTCTATTGATCAATTTTTTAATTCACTTGATTTTTAGATTCACTTGTTGATAGATACGTATTTGTTGTTCATAATTTTTTATCTTTTACCTTTTTCTTCTTCCTCTTCTAAAAGAGTACCCTTCAGCATTTCATATAATACTGGTTTGGAGTTGATGAACTCCTTTAGCTTTTTCTTATCTGTGAAGCTCTTTATCTGCCCTTCAATTCTGAATGATAGCTTTGCTGGATAGATTATTCTTGGTTGTAGGTTCTTGCTATTCATCACCTTGAATATTTCTTGCCACTCCCATCTGGCCTGCATCGTTTCTGTTGAGAAATCAGCTGACAGTCGTATGGGTGCTCCCTTGTAGGTAATAAACTGTTTTTCTCTTGCTGCTTTTAATATTCTCTCTTTGTCTTTTGCTCTTGGTATTTTAATTATGATGTGTCATGGTGTGGTCCTTTTTAGATTCCTTTCATTTGGGGTTCTGTGTGATTCCTGGACTTGTAAGTCTATTTCTTTTACCAGATGTGGGAAGTTTTCAGTCATTATTTCTTTAAATAGGTTTTTAGTATCTTGCTCTCTCTCTTCTTCTGGCACCCCCACAATTCTGATGTTGGTACGCTTGAAGCTGTCCCAGAGTCTCCTTATATTATGTTCACATTTTTGGATTCTTTTCTCTTCTTGCTTTTCCAGTTGAGGGTTTTCTGCTTCTTTATATTCCAAATTTTTGACTTGACTATTGCCTTTCTCTAGTCTGCTATTAGGACTCTGTATAATACTTTTTTTTTCAGTCAGTGTATGTTTAATTTCTAGTTGGTCCTTTATCATCTTTAGTTGGACCTTTTCCATCTCTAGTTGGCTTTTTTGCATCTCTAGTTGGTCCTTTTGCATCTCCTCTTGGGAATTGATAAATTTATCCATCTTTTCTAGCATATTCTTGAAAAACCTTATAAGCATGATTTTGAACTCTCTATTCAGTCTTTTTTTCCCCTCCATTTCTTTTGTTTTTGATCCCTTCCCTTGTCTCGGCATTTTTACTATGTCGGGGAAACTTCTGTGTTGAATTCAGCCTTATGTTACCAGACTTGCAAAACCGAAGAAGCCTCTGTTGAGCTTGGGAGGGGTGGAGTCTCAGGGCTTAAGGGACCGCCTTGCCTTCCAGTCAGCCCCGCCCTCCACGGCCCCTGAGTATCATGTGACTGGGTAATGGCTGGAGCGGTCCTTCTGCGTGAGAGCCCACAGTGCCTCTAACCGCTGCCTTTCCAGCTCCCCTGCGCACCAGGACCACACGAGTCTAGGTCCCCAGGGTTTCGCCCGAAACAGGGGCCCAGTGGACTCAGAAGTGGCACAGTTGGGAGGGTCTGTCTCCCGCCCACTCGCGAAACCCAGAGGCACAATCAGCAGTCTGTCCTCCGATCTTTTGCAAGTCCCGTAAATTTCCGTGCACCTCTTTCTTTTCACAGTCCAAATTCCCTCCAATTGAGTTTCAGCTGGATCTGGGGTTTGGTGTCGTAGGATAAGGGGTTCAATGCCGTTGGGGGTCTTCGTTTCCCTCCTGCCAGAGAAAGCCAGCCAGGTACTCGGGCACCCGCTCTCTCAGTGCGCGCGTCTCCGTACCTCAGCTTTTTGCAGCTCCTCTGGGTTTCTGTGAGCCCCTCTCTTTCCTTCTAGCTGTAGAACTTACACTCAGCCAGCTTTCCTGTGGTTCTGGATGATGTCCGTTCTGTCTTTTAGTTGTAGTTTTGAAATTGTTGTGCGAGGCAGCAGTTTAGGTGTTTACCTATGCCGCCATCTTGGATTCTTGACTATGTGATTTTTATCTCTCAATTTGTTTATGTGATGTATCACATTTATTGATTTGCGGATATTGTACCATCCCTGCATTCTTGGGATTAATCCTGCTTGGTCATGGTGTATGATCTTTCTGATGTACTGCTGGATCCCATTTGCTAGAATTTTGTTGAGGATTTTGGCATCTATGTTCATGGGAGATATTGGCCTATAATTCTCTTTCATTGTGTTGTCTTTATCTGGTTTTGGTATTAGGGTGATGCTGGCTTCATAGAAGGTGTTTGGAAGTATTCCTTTTTCTTGAATGTTTTTGAATAGTCTGAGGAGGATAGGTTTTAATTCTTCCTTGAATGTTTGGTAAAACTCTCCTGTGTAGCCATCTGGACCCGGGCTTTTATTTGCTGGAAGCTTTTTGATGACTGCTTCAATTTCTTCCATAGTTATTGGACTATTGAGATGTTTGGTTTCCTCCTCATTGAGTTTTGGGAGGTTATATTTTTCTAGGAAAATGTCCATTTCTTGCAGGTTGTCCAATTTGTTGGAATAGAGTTGTTCATAGTATTTTTTAACAATCCTTTGTATTTCCACAGGGTCTGTTGTTATTTCTCCTCTTTCATTTCTGATTTTGTTTATTTGGGTCTTCTCTCTTTGCTTCTTGGTGAGCCTGGCTAGAGATCCATCAATCTTGTTTATCCTTTCAAAGAACGAGCTCTTTGTTTTGTTGATCTTTTGAATTGTTTCTTTGGTCTCCAAGTTGTTTATCTCCGCCCTGATCTTCACTATTTCCTTCCTTCTGAGTACTCTGGGCTTTTCTTGCTGCTCTCGTTCTAGCTCTTTGAGTTGTAGGTTTAGGTAATTTATTACCATTGTTTCCTGTTTTTTGCAGTAGGCTTGTAGGGCTATGAACTTCCCTCTCAAGACTGCTTTCACTGTGTCCCATAAATTTTGGATTGTTGTGTTGTCATTGTCATTTGTTGCCATGATGTTTTTTATTTCTTCCTTGATCTCTCTGGTTACCCCATCGTTGTTTAAAAGCATGCTGTTTAGTCTCCATGTGTTTGATTTCTTTCTATTGTTTTTATTATAGTTGAGTTCCAGTTTTATGCCACTGTGGTCTGAGAAAATGCTTGATATGATTTCTATCTTCTTGAATTTGAAGAGACTTTTCTTATGACCCAACATATGATCTATCTTTGAAAATGACCCATGTGCACTGGAGAAGAATGTATATTCTGTGGCTTTGGGGTGAAATGTCCTGAAGATGTCAATTAATTCCATCGGGTCTAGTGAGTCATTTAGGATTGATGTTACTTTGCTGATTTTTTGTTTAGAGGATTTGTCCAATGCTGACAGTGGGGTATTAAAGTCTCCTACTATGATTGTATTGCTGTCAATCTCTCCCTCAATATCCTCCAAGAGTTTTTTTTATGTATTTAGGTGCTCCTATATTGGGTGCATATATGTTTACCAGAGTTATTTCTTCTTGTTGGATTGTTCCGTTTAGTATTATGAAGTATCCTTCTTTATGTCTTGTTATGTCCTTCACTTTGAGATCTAATTTGTTAGATATAAGTATTGCAACCCCAGCTTTTTTTTCATTTCCATTTGCCTGAAATACCATGTTCCATCCCTTCACCCTCAATCTGTGTGCATCTCTTTTCCTAAGGTGGGTTTCTTGAAGACAGCAGATATATGGATCATGTTTTCTTATTCAATCGGTTACCCTATGTCTTTTGATTGGAGCATTTAATCCATTTACATTTAAAGTTATTATTGATAAGTACTTATCTAAGTTGCCATTTTTAGTCCTTACCCCCGAGTTCCTTCTTCACTTCCTCTTTCTTTTTATTACAGCAGACCTTTTAACATTTCTTGCTTTGCTGGTTTGGTGGTAATATATTCCTTAGTCCTTTTTTGTCTGTGAAGCTTTTGATTTCACCTTCAATTTTGATTGAGAGTCTTGCAGGGTACAGTATTCTTGGATTCAGACCCTTCCTTTGCATAACTTTGTATATTTCATTCCATTCCCTTCTGGCCTGACGAGTTTCTCTTGAGAAGTCAGTAGCTAGTCTTATGGGGGTTCCTTTGTAGATAACTTTCTGTTTCTCTCTGGCTGCTTTTAAGATTCTTACTTTTTTGTCGGTGTTTGCCAGTTTAATTATAATGTGCCTCAGTGTCGGTTTGTTGGGGTTCATTTTGCTTGGGACTCTGTGAGCTTCTTGGATTTGTGTGGGTTTTTTCTTTTCTATGTTGGGGAAATTTTCTGTCATTATTTCTTCAAACACGTTCTCTAATCCTTGTTCAGTTTCCACTCTTTCTGGAACCCCAATTATGCGGATGTTATTTTGTTTCATGTTATCCCAAAGTTCCCTTAGACTCTCCTCTTGCTTTTTAACTTTTTTTTCTAGAAGCTGCTGTACTTGGGTATTTTTTCCTACCGTGTCTTCTAGCTCACTGATGCGGTCCTCTGCTTCTTCTAGTCTACTTTTGATGCTTTCTATTGAGTTCTTTATAGCAGTGATGTCATTTTTCATTTCTTCTTGTTTATTCTGCACCTCCTCTAGGTTCTTCTTCATTTCCTCTTGGCTCTTACTCATATTGTCAAATTTGTCTTCCATTCTTTTTAACTCCATTATGATCATTTCTCTGAACTCTTTCTCTGGTAGGCTTATTTCTGGTTCTATTTCGTTTACTTCCTTTTCTGGTGAAACCTGCCTCTCTGTCTTATGTGGGCTGTTTCTTTTTCTGGTCTTTCTTCTGTGGGTGTCTGGTTATGTCGTTCTCTCTCCTACGTTGATTGAAAGGCACAAACTACAACAAGACCAGGTACAGCACACAAGGCACTGAGTAGAAATGTATTCAAGATGTTAATAATCACAAATAAGGTGACCACCAATGAAGGACAAATTAGGGGTAAATAGAGAAAGAAGAAGAGGAAAATGAGGAAAAAAGAAAAGAAAGAAATGCCAAAATCAAATTGGGAGAGTGAGAAGAAAAAAAGATAAATAAATGAACAATAAAATAAAACAAAATAAGAAAATAAAAAGGAGAAGAAGGAGTAGGAAAGAGGAAGAGAAAAAAGTCAGAGAGAAAAGAAAGTGTATAAGAGAGAAAAGAGGAACAAAATATAGATGTCAGGAGACTACTCCAATAGAACAGTCACTAATCCCAATAAAGGCCAGCAACCAGTACCTAGAGATTAAGGCAAATTGCAAATAGCAACTGGTATCGAGGGAGGTGAGAGAAAAGAGAGGTAGAAAGCAAAGCAAGCAAAAACCAAAATAAAACAAGTAGAATAAACTAAAACAATCTCACAAAAAAATTTAAAAAAAATCAATATAATCACTTTTCAGGCAAATAGCAACAAAAGGACATAGAGAAAAAACAACTTTTTGGCTAGTGAAGACAAGAACAGAGAGGTTTGTGTGGACTTGTAGTAGGGGATTTGAAATTAGATATATAAATGGGGGAAATTTTAACCAAGTAAAGAGAAAGAATAGGGAGAATCTAAAGTTGGAAAAGGGAAAGAGAAACAAGACAACAAAATGGGGAAAGTTAGGAGGAAAGTGTTGGCATAAAGATAGAGTTGAGTTGGAGTAAAATTATGCTAAAGGAAAGATGTAAATAGAATGCAGAACTCTAATCCTGAAATAAAATAAAGAGAAAACAAAATGACACTTGTGTTTTTTTTCCAAAATAGTTAAGTACTAGTAGTAATTAATAATACTAGTTTAAAACAAAAATGTAATAATTATAAAGGTAAAATTAATTGAGGTGGAAAGAAAAAAATATTCTTTTAATTAAAATATGTGAAAATGAAAAATTAAAAATTAAAAATTAAAAAAAAAGAAAAAAGGAAAAAGGAAAAATAAAAAAAAGAAGAAAAATAGAATGGTCCTTCACTTCCACTATTATTCTGCTTGTCACTCCTGTTTCCCAGCAGGGAAGGAACTGCAGCTCCCTGTGTTTCCCTCTTGGTGTTTTAATCTCTTTATTCTTTTGTGGTTATGCGAGAGTCAATTTGTGTGTCATCCACTGGGTGGCAGTGTTTCGGAATTGATCTCTGAGACAAAGCACAGGACCTCTCTAGGCTGTGCTCAGATCCTGCTACTCTGTGGTTCTCAAAGCCAGTTTGTGGGGGTTTTGCAACCGGGACACTGTAGTAACTCTCAGGCTGTCCCTCTGCCCCAGAAAAAAAAAAAAACAAAAACAAAGGAGTAGTTTTCCAGAGCTCCCCTCTGTCAACAGCTCAGAGGGTTTGCCGTCACACTTAGGGATCACGCCCTGACCACCTCTGTGGACCTCTCCAGAGGCAGCTTTCCCGCAGCCCGGTTCCCACAGTGTTTGCGTCTCTGTTGTGCGGGGGTGGGAGACCTCACCCTGACCCAGGCGAAATCTGACCCTTCCTTGCGCCGAGTGGATCTCTGAATCCGCTGCCTGCGCGTCCGTGCTGCCTGGGAAGCCGCGCTCTGGGTCCTCAGCTGCTCTGTGGGTGCCTCCGTCAGCCGCAGCTTTCAGACCTCGGCAGACATCTACCTCCCCCTCACCTCAGGCGTAATCTGACCTGTCCCTGTGCTCTGTGGATCTCTGGTTCCACCGCGTGTCTGCGCCAATTGGAAAGCAGAGTTCTGGGTCCCCGGGTCCCTGGCTGCTCGATGGGTGCCTAGCCGAAGGCTTCAGACCGCCGCAGACATCCACCTCCTACTGCAAGATGGCTCGGGCTCCGCGTTCGCGCTGGTGGCTCTGGCCGACAAAAGCCCCATGGCAGTGGGGCTGCCTGGCCGGGAGAGCCGCTTCCAGCAGTTCTCCGCCTTCTCCTGGAGGATAACTGACTCTTAGCTTGCCAACAAACACTCCCAATGCAACTCTCAGCCGCTCTCTCTCCCTCTGCCCAGCGACAAAGCTCCAGACGCATCTGTCTACTCCGCCGCCATTTTCTCCCCCCTATTATTTTTTTAATTGATTTCAGAGAGGAAGTGAGAGGGAGTGATAGGAATATTAGTGATAAGAGAATCATCGATTAACTGCCTCCTGCTGCCCCACACTGCGGATTGAGTGGGCATGTGCCCCAATCGGGAACCAAACCATGACCTCCTGGTTCATAGGTCAACACTCAACTACTGAGCCATGCCGGCCAGACAAGAAGTTTGTTTTAGCTCTCACAATCTTTTTGGCTGTTAGGACCATCAAGAGTCACCTGGTTTTACTTTTATTTCCAGGCATGTGAGGACAGAAGCAGCAGCCCAGAAACTAGAAGCAGTCAAAAACAAAAAAATCCTACCCCCTTGAAGTATTTTATGAACCTTAAGATTCGCTTAAAATTTTTAAATGCTCATACCCAGGTAAAATGCTATTTAACCCAATTGATAATTTAGCCATTATTTATTCTAAGAAGCTATAATAGGAGTTCCCAGTCTGTCTGGGCCACTACAATTCCATAATCTCAAGTCCCTTATCTGAATTTGCCTCATTTCATTTACCAAATGTTGGTTACAAATTTGTCTTAATAATGTCAGGTCTACATTGAACTCTATAACAAGAAGAGCCAAAACAGCTTTCAGTTTTTTAAAAAAAAACACTTGCTACCTGATATTATTGAACTTGAATATATCACTACAAAGTCATCCTACAATTAATTTCTTTTTCCTAATAAGGCATGTGGCTGGTAGTTAACAGAGCACCCCTCACTCCTGGAGGATAGGCTCTGCCTCACATTCATTCAGGTCTCCTGGGCTATGTCTGACCCTCCAAATATATAATAAAAGCATAATATGCTAATTAGACCAGATGTTCTTCCCGACAACCTTCTGGACAAAGCCAGGGCTGCGAGGAAAGCCCGGGTCCTAGGTGCCAGAGGGAAGCCGGTGCCAGCAGCTGGGGGAAGGAAGGCCTACTCTTGCACAAATTTCGTGCATTGGGCTTCTAGTCAAGTAATAATAGAAAAACTCAATGAGGGTACCCAGTCTCTCCTTTTAGACGGTACTCCGAGGAATCTGCCACTGCTATACACAATGTCAAGCCTCATTCACATCTTCCAAGTTGCCCTTGGGTACCATAGGACATATCAAATGGCTTGTTGTATTTTCTGTGGTCTAGAAATCTGCCAAATTGAAAGTTGTATATTAGTTTCAGGTTTCTTTTTACTTTTCTTTCTTCACTGTCCATAACATGCTCAGGGAACTGTGTACTTGTATGACATGGTCTTTGCCCCTAGACATGCCCGCAATGCTCTTCAGAGACGGGTTTGCAAGGGATGCATGTTAATATTCTATGTCCTTAGTTAAGACACTAGGTACTTGAGAAGGTTAGGGAATGGACATAATCACAGGTATCTGAAGTCTAGAAAGGCTTCTTGGAGGAGAGGGAGACTCAACTGGCCCTGTAAGTAAAAGTAACAACAGAGAGAATGATTACCTTCCAGATAGGGGAAAATAATTATGTTAATAAAGCATTCATCTGTAAAACAACCTGGGAGAAAGAAATCAAACTAAGCTTCATGGGCATTTTTGGGTCCAATGGGAAGAAAATTAACAACCAATGGTATGAAACCAGATGTATATAAGAAGTTATTAGCTACAAGGTACAAGGTATAAGAATGATATTAGGAATTCTGCTAACAACTTCTGGCAAAGGGGTCAATTACCTAAATGTTAGATATTATTAGATCCACATTGCTATGAATATTAAGACTCTCAATTGATGGAAATTCTTAACCCCAAAACTTAAGATGAAACCCTGAAACTCTCTTTTAGTTATAACACTAGTACACTAATTCCTACTGTGCATGGCTTTCCCACAAATAAAATAAAACCAACCCTCACTGGATTTTCCAATGAATTCTTTCTAGAGTTTTCAGAAATAGCCACTTGGATGACAAAAGGCAGGCCTATCCACTGAGGAGTGGAAGTGAAGTAGATGGAAGGAGCTGAGCTCCTTTGGTTTCCAATCTTCACCAAGATTTCAAAGCTAAAGACAAAAGAGACAATATCACTTTAAGAAAAAGGAAATCAAACTGCCAAGATTTATTTAGCTTTTTTCTTTCACAGAAAATATAAGTATGCAATGTAAACACTGACATGTGAAATAAAAGACAGACTCTTTCTTCAGCACTGGACTGCTTCCTGATAGCATCTGCAGCATGAACCACCTGGTCATATGCATTGGAAAAATTGAAGGCAACATTCACTTAGATTTACTGAAACACCAGAGAGCCTCTGAAATACAATGCCATATAGAAGTCTGATCTTTCCCTTGCAAAAAAAAATTAAAGCTGAACACATGTCCATTTACCGACTTACCAAGGCATGTAATAGAATGTAGGAGCGTTAAGAATGAATTAACACGTGAGTTTTAATATGCTTGTGCAGGCAAAGAGGAAATTGTGCCTCTTTTCCCTCTCTAGAGAAAATAAAATTAACCAAATTAAAAGCAGAGCTGCCTGGCACTGGCCAGAAGGCAGCACAATCCCAGTGAGTTCTTATTTCAGTAAACCCCAGAAATGCAAAACACAATCAAGGAATGCCATTGGTGCTTTGCCCAAATGGTCACTCCAGATCTAATGTTGCAGAACCACATGAAGTTTTCAAGGTTTTTCCCCAGAACTCCAAACTAAACAAACAAACAAACAAATGACCCAAATAAATAGTTGGGATCAAGACCCACCTTGATTTAAAACCACCTGTTTCTAAACTTGAGTTCAATAATAGAGAGTATGGGCTTCAATTTTCTGTGATTATCCCAAGAGATTAAAATGACCAGTCTTCTTCTGTCTGGGTAATTCAGTTGGTTAGAGCATCATCCCAATATGCCAAGGTTGGAGGTTCAATCCTTGGTCAGTACACATGCAATGAATGCATGAATTAGTGGAAAAAAAACTCTCTCTCTCTCTCTCTCTCTCTCTCTCAAATCAATAAAAAATAAAAAAACAACTACCAGTCTTCTTTCTTATCAGATGGCAACTACCTGGTAACAGGTAAACTTTGACTATTAACAAGTTTGGGACTCAGTGGCATAAGATCCGGCGTCCAGATCCAGCTGCTTCAGAAATCAGAGATCTGAGTGCTGGTATTGCCAAGTACACCCACTCCCGCACTCAGCTCCATAATCAAAGGTTATTAGAAACAATCTGTGGTCTTTCATTCCTTGATATTCCACAATCTATGGAGAAATAAGCACCTCAGACACGTCATCCTTATAATGGGCAGAGGGGACAGCTCATGCTGAACACTTATTCTCTAGAGGAGAAATGTTACTCTGACCAGGTGTTTGGAACTTTTTCCCAGCAAGCTAAGCTCCCTGCATTGCTGAGATGGAGATTTATAAATGTGTTTATATAAATATCACGTGAACAATTCCTTCATAACAAAAAACATTCATTTTCTTCTACCCTGACCTAAAGTATTTGGCACAGTATCCTGCAGTTTATTGTGCTCTCATTAAAGATACAAGTAGAACAGAGAAAACCAAAATCAGGTTTTAAAAGGAATAGGAACTGATATTCCCCAGGAATCCCTGAATCAATCATAACCTTTGTTTGTGCTATATTATAGTAAGTTTCTGCTCAGAAGGCTTTTTATTTTCCACATGCAAGATGATAAAATAGATCAGCATTGTACTATTGCAATTAGAAAAAGCCACTCATTATGGACCTCCCTTTAGGAATTCTCCTATTTACCTCTGCAAAAAGTAAAGGGCTTTAGCAACTCAATGCACTATTAAAGTAGCTATGGCAAGATATTTCAGTGAAAATTTTCTATCCTGTAGTCACACCAAGTGGGCCAATATTTGGAGAAAGTAATCAAGGATTGAGAATTAAATGGCAGAAGTCTTTAAAGCAGCAAGTGGGACCCCAGTTTATCTTCACTTTCCAGTTATTCTCTATTGTCCAGACCTGTTGCCTCTCCAGTGCTTCAACTAGATCCCATCTTCCTTCAGAGGGGAGACTTTCATATGGCCACTAGCCATTCCTTCCCTTACCATTTCCTTTCTCCTCTTTTGGGACCAGTTCCTATTGAAAGCCCTTCTCTTTGAAAACTGAAAGGTGGAAACTCCAAAAAATAAATTCAACCTATTTTCAGATACTAGACACAATTACCCTTGGGGAAATAAGGCACCTATACTGTGACCCAGATTGCCTATAGAAATGGTACTACTACTGGATCCTGCCTGGCTACAAAGGAGCATGACTTCCAAACACAAGCACTGTGTTCCTGTCACTGCTGTGATGAGAGTCTAACCAATAGACAGTGAAGGCTCTGGAGAACTAAAACAAAACAAAACAAAAAACATAAAATTCTTCATTAAAACAGAAAGTCAGATTATTAACCTTGTCTCTGGACAACCTCATCATTCTTTCAAGTACCGTTTTCATAGTCAAGTGAAGAAATATGGAAGAGTACTAGATGAGAAGCTGGGCAACGTAGATTCTAGTTCTGGTGCTATTATTTAACTGGCTATGTGATCTTGGGCAAGTCACTTTACCTCCCCCCATAATCTCAGTTTCATAATCTTTAAAATGGGTATAAAAATACTTGCCTTGTATACTTCACATTGTGACTGAGGATCAAAAATGAGATAGTGCAAAATGCTTTATAAACTATGAAATAATGTATGTAAAGGTAAAGAGAGTACACACTTATTAAAATATTAGGTCATTATAATTGCCTATCTGATGAGAAGTGCCCCATGCAGAATGTGCTTGGCAATGTACAGACTTAAAAATAGTTGCTATAAATATACACTGGTCTTTTTCACTAGGGTTGTTTAAAAAAGGAAAATTCTTAATTTCCTCAGAAATGGCCACAGAACACATTACTTAAAACTGTGGTATTATCCAACTTTACCAATTGATAGAATTAATTTCCTCCAAATATACCCTGTACACGTGTTGCTAACCTCCATTTTTCTTTCTGATTTGCGTTGCTTTCCGGGGTTTTAGGATTGTGTAGTTTGCATACACTGTATACTGGTCTGTTAATAACTTTACACAAGGGATGTCTTGAATTAAAAAAACACATGCTAAAACTTAAAAAACAATCCACATAGTTACAGTTTGTTATAAAGGAAATAAAATGAAAATAAGTGGCATCCTAAATAATGAATGAAGTTCGGCCACAGTTCCTCACATTGTTGCCTTTTTCCTGAAGTACGTCCAGGACAGGCCTAGTCCTGTGAAGCGCTTTAGAAAAACAGTCTTGCCGAGACCGGTTTGGCTCAGTGGATAGAGCATCAGCTTGCGAACTGAAGGGTCCCAGGTTCGATTCCGGTTGGGGGCATGTACCTTGCTTGTGGGCACATCTCCATTGTGGGGCGTGCAAGAGGCGGCTGATCAATATCTCTCTCTCATTGATGTTTCTGACTTTCTATCTCTCTCCCTTCCTCTCTGTAAAAAAATCAATAAAATATATAAAAAAGAAAAACTTAGTCTTGCTGGAGGGGAAAGGACATGTAGGTCGGCAACTAGGCTGAGCTCATTCTCAGTACTAGGGTTTGAACAAGAAGGTCTGCTAGAAACTGCCACACAGCTTTGGTGGAGAAGCCCATATGGCCCAGGAGAGGCGAGTTAGTTCTTAGATGCCAGGCCAGAGAGTGGAGAACAGCTTCACACAGCCACTCAGTTCAGAGACTTTCAATTCTTCCTATGGGTTGATTCTGCTCTTCTCCGGTCTAGTAAATAATTAAACAGAAGAAAAACAATGAGATGTGGAACACTCTATCTACCTAGACTTAAGGCTTTTCTCTGCCCAGCTGCCAAAAGGTTACATGCAGAACAGACACTCAGGCAAAAAGTGAATGTGGGTGACTTTGACCAGCCCAAAGCACCCAGAATCCAGGATTTGTGTCAGGTGGCCTTTATTACAGTGTTACAGTGATGACTGGGAAGGAGTCCTGCCAGTGGAACCACTAGAACAGGAAGGCTGTCCGTCGGGGCCATAGGCACACGTGTTGCTAACCTCCACTTTTCTTCCTGGTTTGTTTTGCTTTCCGGGGTTTGAGGATTGTGTAGTTTGCATACACTGTATACTGATCTGACAAGAAGGGGACATAAAATGCCCGCAGCAGCTTTGAAGATCTGAAAAACAAGGGGACGGGGGAAAAGAGAAATTTACCACTTGAGAGAATTTACTAATGGGATTGAAAATGATTCAAGGAAAACTAAGTGCTATTGTAAGGATATTTTCTGTAAGCAACACAGAAAAGTCTGTTATTTAGCTACTAGACCATGATAAAGTAATCAAAACCAAGTACTAACTTGTTACCCATACCAAAAAGACAGTCTCCCAGTTAAGTCATGGTATACCCTTTAAAATAGCTCTAGGTCTTCACTTAGCATTAGAATATACCACAGATAAGTCCCAGGCCAATCAAAGGACTGCTATTACTGAAATAAATACTTAATACCCAATGGTTTCTGCAGCTAAGAACTGTAGAGATGCTCAAATGATCCTGACTCCAGCACTAAATTTTCCTAGAGAAATAAAGAAAAGTATGTCTGGGCTTCCTGGGCAGTGTTCCAGAAATTCTCTTTTTTTCTTTAATTTTTATTTATTGATTTTTGAAAAAGGAAAGGAGAGAGGGAGGAGGAAAAGAGTAAGAGAGGGAAGAGAAAGAGAGAGAGAGAAAGAGAGAAAGAGAGATTTGTTACTTCACTATTTATGCATTCATTGGTTGATTCTTGTGTCCTGACCAGGGATCAAACCCACAACTTTGGTGTTATCGGGATAATGCTCTACCCAAATGAGCTACCCAGCCAAGGCTCTAGCAATTCTTAAATCAAAGAAAGTTTTATACACAAACTCATGTTATGACATGTCCCTGGCAAGTTATAAAATGTACATATTTGTTAGGAATAGATGAAAACCTGAATTTCTTATGAGTTCCTGAAAAAATACTTCACATTTATTGAAACTTAGCATTGGACGAACACTGGGAAAAGTACTTACACTTTTAAAGATACTATTTAATCCAGCTAATAACCCTTAGTAGGAGGAAAGTGATATTATCATCCCTAATAGATGGGACCTGAGACTTATATAAAATAACTTGCTTGGGGTTACACAGGAAGTGACAGAGCCCTCACTCAAATCCGCTTTGATTCCAGATTCTGCACTCAACCACTATGGTTTATCCTGTATTCTGGGAACAGGCTAAGAGGATTCATAACTTTGTAGAAAATGTGGCAGTGATCGTTTCAAATTCTGAATCAAGTATTACTTCTTGACTGATTTCTGAGTCAAAACATCAAAGCTGACCCAGTTACTGCCACCCTAAATGAGGAAGCTGAAAAGTGTTCCATTGCCAGTCCTTTCTCAGACTCTAAACTTGTAAGTTTCATATCAATGTGGCATTTGCACTGGCAGCCTAACCCTGAGTCTGGCAGACTCTTGGAATGCCTGCACACAATGATATCGTGCTTGGCATACACATTTTTTAGAGAGGGACTCTGGTAGTGCTCTGTGCTCAACAGAGATGCACTTCACTTCAACAGCTAACCATTCAAGGGCTCTGACAGAGAAAGAAGCTTAGAAGAGATCCAAGATAAAGCAGAGCTCCTGCAAACAGAACAAACAGGAGGAGGAAGCACCTATGTGAGCCAGAAAGAAGTGAATGTATTCTTCCTGCCCATGCTACACATATAAGTGGAAGGTCAGAATGGAAGGCTGACCACACTTTACCACACTTTTCTTAAGTGTGGTAAAGAAAAGCCAATACTAATTTAGCACCATTTCCACTCCACGATAAAAGCTTCATTAACAGAATGAGCACAGATTGCCAGTCAACTTAGTCCCTGGAATGAGCCCAATGTTAGTGTTTGACTTCTTTTTGGAACAATTCCTTACTATTTGGGAGGGTTATCTTTCCTAATAATAGAGAAACATGTAAATTGATAGTACCTCCACTATACCCACAGCCAATCAGAGTGAGTATGCAAATTAACCCAATAAAGATGGCGGTTAATTTGCATATATACCCGAGAACCTACTCAGCACCCAGGTCACTCCCAGCCATCCATCCCGTGGAGGCTTTAGGCTTGGGGGACAAAGGTACCCACTTCCCAAGCCTACAGCCTGTTGTGGAGGCTGTAGGCTTGGGAAGGGGCCGAACCTGGTTTTGGAAGGGTGGGGGGTGCTTGTTTCCCAAGCCTACAGCCTGGGGTGGAGGCTGTAGGACTGGGAAGAGGGAAACAATCAATGGAAACATATCCTCAGGTGAGGATAAAAAGAAAAATAAAGATGGATAAGTTTAGTGAGACCCAAGAGGAGATGAAAAAAGACCAATTAGAAATTAAACATACACTGACTGAAATAAAAAATATCATACAGAGACCTAACAGCAGATTAGAAGAACATAAGAATCAAGTCAAAGATTTGAAATACAAAGAAGCAAAAAACACCCAACTGGAAAAGAAAAAAGAATCCAAAAATGTGAAGATAGTGTAAGGAGCCTCTGGGACAACTTCTAGCCTACCAACATCAGAATTGTGGGAATACCAGAATAAAAGAGAGAGCAAGATACTGAAAACCTATTTGAAGAAATAATGACTGAAAACTTCCCCCACCTGGTGAAAGAAATAGACTTACAAGTCCAGGAAGCACACAGAATCCCAAATAAAAAGAATCCAAAGAGGACCATACCAAGACACATCATAATTAAAATACCAAGAGCAAAAGACAAAGAATATTAAAAGCAGCAAGAGAAAAACAGTTAATTACCTACAAGGGAGTACCCATACCATTGTCAGCTGATTTCTCAACAGAAACTATGCAGGCCAGACGGGAGTGGCAAGAAATAGTCAACGTGATGAATAGCAAGAACCTACAACCAAGAATAATCTATCCAGCAAAGCTATCATTCAGAATTGAAGGGCAGATAAAGACCTTCACAGATAAGAAAAAGCTAAAGGAGTTCATCAACACCAAACCAGTATTATATGAAATGCTGAAAGGTACTCTTTAAGAAGAGGAAGAAGGAAAAGGTAAAGATAAAAATTATGAACAACAAATACATATCTATCAACAAGTGAATCTAAAAATCAAGTGAATTAAAAATCTGATTAATAGAATAAACTGATGAATATAATAGAATCAGAGGCATAGAAAGGGAATGGATCGACAGTCCTTAGGGGGAAAGGGGTGAGAAGGGTGCAGGGAGAGAATGGACAAAAATCGAACATCTATGAATGAGGAGGATAGTGGGAGGGGGGTATAAGGGCAGAGGGTGCTGTGGGAGCCAAGTGAAGGAGAACTATGGGGGAGAGGGGAAAGAGGAACAACTGAAATAATCTGAACAATAAAGATTTATTAAATAATAATAAAAAATCAAATGTCATATCTTATGAAAGGCACATCTTGAAAATGCCTAAAGAAAGTTGTCATTTTTTCAATGTGAAGGGACTGGAGTCCATGTTGATGAAAATACCTTGGTGGCTATGTTGACTGCCAGTGGCTGCAATAGTGGGTTAATGGGGCTGGTGCCTTCCCCTGATCAGCCAGCAAAGAGAGGCCAGACTGCTCCAACAGGGAGCAGGCATAAGCCAGCAGTAGGACATCCCCCAAGGGCTCCCAGTATGTGAGAGAGGGCAGGCTGGGTTGAGGGACCCCTCCCCGGTGCACAAATTTTGTACACTGGGCCCCTAGTTATTTCTTAATGTTAATCTTTTTGGAGTCCACAATGTTCAGTTTCTGGCATCATCCAAAGAACAAAGAAAATGTATATTGATTAAAAAAAACAAAGAAACAAAAAACAAAAACAGAATAAGACATTTTATCTTGTAATTACCATATGGATCCATTGTATCCTTTTTAAAAAAAAATTAAATCTTTATTATTCAGATTATTACATTTGTTTCTCTTTTTTCCCCTCCATACCTCCCCTCCACCCGCTCCCACCCTTTCCTCTCTCCCATTGACCTCATCCATAGGTGTATGATTTTTGTCCAGTATCTCCCTATACACCCCTCACCCCTTTCCCCCTCACAATTATCAGTCCACTCCCTTTCTGTGCTCCTGATTCTACTATATTCACCAGTTTATTCTGTTGATCAAATTTTTAATTCACTTGATTTTTAGATTCACTTGTTGATAGATATGTATTTGTTGTTCATA
Organism: Lasiurus cinereus; assembly: GCA_011751065.1. Taxonomy (NCBI): domain Eukaryota; kingdom Metazoa; phylum Chordata; class Mammalia; order Chiroptera; family Vespertilionidae; genus Lasiurus; species Lasiurus cinereus. The sequence goes on along the minus strand of JAAGEH010000005.1, from coordinate 38,064,085 downwards.
ATTTTTTATCTTTTACCTTTTTCTTCTTCCTCTTCTAAAAGAGTACCTTTCAGCATTTCATATAATACTGGTTTGGAGTTGATGAACTCCTTTAGCTTTTTCTTATCTGTGAAGGTCTTTATCTGCCCTTCAATTCTGAATGATAGCTTTGCTGGATAGATTATTCTTGGTTGTAGGTTCTTGCTATTCATCACCTTGAATATTTCTTGCCACTCCCGTCTGGCCTGCATCGTTTCTGTTGAGAAATCAGCTGACAGTCATATGGGTGCTCCCTTGTAGATAATGAACTGATTTTCTCTTGCTGCTTTTAATATTCTCTTTGTCTTTTGCTCTTGGTATTTTACTTATGATGTGTCTTGGTGTAGTCCTCTTTGCATTCCTTTTATATGGAGTTCTGTGTGCTTCCTGGACTTGTAAGTCTATTTCTTTTACCAGATGTGGGAAGTTTTCAGTCATTATTTCTTCAAATAGGTTTTCAGTATCTTGCTCTCTCTCTTCCTCTGGCACCCCCACAATTCTGATGTTGGTACGCTTGAAGCTGCCCCAGAGGCTCATTACATTATCTTCACATTTTTGAATTCTTTTCTCTTCTTGCTTTTCCAGTTGAGTGTTTTCTGCTTCTTTATATTTCAAATTTTTGACTTGATTCTTGCCTTCCTCTAGTCTGCTGTTAGGCATCAGTATAATATTTTTTATTTCAGTTAGTATATGTTTAATTTCTAGTTGGTCCTTTTCCATCTCCAGTTGGTTCTTTTTCATCTCCAGTTGGTTCTTTTTCATCTCCTCTTGGGTCTTGCTAACTTTATCCAACTTTTCTAGGATATTCTTGAAAAACCTTATAAGCGTGGTTTTTCTATATCCAGTCATTTGTTTTCCTCCATTTCTTTTGTTTGTGTTCCCTTCCCTTGTCTCAGCATTTTCATATGCGGGGAGAACTTCTGTGTTGGATTCAGTCTTATGATACCAGACTTGCAAAATTGCAGAAGCCTCTCTTTTGAGCTTGGGATGGGTGGAGTCTCAGGGCTTAAGGGACCGCCTTGCCTTCCAGTTGGCCCCGCCCTCCACGGCCCCTGAGTATCACGTGACTGGGTAATCGCTGGATCGGTCCCTGTGTGCGCACACGCTCTCGCATTGCCTCTAGACTGCTGCCTTTCCGGCTCCCCTGCACTCCGGGACCATATGAGTCTGGGTCCCCAGGGTTTCACCTGAAACTGCGGTTTAGTGGAGTTAGAAGTGACGCAGTTGGGAGGGTCTGTCTCCCACCCACTCGTGAAAGCCAGTGGCACAATCAGCAGTCGGTCCTCTGCTCGCAGTGCCTTGTGTGCCACTAGACTTCTGATCTTTTGCGACTCCCCTAAATTTCCATGCACTTCTCCCTTTTCACAGTCCAAACTCCCCCCGTATGAGTTTCGGCTGGATCTGGGGTTTAGTGTCATAGGATAAGGGGTTCAATGCTGTTGAGAGTCTCCGTCTCTCTCCGCCAGAGAAAGCCAGCCAGGTTCTCAGGCACCCGCTCTCTTCACCTGCGTGTCTCTGTACCTCAGCTTTTGCAGCTCCTCTGTGTCTCTGTGAGCCCCTCTCTTCTAGTTGTAGAATTTCCAGTCAGCCAGCTTTTCTGTGTTTGTGGATGATGTCCTATTCTGTCTTTTAGTTGTAGTTTTGAAATTGTTGTGAGAGGCAGCAATGTAGGTGTTTACCTATGCCGCCATTTTGGATTCTCCACCATTGTATCCTTTTATAAATTTAAGCTATATTGTAGGATCTTAGTGTCTCATTTTTTTCCTATGTCTTGGATTATTTACAACTGTGCTTAAAAAAAAAGTAAAGTAATAAGAAAAAGAAAAATGATAAAATTACCAAATAGAATGATGCAAAAGTACAATAAATAATCACTATTGCATTCGCTTTCAATTTTTTAAGAAAATATATTTTATTGATTCTTTACACAGAGGAAGGAAGATAGTCAGAAACATTGATGAGAGAGAGACATCGATCAGTTGCCTCTTGCATGCCCCCTATTGAGGATGTGCCCGCAACCAAGGTAAATGCCCTTGACCGGAATCGATCCTGGGACCTTTCAGTCTGCAGACCGATGCTCTATCCACTGAGCCAAACCGGTTTTGGCTAACTTTCAATTTTCTTATTGCATTGCCCAAAGTATTGCATCATTGTTAAATAAGGTATGAAAAACTGAAGATATTATCTTTGCTTTCCTTGAACAGTGGTGAGAATTCAGAATTTTATAAATTGTGGTTCATTATGGCAATGAGAAGAAAATTGACAGAAGACATTTGACAAGTATTAGACAAAACAGCAGATGAATGAAAAGAGAAACAGCAGCACTCAAGACTCTGAAGATGATGGTGAAATTGATCTAACAAGCAAAATTTGCCTGTGCATCTTCAGATGACAATATACTGGATGCATTTTCTCAAACTCAAGAATTAATGAATAAACAATATATTTCCAGGAACAAAAAGGAAATAAGGTGTTTTCACTCGGTTATTCATTCAACAGGAAAGACTTCATCATGCAGTATTTTACTGGACCAAAAAGGAGACATATGTAAAACTTTAGACAATAAACAAAAATTTATTAAAAAAAAAAAAGAACCTGGACCATCCTATTAACAGGGCATCTGACCACATTTTTACATCTTTTATGAGGTCTGTGTGCCAAATTTTATTTAATAAAATAAGTGGACACATGCTGAAGGCAAGTTCATATACAAAGGTGACTAAAATGATATAGATGAAAAAGAAATAAAAAATTCAATTGAAGTCCTGGCCGGTGTGGTTCAGTTGGTTGGTTGAGCATTTTCCTGTGCAATGAAAGGCTACAAGTTTGATTCACAGTAAGGGCAGAAGCTCAGGTTGTGGGCTTGATCCCCTGATCCCTGGCAGAGTTGAAGCAAGAGGCACCCGATTGATATTTCTCTCTCACATCACATCAGTGTTTCTTTCTCTCTCCTTTCTTCTCTCTCAAATCAATTAAAAAATATTTAAAAAATTTAATGAAACCCTGGCCAGTATGGTTCAGTTGGTAGGAGCATCGTTCTGTACATAGAAAGACCTCAGGTTTGATTCCAGGTCAGAACACATACCTAGGTTGCAGGTTCGATCCTGGGCCCTGGTTGGGGTACATGCAGAGGCAAATGATCGATGTTTCTCTCTCACATCAATGTTTCTCTCACTGTCTCCTTTTTCTTCTCTCAAGTCTATGATGCTGAAACCCTTTTGGCTCAATGAATAGACAGTCGGCCTGCGGAATAAAGGGTCCCAGGTTCAATCTCAGTCAAGGGCATGTATCTTGGTTGCAGGAACATCCCCCAGTAGGGGACGTGCAAAAGGCGGCTGATCGATGTCTCTCTCTCATTTATGTTTCTAAGTCTCTATCCCCTCTCCCTTCCTCTCTGTAAAAAAATCAATAAAATATATATATTTTAAAAAGTCTATGAAAATGTGCTCAGATGAGGACTAAAATTTTTTTCAATGAATTGATCATAAATTGGTATTTATAAGATCTAAAAATGAAAATGTTTGAATTACAGAGCAAAAAATATAGCTGTCTTCTTTTTGATAAAACTGAATCATTAAAGGTTTCAAAAAGTTCTTCAAATTTTGCATTTTGATGACACAAGTGCAAAAACAATCAGAAGCAATAAGTTAGAACCCATTAGAGATGTGCCTGAAGCCCAGAACCAGTATTTTCAAGATGGATAGATTCTACTGTAGAATTAATATTATTTATCTTTAACATCTAAACCCACTAATTTCTTCAAGAAGATGAAGCGAGGAACAGTCAATATAAACACCTCTGAGCTGAGATGGGAACATTCTGTGATTTTTTTTTTTTAAATAAAGAGAACAAGTTGGATAGAATTCCTCATTTCTAAAACTATCGCTGCTGTTCTAGATGAGTTTCTTTATCATGAATAGCTTTAATGTGCTAAACATGATTAGTATCTTTTTAATTGCTATACTGTGCTATTGCTGGGAAAGGGAAAATGAAATGGGTTATTTGCTTTAAAAAGAGTAGATGAGCACTAGAATAACATGTGTTTCCATACACGTGGAAACAAAGATTAGACTGAATCACAAATTAGAACAAAATTAATACCTATCAAAACTCATACAGCATTGTCTATAATTATGTGAAATGCCAATAATTGCCCTGAGGAAGCACAGACAGCAAAATTTAGGGAGACGTATAATATATGCCTCTATCATGGAAATGGAAATACTTCACTTACCAGTGAGCAAGTCACTCAAGAGATTCAAAGATGAAACAGACTTGGACAAAGCTATTGTCTGAATAGCTGACAGTTCAGAATGTTTTCTAATTCAATTACCAGCCATATTTAGCAAGGTTAGAAAGTGTTCTGTGGAGACTTAAATCTGCTCTTGCTGATGTCAATGGAAGACTGGCTGCCAGTCCCTGATGTCTCTAGTTCAGCAGGCACAAAAGGAAATGCTGGGTCAATTTTTCATTTTAAAAGAAAATGTCCTAGTACTAAGGTTTTCTCTTTTATTTTTATCTATCCATCCACTCATCCAAATATTAATGTCCATGTGAACCTGTAGTCTAAGCTGACTGCCAGTTCTTACTTTTTGAAGCTAGTTTCCTTCTTGCTCTCTCTTGCACTTCACTCACATTTCAGTTACACTTTCTACAACACTCAGGGCAGAACTGAATTTTCACAACAATCTTCTGTTCTAAAGAGAATCTCAGGAATCCCTCAAGACTTCATCAATAGTCAACCTATAGTTCGGAGAACTGCTCAAAAAGCTGGTATGTAGTAAAAACATGACTGTACTTTAATATTCTTTAACAGGAAATGGAGTGGGGCATTACTCTAATGGTCAGTAAGTAATGCAAAGGTTACATTTATTGCACAAAGGAGAAATGAACACAGGAGTTACTTGCTACACTTATACTCTACTAGAATTTCAGTCCCTTGAATATATAACTTGACCTAACTGCTATCTCTCTAACTTTTAGAACAGTTCCACATAAAGTGCTTAATGAATAATCTGTGAATGAATGAATGATTATGCCCAGACTCTTAAATCAGAGCATTACTTTATCTCACTCACTTTCGGCAATATTCATCTTCCACAAGGAAAAGGAACTATCAAAACTAATATGAAGTTCTTCTTCCTCTTCTCTTTCCAAAGATTCAGTCCTAAAGCCATTAGATGTGACAGAGCAAAGTAGGAGCTTATGGTGTGTGGTGGGGCAGTGGTCCAGGAGATGTTAGAGTATAAGGACTTGTGGAGGGCATCCATATTAGCAAACAAAATATAAATGCTAAAGGTCAAGTAACTTATCCAGGTTTCAGTTTACACAGTATATGTTCAGTTATCATTACCCATGTGACCAAAATGACATTTATTTTCAGCATGAATTTCAAAAGACCCTTGGCATTCATTGAATGCATTCACAGTTTTGACTATTTGGTAACAATCTCTAAAAATCCATACTGTATAATGATGTGGAAGTTTGCTGAGGCACAAATTGAAACCACAGCACTGCATGACTGTTTACAGAGTGAGTCACTTCACTTATTCGTGGCCCGTGGCCAATCATGTGAAAACATCATAACCTCTTGACCAGTCACCTTTAGCCAATATTCAGAATGAGGATTGAGAAAAAACTGCTGTTAGGCAACTGGCCATTTTCTGACCTCCAGCCCCACCAAAGCTGCTGGGGAAATGCTCTTCACCCGGCTATTTTCTATCTGAGAGCTACTTGGATATGCAGGAACTATATGTTCCACCCACCATTCCTGGGGAGAAAACACAGCAGTATTTAAGGTGTTTGCCCCTGCTCTTTGCACCCTTTGGGCTATGCTTCTATGGGACAAATAGGAAGCAGCATTGGAGTCCCAGCAGGTAGATGATTCTGGGCAAGCTCTACAGAGATGAAATAAAGGAGTATGCTTTAAAATATTCAACAATCGGCCCCCATCGCGGGTCCGAGCAGCTTGGGCAGCAGGAGACGTGGCAGCGGCCAGGCAGCCCAGGTTCGCCAAGCCACTAGGCGCGCTGGGGCCCTCAGGCACCCAGCACGCGCAGGTCAGCTCTGCGGAGGGGGCAGCCAAGGAGGAGCCCAAGAGGAGGTCGGCCAGGTTGTCAGCCAAACAGGATCCTGCCAAAGTGGAAGCGAAGGCCAAAAAGGCGGTGGGAAAGGATAAGTCTGCGGACAAAAAAGTGCAAACGAAAGGGAAAAGGGGAGCAAAGGGAAAGCAGGCCTAAGTGGTTGACCAGGAACCTAAAGAAGATCTACCCTCGGAAAATGGAGAAACTAAAAATGAGGAGAGTCCAACCTTTAGATGAAGCAGGAGAAAAAGAAGCCAAAGTCTGATGTCATATACCATGTCTTATCAGTGGTCCCTGTCTCCTTTCTTGTACAATCCAGAGGAATATTTTTATCAACTATTTTGTAAATGCAAGTTTTTTAGTAGCTCTAGAAACATTTTTAAGAAGGAGGGAATTCCACCTCATCCTATTTTTTTAAGTGTAAATGCTTTTTTTTAAGAGGTGAAATCATTTGCTGGTTGTTTATTTTTTGGTACAACCAGAAAATAGCGGGATATTGAATATGGGAGACTTTGATTGTCTTGAGTGTCAGCTTAACATTCCATAGATGGGGGTAGTTTTTATATCCTATAATACAAAGCATACTAAATGGCAATTTGGAGTCAGTCATGCGTTTGCTATGTCTTGAACATTTTAAATTACTTCTATTCGCATGTTTTTGGTAGAATTATCAGAATTTTGTGCATCTGTAACATCTTTGGTGTGGTAGTCCAGTTTTCCTAGTAACTTTGTCAATGTGCTGTGAAAGATTGAAAATTTGATTATGTAGTATATATGATATTAAATTGTGAATTAGTGGGACTTTGATGTAACAGCGTATCAACATTTGAAGATATTGGTACTTGATACTCTATTAAGGAAAGTTAGCCTCTAAATTTTATGCTGGAAAATCACTAGAATAACTGTTCAGAAAAGAATCACAACTACATGACTTTACATTTTTGGTACGTATGTTAAGAATTGTGTACAAATTGAAATGTCCGTGTACTGATCATCAAAACAATAAAATCTCAATTATGACAGAAAAAAAATATTCAACAATTTTCATTATACCAAATAAGGGCATCAAAAAGTTCTGAAGTTTAAAAAATCCTTATTTCACCTTTTTTTTTCTTTTTATTCTTATATAAATCCAGTTTTACGAATGTGAAATACATCAAATAATCAATAAATCTTTTCTGAGACAATGCTATATGCTAGGAGTTATACAAAATCAACAAGAAATGTAGTTCTAACTTTCAAGGAATTTATGACAAAGACCTCAGATGATGCTAGATGGACTTGGAGCACAGATGGTCTGTATATAGTCTCTTTCTTTTATTAAATATATTTTTATTGACTTCAGAAAGGAAGGGAGAAGGAGAGAGAGAAACATCAATGATGAGAGAAAATCACTGCAAGCCCCACACCAGAGATAGAGCCCAGAACCTGGATATATGTCCTGACCAGGAATCGAACCATGACCTTCTGGTTTATAGGTTGACACTCAACTACTGAGCCACACTGGCCAGACATAAAGTCTCTTTCTACAGAACTAATTTTATAACAATGGAAAACAGACTCTCTATACTTCAGAAAAATAAAAATGGTTATTGCTCTTAAAATGTCAGATCTCAATGATTAAGCAGCTAAAGAAACAAGGAGCGGAGGGAATCCAAGATGGCGGCATAGGTAAACACCTACACTGCTGCCTCGCACAACAATTTCAAAATTACAACTAAAAGACAGAACGGACATCATCCAGAACCACAGGAAAGCTGGCTGGGTAGAAGTTCTACAACTAGAGGGAAAGAGAGGGGCTCACGGAAACCCAGAGGAGCTGCAAAAAGCTGAGGTACGGAAACGCGCGCGAGGAGAGAGCGGGTGCTGGAGTACCTGGCTGGCTTTCTCTGGTGGGAGGGAAACGGAGACTCTCAAAGGCATTGAACCCCTTATCCTACGACACTAAACCCCAGATCCAGCCGAAACTCATATGGGGGGAGTTTGGACTGTGAAAAGGGAGAAGTGCACGAAAATTTAGGGGAGTCGCAAAAGATCAAAAGCCTGGTGGCGTGCACAGCACTGCGCGCAGGACAGACTGCTGATTGTGCCGCTGGCTTTCGCAAGTGGGCAGGAGACAGACCCTCCCAACTGTGCCACTTCTAACTTTACTAAACCCCTGTTTCGGACAAAACCCTGGAGACCTAGACTCGTGTGGTCCTGGTGTGCAGGGGAGCTGGAAAGGCAGCGGTTAGAGGCACTGCGGGTGCGCGCACAAGGACTGCTCCAGCCATTACCCAGTCACGTGAGACTCAGGGGCTGTGGAGGGCGGGGCTGACTGGAAGGCAAGGCGGTCCCTTAAGCCCTGAGACTCCACCCCTCCCAAGCTCAACAGAGCTTCTGTGGCTTTGCACGTCTGGTATCATAAAGCTGAATTCAACACAGAAGTTTCCCCGGCATAGTGAAAATGCCGAGACAAGGGAAGGGATTACAAACAAAAGAAATGCAGGGAAAAAAATGACTGGATATAGAGTTCAAAACCACGCTTATAAGGTTTTTCAAGAATATGCCAGAAAAGTTGGATAAATTTAGTGAGACCCAAGAGGAGATGGAAAAGGTCCAACTAAAGATGAAAAAAGACCAACTAGAAATTAAACTTACACTGACTGAAATAAAAACTATTATACAGAGTCCTAACAGCAGACTAGAGAAAGGCAAGAATCAAGTCAAAAATTTGAAATATAAAGAAGCAGAAAACATTCAACTGGAAAAGCAAGAAGAGAAAAGAATCCAAAAATGTGAAGATAATGTAAGGAGCCTCTGGGACAGCTTCAAGTGTACCAACATCAGAATTGTGGGGGTGCCAGAAGAAGAGAGAGAACAAGATACTGAAAACCTAATATTTAAAGAAATAATGACTGAAAACTTCCCACATCTGGTAAAAGAAATAGTCTTACAAGTCCAGGAAGCACACAGAACCCCAAATAAAAGGAATCCAA
>JAAGEH010000005.1:38017112-38054906 GCA_011751065.1 Lasiurus cinereus | reverse complement strand
ACAAGTGAATCTAAAAATTAAGTGAATTAAAAATTTGATCAACAGAATAAACTGGTAAATATAATAGAATCAGGAGCACAGAAAGGGAGTAGACTGATAATTCTAAGGAGGACAAAAATCATAAAGCATCAAACAGACTGTGAAATTACAACAGAAAGATTAAAGTTAGGTGAGGTAGATAAGTGATCAATCACAGGACTTGTATGCATGCATATAAGCATAACCAATGATCACAGACACTGGGGCATTGGGGTATGCCTGGGAGGGAGGGGGGGCAATGGGGAGATATGTATAAAAAATTAAAAAAAAAAAGAAACAAGGAGCAAAATATCAATGTGTGTCGAGGCTAAATCTGGTCTGGACTAGCTCTGCACATGAAGGGTCTCAGGAAAGTATCTAGGGAGAAGAAAAATGGAAAGGCTAAAAACTGATAAAGAAACAGAAAGTATAAGAGAATAATGACCTGATAAAGAATTACAAAAGTAGAGCCCACCCGACATGGCTCAGTAGTTGAGCATTAACCTATGAACTAGAAGGTCACAGTTCAATTCCTGGTGAGAGCATATGCCCAAGGTTGCAGGTTCCATTCCTGGTGTGGGGTGTGCAGGAGGCAGCCAGTCAATGATTCTTTCTCATCATTGATGTTTCTACCTCTCTCCCTCTCTGAAATAAATATGTCTATGTGTGTGTGTGTATGTGTGTAGTGTAAAAAATAGAATTACAAAGTCAAGAAACTCTGACCTCTTCTTCTTTACAGTTTCTCTATATTCTTGGCATAGAGGAAGGTGCTAAAGACATTTCATGATTGATGTGTAGGGAAAGACAAGATCACTTCAATTATTGGTTAGGAAGGAGAACTAATTCTACGTAAAAGATCTGAACACCATCTGAAGCTTTTCAAACTATTGGCCTGAAGTGCAGTCTCCCTTTCCACCTAGGCAGTAAGAAGCAGCAGATGGAACCAGCCTATTAGACTATTTTGTGTGCCATATGTCTATTCTGAAAGAAACCTCCTTTAAAAAGAAAATCTTAGGAGAAACCAAGATGGCGGCAGAGGTGAACATCTAAACTGCTGCCTCGCACAACTTTAAAACTACAGCTAAAAGACAGAATGGACATCATCTAGAACCATAGGAAAACTGACTGAGTGGAAATTCTACAACTAGAAGGAAAGAGAGGGGCTCAGAGAGACTCAGAGGAGCTGCAAAAAAGCTTAGGTACAGAGATACGCGCATAGAGAGAACAGGTGGCTCATTGCTGCTGGATTCACTTCTTTGTGGAGACTGAAAGGATAGTCATATCTCAGTGAAAATATCTCCCCCGCAGCTACAGCCCAGTGACCTCTCAGAGTCACCTCACTGCTATCTTCTGACCAAAAAACCTTAACACAGGAGCTGCAGGGACCTGGCAGCGAAGGGAACCAGAGAGGAGGGAGCCCGATTCCTCATGGAGCTGCGATTCGACCTTCAGCCATGGGTTATGTTGCTGCTGGGGTACTGTCAGCCCCAAATCTATATTACTGCACATTTGTGTTCCACACCCTGTACGACAGCAACTTTGAAGAGTGCCCTCTTGCACTCTGTGACCCCTCAGGGGATGTCAGAAAGTCAGTTTCGTCCCGATCCCCACAGGCCAGGCTAAGGGACTCCACCTGCCAAAGGGACCCTGCTCACTCCAAGATGTCCTTCGAGCCATGGTGCCACTCCAGGTGCAGCTGGCCAGGGAGGGACTGTGGGAGGTTGGCTCCAGGGCATGTCCAGTCTCTCTCACCTAGTCCTGCCCCGCCAGCCACCTTCTAATTAATTTCCTTTCAATGTGCATGTTACTAGTATAACAACTATGAAAACTTTGAAATTCTGTCCCACTTAAGTCTCTCTAAATTAACTCAAGCCCCTAATCATGCAAACCTAAAAATTCAGTTAGATGAGGTGAATCTGCTCCAAAACAGAGAAAAATAAAATCTCATAATTTACAAACCAAAGGTAGAAGCAGAGCAAGCAAGACAAAAGGTCCTGTAATGCAGGATGAATGAATGGGCAGAATGTGGCTATACAAAGCAGAAGAAGGGCTTCCCAACTTGGCCTTATTACTCAGGAGGCCAACTTCAACATCCTGGAGAGGCACTTCCCACCAGATTCCCACAGTCAAACCTTCCCATCACACTCAGAGAGGAACCCACCACTGAGCTGGTAACTTAGTGCAACACTCTGCCTTCACTCCTCTTGGGGAATCTCAGAGTAGGCATTACAGCTATCTACTTGTTGAATATTTTATAATACTGGCAATTATATCATCCTTCGAAGAAAGAAAGAAATCCTCCCTTATTTTAGAAACTATGTAATAGGAGATGGCCATAGAATTTGATAAATCTTTATAAAACTAGCCAGACACAGACATGGCAAACTCAGAGAATATAAGTTGAGTCTATGGTACCAACTATGTGCATGGGGTGACTAGAAAATAGTTACTAAGATTTTATGCCTGCATCCTCTCTCAAACTAATGACCTGATAAAACAGAGAAGATTAGAAGAAAAGACTGGATGAGCACCTGGGTTGCCACTCACCCAAATGAGCTAACAATATTTAGCACTATTTAAAAGATCCTTCTCCAATAGTCCAACAGTAAAGGCCTTGCTTATCTTCCAACAGTTTCAAAAGAAAACAAGCCTCTTCACATATTCATATTCAGAATTCCTCAATATACACCAATCCTAATACTATATAATAAAAGGCTAATATGCAAATCAACCGAGTGGTGGAATGATGTGCACTGACCACCAGGGAGCAGATGCTCAACATAGGAGCTGCCCCCTGGTAGTCAGTGCACTCCCACAGGGGGAATGCTGCTCAGCCAGAAGCCAGGCTTATGGCTGATGAGTGCATTGGCGGTGGCAGGAGCATTGCCTGCCGCCACAGCAGAGCTAAGGATATCTGACTGCCATCAGCTAGACATCCCCTGAGGGCTCCCAGATGGCGAGAGTGCACAAGCTGGGTTGAGGGAACCCCTCTCCCCCGAGTGCATAATTTTGTGCACAGGACCTCTAGTGTCTTAATAATCATTAAGTTGATTCCCTTTGGAGTTGAGTCTGCCCTGACACACACAGAGGATGGTGTTTTCCTGAACTGATACTGTCTTCAAGCTCTCCTGATTGCTTCCCTTTCAGATAGCGGAGACCAATCTCAGGAATGGATGGAAAATGAAAAAAGTGACCAAGGCGTGCCAGCAAATTAAGCTACATAATTAAACTGTGGACAAATTTGCATGGGGAACATGGATTATGGGATCACAGGAACTGTATCTACATACTCTACTCTCCTGTCCTACTTTTTGGGGACAAGCTCCTGTACTCTAACCACATTAAAGCAGGGTTACCACGTATCTCAATTTTCCCAGGGCAAGGCCACTTTTATTTTTAAAAAGCATTCTGATTTGAATGATATATTATAGATCACTTTATCTAAAAGCAAACTTAAAAATCAGCCAAAGAGGAAAATTGAACTTTTCTTTATTGATCTTCACACCCCTCATCCAATGGACTTCTTTTTATCTTTCCACTTATGCTCAGGAATTCCTCTCCTTGAATTATGCAAGTGATTCTACTCTCTTTGCCACCAGTACAAATCCTCCCTTTCCTTTAAACCTCAGCTCAAGCACCACTTCCTTTAAGAAGCCTTCTCAGTATATTCTAATCTCCATAGGTCTCTCTTTTCTTTGAAGTTTTAGCAAATAACTTCACACCTCCTGAGGTTTTAATACTATTATCAAGTTGTTTTTGTATGTATAACTACAAAGTATAAGTTACTTAAGAGCAAAATCTTTGTCTAATTGCTTCTTTTATAACCCTAGCATGCCCTAGCTCTGCAACAAGGACATAAAAGCTATTGAATAAATATTTTCCTATTTACACACCTGCCTAACCAGCTGCTTGAGGACATAAGAAGATTGCAAGTACCGCCCACTGCTGACTCCTTTTCTCACAGTTCACTGTATTTTTCCTTAAAGCACTTAACACAGGATGCAATTATATTTTTATTTGTGTGGTTTCTGTCAGCCTCCCCATTATACTGTAAGGCCCAAGAAGGCAGGTAGCTTGTGTGTACTGTTTTTCACTATATTCTTAAGACAGTATCTGGCAGTGTTCAGAGAGTATTTGCTAATTGGATGGATGTTAGAAGGTCAAATCCTATATAAACCAAATATGCTTCGTGTCCTACCATTTGACCATTCAACCGTCACTATGACATGCACTGACTAACAGGGGGCAAACACTCTGACTGGTATATTAGCTTGCTACTGGGGTCTGGCTGATCGGGACTGGGCGAGACACCCTGGAGCCCTCCTGTGGTCCCTCCCCTGCCCCTGTTGTACACAGGTGGGGTCCCTCGGCCTGGCCTGCAGCTTCTCACAATCCAGAAATCCTTGGGGGATGATAGAGAGCTGATTTCAGCTCGATCCCCGCAGGCCAGGCCAAGGGACTCTGCTGGTGCATGAATCTGTGCACTGGGCCTCTAGTAGATGGATAAGGAGAGAAAATGATCTCAATGTCAACTATAAAGAAGATTTAAATTTTAGGGACAAGCATTTGAGAAACAAATGTGATTACATTCCCAATGGCCCTCTCTTTCCCTCCACCCACCCTAGAGATGTGCTCAGTGGGCATATGGGAAACAAAGCAGCAGCTGGGACCAGCTCAGATAGAGAAAGCAACTCCTAACAATAACTAGTAACACACTTGTAACAGCAAGGTTAAAACGTAAAGCTTGACACAGGCCATTGGGAAAAGTCATGGGCTTCCAGGATCTAAAATTTGGCCTGCTCTTTCTCTGAAACAATGTGACTCCTGAGTCTACCTCTCTTTTGCAATTGAGTTCACTGCCTCATTACAGTAAAACCTTGATATAATGGACTAATTAGGGCAAGGGAGTATCTGCTAAAGCCAAAGTCTGTTATATAATAAAGTGTTCAAACCCATCTGTTATTACATAACGAATTAGTTAACCTGTTTTTACTTAGATATGTTTATGTAGTTAAAATTACATATGTATGAAAGTTTAATTTCAGAGGAAAGTTTTCTATTTGTATTACTGTAATTTTAAATTTATACTGAATAGGTCTAGTAAATGCGTGCATTCACCAGCCACCCAAGTAAATAAATGCACATGGCTGAGGCGTGGCTTAGTGCATGCAGGAACATTGGCTGGCACAGCCAATAAAACTGCTATAAAAGTCTTGCCACAGGACAACAGAACCAATTACCAGCACAGTGCAGTGTAATCACGTGCTAATCATTCTTTATGAGCAGTGACTCTTGGATTTAAATATGTAGATATAGTTGTAGATATGTATATTTATTTATGTCAGCAAAATTAATACAGTGTTTTTTCAAATATATGGCCTATTTACTAAAATGTGTTAAAGATAACAAAAAAATAACCTGTTAATTTAATTATAAGCAAATCTTGGTTAAAAGCATTTAAAAATTAACAGTTTTAATTTACTTCTCACATATGACACATGGACTGGAAATTTTGTCTGTTAAATCCAAAGTCCATTAAATCAAGGTCTCAAAATTGAGGGTTTACTGTACCTTTCATCTAGTCAATCAGCACAACCTCCTAACTTGTTTCTATGCCTCCAACTCCCCCTTCTTTCAGGCCACCCCATACTATCACCGCAGCAATCTTCAATAGCATTTCCTCTTGAACGCTTCCTTGGTTTCTCTGACCCTAGCCTTTTTGGAATTAACGCTCCCTTCTGTGCTCCAATAGCACTTCTCTGAACTACGGTGTACCTCCCACACACATACAATAAACTCCCCAAGACAGTGGTCCAGTCCGCACAGTTGAGAGTCTTAGATGTAGAAGATGTTGAATAAATGCTGATCAAGTTGATCCAATTATGCCTTATTTTTTCCCTTAAAATGTAGTTAGGGAAGCAGGATTTTCAGTGGGGAACAGTGAATGGCATGTCCCCAGTGTGTCCCCTGCTCCTGTTGGAGAGGAGCATGCTAAACACAGGCCTGGAGGAGTGATTCTCAACCACATCCCTTGTGTGAAGGCCGTTCCCCTCCAGTCACTCTGCTTCCCAGACAGATGACCACCACCTTTTGTTCTTCCCTCGAGTTTTCCAGTGAAAAGCCCACACACTCGTCCCAGGGGCTCTCAGTTTTCATGTGCACCAGTGAAATGGGGAAATGGGAATGAGGAACCCTTATCCTTTTTCAAATCCTCACCTGAGGATATTTTTCCATTGATTTTTAGAGAAAGTAGAAGAGAGAGGGAAAGAGAGAGAAATATCAATGAAAGAGAGACATATCATTAGTTGCCTCCTGCACGCCCCTAGAACAGGGCCTGGGCCAGGAGGTACGAGGTATGTGCCCTTGACCGTAATCAAACATGGGATCCTTTGGTCTGCGGGCTAATGCTCTATCCACTGAGCCAAACCAACTAGAGTGGAACCCTTCTCCTTTCAATCCTTCAAAACCAGAATAAAAATAGGTCACCTTAAAAAAACTCACTTGCCCCATGTGCCATGAACAGTTTATTCTCTAAGCAATGTATTGCTGGTCAGTGTTTGGGAACCACAAAGTTTCCATTGTCAGTAGGAAGGCTGTTTGAGATATGCTTTCCCCTCAGAGCTGGAGATCTTTTCAGGACCAGAGATCATATTGTCAGTTTCTCAACCCCAAATCAAAGTCATAGTAGAGACCTATCCCAACTACTACATCAAATAACAAGCCCGGCACCAAAGAACATGTGACAGAGACAACTTCATACCCTCACACTGCTTCTCTCCAACTTCCTCCTCTTACTCTCCAATTCTGACAGTTTTAATATCAATCCATCCATGACTCTACCATCCTTCATGGCTTCGCACTTCCTCAATGCCCTGTCCTTCCCACCTTACCCAACTTAAGGCCATCAATCATTATATCACTTCCCTGCCCAAACCCTCACTTCCCTTGCCATTTCATGTTCTGTTGAACTTTTTAAGCTAAAACCCATCCCTATACACTAAGACAGGCAAATGAATGTTCAAAGCAGTATTATTTATAACTAGAGGACCAGTGCACAAAATTCATGCACGGGGAGTGTGTCCCTCAGCCCAGACTGCACCCTCTCCAATCTGGGACCCCTTGAGGGATGTCCAACTACTCATTTAATCCCACTGGTGGGATCGGGCCTAAATGGGCAGTTGGACATCCCTCTCACAATCCAGGACTGCTGGCTCCCAACAACTCGCTTACTTGCCTGCCTGATTGCCCCTGACTGCTTCTGCCTACCAGCCTAATCGATGCCTAACTGCTCCCCTGTCAGCCTGATTGCCCCTAACTGCCTTCCCCTGCCATTCTGGTTCCCCCCAAGTACCCTCCCCTGCAGGCCTGGTCACCCCTAACTGCCCTCCTCCCTTCAGGCCTGGTACCCCCTAACTGCCCTCCACTGCCAGCCTGGTTACCCCTAACTGACCTCCCCTGCCATTCTGATTGCCCCTAACTGCCCTCCCCTGCAGTCCTGGATCACTACCAACTGTCCTTTCCTGCAGGCCTGGGTCCCCCAGAACTGCCCTCCACTGCTGGCCATCTTGTTTCCACATGGGGGCAGTCATCTTTGACCACGTGGGGGAGGCCATCTTATGTGTTGGAGTGATGGTCAATTTGCATATTACTCTTTTATTAGATAGGATAACCCAAAAGTGAAAACAACCCAAATATCCATCACTGGTAAAGGAACAAACACAATGGGTATATTCATAGAATGGAATAGTATTCAGCAATAAAAAGGACAGCACTGATATATGCTATCATATGAATAAACCTCAAAAGCATGCTAAGTGAAAAAAGCCTGATACAAGACCTCACATATTACATAATTTGGTTATATGAAAGGTTCACAAAAGGCAAATCCATAGAAATAGAAAATGATGAGTGGTTTTCTGGAGCTGGGAATGGGAAAGAGGGCTCTTATCGGAGTGATGGAAATGTTCTAAAATTTAACTGTGGTGATGGTTGCATAAGTTGGTAAATTTATTAATGATCATTAAATTGTATACTTAAAATTGGTACATTTTATGGTATGTAAATTATACTTCAATAAAGTATGTTTTTTTAAAAAATACAACTTATTAAATTCGCCTCTTTTGTGATTCACTAGTACAGCTATAAGTAATTGGAAAAGAAAAAAGCTACCACATTGGTCCCACTTAAGACTCAAGTGATTTTTAAATTGCCCTAGCTATAGCCTTGTTTCTCTGTTCCCCTTAATAGCAAAACTTTCCAAAAGACTTGTCCATATTTGCCTTTTCCAATTCTTATTCTGTTTTTGCTTTGGCCCATCTAATCTCTCAAGGGCTACTCCCCACAACTCCACCAAAAAAGCTTTTATAAGCTGCCAAGTCCAATGAACAGTTATTCTTCCTCTCACTTGATTTATCAGCAGCTTTTGATGACCCCCTCCTCCTAAAAACATTCTCTTTCCTATTTCTGAGTTCCAGACCTGTCTCTCAAGACAAGCTTCTCATTCTTTGTTCGATCTCTTGGATTTTGGGCCTCTTTGAACCTCCTCAACTTCAACTGTCTGTTTACTTTTACCTCTGCCCACAGACAGCCTGACCCTTCCAATTCATCCCCACCCTATTACTACTTCACCTGAATGCCCTGACTCCCCTCTCATCATTAATTCTGAGACCTTTCTGAAGAGCCAGCCATGCCCGGGTCTATTTGGTCTCTCTAATTATAAGATAAAATAAGGTCTATCCCATCTCTTACTGAGCCTTGTGCCTAAAAATAATGGATATGAACTTCTAGCTACTTAAAAGACAGAGTCAATCTTCTTAATTATGTTAGAATACTCTCAGTTAAAATAGCTGAAGTTGGTTGCTAAAAATAATCTATGTCAAACATTTATTTGTATTTTTTTCATGGATCAATCTGCTTTACTTAGATCCTTTTATTTAGATGATACTAGAATATACTTTGTATTCTGTTGCCTAGAAAAAGAGGACACTTTTAGATTTCTCAGGAAACTGGACAAGGATAGAAGATGTGCTTGGGTCCAAATATAAATAAAGTAAAATGATGACTACTAACATCAGCCAGGACTGGAATTTATTCAATTCTAGATTCCAATTTTCACTTTTACTAATCCTAACATATCTCTTAGGATTAAAGCTACATACCTGGAAGCATCAAGGAATGGTCTGTAGGCCAGGCTGATCCATTCTTCCCTGTTAGATGAATATTTTGGCTCCCGGGGTGTTTCTCTCATGGTGTCCAAATCCACTAGATAATGGCATCTACTGATGTCAATCTGCAATGGAGAAAGGCCAACTCTTCATTAGCAATTACAAGGGTCCTTTCAGGGTCAGGAACATAAACTGCAATTCTTAGCATTTCCACAGGGTTTTATAAATATATTTTTTATTGATTTTTTACAGAGAGGAAGGGAGCGGGATAGAAAGTCAGAAACATCAATGAGAGAGAGACATCCATCAGCTGCATCCTGCACGCCCCACACTGGAGATGTGCCCGCAAGCAAGGTACATGCCCCCGACTGGAATCGAACCTGGGACCTTTAAGTCTGCAGGCCGATGCTCTATCCATTGAGCCAAACTGGTCTCGGCTTTTTTTTTTTAATGTATTTTTTATTGATTTTTTACAGAGAGGAAGGAGAGGGATAGAAAGTCAGAAACATCGATGCGAGAGAGACATCGACCCACAGGGTTTTAGAAGCACAAGCATCCAACTCCTCAGATGTAACTTGTGCTCTCTCCACTCAGTTAAGTGTTGGGTATTGGGGTATTACCTAGGCTCCTGGGAGTAAGGGGGAGATATGCATGTACCAAGCCAAAATATATGTAAGCGTTGGAAGTTTTGATTCTAGTTTGGGTATTAAGTCCTTTTAGCCAAACACACTCTTGAAACTAGCATGAGTATACAACCTACTCGAAAAAATTACGTATCTTCTTTTGTTCACTATTGCTCCCTCCCAATGATCACTTCTTGTTGCAGAGATTGAAAGACAAGACTAAACACACATGCTAATGGGAAAGGAAACCCTGCTGACAGAGCCATGTGAGGGTGCAGAGATATCATGCATAACGTCTCCTTCAAAAATTCAACAGAACCGACAGAGACATGGGAACTGTTCCTGCAGCAAAAAATCAATAAACTGTAAGAATGGAGAAGATTATGAAAAATACATTGTAACAATAAGCAAAACTATAGTCATTCAGTTACTCACATCATGGAGATACCACAGCATCACAGATGCTCAGAAGAGAATATTATAACCATGTTGGGCCTAGCTGGCATAGCTCAGTGGTTAAGCATCAACCTATGAACATGGAGATCATGGTTCCATTCCTGGTAAGGGTATATGCCGGGGTTGTGGGCTCGATCCCCAGTGTGGGGTGTGCAGGAGGCAGCCAATCAATGATTCTCTCTCATCATTGATGTTCCTATCTCTCTCTCTCTCCCTCTTCCTTCCTCTCTGAAATCAATAAAGATATATTAAGAAAAACCCACACATAATTAGTATTGTGCTTATAACAAAATTAATTCAATGGAATATGCTATAAAAATACTTCATTTCAAACAGTAATTACATGCTCTCATCTTGAAGCCATCAGAATATTTACTACCCATGGGAAAAATTTTTAATTTTAAATAAACTTTTACTTTATAAAAATAGAAAATAAAGACTTGAAGTGGTAAACACATAATACAATATATAGATGATGTATTATAGAATTGTACCCCTGAAATCTATATAATTTTATTAACCAATGCCACCCCAATAAATTCAATTAAAAATAAAATAATAAAGACAACATATAAGTTTCTCTGAGGTTAAATAAAACTGAAAGATAGAAAATATCACTGTGATATTGGATTTAACATAAATATATATTTTGTTTTTTTGTCCACAGTTCCTGGCTCACAGTTCCCAAAATCCTTGTTATTTCCTACTTAATAGCAATGGGAGCATCTTTTGTTATAATATTAGAGGCCCAGTGCACAAAATTCATGCACTTGGGGGCCACGAGGGGAGGGTTCCCTCAGCATGGCCTGCATCCTCTCACAGTTTGGAAGCCCTCGGGGGATGTCTGACAAGCTAGTAGTTGGACATCCTTAGTGCTGCCACAGAGGTGGAAGTGGTTCCCGCCACTGCCGCTGTGCTCACCACCAGGGGGCAACTCCTGTGTTGAGTGTCTGCCCTCTGGTGGTCAGTGAGCATCATAGTGACCAGTCATTCTGTCATCTGGCTGAAACTGGCTCTCCAACATCCCCCAAGAGGTCCTGGATTGCGAGAGGGTGCAGGCCAGGCTGAGGGACCCCACTGCTGCATGGTTGGGTGTGGATAAGGACTGTGGGAGGGCTCCAGAGCATGTCTGGCCCATCTCGCTCAGTCTGATCAGCCAGATCCCAGCAGCAAGCTAACCTACTGGCCGGTGGTCAGTGCATGTCACAGTAATTGGTCGACCAGTTGACTGTCCACCCGCTGGTGGTCAGTGCACATCACAGCGAGCAGTTGAGTGGCCTTAGCATATCATTAGCATATTACGCTTTGATTGGCCGAACGGCCAACCGGACACTTATCATATCAGACTTTTATTATATAGGATTAGGTCTTCTGTCCTCAGTTCCTGAAATTCCTTCAAAGCCATAGAGATGAAGGGGCATCTAATTATTCATACCAAGCCACCTTCAATGGAAACTGAGTTTACATTAATAGGGTAACTTTTGGAAAGCACCTAAAGATGAGGGAGAAAGCTAGTTACTAGATGAACTAACCAAGTGGTTGGAGAGTTGAAACTTTCAGCCCCACCCCTGTCCTCTGAGGAGGAAAGAAGAGTTATACCCTGAGTTTAATCACCAATGGCCAATGATTTCATTAATCATGCTTGTGTAATGAAGCATCCATAAAAAAACAAAAAAATAGATCCAGGAGATTAAGTTGGTAGAAGATTAAAAAAAAACTGGACGAATCTACTAAAATTGAACATAGATATTTCCTATGATCCAACAATTCTACTCGTAGGTATTAGATTGAACCATATGAAATCATTAATATTTGACTGTTTAATGCACAAAACTGGTCATTTCACATGGTTCAAGCTAAGTATATCCAATAGAAATGCATGCAGCAAAAAGAAGTTCAAGAATGTTCAGTGTCATCATTTGCAATTGATTCAGATTGGAAAAACAAACAAACATCCAACAGTAAAATAGTAAAATGTGGTATAGTCATACAATTAAATTCTATCTATAATAATAAAAGCATAATATGCTAATTACACTGGGTGTCCTTCTGCACATCCTTCCAGACAAAGCCAGGGCTGTGAGGGAAGCCTGGGTTCCAGGTGGCAGAGAGGAGCCAGTGCCAGAAGCCAGGGGAAGGAAGGCCTACTCCTGCACCAATTTCATGCATCAGGCCTTTAGTATAGTAATAAAAGAGAACAAACCACAGATAAATGCAACAGCAGGCATGATTATCACAAACAAAATGTTGAGTGAAAGGATTAAGACATAAAAAAATGCAATAGGATTCCATGAATATGAATTTCTACAACAGGCAAAACTAAATCATACTGTTTAGGAATGCAGATAAGAGGAAACTATAAAGAGGAAAGCAAAGAAATTATTATCATAGAGTGGCGAAGCTCCATCTGATGGGTGAGTAGGTAGTGACAAAAGGAACTACGGGGAGCTTCTGGGTGCTGGCAATGCCCTAGTATTTGACCTGGGTGATGGTTACACAAATATTTGCTCTATTTTCTATTATTATTAATTTACTGCCCACTTATGCTTTATGCACTATGGATTACACATAACTGAAGGTTTCTTAAGTGCATATAAGAAAAACTCAGTTACGTCTGGCTTACAGTAAACTCTGCCCTTCCCCAACCTCTCATTCAGAGTAATAGTCTCATTCTCTCCCAGCATTATTTTTATGTAATAGACTCCAATATCACATCTGGCTCTGCACATTGGCTGTTTCTCCAGGAGAGAGAAAGCATACTGAGAATTGACGTCAGATCCAATTCCATTCCACATAACACTCTAAAAATGACCCTTTGCATAAACACTTCAGGAAGCAGCCTTTTTGGTCTGAACCTCCACTCTGTAGCTCCCAAGGATTTTGAAAACATGAAAACTTTTTTTAAAAAGTTTTGCAAGTATCATGTCTCTATAATGAAACAAAAGCAGCAAGGGCCACAGACTCTCATAGTCTCATGCCTAGATCTCCTTTGGTGAGGGAGTTCTGAGTAGGACATTTCAATACTTGACCTCAGTCTAACACACTATAGGCCTCATAATCTAGATTGAGTGTTGTGTACATGGTCTTTCAGAGATGTGGATAGTAACTAATTAATGCCAAACTATGCCAGTCAGCTTTAGGCTCTACTTATTAACCATCCATATATAAATTCTATTTAAAGTAAAGTTTTATAAAGATAGAAACTGCCCTAGCTGGTTTTGCTCAGTGAATAGAGCCTGCGGACTGAAGGGTCCCAGGTTCAATTCCCAGTCAGAGTACTGGCCGGGTTGCAGCAGGATCGATCCCCAGTAGGGAGCATGCAGAAGCCAGCCAATCAATGATTTTTCTCTCATCACTGATGTCTTTCTCTCTGAAATCAATAAGAAAAATATTTTTAATAAAAGACTAAATCAAGACAAAATCATATTAATTGAAATCCTAATCCATTTTTAAAAATATAATCTCTTTAAATCATTTCTAGGAAACAGCTGCTAAAGATTCTTTTTTTTTCTAGGAAACAGTTACTGAACAACTAAACACACAAGGACAAAAGCCTCTGGAAGAAAAATGGTTAATATGATCAAGGGCAGGCTCTCTATTAGAACTGAATTAAGATAATTAGAAAAAGAAGCTCTAACAATCAATAAAGAAAGAGGCAACCTAGGAAATAAAAAACACTATTTGCAAACCATATATCTGATATGGTATTAATGCTCAAAATATATACAACTCAATAGCAAAACAACAAATATTTGATTTAAAAATGGGCAAAGGTCCTCAACAGACACTTTTCCAAAGACATACAGGTACTTGAAAAGGTACTTAATATTACTGATCATTAGGGAAATGCAAAACAAAACACAATGAGAGCCCAGTTGGTGTTGCTCAGTGATTTAAGTATCGACTGATGAACCAAGAGGTTCAATTTCTGGTTGGGGCACATGCCCAGGTTTTGAGCTCAATCCCCAGTGAGGGTATACAGAAGACAGCCAATGGATGTTTTGCTCTCATTGATGTTTCTATCTCTCTCTCCATGCCTCTCTCTCTAAAAATCAATAAAAAAATATTTTTTAAGACACAAAGACCACAATGAAATATCACCCATCCTTTTTGAATGGCTATAATCTAATCTAATAATAGAGGAATATGCAAATTTGCAGGCATGCCATAATGTCACGACCAATCTACAAGCGGTGGAGAGCTACAGATGGGTGGGGCAGCAAGTTATGAACGAAGAGAGATAATGGTGGTGGGTGGAGTGGCCAGCTGAGGCAAGCAGCAGCAAGCTACTTGCACACAGATTCGTGTGCAGGGCTACTAGTCAAAAAAATAAAAGATAACAAGTGCTAATGAAGGTGTAGAGAAAATAAAACCTTGGGTACACGCTTGATAGGAATATACACTGGTACAGCCATTATGGAAAACAGCAAGGAAGTTCCTCAAAAAAATAAAAACATAACTACATACTATACTATCCAACAATTCTAGTTTGGGTACATATATGAAGGAAATGAAGTCACTATCTTAAAGGCAATGTGCACCCCCATGTTCACTGCAGCATTATTTACAACTAGAGGCTTGATGCACAAAATTCATGCACAGGGGTGTGTGTCCCTCAGCCCAGCCTGCACCCTTCCTAATCTGGGACCCCTCGAAGGATGTCCGACTGGTAGGATCAGACCTAAACGGGCAGTCAGATATCTCTCTCACAATCCAGGACTGCTGGCTCCCAACTGCTCGCCTGTCTGCCTTCTTGATTGTCCCTAACTGCTTCTGCCTGCCAGCCTGATCACCCCATAACCACTCCCCTGCCAGCCTGATTGTTTCCTAACTGCTCCCCTGCCAGCCTTATTGCCCCTAGCTGTCCTCCCCTGCAGGCCTGGTCATCCCTAACTGCCCTACCCTGCAGGCCTTGGCACCCCTAACTGCCCTCCCCTGCAGATCTGGTTACCCCCAACTGCTTTCCCCTGCAGGCCTGGGTCCCACCCAACTGCCCTTCCTTGCAGGCCTGGTCACCCCTAGCTGCTCTCCTCTGCAGGCTTGATCACTCCCAACTACCCTCCCTTGCAAGCCTGGTCTCTCCCAACTGCCCTCCCCTGCTGGCCATCTTGTGGCAGCCATCTTGTGTCTACATGGAGGCAGCCATCTTGTGTGTTGGACTGATGGTCAATTTGCATATTATTCTTTTATTAGATAAGATAGTCAAGACAAGGAAACAACCTAAGTATCTATCAATGGGTGAAATGTGATATGTATATACTATACACAATGAAATACTATTCAGTCATAAAAAGGAAGGAAACACTGCTATTTGTGACAACATAAATGAAACTTGAGGGTATTATGCTAAAATAAGGCAGACAGAGAAAGACAAATAATAAATGATCTTACTTTTATGTGTAATGTAAAAAGTTGAGCTCATAGAAACAGAGTATAATAGTGGTTACCAGGGGCTGAGGAAGAAGAGATATTGGTCCAAAAGCAGTTGTAAGAGGAATAAGTTCTGAAGAACTAACATACAGCAGGGAGAATAAAGTTAATAATACAGTGTTGTGTACTTGGAATCTTATAAGAGAGTAGATCTTAAAATTTCTCACCAAACACACACAAAAAATGGTAAGCATGTGAGGTGATGGATGTTAAATAACCTTATTGTGGGAATCATTACACAATATATTCCTATGTCAAATCATCATACTATATACCTTAAACGTATACAGTGGTACCTCGAGATACGAGTTTAATTCGTTCCGTAACCTTGAGGCATGGGAAACTATGAGACGCTCAAGTCGCAGTAAACGGGTGGGTTGTGTGCAGCCGGCCGATCCGCCGAGCGATTACTCCTATCTCAAATGTTGCTCGTATTTCAAAGCAAAAATCGCTCGCTTAACGGCTCGTATCTCAAAAATCTCGTATGTTAGGGCACTGGTATCTTGAGGTACCACTGGACAATGTTTTTTCAATTAAATCTCAATAAAGCTAGAAAAAAATTATTTTAAAAATTAGAAAAGGAGTTCCAAGTCAGAGGCCTAGATTCAGGTCTGGGCTCTACCACAAAATAGCAGGGTGGCCCATACTTAAGTTTTTATACCTCAATTTCTTCTTTTTTAATATAAGGATAATACCATTTACCTCAGAGTCATAATGAGGATTAAATGAGATGATTCATTTAAATAAAACTTGTAAATTATAAAGGACTACACAAATAGTATAATAGTAAAGGGAATCTTTGACTACCTTGGTGAAATGTGAGAACTTGACTGATAGAAAAGAACCCAGGAGCATTGCAGCACATTAAAAGGAATTATTCTTTTTTTCAGCATAGATTGCTGGTTACTGTCAATTCAAGTTATGTCCATGTAGGACAGAAAAGTTACAATACTAACTACTCATAGTCTTGAATAGTGCTGAGTTGGCAATATTTAGTAAATGATATTAAAATGAATCTTCTGGGCATCATCAAAACTTTATTTGGTGAATTCTAAACTAAGGAATATAAAATTTCTGTAAAACATGTCTCTGTTATTAAATTTACAATTTAGGTCAGGACATGACATTAGTACATATGAAATATGGAAACTGAGTACTATAAGAGAAATCAGAGTTGAGAAAGAGAGAAATCACAGGGGCCCACAGTAGGTGAAAAGAAGCCCTAGAGATGGTAAGAATAGAGGGAAAAAGGCAGAAACGGGCATGGCTTACAGGAGAAACAGGATGACTATTTGCTTGTCTCAAGAGGTGTGTGTTGAGAACAAAACTAGAGAGAGAAGTTTGGTGACCAAAATTAGGAGAATCTGCATCTGGGATCTAATCTGGCTTTTTAGTCAAGGAGTAAAATGAATTAAAAATGGGTCTCGCCGAAACTGGTGTGGCTCCATGGATAGAGCGTCGGTCTGCGGACGGAAGGGTCCCGGGCTGGATTCCGGTCAAGGGCACGTATCTTGGTGGTGGGCACATCCCCAGTGGGAGGCATGCAGGAGGCGGCTGATCGATGTCTCTCTTTCATCGATGTTTCTGACGGTCTCTCTCTCTCTCCCTTCCTCTCTGTAAAAAAATCAATAAAGGAGGAATCCAAGATGGCGGCATAGGTAAACACCTATACTGCTGCCTCGCACAACAATTTCAAAACTACAACTAAAAGACAGAACGGACACCATCCAGAACCACAGGAAAGCTGGCTGAGTGGAAGTTCTACAGCTAGAGGGAAAGAGAGGGGCTCACGGAGACCCAGAGGAGCTGCAAAAAGCTGAGGTACGGAGACGTGCGCTGAGAGAGCGGGTGCCGGAGTACCTGGCTGGCTTTCTCTGGCGGGAGGGAAACGGAGACTCCCAACGGCATTGAACCCCTTCTCTTACGACACTAAACCCCAGATCCAGCCGAAACTCATACGGGGGGAGTTTGGACTGTGAAAAGGGAGAAGTGCACGGAAATTTAGGGGAGTTGCAAAGGATCGGAGGTCTGGTCGCGCACGGCACCACGCGGAGGACGGATTGCTGATTGTGCCGCTGGCTTTCGCGAGTGGGCGGGAGACAGACCCTCCCAACTGTGCCACTTCTGAGTCCACTGGGCCCCTGTTTTGGGCGAAACCCTGAGGACCTAGACTCGTGTGGTCCTGGTTCGCAGGGGAGCCGGAAAGGCAGCGGTTGGAGGCGCTGCGGGTGCGCGGGCACAAGGACCGCTCCAGCCATTACCCAGTCACGTGAGACTCAGGGGCCGTGGAGGGCAGGGCCGACTGGAAGGCAAGGCAGTCCCTTAAGCCCTGAGACTCCACCCAGCCCAAGCTCAACAGAGGCTTCTGTGGCTGAATCCAGCACAGAAGTTTCCCCGGCACAGTGAAAATGCCGAGACAAGGGAAGGGATTACAAGCAAAAGAAATGGAGGAAAAAAAACGACTGGATATAGAGTTCAAAACCACGCTTATAAGGTTTTGCAAGAATATGCTAGAAAAGATGGATAAATTTAGTGAGACCCAAGAGAAGATAATAAATACACTGACTGAAATGAAAACTATTATGCAGAGTACTAACAGCAGACTAGAGAAAGGCAAGGATCAAGTCAAAAATTTGAAATATAAAGAAGCAGAAAACATTCAACTGGAAAAGCAAGAAGAGAAAAGAATCCAAAAATGTGAAGATAATGTAAGGAGCCTCTGGGACAGCTTCAAGCGTACCAACATCAGAATTGTGGGGGTGCCAGAAGAAGAGAGAGAGCAAGATACTGAAAACCTGTTTAAAGAAATAATGACTGAAAACTTTCCACATGTGGTAAAAGAAATAGACTTACAAGTCGAGGAAGCACACAGAACCCCAAAGAAAAGGAACCCAAAGAGGACTACACCAAGACACATCATAATTAAAATGCCAAGAGCAAAAGAGAAAGAGAGAATATTAAAAGCAGCAAGAGAAAAACAGTTTATTACCTACAAGGGAGCACCCATACGACTGTCAGCTGATTTCTCAACAGAAACGATGCAGGCCAGACGGGAGTGGCAAGAAATATTCAACGTGATGAACAACAAGAACCTACAACCAAGAATAATCTATCCAGCAAAGCTATCATTCAGAATTGAAGGGCAGATAAAGAGCTTCACAGATAAGAAAAAGCTAAAGGAGTTCATCAACTCCAAACCAGTATTATATGAAATGCTGAAAGGTACCCTTTTAGAAGAGGAAGAAGAAAAAGGTAAAAGCCAAAAAATTATGAACAAATACACACCTGTCAACAAGTGAATCTAAAAATTAAGTGAATTAAAAATCTGATCAACAGAATAAACTGGTGAATATAATAGAATCAGGAGTACAGAAAGGGAGTAGACTGATAATTCTCAGGAGGACAAAAATCATAAAGCATCAAACAGACTGTGAAATTATAGCAGAAAGATTAAAGTTAGGTGAGGTAAATAAGTGATCAATCAAAGGACTTGTATGCATGCTTATAAACATAACCAATGATCACAGACACTGGGGGTTCGGGGTACGCCTGGGAGGGAGGGGGGGCAATGGGGCGATATGTATAAAAAAATTAATAAAAATTAATAAAATAAAAAAAAATGAAAAAAATGAAAAAAAATCAATAAAAAATATTTTTTAAAAATAAATAAATAAATAATAAAAAATAAAATAAATAAATAAATAAAAATGGGTCTCAGCCCTGGCCAGTGCTGCTCTGTGGGTTAGAGTGTAGCCCAAGCACTGAAGGGTCATGGGTTCGATTTTTGGTCAAATGCTTGTACCCAGGTTGAAGGTTCCATCCCTGGTCCCGGTTGGGGCACATGCAGGAGGTAACCCATTGATGTGTCTCTCTCATATTGATGTTTTTCTCAAAAAGTCTCTAGCAAAATGAGTTAAAATTTCCAGGAAATGGACTACTAATTCACCATAACAAGATTTGACTTACTTTAATATTTTATAGAATGAAAAATTAAAGTATGATCATTGCCTAGAGCATTGGTTGGCAAACTGCGGCTCACAAGCCACACGTGGCCAGTGAGCCACGGTTTGCCACTCTATTGCCAAAACCGGTTTGGCTCAGTGGCTAGGGCGTCGGCCTGCGGACTGGAAGGTCCCGGGTTCAATTCCAGTCAAGGGCACATAACTTGGTTGCGGGCACATCCGCATTGGGAGTTGTGCAGGAGGTGGCTGATCAATGTCTCTCTCTCATCAATGTTTCTGACTTTCTCCTTTCCTCTTTGTGAAAAATCAATAAAATATATAAATAAAATAAAATAAAAATAATTTCTTAAAAAAAAAGAAAATATAAATATTAAAACAAATCCTACTGAAATTATACTCTACTATGTTTGGATGCGAATTATATCAGCCAGCAAAAGAGCTACCTTATGAAATAACATCAACAAAAAAGCAAGAGAGAGAGAAAATGGCGGTGGAGAAGACAGATGTGTCTGGAGCTTTGTCGCTGGGCAGAGGGAGAGAGAGCGACTGAGAGTTGCACTGGGAGTGTTTGTTGGAAAGTTAAGAGTCAGTTATCCTCCAGGAGAAGGCGGGGGACTGCTGGAAGCGGCTCTCCCGGCCAGGCAGCCCCACTGCCACGGGGTTTTTGTCCGCTGGAGCCACCAGCACGAACGCGGAGCCCGCGCCATCTTGCAGTGGGAGGTGGATGTCTGCGGTGCGTTGAAGCCTGTGGCTGGGACACCCATCCAGCAGCCGGGGACCCGGGGACCCAGAACTCTGCTCTCCAATCGGCGCAGACACGTGGAGGAATCAGAGATCCACAGAGCACACGGAAAGGTGAGATTTCGCCTGGGATAAGAGGGAGGTGGATGTCTGTGGAGGTCTGAAAGCTGCGGCTTACGGAGGCATCCACTGAACAGCCGGGGACCCAGAACACGGCTTTCCAGGCGGTGCGGACGCGAGGGTGGCGGATTTGGAGATCCACACGGTGTGAGAAGGGTCAGATTTTGCTGGGAAAGGGTGAGGTCTCCCACCCCCACACAACAGAGACGCAAACACTGTGGGAACCGGGCTGCGGGAAAGCTGCCTCGGGAGAGGTCCGCAGAGGTGGTCAGGGCATGATCCCTAAGTGTGAAGGCAAACCCTCTGAGCTGTTGACAGAGGAGAGCTCTGGAAAACGACTCGTTTTTTTCTGGGGCAGAGGGACAGCCTGGGAGTTATCACAGTGTCCAGGCTGCAAAACCCCCACAAACTGGCTTTGAGAACCACAGAGTAGCAGGATCTGAGCACAGCCTAGAGAGGTCCTGTGCTTTGTCTCAGAGATCAATTCCGAAACACTGCCACCCAGTGGATGACACACAAATTGACTCTCGCATAACCACAAAAGAATGAAGAGATTAAAACACCAAAAGGGGAACACAGGGAACTGCAATACCTTCCCTACTAGGAAACAGGAGTGCCAACCAGAATAATAGTGGAAGTAAAGGACCATTCTATTTTTTTTCTTTTTTTCCTTTTTCTTTTTCCTTTTAAAAAATTTTTTTTTATTTTTCATTTTCACATATTTTAATTAAAAGACTATTCTTTTCTTTCTGCCTCAATTGATTTTACCTTTTTAATTATTACATTTTTGTTTTAAACTAGTATTATTAATTACTACTAGTACTTTACCTTTTTAAAAAAACACAAGTGTCATTTTGTTTTCTCTTTATTTTATTTCAGGATTAGAGTTCTACATTCTATTTTCATCTTTCCTTTAGCATAATTTTATTCCAACTCAACTCTACCTTTATGCCAACACTTTCCTCCTAACTTTCCCCATTTTGTTGTCTTGTTTCCCTTTCCCTTTTCCAACTTTAGATTCTCCCTATTCTTTCTCTTTACCTGGTTAAAATTTCACCCCATTTATATATCTAATTTCAAATCCCCTACTACAAGTCCACACAAACCTCTCTGTTCTTGTCTTCACTAGCCAAAAAGTTGTTTTTTTCTCTATGTCCTTTTGTTGCTATTTGCCTGAAAAGTGATTATATCGATTTTTTGAAGTTTTTTTGTGAGATTATTTTAGTTTATCTAATTGTTTTATTTTGCTTTTTGCTTGCTTTGTTTACTACCTCTCTTTTCCCTCACCTCCCTCGATACCAGTTGCCATTTGCAGTTTGCATTAATCTCTAGGTACTGGTTGCTGGCCTTTATTGAGATTAGTGACTGTTCTATTGGAGTTGTCTCCTGACACCTATATTTTGTTTCCCTTTTCTCTCTTATACACTTCCTTTTCTCTCTGACTTTTTTCTCTTCCTCTTTCCTTCTCCTTCTTCTCCTTTTTATTTTCTTATTTTATTTTACTTTTTCGTTCATTTATTTATCTTTTTTTTTCATTCGCTCTCCCAATTTGATTTTGGCATTTCTTTCTTTTCCTTTTTCCTCATTTTCCTCTTCTTCTTTCTCTATTTACCCCTAAAATGTCCTTCATTGGTGGTCACCTTATTTGTGATTATTAACATTTTGAATACATTTCTACTCAGTGCCTTGTGTGCTGTACCTGGTCGTGTTGTAGTTTGTGCCTTTCAATCAACGTAGGAGAGAGAACTACATAACCAGACACCCGGAGAAGAAAGAACATGGGCAGAAAAAGAAACAGCCCACAAAAGACAGAAAGGCAGGTTACACCAGAAAAAGAAGTAAACGAAATAGAAGCAGAAATAAGCCTGCCAGAGAAAGAGTTCAGAGAAATGATCATAACGTGGATGAAAAGAATGGAAGACAAAATCGACAATCTGAGTAAGAGCCAAGAGGAAATGAAGAAGACCCAAGAGGAGATGAAGAATCAGCAAGAAGAAATGCAGAAGAAACTAGAGGAGGTGCAGAATAAACAAGAAGTAATGAAAAATGATATCACTGCTAAAAAGAACTCAATAGAAAGCATCAAAAGTAGACAAGAAGAAGCAGAGGACCGCATCAGTGAGCTAGAAGACATGGTAGGAAAAAATACCCAAGTACAGCAGCTTCTAGAAAAAAAAGTTAAAAAGCAACTGGAGAGTCTAAGGGAACTTTGGGATAACATGAAACAAAACAACATCTGCATAATTGGGGTTCCGGAAAGAGTGGAAACTGAACAAGGATTAGAGAATGTGTTTGAAGAAATAATGACAGAAAATTTCCCCCATATAGGAAAGAAAAAACCCACACAAATCCAAAAAGCTCACAGAGTCCCAAGGAAAATGAACCCCAACAAACCGAAACCAAGGCACATTATAATTAAATTGGCAAACACCGACGACAAAGTAAGAATCTTAAAAGCAGCCAGAGAGAAACAGAAAGTTACATACAAAGGAACCCACATAAGACTAGCTACTGACTTCTCAACAGAAACTCGTCAGGCCAGAAGGGAATGGAATGAAATATACAAAGTCATGCAAAGGAAGGGTCTGAATCCAAGAATACTGTACCCTGCAAGACTCTCAATCAAAATTGAAGGTGAAATCAAAAGCTTCAAAGACAAAAAAGAACTGAGGGAATATATTACCACCAAACCAGCAATGCAAGAAATGTTAAAGGGTCTGCTGTAATAAAAAGAAAGAGGAAGTGAAGAAGGAACTCGGGGGTAAGGACTAAAAATGGCAACAGATAAGTACTTATCAATAATAACTTTAAATGTAAATGGATTAAATGCTCCAATCAAAAGACATAGGGTAACCGATTGGATAAGAAAACAGGATCCATATATCTGCTGTCTGCAAGAAATCTACCTCAGGAAAAGAGATGCACACAGATTGAGGGTGAAGGGATGGAACATGATATTTCAGGGAAATGGACAGGAAAAAAAAGCTGGGGTTGCAATACTTATATCTGACAAATTAGATCTCAAAGTGAAGGACATAACAAGAGATGAAGAAGGCCACTTAATAATACGAAAGGGAACAATCCAACAAGAAGAAATAACTCTGGTAAACATATATGCACCCAATATAGGAACACCTAAATACATAAAAAAACTCTTGGAGGATATTAAGGGAGAGATTGACAGCAATACAATCATAGTAGGAGACTTTAATACCCCACTGTCACCATTAGACAAATCCTCTAAACAAAAAATCAGCAAAGTAACATCAATCCTAAATGACTCACTAGACCAGATGGAATTAATTGACATCTTCAGAACATTTCACCCCAAAGCCACAGAATATACATTCTTCTCCAGTGCACATGGATCACTTTCAAAGAAAGACCATATGTTGGGTCATAAGAAAAGTCTCTTCAAATTCAAGAAGATAGAAATCATATCAAGCATTTTCTCAGACCACAGTGGCATAAAACTGGAACTCAACTATAATAAAAACAATAGAAAGAAATCAAACACATGGAGACTAAACAGCATGCTATTAAACAACGACTGGGTAACCGGAGAGATCAAGGAAGAAATAAAAAACATCATGGCAACAAATGACAATGACAACACAACAATCCAAAATTTATGGGACACACTGAAAGCAGTCTTGAGAGGGAAGTTCATAGCCCTACAAGCCTACTGCAAAAAAACAGGAAACAATGGTAATAAATTACCTAAACCTACACCTCAAAGAGCTAGAATGAGAGCAACAAGAAAAGCCCAGTGTACTCAGAAGAAAGGAAATAGTGAAGATCAGACCGGAGATAAACAACTTGGAGACCAAAGAAACAATTCAAAAGATCAACAAAACAAAGAACTGGTTCTTTGAAAGGATAAACAAGATTGATGGATCTCTAGCCAGGCTCACCAAGAAGCAAAGAGAGAAGACCCAAATAAACAAAATCAGTAATGAAAGAGGAGAAATAACAACAGACCTCGTGGAAATACAAAGGATTGTTAAAAAATACTATGAACAACTCTATTCCAACAAATTGGACAACCTGCAAAAATGGACATTTTCCTAGAAAAATATAACCTCCCAAAACTCAATGAGGAGGAAACCAAACATCTCAATAGTCCAATTAACAATGGAAGAAATTGAAGCAGTAATCAAAAAGCTTCCAGCAAATAAAAGCCCGGGACCAGATGGCTACACAGGAGAGTTTTACCAAACATTCAAGGAAGAATTAAAACCTATCCTCCTCAGACTATTCAAAAACATTCAAGAAGAAGGAACACTTCCAAACACCTTCTATGAAGCCAGCATCACCCTAATACCAAAACCAGATAAAGACAACACAATGAAAGAGAATTATAGGCCAATATCTCTCATGAACATAGATGCCAAAATCCTCAACAAAATTCTAGCAAACCGGTTCCAGCAGTATATCAGAAAGATCATACACCATGACCAAGCAGGATTCATCCCAGGAATGCAGGGATGGTACAATATCCACAAATCAATAAATGTGATACATCACATAAACAAATTGAGAGATAAAAATCACATAGTCATATCAATTGATGCAGAAAAAGCATTTGACAAAATCCAACACCCTTTCTTGATAAAAACTCTCAGCAAAGTGGGAATAGAAGGATCATACCTCAACATCATAAAAGCCATATATGATAAACCCACAGCTAACATCATACTCAATGGACAAAAACTAAAACCATTTCCCCTAAAACAGGAACAAGACAGGGATGCCCACTCTCACCTCTCCTGTTCGACATAGTACTGCAAGTATTAGCCATTGCAATTAGACAAGAAGAAGAAATAAAAGGCATCCAAATTGGAAAAGAAGAAGTAAAGCTGTCCTTATTTGCACATGACATGATATTGTACATAAAAAACCCAAAGGACTCCATTCCAAAACTAATTGACTTAATTAATGAATTTGGCAATGTAGCAGGATACAAAATTAATGCTAAGAAGTCTGGCATTTCTATACACTAATAGTGAAATTACAGAAAGAGAAACTAAAAAAGCAATCCCATTTACTTTCACACCCAAAATATTAGGATACCTAGGAATAAACCTAACAAAAGAGGTAAAAGACCTTTATGCAGAAAACTACAGGATACTGAAAAAAGTGATAGAGGAAGATGTTAAGAGATGGAAGAGCATACCATGCTCATGGATTGGGAGAATCAACATCATTAAAATGTCCATACTACCCAAAGCAATATACAGATTCAAAGCACTACCCATTAAAATACCAACAACATATTTCACAGACCTAGAAAGAATTCTTCATAGATTCATCTGAAACAAAAAAAGACCACAAATAGCTACAGCAATTCTGAGAAAGAAGAATAAAGTAGGTGGGATCCCAATACCAGATTTCAAGCTATACTACAAAGCAACTGTGCTCAAAACAGCCTGGTACTGGCACAAGAACAGGCATATAGACCAATGGAATAGAATAGAGAACCCAGATATCCACCCAAACCACTATGCTCAACCAATATTTGACAAAGGAGGCATGAACATTCAATGGAGCCAAGATAGCCTCTTCAATAAATGGTGTTGGGAAATTGGACAGATACATGCAAGAAATTGAAACTGAACCACCAACTTACACCAAATACAAAAATAAACTCAAATGGATACAGGACTTAAACAATAGAAGGGAAACCATAAAAATACTAGAGGAATCCACAGGCAGCACAATCTCAGACATATGCTGAAAGAACTTCTTCACTGATACTGCTCCAAAGGCAATGGAAGCTAAAGAAAAAATAAACAAATGGGAGTACATCAAAATAAAAAGCTTTTACACAGCAAAAGAAACCATCAGCAAAACAACAAGAAAGATCACTGTATGGGAGAACATATTTGCAAATGTTATCACTGATAAAGGTTTAATCTCCAAGATCTACAACCAACTTATACAACTTAATAAAAGGAAGATGAAGGATCCAATAAAAAAATGGGCAACGGACCTAAATAGAATCTTTTCAAAAGACGACAGAAGGAAGGCCAAGAGACACATGAAAACATTTTCAAAGTCATTAATCATCCCAGAGATGCAAATCAAAATGACAATGCGATACCATCTTACACCTGTCAGAATGGCAATCATCAACAAATCAACAAACGACAAGTGTTGGCGAGGATGCGGAGAAAAAGGAACCCTTGTGCACTGTTGGTGGGAATGCAGACTGGTGCAGCCACTGTGGAGAACAGTATGGAGTTTCCTCAAAAAACTGAAAATGGATCTCCCATTTGACCCTGTAATCCCACTCTTAGGAATTCATCCTAAGAAATTACAAACACCAATCAGAAAGGATTTATGCACCCCTATGTTCATAGCAGCACAATTTACAATAGCTACAATTTGGAAACAGCCTAGGTGCCCGTCAGCAGATGAGTGGATCAGAAAACTGCGGTACATCTACACAATGGAATTCTATGCTGCCATTAAAAAGAAGGAATTCTTACCATTTGCAGCAACCTGGTTGGAACTGGAGAGCCTTATGCTTAGTGAAATAAGCCAGTCAATGAAGGAGAAGCATCACATGATCTCACCCATTGGGGAATAATAAAGAACATTATAAACTGATGAACAAAAAGGATAGATACAGAGACAGTAAAGCATCAAACAGGCTGTCAAATTACAGAAGGAAGTTTAAGGAGAGGTGGGGTAGATAAGAGATCAACCAAAGGACTTGTATGCATGCATATAAGCATAACCAATGAACATAGACACTGGGGGTTTGGGGTATACCTGGGAGGGAGAGGGGGCAATGGGGAGATATGTATAAAAATTAATGAAAATTAAAAAACAAAACAAAAAAAAACACAAAAAAACAGAATAATATTCTGAACATCCTGCCTCCAATTAAGCATTCTTTTTGTTTAAATATATCTAATGTTACCATTTGCATCAAAAAATAGGGCCATGGCCAGCATGTCTCAGTGGTTAGAGTATCAGCCTGTGCACCAGAGGGTTGCAGGTTCAATTCCCAGTCAAAGGCACATGCCTGGGTTGCAGGTCCCATCTATGGCCCACAGGAAGCAACCAATTGTGTGTCTCACATCCGTTTCTCTCTCTCTCCCATCCCCTTCCACTCCCAATGGGGAAAAAATCCTCCAGTGAGGATTAATAACAATAACAAAATAATAGGAGAAACCAAGATGCAACATAGGTAAACACCTAAATTGCTGCCTTGCACTACAATTTCAAAACTACAACTAAAAGACAAAATGGATATCATCCAGAACCACAGGAAGTCTGGCTGAGTGGAAATTCTACAACTCGAAGAAAAGAGAAAAGCACACCGAGACTCAGAGGAGCTACAGCAGGCAGAGGTACTGAGATGCATGCGTGGAGAGGACTGGCAACTGAGTGCACAGCTGGCTTTCTCAAACAGGAGGGAGACCAAAGCTCCCGACTGTGCTGAACTCCAGTTCTGGGCGAGACTCTGGGGACCCAGACTCATATGGGGTAAAACTGGACTATCAGGAAAGAGAAAAGCACACGGAGGAGCTACAGGAGGCAGAGGTACTGAGGTGTGTGCAGAGAGGGCAGGCAACTGAGTAGGTGGCTGGCTTTCTCAAGTGGGAGGGAGACAAAAGCTCCATACTGCACTGAACTGCAGTTCTGGGCGAGACTCTGGGAACCCAGACTCACTGGGGGAAAAACTGGATTGCCTGGCAGAACTTGAGGGGGCTTTCTCTCAGAGGTGCTTGCAGCAATTACCACAGGACACTGAGACACAGGAGCCTATTAGGGCAGGGCTGATGGGAAATCAATGCTGTCTGCTCCGCCCAGAGACTCTGTCCCATTCAAGTTGAGCACAAAGGCTATTGCAAGTCTTCTCCCATAAGGGTGTCTCTAGCACAGAAGTTCTCCAATCACAGACACAGCTGATCCTCACAGCCAACTGGCATAGTGGTCAATTCCTCCCAGTGATACCAACAACAATCAAGGCTTAACTACAACAAAACTGTACACACAGCCCACAAAGGGGTGTGCCCAGAGTGTACATCTCAGGTAATTGGGGAGGCTGAGCCACTGGACCCTACAGGACAGGTAGCACACAAAGCCATTCTATCAACTCAGGGAAGCAGCCAAAATGTGGAGACAAAGAAATAGATCACAAATGAAAGAAATGAGGAAAGCAAATGACTGGATATAGAGTTCAAAACCACGGAGATAAGGTTTTTCAAGAATGTTCTAGAAAAGGCTGATAAATTTAGCGAGACCCTCAAGGATAGGAAAGAGGACCAACCAGAAATCAAGCATAAACTGACTGAAATAAAAAATATTATACAGAGATCTAACAGTATACTAGAGGATCGCAAAAATCAAGTTAAAGATCTGAAATACAAAGAAGCAAAAAACACTCAACTGGAAAAGCAAAAAGAAAAAGGAATCCAAAAATATGAAAAGAGTGTAAGGAGCCTCTGGGACAACTTTAAGTATACCAACATCAGAATATGGGGGTGCCAGAAGAAGAGAGAGAGCAAGATACTGAAAATCTATTTGAAGAAATAATGACTGAAAATTTCCCACATCGGGTGAAAGAAATAGACTTACAAGTCCAGGAAGCACACAAAGCAACAAACAAAAGGAATCCCAAGAGGATCACACCAAGACACATCATAATTAAAATACCAAGAGCAAAAGACAAAGAGAGAATATTAAAAGCAGCAAGAGAAAAACAGTTAATTACCTACAAGGGAGTACCCATACCATTGTCAGCTGTTTTCTCAACAGAAACTATGTAGGCCAGATGAGAGTGGCAAGAAATATTCAAAGTGCAAGAACCTACAACCAAGATTACTCTACCCAGCAAAGCTATCATTCAGAAATGAAGGTCAGATAAAGAGCTTCACAGATAAGAAAACACTAAAGGAGTTCATCACCACCAATCCAGTATTATATGAAATGCTGAAAGGTATTGTTTAAGAAGAGGAAGAATAAGAAAAAGGTAAAGATAAAAATTATGAACAACAAATACTTATCTATCAACAAGTGAATCTAAAAATCAAGTGAATAAAAAAATCTGATAAACGGAATAAACTGGTAAATATAATAGAATTAGGG
Organism: Lasiurus cinereus; assembly: GCA_011751065.1. Classification (NCBI taxonomy): domain Eukaryota; kingdom Metazoa; phylum Chordata; class Mammalia; order Chiroptera; family Vespertilionidae; genus Lasiurus; species Lasiurus cinereus. Next base: position 38,025,290 of record JAAGEH010000005.1, on the reverse strand, counting down.
GCATAGAAAGAGAGTGGACTGACAATTCTCAGAGAGAAAGGGTGTGGGGAGTGCAGGGAGAGACTGGACAAAAATTCTACACCTCTGGATGAGGACAGAGGGGGTGTATGGGCAGGCTGGGGTGGGAACCGGTGGAGGTGAGCTATGGGGTAAAAAAGAGGAACTATAATAATCTGGATAATAAAGATTTATTAAATTTTTTAAAAAATAAACTCATTAAAAAATATAGGATCTCTAAATACTCTGCCTCTAGTTCTATCTCAATGATTAAGGGAAGTCATTAATCCAACTTCAGAGGTCTTACCATTTCTCCAAAGGGTTTGGACTGCAAACTACTAAAATCCTTCTCATTGAAGAGAAAATAATTTCATCACAATTGTAAATATAATTCTCATAGCTGATTCTCCCTTTCTCAAAGCTACTGTTGCTCATTAGTATATGTGATACCATAAACTAGTATACATCCCTTAACTGGAGGTAAATACATAGGAACTGCTTTTTTATAGTGCCAAGATGTAGACAATTAGAGGGTCTGTCTTAGTTATAGCACTGAACATTGTTGAATATACATATTTTTTTAAATGGTAAAGGTACAATAAAATGAGATCATTCAGTTCTATGAACTTGCTGATTTTAAAGAGCTATTTAAAGCCCAGGTATTATTATTGTTATACTGACACTGTTAAATGTAGAAAAAGAGAAATTGTGTGGGTCTGCATGCCTGAAAAATGTTAAATTTTTAGAGAGCTTCTTCACTTCAGAGTGTTTTAACAATGTGAAATGCATGATTTGAGAACAAGTCACATGTCTGATCTAGAGAGCCTAGAATCATTTTCTGGACCTAGACTGAGGGTGGGTGATGACACATTGAAAAATTAGTTGCTTCCCTTCCCACTGCTCATGTTAGACATTGGTCTTTTTCTCTGACCATGAATGCAATCTTATCTTGCTTTTCAACCTGGGGCACCCCTAAGCTACATCCAAGTGATGAGAAGTGTCAAATAAATGGAAACTATTTACCTTCCTTGTTAAATCACTACATGGAACACACAGGATGCCAGTATTGACCCTCAGAGAAGCTAAATCTATAGATCTCAGTCCCTAAACATATATTTCAATATAAATAAAACGACAGTATACAAAATATATGTGTAAAAAACTGAGAAATCATGGGAGATTAATTTCTGTTGTCTTACAACAGCAAATTCAGGTTTTATTTTACAACTTTGATTTTTAAAATATCAGTTTAGAGGAGAATCCAAAACGGTGGCATAGGTAAACACCTACACTGCTGCCTTGCACAATTTCTAAACTAGAACTAAAAGACAGAATGGATTATCAAGATGGCAGCATAGGTAAACACCTACACTGCTGCCTCGCACAACAATTTCAAAACTACAACTAAAAGACAGAATAGACATCATCCAGAACCACAGGAAAGCTGGATGAGTGGAAGTTCTACAGCTAGAAGGAAAGAGAGGGGCTCACAGAGACCCAGAGGAGCTGCAAAAAGCTGAGGTACGGAGACGCGCGCGAGGAGAGAGCGGGTGCTGGAGTACCTGGCTGGCTTTCTCTGGCGGGAGGGAAACGGAGACTCCCAATGGCATTGAACCCATTATCTTATGACACTAAACCCCAGATCCAGCAGACACTCATACGGGGTGAGTTTGCACTGTGAAAAGGGAGAGGTGCACGGAAATTTAGGGAAGTCGCAAAAGATCAGAAGTCTGATCTCCCACGGCACTGCGAGTAGGACAGACTGCTGATTGTGCCGCTGGCTTTCGCGAGTGGGCGGGAGACAGACCCACCCAACTGTGCCACTTCTGACTCCACTAAGCCCCTATTTCGGGCGAAACCCTGGAGATCTAGACTCGTGTGGTCCTGGTGCGCAGGGGAGCTGGAAAGGCAGCTGTCTTAGAGGCACTGCGGGCCCGCGTACAAAGACCGCTCTAGCGATTAACCAGTCACATGAGACTCGGGGGCCATGGAGGGTGGAGCCGACTGGAAGGCAAGGCGGGGCCTTAAGCCCTGAGACTCCACCCATCCCAAGCTCAACAAAGGCTTCTTCGGTTTTGCAAGTCTGGTATCTTAAGGCTGGATTCAACACAGAAGTTTCCCAGGCATAGTGAAAATGCCGAGACAAGGGAAGAAATCACAAACAAAAGAACTGGAGGAAAAAAAACGACTGGATATAGAGTTCAAAACCACGCTTATAAGGTTTTTCAAGAATATGCTAGAAAAGTTGGATAAACTTAGCGAGAGCCAAGAGGAGACGAAAAAGGACCAACTGGAGATGCAAAAGAGCCAACTAGAGATGATAAAGGTCCAAATAAAGATGAAAAAGGACCAACTAGAAATTAAACATAGACTGAAATAAAAAATATTATACAGAGTCCTAACAGCAGACTAGAGGAAGGCAAGAATCAAGTCAAAAATTTGAAATATAAAGAAGCAGAAAACACTCAACAGGAAAAGCAAGAAGAGAAAAGAATCCAAAAATGTAAAGATAGTGTAAGGAGCCTCTGGGACAGCTTCAAGCGTACCAACATCAGAATTGTGGGGGTGCCAGAAGAAGAGAGAGAGCTGGATACTGAAAACCTATTTCAAGAAATAATGAATGAAAACTTCCCACATCTGGTAAAAGAAATAGACTTACAAGTCCAGGAAGCACACAGAACCACATATAAAAGGAATCCAAAGAGGACCACACCAAGACACATCATAATTAAAATACCAAGAGCAAAAGAAAGAGAGAACATTAAAAGCAGCAGGAGAAAAACAGTGTATTACCTACAAGGGAGCACCCATACAACTGTCAGCTGATTTCTCAACAGAAACGATGCAGGCCAGATGGGAGTGGCAAGAAATATTCGTGATGAATGGCAAGAACCTACAACCAAGAATAATCTATCCAGCAAAGCTAACATTCGGAATTGAAGGGCAGATAAAGAGCTTCACAGATAAGAAAAAGCTAAAGGAGTTCATCAACTCCAACCCAGTATTATATGAAATGCTGAAAGGTACTCTTTTAGAAGAGGAAGAAGAAAAAGGTAAAAGCCAAAAAATTATGAACAACAAATACATATCTATCAACAAGTGAATCTAAAAATTAAGCGAATTAAAAATTTGATGAAGAGAATAAACTGGTGAATATAATAGAATCAGGAGCACAGAAAGGGAGTGGACTGATAATTCTCAGGGGGAAAGGGATGAGGGGTGTACAGGGAGAGACTGGACAAAAATCATACACCTATGGATGAGATCAATGGGAGGGTGCTAAGGGCAGAGGAAAGGGTGGGAGCTGGGTGGAGGAGAGCTACGGAGGGGAAAAAAGAGAAACAAATGTAATAATCTGAATAATAAAGATTTAATTTAAAAAATAATAAATAAATAAATAAGTAAATAAATTGAACAAACAAACAAAAATAGACAGAATGGACATCATCCAGAACCACAGGATAGCTGGCTGAGTGGAAATTCTACAACTAGAAGGAAAGAGAGGGGCTCACAGAGACCTAGAGGAGCTGCAAAAAGCTGACGTAGAGAGACGCACACATGGAGAGAGTGGTGCCAAAATGCCTGGCTGACTTTCTCTGGCGGGAGGGCCATGGAGACTCCCATCTGCATTCAACCCCTTATCCTACAACACTAAACCCCAGGTCCAGCCGAAACTCATAAGGAGGAGTTTGGAGTGTGAAAAGGGAGAAGTGCACGGAGATTTGAGGAAGTCGCAGAAGGGCAGAGGTCGGGTGGTGTGCGCATCACTGTGCGCAGAGGACCGACTGCTAATTGTGCCGCTGGCTATCACAAGTGGGCTACTTCTAACTTCGCCACTTCCAGCTCCACTAAACCCCAGTTTTGGGCGAAGCCCTGGGGACCCAGATTCATGTGGTCTCAGAGCACAGGGGAGCCAGAAAGGCAGCAGTCTAGAGGCACTGCAAGCATGCACACACACAGACGCACACATATAGGGACCGCTCCAGCGATTACCCAGTCACGTGAGACTCAGGGGCCATGGAGGGCGGGGCCGACTGGAAGGCAAGATGGTCCATTAAGCCCTGAGACTCCACCCATCCCAAGCTCAACAGAGAGGCTTCTGCAGTTTTGCAAGTCTGGTATCATAAGGCTGAATTCAAAACAAACATTCTCCCGGCATAGTGAAAATGCCAACACAAAGGAAGAGATCACAAACAAAAGAAATGGAGGAAAACAAACAACTGGATATAGAGTTCAAAACCACGCTTATAAGGTTTTTCAAGAATATCCTAGAAAAGATGGATAAAGTTAGCGAGACCCAAGAGGAGATGAAAAAGAACCAACTAGAGATGGAAAAGGACCAAGTAGAAATTAAACATATACTGACTGAAATAAAAAATATTATACAGAGTCCTAACAGCAGACTAGAGGAAGGCAAGAATCAAGTAAAAAATTTGAAATACAAAGAATCAGAAAACACTCAATTGAAAAAGCAAGAAGAGAAAAGAATCCAAAAATGTGAAGATAGTGTAAGGAGCCTCTGGGACAGCTTCAAGAGTACCAACATCAGAATTGTGGGGGTGCCAGAAGAAGAGAGAAAGCAAGATACTGAAAACCTATTTAAAGAAATAATGAATGAAAACTTCCCACATCTGGTAAAAGAAATAGACTTACAAGTTCAGGAAGTACACAGATCCCCATATAAAAGCAATCCAAAGAGGACCACACCAAGACACATCATAATTAAAATACCAAGAGCAAAAGACAAAGAGAGAATATTAAAAGCAGCAAGAGAAAAACAGGTAATTACCTACAAGGGAGCACCCATACGACTGTCAGCTGATTTCTCAACAGAAACGATGCAGGCCAGATGGGAGTGGCAAGAAATATTCGTGATGAATAGCAAGAACCTACAACCAAGAATACTCTATCCAGCAAAGCTATCATTCAGAATTGAAGGGCAGATAAAGAGCTTCACAGATAAGCTAAAGGAGTTCATCAACTCCAAACCAGTATTATATGAAATGCTGAAAGGTACTCTTTTAGAAGAGGAAGAAGAAAAAGGTAAAAGATAAAAAAAAAATTATGAACAACAAATGCATATCTATCAACAAGGGAATCTAAAAATTAAGTGAATTAAAAATTTGGCAGAGACCGGTTTGGCTCAGTGGATAGAGCGTTGGCTTGTGGACTGAAAGGTCCCAGGTTCGATTCCGGTTGGGGGCATGTACTTTGCTTGCGGGCACATCTCCACTGTGGGGCGTGCAGGAGGTTGCTGATCGATGTCTCTCTCTCATCAATGTTTCTGACTTTCTATCTCTCTCCCTTCCTCTGTTTAAAAAATCAATAAAATATATTTTAAAAAATTTGATCAACAGAATAAACTGGTGAATATAATAGAATCAGGAACACAGAAAGGGAGTGGACTGATAATTCTCAGGGGGTAAGGGGTAAGGGATAAATAGGGAGAGACTGGACAAAAATCATACACCTATGGATGAGGTCAACAGGAGGGAGGTAAGGGGAGAGGGAGGGGTAGGAGCTGGGCAGAGGGGAGCTATGGAGGGGAAAAAAGAGAAACAAATGTAATAATCTGAATAATAAAGATTTAATAAAAAAATTTTTACTGCAAAAAATCAGTTTACATAAGTTTAAAATACATTTACATCTATAAAAAAATTCATTCACTTTTAGAACTAAAGTCATTATTATCATGAAATACTAAATTAGGAAACAAAAGAAAAATATGTTATACTTTCAGAGTATTTCTACTTTTATTTATTTATTTATTTTTTTGATGATCAGAGAAAACAAAGATATGTTTAATGACTTTTGTTCTGTTTCCAGGTCACCTTATTGAACAATACCTGATGAAATCAATAGTTGTATATGTAGGAAATTTACCAATGGAGCTCTCTTCCACTGGTGTATATATTTTAATTCGTCTCTTGTGAGTATCTCTTTCATTTTGGTGCTTGCCTAGAACAGCAATCTGTATCATGAACGTGCGAGTTGGCTTCTTATAGCTATGAGTTAAAGGAACATGAATCCAGCCACTTGGTTCCACCAATTCGAGTTGCTGAATTTCTTGAAGATTGTGGGAATTATTTCCTACTCTGACTGAGATCTTGCTTGAACTATAGCTTTTACCAGATTTTTAGTCCACAGAAATATATAGTATCTTCACCATTGTTTTTCTTCTGAATTGGATGGGAGTCTTCTGAATGAGGCTGGGAGTCTTCTGCTTGCCAATAAGTTTGTAGATTGTCACTTCATAACTAACCTACTCCAAATACTGGTTTGCAAGATGGGGGTGATCAAACAACTTGTGACCCAATTTCCCATACTGTTCCAATTCTTCCCACCTGCTTAGGTTCACCACCAGGAGGTGTCTTGTTTGGTGTGGTCATTTTTAAAATATTACCTTGCTGACCGAGTTCGCTGCAGGTTAAAATTTTAAGGTTTCCTGCAGCAGTTCCGTGCCATTCCCCTTAGCTTCTCTGAATTGCTCAGCTTCCCAATGACAGTATTTGTACTTTAGAGTTAAGTCAAACCATGTATACAAAAAGCTATAAACAATTTTGTCAATTTTTAAAATTTTTTCTTTAAAGTTAAATTTCAACATAATTTAAAAGAGAACCAGAAGCAGACAGACATATAGATAGATACCTGCCCTTTAAAGAGCTTACTACCAATACCAGATGAATAAACTTAAATGGCATTTACCCAATATAATAAAGCAATTATGCCAAAGTATAAACACAAGGTAATAAGAAGTTAATTTCTGAACATCCAGAGTAGACAAAACATGCTCACAAAATCTTTTGCTATTATAATTTTCTCTACTTTGTCAGTTGACATTATGATCAGTTTTTGGTACATACTTTGTGATATAAGAGAATGATTTTTTAAATATTTTATGTTTTTATTGATCTCAGATAGAGAGAGAAAGATAGAAATTTCAATAATGAGAAAGAATCATCAATTGGCTGCCTCCTACATGCTCCATATTGGGGATCCAGTCCACAACCTGGACATGTGCCCTGACCAGGAATTGAACCATAACCTCCTGGTTCATGAGTCAATGCTCAACCACCGAGCCACCCCAGTTGAGCAGGAAGAGAGAATGATTTTTAAAGTCAAACCTTCCACAGTTATTCTCATCACTCAAATATTATAAATTCAGTAGAGGAACCTCTACCCTGGTTACTATTTGCATCAACATATGGAAATGGATTGAAGAAGGTGACTAATTTTCCGATGAATCTTATGTTGGGTTTCAATGGGTAACTTTGCTAACTTATTTGAAATTCTGCAAAATCCCCAAATATTTGCATATTAAAATATTAAAAGAAAAATGTATTCAGGAATAGGGGTTATGTACTATTTCTTTTATTAACATAGACTAGAGGCCCAGTGCATGAAATTCATTCACAGGGGGAGGGTGTCCCTCAGCCCAGCCTGCACCCTTTCCAATCTGGGACCCCTAGAGGGATGTCTGACTGCCTGTTTAATAGGGATCAGGCCTAAAGGAGCAGTCGGGTATCCCTCCCACAATCCAGGACTAATGGCTCCAAATCGCTTGCTTGCCTGCCTGATTGCCCCTAACCCCTTCTGCCTGCCAGCCTGAACACCCGCAACCACTCCCCTGCCAGCCTGATTGATGCCCCTAACTACCCTCCCCTGCTGGCCTGGTCACCCTCAACTGCCCTCCCTTGCCAGCCTAGTCACCCCTAACTGCCCTACCCTGCAGGCCTGGTCCCCCCAACTGCCATCCCCTGCCAGCCCGGTCACCCCTAACTGCCCTCCCTTGCCAGCCTGGTCACCCCTAACTACCCTCCCCTGTCAGCCTACTCCCCTCTAAGTGCCCTCCCCTGCCAGCCTGATTGCCCCCAACTGCCCTCCCTCTGCCGACTTGGTCCCCTCAACTGTCCTCCCCTGCAGCCCTGGTCAACGCTACACTGACTGAGCTAATTGGACTTTCTGAAGGAAATGGATAGTACATAATTATTGGGAGATTGGGCATGAGAAAATTGTGTTATAGTAAAAAAAATAAAAGTATCAGTAGCTCTTCTTTGCTCAATATGCAAGGAACTCCCATAGAAAATAAGATCTTTAGTCTGAAAAGTTATTTTTTTTCCCGTTTAATTATTTTTTTATTTTTTTTATTAATTTTTATTAATTTTTTATACATATCTCCCC
>JAAGEH010000005.1:37858714-38016291 GCA_011751065.1 Lasiurus cinereus | reverse complement strand
CTTGATCCTTGCCTTTCTCTAGTCTGCTGTTAGGACTCTGTATAATAGTTTTTATTTCAGTCAGTGTATGTTTAATTTCTAGTTGGTCTTTTTTTATCTTTAGTTGGACCTTTTCCATCTCCTCTTGGGTCTCACTAAATTTATCCATCTTTTCTAGCATATTCTTGAAAAACCTTATAAGCGTGGTTTTGAACTCTATATCCAGTCGTTTTTTTCCCTCCATTTCTTTTGTTTGTAATCCCTTCTCTTATCTCGGCATTTTCACTATGCCGGGGGGAAAACTTCTGTGTTGAATTCAGCTTTATGATACCAGACACAAAGCCTCAGATGCCTCTTTTGAGCTTGGAATGGGTGGAGTCTCAGGGCTTAAGGGACCGCCTTGCCTTCCAGTCGGCCCTGCCCTCCACAGCCCCTGAGTCTCACGTGACTGGGTAATGGCTGGAGTGGTCCTTTTGCGCGCACCCGCAGTGCCTCTAACCACTGCCTTTCCAGCTCCCCTGCGCACCAGGACCACACGAGTCTAGGTCTCCAGGGTTTTGCCCGAAACAGGGGCTTAGTGGACTCAGAAGTGGCACAGTTGAGAGGGTCTGTCTCCCGCCCACTCGCGAAAGCCAGCGGCACAATCAGCAATCTGTCCTGTGGGCAATGCCGTGCGCGCCACCATGCCTTTGATCTTTTGCGGCTCCCCTAAGTTTCTGTGCACTTCTCCCTTTTCACAGTCCAAACTCCCCCCCCATATGAGTTTCGGCTGGATCTGGGGTTTAGTGTCGTAGGATAAGGAGTTCAATGCCTTTGAGAGTCTCCGTCTCCCTCCCGCCAGAGAAAGCCAGCCAGGTACTCTGGCACCCGCTCTCTCCTCATGCACGTCTCCGTACCTCAGCTTTTTGCAGCTCCTCTGGGTCTCTGTGAGCCCCTCTCTTTCCCTCTAGTTGTAGAACTTCCACTCAGCCAGCTTTCCTGTGGTTCTGGATGATGTCCGTTCTGTCTTTTAGTTGTAGTTTTGAAATTGTTGTGCGAGGCAGCAGTGTAGGTGTTTACCTATGCCGCCATCTTGGATTCCCCCCATGTGGTTCCTTTTGACGGGAATGTGGATTTCTGCTTCCTCTGCCAGAGAACTCTTAATCCTCCTCCAAGACCCAGCTCCTATGCCACCACTTATGTGAAGCTGCTCCAAAGAGTGGTATAAGAAGAGCCCTTCCCATTTCTTCTGTGCTCCCACAGCGTATTTGGCACTCATTATACTACTGAATATTTTAGAATAGTTGTTTCTACTGGACTCTGAGGGCAAGATTCATGTCCCTTTCTAAATTTATGTTTAGGTTTATCAAAAGAATATATCTGCAAGGTTCATAACTTACACAATGTAATAAGTTTATTACAAAAAACAGCATCATCCTCCTTATTCCCTACTCCCACTTACTAGAGGCAACTATTCCAGCTTTTTCTCTTGGTACTTTTTTCTTTTTCAATGATGAAATAATAATGCACACTAACTTCTCTTGGTATTTGGTACATCTTGGTATGCATTTCTCATGGATCATACACCTCATGGATCGTACACACTTTGTGGACTCCAATCTGAAAGTGGTGTCTTTCATTCTGGGTAATTTTTATATAGCCTGGCAATGGTCTCTCTTCCATTTCATTTGTCCTCTCTTTCTGAACCTCTATTAGCTAGATGTTGATTCCTCTCATCTTTTTTCCTTTTCCTATTTTCTCCCCCTCCCCCTCCCCCCCTCCTCCTTCTTCTTTTGTATTGTTATGGTATGGAAGATTTCCTCAACTTTATCCTCTAATCATTCTACTAATTTTTTAAAATCTACATTATCTTATTAATTTCTTCAAGCTCTTATTTTCCAATTGTTCCCTTTCAAAGCACATGTTTTTAAAAAAATATAATTTATTGATTTTTTACAGAGAAAAAGGGAGAGCAATAGAGAGCTAGAAACATTGATGAGAGAGAAACATCGATCAGCTGCCTCCTGCACGCCCCCTACTGGGGATGTGCCTGCAACGAAGGTACATGCCCTTGACCAGAATTGAACCTGGGACCCTTCAGTCCAAAGGCCAATGCTCTATCCACTGAGCCAAACCAGTCTTGGCCAAAGCATATGTTTCTGTCTTATGGTCCCAAACTTCGTTTTTGTCCTATCAAGAAAACACCCTAATATATAAAAAGTCAGGGCCGTCATGACTGAAACAACCCAATGGACTACTGAATAACAGGCTATGTGGGCAACAAGTCTGGCAGGGGGCTTAGTGAAGGGTGACCAAACAACTGAACAGCAGGCTCCATAGGATGACCAGGCCAGCAGGGGTGTGCAGTTGAGGGTGACTAGGCCAGCAGGGGCGCAGTTGAGATTGACCAGGCTGGGAGAGGGGCAGTTGGGGGTGACCAGGCCAGTGGGGGGGGACAGTTGGTGATAACCAGGCCAGCAGGGGGGGGCAGTTTAGGGACAATCAGACTGGAAAGGGGTGCAATGAGAGGTGACCAGGCTGGCAGAGGGGGGCAATTGGGGGCAACTAGGCCAGCAGATGAGAGCAGTAAGGGGCAACCAGGCCAGCGGGGAGGCAGTTGGGGGCAACCAGGAAGGCAGGCAGGTAAGCAATTAGGAGCTAATGATCCCAGATTGTGAGGGGGATGTCCGACTGCCAGTGGATTGGGCCTAAACCAGCAGTCAGACATCCTCCTATGGGTTACGGATTGGAGAGGGTGCAGGCTGGGTTGAGGGGAATCCCCACTCCCCATGCACAAATTTCAGGCACTGGGCCTCTAATTATAAAAGTTTAAAAATGTGGCTGTCTCCCAGTTTGTGAGTCAGCCCGGCTGGGTCCCTCCTTCTTCTCCTTCTCCTTCCTCTAATCCTGGTTTTACTGCCCTCCTCCATAATGAATCTCACTCGTTAGTGCAGAATAAACCTCCTCTTTTTTTTTTAAATATATTTTATTGATTTTTCACAGAGAGAAAGGGAAAGGATAGAAAGCCAGAAATATCGATGAGAGAGAGAGAGACATCAATTAGCCGCCTCCTGCATGGCCCCTACTGAAGATGTGCCCGCAACCAGTATACATGCTCTTGACCGGAATCGAACCTGGGACCTTTCAGTTCCCAGGCCGACACTCTATCCACTGAGCCAAACTGGTTTCGGCTAAACCTCCTCTTTAACATGCCTTGGTCTCCAACTCCTGTTTCCTGCACCTCGAACAGTATATCTGGTGCCGTAAAACTTGGGAGGGTGCGAGCATCCCATTTGACCATTCTCTTCTCCCCTCTTCTCTCCTCATGGCTCAGGACCCTCAGCCTCCTCCCCCCAGCTCAGCAGCTTCAGCAGTAAGTCCCAGCCCATGCTAATTCCTGGCGGTTGTTTCTCTGGCATTTCTGTCCATAGACTGCAGCCTGCATCAGAGATTGCCTTCCAGGAATAGCCCTTTGGGCCCCTCCAGGAGGGGTTCTTAACCTGGGGAGGCAGCGAAGACGTTCCTGCCCTCCTTGGTTCTCTGGCCTTTTGGCCTCCGTAGCCTTGGCTTAAAGACTGGGATACTGATCCTTAGCCTCCGCCACCCAACCCCGGGGCTTGGTAGGGGTAATCAAAAATCTAAATCAGATCCTGGGATCCTAGCACACCTCTAAGGTGTCTCCTCACCAATCTGGCAACTTCTGTAATGTGACATGACCTCAGCATGAATTGAATTTCACATGACCTGAAAGCGGGACTTAACATCCTTACTGACCTCAGTAATTTCTGCCGACGAGCCGGGAAGTGGCCTGAGGTCCCATATGTCCAGGTTATTATTATTTTTTTAATCTGTGCTCCCGTCTTTCCCTCTGCTCCTTCTGTTCCACAGCCCAGGCTCTCCTAGCTCACGAGAAACCCCCTCAAACCGGTCCTCAGCCCCCTTTCTCTGTCTTCTGGCTCTTTCGACCCAGTCGATCTTTCATCTTCTCTCCTGCTCCCATCCCTGCATTCTGCTCCTTCTCTTCCTCCTCCTCCTCCTCCTTCTTAGCCATGGCTGCCCCTTTCCCGGCGGGCAGCCACCACTGTGGGAGCCGCCATTGCCATCTCAGGCTGTGATCTGACCAGAGGCTGCCGCAATGCGCGAGAGCCACCCGCCCAATGTCCTGTCAGCCGCTCCAAACAGCTAACATTGAGGGCCAACCTTCCAGGTCATGACCCACCACTAGCCATACTGGGACTGGCTGAAGACTGAAGATGCCCAGTCTTGATGACCCCCATTACCCTCACCAAGCCGAGGGTAATGTTCAAGGTAGCAGGCAACTGCTCTGGAAACACGCTGACAGGTTTCTGCCCAGGCCAGGACCAGCCAACCAAGACTCCCGAGGACCAGCCCTCCAGCCGGGGGACTCAGTCCTCCTCAAGAACCTTACCCCCAAGTTGTATTTCAGCTCCAGACCCAGAAAAAGCAGCAAACCCAGACAAGAGACACGGTGCAAGTGATGCTGTGGCAGCCTCAGGACCAGCTTTTACCTCCCAAGTGACTCAACAGGATCACTCTCGAGACTTCACCAACCAGTCCCTGGGGAAACCATGCTGCTGCACCGCTCGTTCAGCACAGAAAACATTCCGTTTTTTGCTCACTTACCCCATGGCTCCTCCCATCATTAGGCCCAGTGGTATCAATTCCTTAATTTTGCTCTTTGGCCCCTGTCTCATGCACTATTTCACTAGTCTTTTGCAGAACAGAATGCAGGCGTTCACCAACCAGAAGGTGGGAGAGATCTATCTGGCCTTGAATTCACCAGAATCCTTGAGACCCTGGATAGACGCCCATAATTACGCCCCCTCTCAAACAGGAAGTAGCTATGGAAAATGGATCTTTACCCCCTGACCTTGCCTGGATTCTCAACTTTTTTTTTGTTTAAATATCACTAAAAGCCTGGAATGATAGATCCTCCCTTCTCCCAACTGGTGGACCGAGTATGATGTAACGTGCGTCTGCGCTGTGACATCCCCGGACATTGAATCAGTACAGATCAAGTGCCCTGGGTCCCATACCTTCCCATTCCACCCTGGGCCCAACCCCTTCCTGTTCCTCCCCTCAAAAGGCGTGTTCACCCCTACACGTATTGCTGCTCTCCCAGTCTGTGAGTCAGCCCGGTTGTTCCTCCTTCTCCTCCCCCTCCTCTAATCCTGGTCTTTCTACCCTCCTCCGTAATGAATCTTGCTTGTTAGTGGGGAATAAACCTCCTCTTTAACATAAAAAAAAAAGTTTAAAAATATTTTCAATTTCCCACATTGATTCTATTTATCTCAATTTCATTTTTTAATACTATATATATTTTTTATTGAAGGGAGAGGGAGAGATAAAAACATCAATGATGTTATCAAGCCCCACATTGGGATTGAGTCCACAACCCAGGCCTGTGCACTGGCTGGGAATCAAAACTTGACCTCCTGGTTCATAGGTCGTAATACTCAACCACTGGGCCACTCCAGCTGGACCGCAATTCCCTTATTTTCCCATGATTTTTTTTTTTATCTTGCTAGAGACTTTTCTTAAATCTCTGCCAGCTTTGTATTTTCAGCACATAGCCAGACCAAGAAAATTCCTGACTTTAAATGAATGGGTGGATGGATAAATCAATAAAGGCACGAAATCAGAAATATTTAAAAATGATTAAGAATACAGGAAGAAAAATGGCAGCAGAATAGATGGACGTGTCCCGAGCCTTGTTCCTGAGCACACAGAGAGAACAGCTGAGGGTTGCACTGGGAATGTTTGTTGGTGATTTAAGGGATACTATACTCCAGGAGAAGGTGGGAGACTGCTGGACGGGGCTGCCCTGACCAGGTAGCCCCACTGCTGCCAGGTTCCATGCCTGAGCCGCCAGCTCAGACACGGAGACCGCGCCATCTTGAAGGGGAAAGTGGATGTTTATGGAAGCCTGAAAATCTATAACTGCGCCACCCACCAAACAACTGGGAACCCCAGAACACCCATCCCCAATTGGCGCATACTCGGATTCAGAGGAGCTCCACATGCCACATGGAAAGGTCATATTTTGCCTGGGATAAGGTGAGGTCTCTGGTCCCACAGAACAGAAAGGTGCACACTGGGAGCTAGAAGACCAGGAGAAATCTCCACCTAGAGAAATCCGTAGCTATTGGGCAGGGCGTGATCCCTGAATGTGGAAGGGGGCCTTCAGAGCTGTTAACAGATGGGATCTCTAGAGAGAACCCATTTTGATCTGATGCAGAAGGACAGTCTGGGAACTATTAAAGTGTGCCGGCTGCTTGGACAGGAGTAGTAAAAGGGGACTACACAGACTTGCGCTGTTTCCTCTTCAGATGCTTGCTTCTGATTGCTAAGCCCAATACAACCTGGGAGACTGCAGGGGTAAGTTGTTTTTCTGAAGCCTGGGAATCAGAGCGGGGAGTAACCATTGGAGAACCAGCTCTGGGGCAGCCCACTCCCACAAACCAGTACTGAGTGCCACAGGGAAAGCAGAATCTAAGCACAGGCTAGAGAGGACCTATAGTCTTGGAGATCAATATTGAAACACTGCCACCCAGGGGCTGACTCACAAATTGAGTCTTGTGTAATCACAAAATAATAAAAGAGATTAAGACACACTGCCGGCTTAAAAACCAGTGGAAAGCGGAAAACTGCAATATTGTCCTGACTGGGAAACAGGCGTGCCAAACAGATCAATGGAAGAAATGAATGACCTTCACTACTGCACATTCTATTTTTTATTTTTTGCTGTTTTACTTAAGAAACTATTTTTTTTCTTTTTTCCTCACATGAATTTATCTTTTTAATTATTAAATTTTTATTTTCAATCAGTATTATTACTACTATTACTTTATCTTTTTGGGGGAAAAAAAGTGTCATTTTATTTTTTATTTTACTTTGGGATTAGAGTTCTACATTCTAATTTCATCTTTCCTTTAGCATCATTTTACTCTATCTCAACTCTACCTTTATGCCATAATTCTTTTCTGAACATTCCCCCCCCCTTTTTTTGTCCTATATCTCTTACCCTTTTCCTACTTTAGATTTTTCCTATTCTTTCTTTTTACCCCCTGTTAAAATTTCACCCCACTTATATATCTAATTTCCAATCCCCAACTCCAAGTCCATAGACACCTCTCTCTTCTCTGTCTTCACTATCCAAAAATTGTTTTTCTCTCTGTCCTTTGGTTGTTATTTGCTTGAATGTTGAGTATATCAATTTTTTTATACTTTTTGTGAGATTGTTTTGCTTATTCTTCGTATTTTGTTTTGTTTTTTGTTTGCTTTGTTTGTTTTTTATTTCTGTTTTCCCTCACCTCTCTTGATATTAGTAGTTGTATATAGTTTGCATTAATTTCCAGGTCCTTGTTACTGGCACTTGTTGGGATTAGTGCAGTTCTATTGTAGTTTTCTCCACATATATATAACTTGTTCTTCTTCTCTTTCTTTTCTCTCTTATTTTTTTTCTTTTTTCTTTTTCTCCCTTCTCCCAATTTCATTTTGGCACACCTTTCTTTTCTTTTCTTTTTATCTGCTTCTTTTCTCTCTTCTTCTTTCTCTTCTATGGCACACCTTCCTTTTCTTTTCTTTTCTTTACTTTTTTTCTGCTTCTTTTTTCTCTTCTTCTTTCTCTCCTATCACCTAATTTGTCTCTCTCTGGTGGTCACCTTTATTTGTGGCTTTAATATTGTGAATACATTTCTGTTCAGTGTCTAGTGCATTGTATCTTCTTGTGTTGTTTTTGTGCCCTTAAATCAACACAGGAGAGAGAGCACTATGTAACCAGACACCCAGAGAAGAGAGGCCATGAACAAAGAAACAGACCGCATATGAAAGAAAAGCAAGCATCAAAAGAAAAGGAAGTAATCAAAATGGAGGCAAGCAACCTGCGACAGAAAGAATTCAGAGAACTGGTCAGAAGGTAGCTGAAAAGAATGGAAGACAAATTCGACAATATGAATAAGAACCAAGAAAAAATGAAGAACCAAGAGGAAATGAAAAATGACATCGCTTCTGTAAAGAACTTAATAGAAAGCATCAAAAGTGGACTAGAAGAAGCAGAGGACCGCATCAGTGAGCTAGAAGACAAAGTAGGAAAAAATACCCAAATATAGCAGCTTCTAGGAAAATAAATAAATTAAAAAGCCAGAGGAGAGCCTAAGGAAACTTTGAGATAACAGAAAACAAAACAATATCTGCATAACAAGGGTTCCATAAGGAGTGGAAATTGAGCATAGACTAGAAAACCTGTCTGAAGAAATAATGACAGAAAACTTACCTCATAGGGAAGAAAAAACCCACACAAATCCAAAAAGATCACAGAGTCCCAAGCAAAATGTCTCCCAAAAGACTGAGGACCAGGCACATTATAATTAAATTGGCAAACACCAACAACAAAGAATCTTAAAAACAGCCAGAGAGAGACAGAAAGTTACTTACAAAGGAACCCCCATCAAATTAGCGACTTGATTTCTCAACAGAAACTCATCAGGCAAGAAGGGAATGGAATGAAATATACAAAATCATGCAAAGAAAGGGTCTGAATCCAAGAATACTGAACCTAGCAAGGCTGTCAATCAAAATTAAAGGTGAAATCAGGAGCTTCACAGACAAAAAAGGACTAAGGGAATTTATTACCACCAAACCAGCAATGTAAGAAAGGGTCTTCTGTAAAAAAAAGAAATAGGAAGCGAAGAATAGGGTAATGGGATTGGATAAGAAAACATGACCCATATATCTGCCGTCTACGAGAAACCCACCTCAGAAAAAAAGACGCACGCAGATAGAGGGTGAAGGGATGGAAAATGGTTTTTCAAGCAAATAAAAAAAAAAAGCTGGGGTAGCAATACTTATATATGACAAAATAGATCTCAAAGTGAAGGACATAACAAGAGATAAGGAAGGCCACTTCATAATACTAAAGGGAAAAATCCAACAAGAAGAAATAACTGGTAAATATATACGCACCCAATACAGGAGCACTCAAATACATTAAAAAAACACACACACACAAACAACAACAACAACAAAAAACTCCTGGAGGATATCAAGGAAGAGATTGACAGCAATACAATAATAGTAGGAGACTTTAATACCACACTATCACCCTTGGACAAATCCTCTAAACAAAAAAGCAGCAAAAAAAACATCAATACTAGAGAATCCAAGATGGTGGCATAGGTAAACACCTACACTGCTGCCTCACACAACAATTTCAAAACTACGACTAAAAGACAGAATGGACATTATCCAGAACCACAGGAAAGCTGGCTGAGTGGAGATTCTACAACTAGAAGGAAAGAGAGGGGCTCACAGAGACCCAGAGGAGCTGCAAATAGCTAAGGTACGGAGACGAGTGCGTGGAGAGAGCGGGTGCCCGAGGGCCTGGCTGGCATTCTCTGCCGGGAGGGAGATGGAGACTCTCAACTGAACTGAATCCCTTATCCTACGATACTAAATCCTAGGTCCAGTTGAAACTTATACAGGGGAGTTTGCACTGTGAAAAGGGAGAAGTGCACGGAAATTTAGGGGAGTCGTGAAAGGACAGAAGTCTGGTGGCGCGCATAGCACTGTGCACAGAAGACCAACTGCTGATTGTGATGCTGGCTTTCACAAGGGAACAGAAGAGAGAGCCTCCTAACTGCACCACTTCTAACTCCACTAAACCCCAGTTTTGGGCGAAACCCTGGGGACCCAGACTCATATGGTCCCAGAGCACAGAGGAGCCAAAAAGGCAGCAGTCTAGAGGCACTGCAATAGTGTGCGCACTCACAGGGACCGCTCCAGTGATTACTCAGTCACGTGAGACTCAGGGACAGTGTAGGATGGGATCGACTGGAAGGCAAGGCGGTCCGTTAGAGTGCTGGGACTCCACCCATACCAAGCTCAACAGAGGGGCTTTTGCAGTTTTGTAAGTCTTGTATCATAAGACTGAATCCAACACAGAAGTTCTACTGGCATAGTGAAAATGCGAAGACAAAGGAAGAGATCACAAACAAAAGAAATGGAGGAAAACAAACAACTGGATATAGAGTTCAAAACCACGGTGATAAGGTTTATCAAGAATATCCTAGAAAAGATGGATAAATTTAGCAAGACCCAAGAGGAGATGAAAAAGGACCAACTAGAGATGCAAAAGGACCAACTGGAAATTAAACATAAACTGACTGAAATAAAAAATATTATACAGAAACCTAACAGCAGACTTGAGGAAGGCAAGAATCAAGTCAATAATTTGAAATATAAAGAATCAGAAAACACTCCACTGGAAAAGCAAGAAAAAAAAAGAATCCAAAAATGTAAAGATAGTGTAAGGAGCCTCTGGGACAGCTTCAAGTGTACCAACATCAGAATTGTGGGGGTGCCAGAAGAAGAGAGAGAGCAAGATACTGAAAACCTATTTAAAGAAATAATGTCTGAAAATTTCCCACATCTGGTGAAAGAAATAGACTAAAAGTCCAGGAAGCACACAGAACCCCATATAAAAGGAATCCAAAGTGGACCACACCAAGACACATCATAATTAAAATACCAAGAGCAAAAGACAAAGAGAGAATATTAAAAGCAGCAAGAGAAAAACAGTTCATTACCTAAAAGGAAACACCCATCTGATTGTCAGCTGATTTCTCAGCAGCAACTATGCAGGCCAGATGGGAGTGGCAAGAAATATTCAACGAGATGAACAGCAAGAACCTACAACCTAGAATACTCTATTCAGCAAAGCTATCATTCAGAATTGAAGGTCAGATAAAGAGCTTCACAGATAAGAAAAAGCTAAAGGAGTTCATCAACTCCAAACCAGTATTATATGAAATGCTGAAAGGTACTCTTTTAGAAGAGGAAGAAGAAAATGGTAAAAGATAAAAAATTATGAACAATGAATAATTGTTCATATTTATCAACAAGTGAATCTAAAAATTAAATGATCAACGGAATAAACTGGTGAATATAATAGAATCAGGAGCACAGAAAGGGAGTGGACTGATCATTCTCAGGGGGAAAGGGGTGAGGGGTGTACAGGGAGAGACTGGACAAAAATCATACACCTATGAATGAGGTCAATGCGGGGAGAGGTAAGGGTATAGGAAGGGGTGGGAGCCGGGTGGAGGGGAGCTATGGAGGGAAAATAAGAGAAATAAAGGTAGTAATCTGAATAATAAAGATTTAATTTTTAAAAAATAAAATAAAATACTCTGGAAAAAAAAGAGAAAAGAAACATCAATCCTAAATGATTCACTAGAGCAGATGGAATTAATTGAGATCTTCAAACATTTCAACCCAAAGCCACAGAATATACATTCTTATCAAGTGCACATCAGTCATTTTCAAAGATAGACTACATGTTGCGTGATCAGAAAGTCTCTTCAAATTCAAAAAGATAGAAAACTGATCAAGCATCTTTTCAAATCACAGTGGCATAAAACTGGAAATCAACTACAATAAAAACAATCCAAAGAAATCAAATACATGGAGACTAAACAGCATGCTATTAAACAATGACTGTGTTATCATAAAAATCACGGACGAAATAAAAACATCATGGCAACAAATGACAATGAAAACAGAACAACTGAAAACTTATGGGACACAGTGAAAGCAGTCTTGAGGGCGAAATTCATAGCTCTAAAAGCCTATTGCAAAAAACAAGAAACAATGGTAATAAATTACCCAACCCTACATCTCAAAAAGTTGGACAGAGAGCAACAAGAAAAGTCCAGTGTAAGTAGAAGGAAGCAAATAGTAAAGATCAGAGCAGAGATAAACTATATTGAGACTAAAGAAACAATACAAAAGATCAACAAAACCAAAAGCTGGTTCTTTGAAAGGATAAACAAGATTGATGAACCTCTAGCTAGGCCCACAAAGAAGCAAAGAGAGGATTCAAATAAAAGAAAGGGGTGAAATAACAGACTCCACCGAAATACAAAGGATTGCTAAAATATACTATGAACAACTGTATTCCAACAAACTGGACAACCAGGAGGAAATGGACATATTCCAAGAAAAATATAACCTTCCAAAACTCAATCAAGAAGAATCTAGAGGAGAAACCAAGATGGCGGCTTAGGTGAACACCTAACCGGCTGCCTCGAACATCAATTTCAAAACTACAACTAAAAGACAGAACAGACATCATCCAGAACCACAGGAAAGCTGGCTGAGTGGAAATTCTACAACTAGAAGGAAAGAGAGGGGCTCTCGAAGATTCAGAGAACCTGAAAAAATCTGAAGTATGCACATGCATGCGAGGAGAGAGCAGGCAATGGAGTTCCAGGCTGCTTTTCCCTGGCAGGAGAGAGACAGAGACACCCAACTGCAATGAACTCCTTATCCTACAGCAGTGTAACATAATTCCAGGCGAGACTTATAAAGGGAGAATCTGGACTGTGAAAAAAGAGGAATGCATAGAAATTTAGGGGAGCCGAAAAAGGGCAGAAGTCTGGGGGAGTGCACACCACTACACGCAGAAGATGGACTGCTGATTATGCTGCTGTCTTTCTCTAATGAGCGGGAGACAGAGCCTCACAACTGTGCCACTTCTAACTGCACTGAACTCCAGTTTTGGGTGAGACCCTGGGGACCCAGACTTATATGGATCCCAGAATGCATGAGACCCGGAAAGGCAGCAGTCTAGAGGCATGTGTGCGCATGGGCACAGAGATGGCTGCAGCAATTACCTAGAGACACTTGAGACCTATGGTGGGTTTACTGGAAGCCAAGGTGATCCACTAAGCACTGAGATTCCACCCCATCCAAGCTCAACAGAAAAGCTTTTGGAGTTTGACAAGTCCTGTATCATAAGGCTGATTACAACACAGAAGTTCTCCCAGCATAGTAAAAATGTGGAGACAAAGGAACAGATCACAAACAAAAGAAATGGAGGGGAAAAATGACTGAATAAAGAGTTCAAAACTATGGATATAAGGTTCTTCAAGAATTTCCTAGAAAAGATAGATAAATTTAGTGAGACCCAAGAGAAAATGAAAAAAAAAAACCCTAAAAATTAAACATACACTGACTGAAATAAAAACTATTATATAGAGACCTAACAGCAGACTATAGGAACGCAAGAATAAAGTCAAAATTTTGAAATATAAAGAAGCAGAAAACACTCAACAGGAAAGGAAAAAAAGAAAAAAGAACACAAAAATGTGAAGATAGTGTAAGGAGCCTCTGAGACAGATTCAAGTGTTTCAACACCAGAATTGTGGGGGTGCCAGAAGAGAGAGAGCAAGATACTGAAAATCTATTTGAAAAAATAATGACTGAAAACTTCCCCCACCTGGTGAAAGAAATAGCTTTACAAGTACAGGAAGCACACAGAACCCCAAATAAAAGGAATCCAAAGAGGACCACCCCAAGACACATCATAATTAAAATACAAATAGCAAAAGACACAGAGAGAATATTAACAGCAGCAAGAGAAAAACAGTTAGTTACCTAAAAGGAAGCACCCATACGACTGTCAGCTGATTTCTCAACAGAAATGATGCAGGCCAGACAGCAGTGGCAAGAAATATTCGAAGTGATGAATAGTAAGAACCTACAACCTAGAATACTCTATTCAGCAAAGCTATCATTCAGAATTGAAGGGCAGATAAAGAGCTTCATAGATAAGAAAAAGCTAAAGGAGTTCATCAAAACCAAACCAGTATTATATAAAATGCTGAAAGGTACTCTTTAAGAAGAGGAAGAAGAAAAAGGTAAAGATAAAAATTATGAACAACAGGCTGAGACCCTCGCGCTGAGGCTGAGGCTGAGATCCTCGTGCTGAGGCTGAGGCTGGGGCTTGGACCCTCGTGCTGAGGAGGAGGCTGAGGCTGAGATCCTCGCGCTGAGGCTGAGACCCTTGTGCTGAGGCTGGGGCTGAGACCCTTGCGCTGAGGCTGAGGCCCTCGTGCTGAGGCTGAGACCCTCGCGCTGAGGCTGAGGCCCTTGTGCTGAGGCTGAGGCTGAGGCTGGGACCCTCGCGCTGAGGCTGGGGCTGAGGCCCTCATACTGTGACGCTGGGGCTGAGTCCCTCGTGCTGAGGCTGAGGCTGGGGCTGAGGCTGGGACCCTCGTGCTGAGGCTGAGGCTGAGACCCTAGTGCTGAGGCTGAGGCGCTGAGACCCTTGTACTGAGTCTGAGCCTGCGACTGAGACCCTCATGCTGAGGCTGGGGCTGAGGCTGGGACCCACGTGCTGAGGCTGGGGCTGAGACCCTCGTGCTGAGGCTGAGGCTGCGGCTGAGACCCTCGTGCTGAGGCTGGGGCTGAGACCCTCGTGCTGAGGCTGAGGCTGAGACCCTAGTGCTGAGGCTGAGGCTGAGACCCTCGTGCTGAGGCTGAGGCTGAGACACTCGTGCTGAGGCTGAAGCTGGGGCTGAGGCTGGGACCCTCGTGCTGAGGCTGAGGCTGAGGCTGAGACCCTCGTGCTGAGGATGAGGCTGAGACCCTCGTGCTGAGGCTGAGGCTGAGACCCTCGAGTTGAGGCTGAGGTACTGAGACCCTTGTGCTGAGGCTGAGGCGCCGAGACCCTCGCGCTGAGGCTGAGGCTGAGCGGTGCGTCCTCGGCTCTCGAGCCGCCAGGGCACCTGCCCTCAGGGCTTCCGGTGCGGCTCGGGCCGGGCCGGGCCGGACCTGCAGGAGCGAGCGCCGGTGCTGGTTCTCTTAACCCCTGCGACCCCGCGCCCCCCCCCACGTGTGTGTGCTGCCGCTGTGGCAGCAGTAGGAGGTGTGCTCAGTGGGTAGAGCGTCGGCCGGCGGACTGAAGAGTCACTCACTGCGGAGCCCGCGGAGGACTTGCTGCTCCAGACCCACCCGTGACTGATAATTCTCAGGGGGAAAGGGTGAGGGGTATACAGAGGGAGACTGGACAAAAATCATACACCTATGGGTGAGGTCAACGGGAGGGAGGGAAGGGTGGGAGCTGGGTGGAGGGGTGCTATGGCGGGGAAAAAAGAAAAACAAATGTAATAATCTGAATAATAAAGATTTAATTTAAAAAAATGGATAGAACTGAAAGGATAAATAAATAACAATTATAAATGGAAAAAAATTATGAACAACAAATACATATCTATCAACAAGTGAATCTAAAAATTAAGTGAATTAAAAATCTGATGGATACAATAAACTGGTGAATATAACAGAATCAGGAGCATAGAAAGGGAGTGGACTGACAATTCTCAGAGGGAAAGGGGTGAGGGGGTGCAGGGAGAGACTGGACAAAAATCATACACCTATGGAGGAGGACAATGCGGGGGAAGGTAAGTGTAGAGGGAGGGATAGGAGCTGAGTGGAGGGGACCTATGGGGGGAAAAAGAGAAACAAATGTAATAATCTGAACAATAAAGGTTTATTAAATAAGAAAAGAAGAATCTAAACATCTCAATAGGGCAATCACGATAGAAGAAATTGAAGCAGTCATCAAAAAGCTGCTAGCAAACAAAAGCCCGGGTACAGACCGCTACACAGGGGAGTTTTATCAAACATTCAAGGGAGAATTAAAACCTATCCTCCTCAGACTATTCCAAAAAATTCAAGTGGAGGGAACATTTTCAAGCACCTTCTATGAAGCCAGCATCATCCTAAATACCAAAGCAGATAAAGATAACACAATGAAAGAGAATTACAGGCCAATATCCCTATGAACATAGATGCCAAAATCCTTAACAAAATCCTAGCAAAATGGATCCAGCAGTACATCAGAAAGATCATACATCATAACCAAGTAGGATTTATCCCAGCAATGCAAGGATGGTACAATATCCGTAAGTCAATAAATGTGATACAGCACATAAACAAAGTGAGAGATAAAAATCACATAGTCATATCAATTGATGCAGAAAAAGATTTTGACAAAATCCAACACCCTTTCGTGATAAAAACTGTCAGCAGGGTGGAAACAGAACGTTCATACTTCAACATCATAAAAGCCATATATGATAAACCCACAGCTAACATCATACTCAATGGGAAAAAACTAAAACCATTTCCTTTAAGAACAGGAACAAGAGAGGGATGCCCACTCTCGCAACTCCTGTCCAACATAGTACTGGAAGTATTAGTCATTGGAATTAGACAAGAAGAAGAAATAAAAGGCATCCAAATTGGAAAAGAAGAAGTAAAGTTGTCCTTATTTGCAGATGGCATGATACTATACATAAAAAACCCGAAAGACTCCATCAAAAACTAATAGACTTAATAAATGAATTCGGCAATGTAGTAATATACAAAATTAATGCCAAGAAATCCATGGCATTTCTATACACTAATAGTGAACTTACAGAAAGAGAGACTAAAAAAGCAATCCCATTTTCCATCGCACCAATAAAATTAAGATACCTAGGAATAAACTTAACTAAGGAGGTAAAAGACCTATATGCTGAAAACTACAGGACACTGAAAAAAGAGATAAAGGAAGACGTAAACAGATAGAAAAGCATACCATGCTCATGCATTGGGAAAATCAACATCATTAAAATGTCCATATTACCCAAAGCAATTTATAGATAAAATGCACTCTCCATTAAAATACCAATGACATATTTCACAGACCTAGAAAGATCTCTCCAAAGATTCATCTGGAACAAAAAAAGACCCCGAATAGCCACAGCAATCCTGAGAAAGAAGAATAAAGTAGGTGGAATCTCAATATAGATATCAAGCTGTATTACAAAGTCACTGTTCTCAAACAGCCTGGTAACTGGCACAAGAACAGACATACAGACCAATGGAATAGAACAGAGAATCCACCCAAACCATTACGCTCAATTAATATTTGACAAAGGAGGCATGACTATACAATGGGGTCAAGACAGTCTCTTCAATAAATGGTGTTGGGCAAGTTGGACAGATACATGCAAAAAAATGAAACTAGATCACCAACTTACACATTACACAAAAATAAACTCCAAATGGATACAGGATTTAAACATAAGATGGGAAACCACAGGCAGCAGAATCTCAGACATATGCTGAAGGAAATTCTTCACTGATATTGCTCCTAGGGCAATGGAAGCTAAAGGGAAAATAAACAAATGGGACTACATCAAAACAAAAAGCTTTTGCATAGCAAAAAAACCATCAACAAAACAACAAGAAAGCCGAGTGTATGGGAGAATATATTTGCAAATGTTATCACTGATAAAGGTTTAATCTCCAACATCTACAGGCAACTTATACAACTTAATGAAAGGAAGATAAATGATCCAATAAAAAAATGGGCAATCGACCTAAATAGAATCTTTTTTTAAATTAAATCTTTATTATTCATATTATTACATTTGTCTCTCTTTTTTCCCTTTCATAGCTCCCTCCACCCAGCTCCCACCCTTCTCTCTACCCTTACCTCCCCCCACATTGATGAGTCCATAGGTGTATGATTTTTGTCCAGTCACTCCCTGTACAACCCTTCCCCCTTTCTCTCTGAGAATGATCAGTCCACTCCCTTTCTGTGCTCCTGATTTTACTATATTCACCAGTTTATTCTGTTCATCAAATTTTTAATTCACTTAATTTTTAGATTCACCTGTTGATAGATATGTATTTGTTGTTCATAGCTTTTTATCTTTTACCTTTTTCTTCTTCCTCTTCTAAAAGAGTACCTTTCAGCATTTCATATAATACTGGTTTGGAGTTGATGAACTCCTTTACCTTTTTCTTATCTGTGAAGCTCTTTATCTGCCCTTCAATTCTGAATGATGGCTTTGCTGGATAAAGTATTCTTGGTTGTAGGTTCTTGCTATTCATCACGTTGAATATTGCTAGCCACTCCTGTCTGGCCTGCATTATTTCTGTTGAGAAATCAGCTGAAAGTCGTATGGGTGCTCACTTGTAGGTAATGAACTGTTTTTCTCTTGCTGCTTTTAATATTCTTTGTCTTTTGCTCTTGGTATTTTAATTATGATGTGTCTTGGTGTAGTCCTCTTTGGATTCCTTTTATATGGGGTTCTGTGTGCTTCCTGGACTTGTAAGTCTATTTCTTTTACCAGATGTGGGAAGTTTTCAGTCATTATTTCTTTAAATAGGTTTTCAGTATCTTGCTCTCTCTTCTTCTTCTGACACCCCCACAATTCTGATGTTAGTATGCTTGAGGCTGTCCCAGAGGTTCCTTACATTATCTTCACATTTTTGGATTCTTTTCTCTTCTTGCTTTTCCAGTTGAGTGTTTTCTGATTCTTTTTTTTTTTAATATATTTTATTGATTTTTTACAGAGAGGAAGGGGGAGAGATAGAAAGTCAGAAACAACGATGAGAGAGAGACATTGATCAGCCGCCTCCTGCACGCTCCACAGTGGAGATGTGCCCGCAAGCAAGGTACATGCCCTTGACTGGAATCGAACCTGGGACCTTTCAGTCCGCAAGCTAACGCTCTAACCACTGAGCCAAATCAGTCTTGGCTCTGGTTCTTTATATTTCAAATTTTTTACTTGATTCTTGCGTTCTTCTAGTCAGCTGTTAGATCTCTGTATAATATTTTTTATTTCAGTCAGTGTATGTTTAATTTCTATTTGGTCCTTTATCATCGCTAGTTGGTCCTTTTCCATCTCTAGTTGGATCTTTTGCATATCTAGTTGGTCCTTTTTCATCTCCTCTTGGGTCTTGCTAACTTTATCCAACTTTTCTAGGATATTCTTGAAAAACCTTATAAGCATGGTTTTGAACTCTATATCCAGTCGTTTGTTTTCTCCATTTCTTTTGTTTGTGATCTCTTTCCTTGTCTCAGCATTTCACTATGCTGGGAGAACTTTTGTGTTGGATTCAGTCTTATGATATCAGACTTGCAAAACTGCAAAAGCTTCTCTGTTGAGCTTTGGATGGGTGGAGTCTCAGGGCTTAAGGGACTGCCTTGCCTTCCAGTCGGCCCCGCGCTCCACGGTCCCTGAGTCTCATGTGACTGGGTAATCGCTGAAGCAGTCCCTGTGCTTGCTTGCTCTCTCGCAGTTCCTCTAGACTGCTGCATTTCCAGTTCCCCTGTGCTCTGGGACCACATGAGTCTGGGTCCCCAGGGTTTTGCCGGAAACTGAGGTTTAGTGGAGTTAGAGGTGGCACAGTTGGGAGGGTCTGTCTCCCGCCCACTCCTGAAAGCCAGTGGCACAATCAGCAGTTGGTCCTCTGCATGCAGTGCCGTGCGCGCCACCAAACTTCTGATTTTTGCGACTCCCCTAAATTTCCGTGCACTTCTCCCCCTTCACAATCCAAACTCCCCCGGTATGAGTTTCAGCTGGATCTGGGGTTTAGTGTCGTAGGATAAGGAGTTCAATGCCTTTGAGAGTCTCCGTCTCCCTCCTGCCAGAGAAAGCCAGCTAGGTTCGCTGTCACCCACTCTCTCCATGCACGTGTCTCCGTACCTCAGCTTTTTACAGCTCCTCTGGGTCTCTGTGAGCCCCCCTCTTTCCTTCTAGTTGTAGAATTTCCACTCAGCCAGCTTTCCTGTGGTTCTGGATGATGTCCCATTCTGTCTTTTAGTTGTAGTTTTAAAATTGTTGTGCGAGGCAGCAGTGTAGGTGTTTACCTATGCTGCCATCTTGGATTCTCTAAGTAGAATCTTTTTGAAAGAAGACTGAAGGAAGGCCAAGAGACACATGAAAATAAGCTCGAAGTCATTAATTATCCGAGAGAGGCAAACCAAAACAACAATGCGATACCATCTCACACCTGTCAGAATGGCAATCATCAACAAATCAACAAATGACAGGTGCTGGTGAGGATGGGGGACAAAAGAAACCTCGTGCAATGCTGGTGTGAATGCAGACTGGTGCAGCCACTGTGGAGAACAGTATGCAGTTTCCTCACAAAACTAAAAATGGAACTCCCATTTGACCCCGTAATCCCACTCCTAGGAATGTATCCTAAGAAACTAGAAACACCAATCAGATAGGATATATGCACCCCTACATTCATAGTAGCACAATTTACAATAGCCCAAATTTGGAAACAGCCTAGATGCCCATCAGCAGATGAGTGGATCAGAAAACTATGGTACATCTACACAATGGAATACTATGCTGCCATAATAAAGAAGGGATTTTTACCATTTGCAGCAACCTGGATGGAACTGTAGAGCATTATGCTAAGTGAAATAAGCCAGTCAATGAAAGAAAAATACCACATGATCTCACTCATTTATGGATATAAAGAACATTATAAACTGATAGACAAAAAGATAGATACAGAGGCAGTAAAGTATCAAACAGACTGTCAAACTGCAGTGGGAAGGTTATTGAGAGGGGGCGGGTAGACAGAAGATCAACCGAAGGACTTGTATTCATGCATATAAGCATAATCAATGGACACAAGACACTGGGTGTTTAGGGCACATATAGAAATGGGGGGAAGGGCAGGTAATGGGAAGATATGTACACATGTAATACATTAATAATTTTTTTTAAATGATTAAGAATAAAAGAGCCCCAAAGAATGGAGGTAAATTATACTGTACTTACAGAATTTACAGATCACTGTCTTTTGAAGCTAGTGACTCAGCACTGCTGAGAATGCCCTAGCCAACAGGTTGTTTCTGAAACACTTACTGAATAGACAGGCATTTTCTTCAAACCTCAACAATAGGCAAATTATTTAACTTTATTTAAATTTTCATTTAATTCTTAAACTCCTCCCCTGAATAGTCTATTTGCAACAGTAACATCCTCTTTTACTTGTAGGTTTAATAACATCCTCTTTTACTTGTAGGTTTAATAAAAATTTTTTCTCATATTCATTTACTTGAAACCATCTAAATCTAGTTTGCAAAAAGAGCAGCAAAAGTAGTCTTAGATATGACTGAAATAACGGAGATTTTATCTCCCAATTTAAAGTTGAAGTTCTTGCCGAAACCAGTTTGGCTCAGTGGACAGAGCATTGGCTTGCGTACTGAAAGGTCCCGGGTTCGATTCCGGTTAGGGGCATGTACCTTGCTTGCAGGCACATCTACACTGTGGGACATGCAGGAGGCGGCTGATCGATGTCTCTCTCTCATCGATGTTTCTGACTTTCTCTCTCTCTCCCTTCATCTCTGTAAATAATCAATAAAATATATTTTTAAAAAATTAAAAAAAATAAAGTTGAAGTTCTTGTCCTGCAAGACAGGAAACTAGAAGTCAATGGCAGCATGCTCAGTATTGTTTACAAAGCACAATAAAAGGCTTCTTGATAGTTTCAAAGACTTGCTATTTGTAGCCCTTATTGTGGTTATTTGTGTTATTTTTATTATTTTTTAAATAAATCTTTATTGTTCAGATTATTACATTTGTTCCTCTTTTTCTCCCCATAGCTCCCCTCCACCTGGCTCCCACACCATCTTCTGCCCCTACCTCCCACATATTGTCCTCATCCATAGCTGTATGGTTTTTGTCCAGTCTCTCTCTGCAGCCTACCTTGTCAGGAGCCAGGGAATATAGCAAGGGTTGTGGAATTCTCCCCACGGCCAGAACTGCATACTTGAAACCTCCCCCAACCAGGAAAGGCATAACCGCCACATCCGCTATCAGCAACCAGCACCTGGAACTAGCTTAGCCAATCAGCTTAGACCACATACCTCCTTGAGCCCTTTTTCCTTCCCCTTCCCCCTTCTGAGCGTATATAAGAAGAGCCACCTGAAATAAAATTTTGAGGCTTGATCAGAACACCATTTGTCTTGCCTCCTTTCTTCGTGTCCATGTCTGTTTCTCATTCTCTTAGGTGCGTCGCCTCGCTGCCCCTGTTGAATGACCCCGCGGGCCGGGGTCACTACCTCACCTCTTTCCCCCTGAGAATTATCAGTCCACTCCCTTTCTATGCCTCTAATTCTATTATATACACCAGTTTATTTTGTTCATCAGATTTTCAGTTCACTTGATTTTTAGATTCACATGTTGATAGATATGTATTTGTTCATCATTTTTGCCTTCACCATTTTTTTTTCTTCCTCTTCTTAAAGAATACCTTTCAGCATTTCATATAATACTGGTTTAGTGTTGATGAACTCCTTTAGCTTTTTCTTATCTGTGAAGCTCTTTATCTGCCCTTCATTTCTGAATGATAGCTTTGCTGGGTAGAGTAATCTTATTTGTAGGTTCTTCAAATATTCATCACTTTGAATATTTCTTGCCACTCCCGTCTGGCCTGCATAGTTTCTGTTGAGAAATCAGCTGACAATCGTATGGGTGCTCCCTTGTAGGTAATTAACTGTTTTTCTCTTGCTGCTTTTAATATTCTCTCTTTGTCTTTTCCTCTTGGCATTTTAATTATGATGTGTCTTGGTGTGGTCCTCTTTGGATTCCTTTTGTTTGGGGTTCTGTGTGCTTCCTGGACTTGTAAGTCTATTTCTTTCACCCGGTGGGGGAAGTTTTCAATCATTATTTCTTTAAATAGGTTTTCAGTATCTTGCTCTCTCTCTTCTTCTGGCACCCCCACAATTCTGATGTTGGTACGCTTGAAGCTGTCCCAGAGGCTCCTTACATTATCTTCATATTTTTGGATTATTTTTGCTTTTCCAGTTGGTTTTTTTTTCTGCTTCTTTGTATTTCAAATCTTTGACGGATTCTTGTGTTCCTCTAGTCTGTTGTTAGGTCTCTGTATAATATTTCTTTATTTCAGTCAGTGTATGTTTAATTTCTAGTTGGTCCTTTTTCATCTCTAGTTGGTCTTTTTTCATCTCCTCTTGGGTCTCATTAAATTTATCCAACTTTTCTAGGAAATTCTTGAAAAACCTTATAAGCATGGTTTTGAACTCCATATCCAGTCATTTGTTTTCCTCCATTTCTTTTGTTTGTGATCTGTTCTTTTGTCTCCGCATATTTCTCTGCTTCCCTGAGTTGGTAGAGTAGCTTTGCGTGCAGGTGTCCTATATGGCCCAGTAGCTCTGCCTCCCCAGCAACCTGAGGTAGACACTTTTGGTGCACCCCTTTGTGGACTGTGTGTATAGTCTTGTTGTAGTTAATTCTTGATTGTTGTTGGTATCATTGAGGGAATTGACCTCCAAGTCAATTGGTTGTGAGGATTAGCTGTGTCACCGCCCAGAGAACTTCTGTGCTGGACTCAGCCTTAAGACTTGCAAGATTGCAACAACCTCTGTGCTGGGCTTGCATGTGGTGGAGTTTCAGTGCCAAGCAGACAGCCTTGGGTTCCCATCAGACCTGTCCTACAGAGCAGCCCCTGGGTCTCAGTGCCTTGGGGTAATCGCTGCAGTCCTTTCTGTTTGCCTGCGCATGTGCCTCCAGACCTCTGCCTTTCGTGCACATGCAAGCCTCCAGACCTCTCCTATCTGACTCCCCTGAGTTTCCGTGTGTTCTAGGGTCCTGTGTAAGTCTGGGTTCCCAGGATCTCGTCCAAAACTGGGGCTCAGTGCAGTCGGTCCTGGATTTCAGTGCTGTTGGGAGATTCTGTTTTCCTTCCGCTAGAGAAAGCCAGACACAATCAGCAGTCAGCACTCTGTGTGCGCACTTTCATGTGCCCCCAGACCTCTGTCTTTCATGGTTCCCCTAAGTTTCCCTGCACTCCTTCCTTTACACAACAGTCCAGATTCCCCTGTATGAGTCTCACCCGGAACTGTGCTTCAGTGCAGTCAGAAGTGGCGTTCAGCCAAAATCGGTTTGGCTCAATGGATAGAGCATCGGCCTGTGGACTGGGGGGTCCCGGGTTCGATTCTGATCAGGGGCATGTAGCTTGGTTGCGTGCACATCTCCGGTGGGAGGTGTGCAGGAGGCAGGTGATCGATGTTTCTCTCTCATCAATGTTTCTAACTCTCTATCCCTCTCCCTTCCTCTCTGTAAAAAATCAATAAAATATATTTTAAAAAAAAAAGTGGGGTTCAGTGCAGTCAGGATTTTCTGTCTCCCTCCCGCTAGAGGAAGCCAGCCAGACCTCCTCCGCCCATCCTTTCCACAAGCGTGTCTTTGTACCTCAGCTTTTTCCAGCTCCTCTGAGTCTTCGTGAGTCCTTCTCTTTACTACTAGTTGTAGAATTTTCACTCAGTCAGCTTTCCTGTGGTTCTGGATGGTGTCTGTTCTGTCTTTTAGTTGTAATTTTGAAATTGTTGTGTGAGGCAACAGTTTAAGTGTTCACCTATGCTGCCATCTTGGTTTCTATGGTTATTTGTTTTTAAATAATGAAAGTAAAATATGACCATAAAACATTTTAAGATGCATTTTAAGAGTCATCAATAATCTTACCATCCGAAAAAAACCACCATTAACCTGTTAGCATATGTTCTAGGCTTTTTTCTCTACAGATACAATTTTTTCCTCATGAAATCTGATAATGCTAAATATACTGTTTTACTGTGACTATCTTTAGTATTACATTTCTCAGTTTGACTCCCTAGTAACACTAAGTAACTACTGCCCTTTAAGTCGAAGAGTCAGAGTCAGAAAGAAAAGTTTCTTCTGTCAATTTTATCAACATCTCATTGTGCAAAGTCAGAGACCACAGGCCATAACCACCTCCTCTACAATTCAAAAGACTTGATTTCAATCTGCCTTAAAGTGTAACCAAAGAGCTCATTTTTTACATCTTCAGATTTAATTACTTTCTTACATCAAAAATAACAAAATTGTAGGGTAACATTAACACATGATCATGAAACAAAAATGTGTTTCATTTCATTAGTCACTGGCTACATATCAACCAGCTGTTGAAGCTAAAAATATGCCATGGTATAAAATTTTGTAAAATACAAGCATTTAGGACTCATTTTGAAAGAAGTGTGACTTTTTTTCAGTTTCTAACAACCCAGTAGAAGCTCTGAAGAAGAACAAATCAGCACCTCCAAACCACAAGAAAAAAGGCGGTGATGGGGAAATTCAAACTAATTTGATCACCGACATCACACTGTTTACATGTCATCAATAAATGTCTATTAAGGATGACAATTCAATATCACCTCAGATGTAAATTAAAAAAACAAAAACAAAAACAAAAAAAGGCCTGCTACAGAGGTCCATTCATCAATACTAAAAGATGACCATTTTTTGGGGAGTGGAATGGGTCAATAATGAATCTTCTTGCAGGTTTCCTCACCAGCTGTTATAGAGATTCTGCCCGGCAAGGTCTTTGCAGTGATATCTTCTCAGCTCTCAACATCAATACCACACTCAGGGAGCATGACACAGCACAGGGTGCACCTGAAAGATGCCAATGTCTTTTGAGACAGAGGCAGCATTTAGACTTCCACCTCTGGTCATTAGGTCCCATGGTGCAGCAATTATGTCTCAAGATAAGCTATGCCACCATAAAATATTTGATTAGAAAACAGGCAATGGAATAAGATAAAATCTAAATACTGCAACTGGATTTCAGGTATAGTTACAGTACTTTGAAGAGAGATATAAAGCTATTTTCAAGGGTCTTGGAAACTCATAAAGTCATATAAGAAAACACGCTTCATTCAATTCCATTAAAGAATCACAGGTTCTCCTGACTCCCAACACAGTGCTCTTGCCACTACATTGTTTATCTGGCCATCAGTTTTCTCTTACGATATTTCCTCTTTCTGAAATAGAACACTTGGGCCTAGGAGGAAACCTTTGATAGGGAAAATTTCCAGTATTTTCCTGGCTTTTTTCATTTCTTTTTTTTAATATATAGACTAACTAATTTTAAAAAGTAGCATAGACTGTCTTAATAGATTTATTCTTTACCATTCAACCCTCCTAAATATATATTTGTCAATAAAATCTTTAAATTCATGAGTAAAAATTTACAGCATAGTAACAATATAAACTTACAGGTAAAATTTTTTGGTCATTCAGTGAAACATCATAGAAACATGATTTAATTTCTAAATGGCAACACAACAGATACTAGGGCATTAATTTCAAAGAAGCATTTTGAAATAGCATTCACTTAATCCATTCACTAGTGAATCCTAATCTTACTCTACTGCACATATTATAGCAATTTAAATCTGCTGCTTTGATACTCAAGGCTGAGAACAATTAGTAAAACTATAGAGCAATTTGTTTTCTCCACCAAAAAAGAACTCTAAAAAGGATAGGAGAAAGGATTAAAAGAGAGAGAAAAAGAAAAGGGAGTGGATCCTGATCATTTCTATTAATTGATGAAGAAAATAATTATTACATATAGTACCTGGCATATATATAACAGAGCTCTAGAAATGGAAAGTAACTTTGAAAAAAGCAATGTTCCACCTCTTAAGGTCTACTCAGTTATCAAAGAATGATTAACGATTGTATGAGAACATATAGTCAAGTAATATAACATCCTATCTAATAAAAGAGTAATATTATGCAAATTGATCATACCTCCACTACACCCACAAGCCATGCCCACCAGCCAATCAGGAGCAAGTATGCAAATTAACCCAACCAAGATAGCTGCAGCCACAGAGCAAGCAGGAAGCTTGGGTTTCCCCAGAAATGGAAACCAAGCTTCCTGAACACCCTGGCCAGCCCTGGACTCCACTCAAGACTACAAAGTTTCAAATATAGAAGATACATAAATCCCAACAAAAATGGCAGCAGCCATGGAGTTGGAGAGAGCAGGAGGCTTGGGTTGTCCTCGGCAATGAAGGAAGCCAAGCTTCCTGACCTGCCTTGGCCTCAGTTCAAGGATACAAAGTTTCAATTACAGAAGTTAAATAAATCCCAACAAAAATGGCTGTAGCCATGGAGAGAGCAGGGGGCTTGGGTTTCCCCAGTGATGGAGGAAGCCAAGCTTTCCGCCCGCCCTGGCCAGCCCAGGGCTCTGCTCAAGTTTACAAAGTTTCAGTTATAGAAGATAAATAAATCCCAGATACCAGGGCCTCCACTTAGGTTGCCAGGGGACATGGCAGGCCTGCAAACCACCATAGGCCCCTTGCCCAGGCCACTCCACATCCCAACGGGACCCCCATCCTGATCTGGGACACACTTCAGGGCAAACCAGCCAGCCCCCACCCATGCACCAGGCCTCTATCCTATCTAATAAAAGAGTAATATGCAGATTGACCATCACTCCAACACACAAGATGGCTACACCCATGTGGACAGCAGGGGAGGGCAGTTGGGAGAGACCAGGCCTGAAAGGGAGGGCAGCCCAGCAGGGGAAGGCAGTTGGGAGGGTCCAGGCCTACAACGGAGGGCAGTTGGGAGCAATCAAGCCTGCAGGAAAGATCATTAGGGGTGACAAGGCCGGCAGAGGAGGGAATTTGGAGTGACTGGATCTGCAGGGAAGGGCAGTTGTGGGTACCCAGGCCTGCAGGGGAGAGCAGTTAGGAGGAACCAGGCCTGCAGGGGAAGGTAGTTAGGGGTGACCAGGCCTGAAGGAGAGGGTAGTTAGGGGCAAACAGGCTGGCAGGGGAGCAGTTAGACATCAATCAGGCTGGCAGGGAAGTGGTTAGAGCATGATCAGGCTGGCAGACAGTAGCAGTTAGGGGCAATCAGGAAGGTAGGCCAGCGAGCAGTTGGGAGCCAGCAATCCTGGATTGTGAGAGGGATATCTGACTGTCTGTTTAGGCCTGGGCAGTTGGACATTCCTTGAGGGGTCCCAGACTGAAGAGGGTGAAGTCTGGGCTGAGGGACACATCCACCCATGCACAAATTTCGTGCACCGGGCCTCTAGTATGATATAAACTGTATGTAGCTTTGGAAATCAGAGGAGGTGTGAAAAGGATATTAAGGAATCCTGAAAGCAAGCTTCTTATTTTAGGACTAACTTTTGTCATGTTACAACTTTTCTGAGCCCCAGTTTCCTCACCCATAAAATGAAGAGATCATAAACTTTATAATATCTAAAATTCTCTTCTAAGTCCATAATTCTTTCCATTATTTAAATGGTAAAAGCAAGGATAAGGAAGAATCAGATATGGAAAGCTTTGACTGAATATACAGTCACATTTTGAAAATGCAAATTTGTTCTAATGCCAACTGATGTATTAGGGAACAATTTGAGCACAATTCAATGTAGGCATTTACTTATCTATTATTTTATTCATAAGAAAAATAAAGTGAATACAGAAAACTGCACATAGTTGAACCATTCAACATGAGAATATGCAAAGTGCATGCAAAAAGATCTCCCAACTTCTTCAGTTCACTGTGGTTAAGAGCCACACCCATCATATTTGGTATTATAATTTTCTGTCATATTTCAAAGAATGTTTTCACTAGTTCACAAGCTGCAGACGTTCCAACCCCACTTCCACAAGCAAACTTGAAGTCTTTTACAAGGTCAACAAAACGTATCTTTCAAATTCAGATCTTGATTCCGGCTGAAAATCTTGGCATGTATCAGTGTAAAAATGTCACCTGCT
Source organism: Lasiurus cinereus (assembly GCA_011751065.1). Lineage (NCBI taxonomy): Eukaryota > Metazoa > Chordata > Mammalia > Chiroptera > Vespertilionidae > Lasiurus > Lasiurus cinereus. The sequence continues at coordinate 37,988,102 of JAAGEH010000005.1, read as the reverse complement.
CAATAATGGAATGTTCAATAACTACCCAATACTTGCCATGAAAGAATATAAAAGCAAAATTATTTCTGCAATCTATATATATGAGTCCAATATCCAAAGTGTCCCTCCCCTCAGGAGTTTGAACAACCAGGATTTCAATCACTCGCTATGACATGTGCTGTCCACCAGGGGACAATGTGGACAAAGGAAGGCCCTGGCCATCAGCTGGCAGCTGCTAGAGACTCTCTATCTATGCTTGATTTTTGTGCACTGGGCCTTTGTTAGTTGTAACAATGCAGTAGAAACCACAGAACCTTTATAAACACTCCTTCCTAATTCCTGATAAACTCAGAGGTAAAGGGGTCTAGTGAAATAAAGGAGATCACATGTGTTAACTAGACTAGAAACAGGAGACAGACCCAAATAACTTAGCACTGAAGGATTGGCTCTCCCTTCACTGAAAGACAAATGTTAGATAAAAATAATGTTGCTATTTAGCATGCTCAGGAAAGAAAGATAATATTATTACTTTGCCCTTTTGAATGAACACAGACTTAAAAAAAAGGACTGACACTAGATGTAACAAGCATAAATGTAGTACAGCATGGCCTCCTTTGTGTTGGGCAAAGTTACTTAACGGTTACAGTCTTGATCCTGGCACCATTTCTTAAAAACTACAGCAATATTTAAAAAATATTTTTAATTGATTTCAGAGAGAAAGAGATAGGTTAGAGATAGATAGAAACAAAAATGATGAGAATTGTTAATCGGCTGCCTCCTGCACACTCACACTGGAGATCGAGCCTGAAACCTGGGCATTGAGCCCACAACCTGGGCATGTGCCCTTACTGGGAATTGAACAGTGACCTCCTGATTCATAGGTCGATGCTCAACCACTAAACCAAGCCAGCTGGGCTATAGCACTATTTTAAAAAATGATTGAGATTTTTGTTTTTATATAAATATGTTATATATGTATATAAGAGAAAAAAGTAAAAGAAAAAACATCAGGAGAGAATCCAAGATGGCGGCATAGGTAAACACCTACACTGCTGCCTTGCACAACAACTTCAAAACTACAACTAAAAGACAGAATGGACATCATCCAGAACCACAGGAAAGCTGGCAGAGTGGAAATTCTACAAATAGAAGGAAAGAGAGGGGCTCACAGAGACCCAGAGGAGCTGCAAAAAGCTAAGGTACAGAGATGCACGCCTGGAAAGAGCAGGTGCCTGAGAACCTGGCTGGCTTTCTCTGGCAGGAGGGAGATGGAGACTCTCAAAGGCATTGAACTCTTTATCCTAGGACAGTGAACTCCAGATCCAGTCGAAACTCATATGGGGGGAAAAGTGCACGGAAATTTAGGGAAATTGCCAAAGATCAGAAGTCTGATGGGGCACACGGCACTGCGCGCAGAGGACCGACTGCTGATTGTGCCACTGGCTTTCGGGAGTGGGCGGGAAACAGACCCTCCCAACTGCGCCACTGCTAACTCCACTAAACCCCAGTTTTGGGCAAAACCCTGGGACTCAGACTCCTGTGGTCCCAGAGCATAGGGAATCCGGGGGGGCGGGGGGAGGGAGAGAGGCCAGCCGTCTAGAGGCACTGCGAGAGAGCGCACACATAGGGACCGCTCCAGTGATTACCGAGTCACTTGAGACTCAGGGACTGTGGAGGGCGGGACCGACTGGAAGGCAAGGCAGTCCCTTAAGCCCTGAGACTCCACCCATTCCAAGCTCAACAGAGAGGTTTCTGCAGTTTTTCAAGTCTGGTATCATAAAGCTGAATCCAATACAGAAGTTCTCCCAGCATAGTGAAAATGCTGAGACAAGGGAAGGGATCACAAACAAAAGAAATGGAGGAAAACAAACAACTGGATATAGAGTTCAAAACCACACTTATAAGGTTTTTCAAGAATATCCTAGAAAAGTTGGATAAAATTATCGAGACCCAAGAGGAGATGGAAAAGGACCAACTAGAGATGCAAAAGGACCAACTAGAGATGGAAAAGGACCAACTAGAGATGAAAAAGGATGCAATAGAAATTAAACATATACTGACTGAAATAAAAAATATTATACAGAGACCTAACAGCAGACTAGAGAAAGGCAAAAATCAAGTAAAAAATTTGAAATATAAAGAATCAGAAAACACTCCACTGGAAAAGCAAGAAGAGAAAAGAATCCAAAAATGTGAAGATAATGTAAGGAGCCTCTGGGACAGCTTCAAGCGTACCAACATCAGAATTGTGGGGGTGCCAGAAGAAGAGAGAGAGCAAGGTACTGAAAACCTATTTCAAGAAATAATGACTGAAAACTTCCCACATCTGATAAAAGAAATAGACTCACAAGTTCAAGAAGCACACAGAACCCCCATATAAAAGGAACCCAAAGAGGACTACACCAAGACACATCATAATTAAAATACCAAGAGCAAAAGAGAAAGAGAGAATATTAAAAGCAGCAAGAGAAAAATAGTTTATTACCTACAAGGGAGCACCCATACTATTGTCAGCTGATTTCTCAACAGAAATAATGCAGGCCAGATGGGAGTGGCAAGAAATATTCAACATGATGAACAGCAAGAACCTACAACCAGGAATACTCTATCCAGCAAAGCTATCATTCAGAATTGAAGGGCAGATAAAGAGCTTCACAGATAAGAAAAAGCTAAAGGAGTTCATCAACTCCAAACCAGTATTATATGAAATGCTGAAAGGTACTCTTTAAGAAGAAGAAGAAGAAGAAGAAGAAGGTAAAAGACAAAAAATTATGAACAAGAAATACATATCTATCAGCAAGAGAATCTAAAAATTAAGTGAATTAAAAATTTGATGAACAGAATAAACTGGTGACTATAATAGAAACAGGAGCACAGAAAGGGAGTGGATGATAATTCTCAGGGGGAAAGGGTTTAGGGATATACAGGGAGAGACTGGACAAAAATCATACACCTATGGATGAGGTCAATGGGAGGGAGGTAAGGGTAGAGGGAGCGGTGGGAGTTGGGTGGAGGGGAGCTATGGAGGGGAAAAAAGAGAAACAAATGTAATAATCTGAATAATAAAGATTTAATTTAAAAAAAACATCAAAGTGCTAACAGCTTAATATGTATTTAATGAGATTATAGATGATTGCTTTTCTCATTGACAGCTTTCATTATTTTATAAATATTACCTTTACCATCAGAGGAAAACAAAATCTTTTTAAAAATCTTTTTATTGATTTTTCTTTTTTTTAGAAATAGAAGGAAGAGGGAAAGAGAAACATCAATGTGAGAAACATCAATTGGATGGCTGTTCACGCCCCCTACTGGGGATGGAGGGGGCATGTGTCTTCACAGGAAACTGAACCAGCAACCTTTCAGTGTATGGGATGATGTCAAGCCAACTGAGCCACGCCAACCAGGACAACAAATATATTTTTAAACAGTTAACTAAAAACAAATGAATTCCTGATCATAATACATGTAGAATTCACAATAAGCCATCAGACCTGTCTTCTATTTTCCAAAGGCCAAAGGTGAGTGGACTGGATATGGAGGGCATTCCCCCATCTGCAGGAAAATTCAAAGATAACCCTGCAGGGACATTCTCAACAGGAACGGGATGAGCACAGTGACAGCCACTGTACTCATCAGATTATCTGAGTTGTTTATCCCTGCTTTGATCACCAGCATTTTGGTGACTCTGTAAGTATTCTAAAAAACTTCACCTTCTGAGTATAGCTAATATAGAGTCACTTAACCAAACTTAACCATGTCTGCAGACAGAGAACATGGAAATAAGATCTAACTAGAGACAACAAGTGCCTAAAGCCTAAGAAATATACACAAGGCCACTGGAGATTTTATAGTCAGCTTTCTTTATATCACTATAGTCAACATCACTAGCCTAGAGATGATCAACATTCATCCCTCAAGCAAGAAATGATGTACAGGCTAACTAGTAAATATACAGTACTATTTTAGATGCTATAGTGAATATGAAAAAAATAAGGTAGCAGTTATTATCTGATGGGAAATATATTCCATACATATCAGAAACATTTCAATAACATAAGACAACAAAATTAAATGGTAAAATGAGCTGTGCAGATAAATATTTAAGGGACTTAAGAAGGATTGCTCACTATGGACTTATAATTGGGAAAGATTTCAGAAAAAAAGAGTGTTGCTAATATCAGAAGGAAGATAAGTGTGGTCATTCAGATAAGCAAAGTCATTGGAATAGAAAAGGCAATTATTTCTGTGCCAAAGCCTGGGGTTGCCCACAGGGTTGTAAGGGCTCCCAGTCTAGGTGAGCCCGATCTGCTAGTCCCTGGGACTCCTGAGATATCTATCTGTCCCTCTCCCACCCAGACACATACCACACACGTCCACACATGCCCCTCTCACTTCTTTACTCCATCATACTCTCGCCTTCCCTGCCATCCTGTCAGCCACCATGTTCCATAATATTTCCTTAATATTACACAAATGCCTGTAGGTTCTATAATGTTATTTCCACTTTAACTTCTGATATTGGTAATTTGTATCTTTGCTTTTGATCAGTCTAACTAGAGACTAATTTTATTGATATTTTTAAAGATAAGCATAATGTGTATGATTTCCTTAATTTTAAGAGTACCGAGATTTCTTTTATGGTTGAACATATAGTCTAGCTTTGTGACCGTTTTATATTCTCATAAAAGGCAATGATGAGTCTGGATGGACTGAAATAAAAACCAGGTTAGGGAACAATAAAAGTAAGGAAGGAGAGATAAGATTCAGGCAGTTTTAAATCCTTTTAAGTGGTTCCTTTATATCTAATCCATCTCATAAGCCATTAACTGATTAAGAACATTTGTGGAAAAATCAATGTATCAAACACTATGCTTAATATATCAGAGAAATATAATACCTGATTTCATAATAATCTTCCAAAGTAGGTATCATTACTGCCATTTTCCAGATAGAAACTGAAATTAGTTAAAGAAGTTAACTAATTGGCCAAAGATCACCAAGATAAGCAATAGAACTGGGATTTGAACTCAGAACTGACTCCAAAGCCCATGCTCTTTTTTGACTTATGCTAGCTCTTCCTAAGGCATCACTCAATTTATATCTTTCCCATCATAGCATATTCTCCCACTTTTAAGTATCCAGTGTCCCCATTGTAATGTGATCCCCTGTACATCAAAGCCTGCTCTCAGCTAAAATGAGAATAACCAATAAGTATACCCTGCCCAGGGCTACTTGATATTGTTATGGGAATTAGAGGCTCAAATTAGAAAGAAACTCTAATACAAGCCATTTAGGGGCATACTTATCTTTCCTTCTCAGAGGGCCAGACCAAGTTTGTGCCTTATGATGTTCACTTTCATAGCTTATAGCTAACGCTCACACAAGAATCTCACTCATAAGCCCTGAGGGTCTCCTTCGAAGCCTAACCAGCCCCAATACGGGAGACAAAGGCCAAATATGGCTGCCAGTGTGCTTCGGGACCTGGAGCTTCACATTTCAAGTATAAGAAAACCTAAACAAAATATATTTGACATTTAAATTGTTCAGTGTTGCTCAAAAATGTGCTTTCTAATAATTCTATAAAATAATATTTTACTGACTCTGGGAACCAGGAGTACTTTCTTTATTGCTCTCACCTTTTCCACAATCAAGGATTTTACTGGTACCAAATGGTGTCACCTTTCAAAGACACTGAAATAAAATCCACATAGAATCTCAGAGTAAGTGAAGATGAGTGGGTAGAAGAGTGTAGTCCTGAGAGACATTGCTCCATGGATGGGCTGTGAAAATAGCCCTCAATGACTGTCCATTTGCTAAAACCAGTATATACTAATAGGTAGGTCAAAGGTCTACTGATAACTTGAAAGTTCCCCACCAAGTATTTTAATGGGTCAGGGAATGAAATAGTTTCAGAATGTATTTTAAAATGATGATTCAAATTCAACATATAAAAATTTCCAGCCCAGATCAGAAAATATATTGAGTTATATGTTTTACATAGAAAATAAAGGAGGTAATTTGAAAAATAAAAGTGATCCTGTCAAGTTTTTCTCAACAAAGTTGTAATAGTCCTCACCCCAAAGAAAACACTTTCTAAGAAATTCACATTTTATCAACATTCTAATATGTTTGCCAACAGCTTTTCAAAGTATTAAAAAGAGAATGTTCCCCTTACATATCTGGATGGCTCCTCTAGGTTCTGGTCGTTCATGTCAGTAGGAACAAGCCGGGTGGCCAGTGGTCCCTCTGCAAAAGGTTTTGGTAACTGACCTCTGAACTCTGATGGGATGAATTGAAGTTGCCAACTGTCAGAAATACAAATAAGGATAGTAAGAAAAACACAGGAGGCTCATATTGCTAATGTTCTTAAAATAAACAAGCCCCCCCCTCCAAATCATGTAAAAAATATTTCATTTCACTTGGAAAAAAGATATTTCTATTAAAACCTCAACCTTGGAACATAGAGGCAGAGGTCACAATTCAGTCCAAACTCATTGAGAAATGTTAAACTAGAGGTCTCTCAATCCATTTCACCAACTTTCAGCAATAACTATGTAACCAAATATTCATACCATCAAATAACCAGAGAAGCACCAGTTTATTGCCAATCATCCCTTATTCAGATTAAAGCAAATTCATTGGGTATATAGAGAAGAGTGAAATGTAAAAACTCACTATGGGAGAAAGGACTTATTTCTAAGTGATCTTCAAAAATATCTTTAGTTATGAAACTATTTTATAACTAAAGGTAAAGTTAACACTAAAAAAATAAGTCTTAATTTAATTATTAATGGCTGATAACAGGATCTTTACCAAGCACAAGACACCACCAGTTCCCAAATGAAGGAAAATGACTCTTAACCCAACTTCCCTTTTCCCCAAATAGGACTCTTCTCCACCCAAATTAAGCAAATACAAGGAATCCCAGAACGGAAAGCTATCACATCAATACAGACAGCTTAAAGGAAAGTGGCACAGATGTTTTGACCACAGCTCCCCCTAGTGTCCATCATTGGTGGAAAATTCCAGTGTTGTTAGATGACAAACATTTCTTTAAAAAAATATTCTTCTTGCTAAAGTTTCTAGACCACTTTTAGAAGTGAATTAATATCAGATCCCTATAGAAATTTAAATATGAATCCTTAGGAAGAGCCACTGGGCCCACAGTGGTTTTAGAATTCTCCAGAGCTGCAGTGCAAGGTGCACAACCAAACATAGCATTCGGTCCACTGAACATAGGCAATGGGTGCACAGTGCAGGTCCCACAGCTCTCTGAGATGGTAATAGAAAAACTTTTTATGAAAAATACCCCAAAAAATAAAAATTAAGAAGACACTGCCATAGATTTGCTATTTTACTCCTTGATTTAAAACTTGGATTAAAAAACAACTTACTTATCGGGCAGAAGGAAGCTGCTAGGAAATCGATACCACTCTTTTCCTACACAGACATTAACAGGTCGGCCTTCTGGGACAGTGTGGATGACTGGGTTTGTAGCAATTCGGTAAAATTCTGGATACAAATCAAGGGGCCCATGATACCCTAGAAGGAAAAAAGTTGAATGAAAGTTTTGTTAAAGACAAAGAAGTTGAATGAAAGTTTTGTTAAAGACAAAGATGAATAACATGAGGTTCTGATATTTACTAACAATATATGTTAATGTCCCATTTTTATCTATGTGAAATTAAAGATTATAAGAAAACATATAATATCAGGAATTGCGCCCCAAATCTAATCCTAAATTTAAAACTTCCTTAATTCATCCTTTAAAAGAAAAAGGCATCCTTTGAAGGGAAAAATGTCAATAAGAATAGAGGAAAAGACAGAGAATCCAAGATGGCGGCATAGGTGAGCACCTAAACTGCTGCCTCACACAATTTCAAAACTACAACTAAAAGACAGAATGGACATCATCCAGAACCATAGGAAAGCTGGCTGAGTGGAAATCCTACAACTAGAAGGAAAGAGTGGGGCTCACGGAGACCCAGAGGAGCTGCAAAAAGCTGAGGTACGGACCCGCGCAGGCGTGGAGAGAGCGGGTGCCAGATTTCCTGGCTGGCTTCTTCTGGCAGGAGGGAGATGGGAGACTTCCAACTACACTGAACCCCATATCCTAAGGCACTGAACCCCAGGTCCGGCCGAAACTCATACGGGTGGAGTTTGGACTGAAAAGGGAGGAGTGCACGGAAATTTAGGGGAGCTGAGAAAGGTCAGAAGTCTGTGGGCCTGCACTCCACTGTGTGTGGAGGATGGACTGCTGACTGTGCCACTGGCTTGTGGGCGGGAGACAGAGCCTACAGACTCTGCCACTTCTAACTCCACTAGACCCCAGTTTTTGGAGACCTAGACTCATACGGGTCCCAGAGTGCAGGAAGCCGGAAAGGCAGTGGTGAAGAGGCACTGCGCTTGCACACAGGGACCCCTCCAGCGATTACCTAGAGTCACTTGAGACTCAGGGCGGGGCCAACTGGAAGGCAAGGCAGTCCATTAAGCCCTGAAACTCCACTCCTCCCAAGCTCAACAGAGAGGCTTTTGGAATTTTGTATCATAAGGCCGAATGCAACACAGAAGTGCTCCCAGCATAGTGAAAATGTGGAGATAAAGGAAGAGATCACAAACAAAAGAAATGGAGGAAAACAAAGACTGGATATAGAGTTCAAAACCATGCTTATAAGGTTTTTCAAGAATTTCCTAGAAAAGTTGGATAAATTTAGCGAGACCCAAGAGGAGATGAAAAAGGACCAACTAGAAATGAAACATACAATGACTGAAATAAAAAATATTATACAGAGACCTAACAGCAGACTAGAGGAAGGCAAGAATCAAGTCAAAGATTTGAAATATAAAGATTGAACTAGAAAAGCAACAAGAAAAAATAATCCAAAAATGTGAAGATAATGTAAGGAGCCTCTGGGACAACTTTAAGTGTACCAACATCAGAATTGTGGGGGTGCCAGAAGAAGAGAGAGAGCAAGATACTGAAAACCTTTTTAAAGAAATAATGACTGAAAACTTCCCACATCTGGTGAAAGAAATAGACTTACAAGTCCAGGAAGCACACAGAACCCCAAATAAAAGGAATCCAAAGAGGACCATACAAAGACACATCACAATTAAAATACCAAGAGCAAAAGACAAAGAGAGAATATTGAAAGCAGCAAGTAAAAAACAGTTAATTACCTACAAGGGAGCACCCATACTATTGTCAGCTGATTTCTCAACAGAAACTATGCAGGCCAGACGGCAGTGGCAAGAAATATTCAATGTGATGAATAGCAAGAACCTACAACCAAGATTACTCTACCCAGCAAAGCTATCATTTAGAATTGAAGGGCAGATAAAGAGCTTCACAGATAAGAAAATGCTAAAGGAGTTCATAAATTCCAAACCAGTATTATATGAAATGTTGAAAGGTACTCTTTAAGAAGAGGAGGAAGAAAAAGGTAAAAGATAAAAAATTATGAACAACAAATACATATCTATCAACTAGTGAATCTAAAAATAAGTGAATTGAAAATCTGATGAACAGAATAAACTGGTGAATATAATAGAATCAGGAGCAGAGAAAGGGAGTGGACTGACAATTATGAGGGGAAAGGGGTGAAGAGGGTGCAGGGAGAGACTGGACAAAAATCATATACCTATGGATGAGGTCAATGCGGGGGGAGGTAAGGATAGAGGGAGGGGTGAGAGCTGGGTGGAGGGGAGCTATGGAGGGGGAAAAAAGAGAAACAAATGTAATAATCTGAACAATAAATATTTAATTTAAAAAAAAAGAACAGAGGAAAAAAAATTACAGGTAATCACACTAAAAGGAATTCTCAATCTTCTCTTCAACCCTAAAATACAAGAGTCACATCCCAATCTTAATATTTAAGTCCACAGGCCACCCTATAGGAAAATCTTCCTCCCAGCTTAAGCTGAGTTGTACTAACAATCACACATTAAGCAAAACCCAAGATGAATTGCCTCATAAGTATGGGTTAAGACATTCTCAATACACCTACCTCTGAACAGGGCTACTGAGCGAGAAAAGGATAAGAGTCCAAACAGGAAGAGTGTTCCTAACGCCAGCCAATTTGAAGTCACAGTGTAATGCTCTAGGCGGTACCGCTGAAACACGAAGTGGTAGCATTTCTAGAAGGAAAGAAAACTACTGAAAAAAAAAAAGATATACCTTCCAGAGTATACATAATTAGAAGACATCATAGTAGAACCAAGATGGAAAAAGCAGCCAAAGAGGTTATATCAAAGGTCTCAGAATTTGCAAACATTTAGTGAGGTACCCACTTCAAATTTTAAGATAAAAACTATATTAGGGTCAGCCTGGCCAGAGGGTTTCTCAAGAATGAAATCTCAGTAGTTTCATAGGAAAATTATTTGGATATTTTTCTTTAGATCTTTAAATGCTAATAATTAATTTTTTTAAAATATTAAATGTCCAGATTAGGCAAATTTACAGACACAAAATAGATAAATGGTAGCTATGGCTGGGGAGATATGAGAAAGGGGGGTGACAACAGTGAAAGAGTAAAGTTTCTAAGGTGATGAAAATGTTCTAAAATTGACTGTGCTGGTAGTTACACATATTTGTGGGTATACTAAAAACCACTGAACTGTATACTTTAAATGGGTAAACTGTATGGTTTATATCTCAATATATCTGTTAAAGAGAAAACCTCTTATCCTAATTATTCTTTCCTGCCTCTTGTAAATGGTAGCAGAGGTAAAAAAAGAGTCTGGAGGCATGTAAGGCCATAAATAAAGAGATATTCAAGATTAATTCTAACAGGGAATTGATCTAAACTGGTTTTAATTACCTGAGCAAGTTTTATTCTGATCTCACTGTTGAAGAGAAGACATTCTATTAGCTCTGCTGGGGTACCACCATTTTATGGGAGGCCCATACAATGATTTAAAAATACTTGGATTCTTATTGGCAACAGAGACAAATAACTCGCAAGTCAACACTGCATATATGTAATCAGCAAAAAAAGAGTACAAGCAACAGCTAGGCAAGCACTACATAAAGCCTTAATAACATAACCTGTATCAGGTTTAATGTATAGTTAAAATATCTTCAGTGGAAGCATTTTGTAATTTGCCTGTAAGCTTTAGGAACAATTCAGAAAGTGAAGCAGAATGAAGCAGATATCTATTTACCTGAAACTCACCTGAAGTGCAGAAAGAGCCACAGCGCCACAGAGACATATAAGTGGATATACAGGGAAAAGAAATCGCTCTTCTTTGTGAGGCTGGGTGAAGAAAATTATAAACCAAACATACATTGGAGCCAAGGTAAGCCAATATGGGTGGCCTAAATTCTGGACTGTAAAACACAGAAAAATATCCGTCTTTCACCATATTAGAAAACAACATATTGAGTTTCAATGTTCTCTTGATCTCAAACATGAAAATATGCTCCAGGGCACCCATAAAATGTTTAATTTCTTGTGTTCACACTTTCTCAGATGCAATAAAAGAGTTGAGTAAAAAGAGGTATATACTCTTTTAGCTCTCCCAAGAGATCCAACATGGAAAGGGAGGCACAATACTGGATCTGGCTAGAATAAATGGAAGTCAGGTGAATTGGGTGATAGAGCTTCAATTGTACACTGAATGAAGAGGAAAAAAAGACTTCTCTCTCTAATGAGTCCTGCCACTAAGACTAAAGGTTCCTGAGATTAACCAAAAGCATAACATAAACTCATTTTTTTGGTTTTAATTCCTATGTTCTTTTAAATATGTTACTCTTCTTACATATACACCAGTGGTCTGTTCAGATAGCTACATGTTAAAGGGAAAAAAAGAGCAGGATTCTTAAACACATCACTGTTTTTGTCAAACTACAAATAACAGTTTGTTTCTAAACAAAGATAAAAACACTCTTTTTTTTTTGGTGATTAAAAAGTTAAAATTCATCTTGAGGTCACAGGGGAGCAGAAGAAAGAGATCAGGGCAAAGGAAAAAATTGTGGGAATTTCACACATAGTATGCAAATGCCTGGTCTTCACAGAGAGACACTAATCATGAATCAGACCATCCGTTATGCTACAAGAAAACCAATACCAACATTTCTCCCGTGGAGCACAGTGATAAGCACATTTTTGCATGAATGTGTTTAGGATAGAAGGGGGTAGGCAGGAGGGAGAGGAGGCAGGGAGGTGAATGTATTATGTACAAAGAGAAATGACAGAGACCACCCCCTTCTTTAGCTCTTTGCTGTTTCTTTCTCTGTTTTCCGCATCCTCAGGATATGCATGCCACGTCAGTCTCTCTTCATAAAATGCTATCACAATCTGTGGACATTTTACATTAGCTTCTTTTGCAAGAACCAGGTCTGCTTCATCTGTGTCTTTCCATTTCATTAGGAACATTAAATCGCCACAGGAATCTGTCGCCCCAATGATCTTTTCTGGTTCTAGTCCTCTCTCAAAGCCCCGAGCAATATCATTGTTTTGCTCTCTTTTTTTTTCGATTTGATATCATCAGTACTGTTTGAGAAACTGGATTTCCTCTTGTTAGCTTCTGACTTCTCCCTGGGTTTGTTATTTTCACCCTCCTTCATCTTCTTATACTTTTTCTTAAACTCAGAAATTAGCTCTGGGCAATCCAAATTTTTCTCAGGTTCCCAAGTATTGTGCTCTTCAGAAAAGCCTTTCCACTTCAGTAGATATTCCACTTGCCCCTTAACCACACGCCTATCTTGCACCTTCTCCACGACGTATTCCTCCTCATCCTCTGAAGAACTGTCAGCTGTTCGCTTGGTTTTCTTTCCCATGTCGCACGCTGTTCCACCTGAAGGACTCTGTGATGAGAGCTGGACCACAAGCCACCGCTCGATAAAAACATTCTTAAAGGAAGTTTACTGATCAAGTTTTCTTTTCTCTTCTGCAAATATCCATCAACTTTGAATCCCAAAATTGAAACCAAAATGTGCTTAAAGCATATGAGAGAATTAAAGGAATTTTATGAACACGAAAACCAAGCACATGCTGGAAAGTTGCTGTCCTGAGGTACATGAACCCTTAGTGATAAGCCTGAATGAAGGTATCTCCTGTGCTTCTGTTAGTGGTAATGAGCAGAACACAGGATCACAGGCAAATAGTAGAGAGCACCTCCTAGTGTCCATTTTGTCTGTAATGAGCAAGTTCAGAAGAAATGATTGTCCTTAAGATCCAACTTGCCAACACTTTATCCACTGAGCTAAACCGGTTATGGCTAAAATAATTTTTAAAAATATATATATTTTATTGATTTTTTACAGGGAGGAAGGGAGAGGGATAAAGAATTAGAAACATCGATGAGAGAGAGTCATTGATCAGCCACCTCTTGTACGCCCCCTACAGGGGATGTGCCCGCAACCAAGATACATGCCCCTGACCAGAATCGAACCTGGGACCCCTTGTCCGCAGGCCAACGCTCTCTCCACTAAGCCAAACCGGTTTCGGCGTAAAATAAATTTTTAAAATCCACCTTAGATGCCTAATTTAGCATAAATTACAAATAATTTATCTGTATTTTTTGAAGAAACTCCTCAGGGATAAAAATTTTAAACAACAAACTTATCTTTAAACTTTCAACTCTAAAATATTATCATGAGATTTCAGGTTATAATTTACAATTTATCCCTTCCCAGGAAATAGTTTAGGTTGAAATTTTCTTAATTGAAAGAAAATAAGTACAAGTAAACAATCTTTTTCTCTTCTGTATCTCAAAAGCAAACAAATATATTTTTAAATATGGCCTAAAAATTTGAAATTTACCCCATATAATATGCAAAATCATAATCACAGTTGTACTGCATGATGGAATAAATGGATCTTTTATATTTTTCTGTTTTTTCTTTGTAAAAAGTACTGTTCCTATTATAAAATAAACAAAAAATGTATAAATAAAACAGAAGCCACTTATTTTCTTACTAGGTGGATAGGTATGTCATTATACATTTTTAATGAAAATTGAATTCATACTGTAGAAAACAGCTTATAACACTGTTTTTATACATACATTACAAGCATTTCCAATTTTTCCACAAGCATAAATTATTTTTGTGATAAAAAAATACATACATGGAATACTACAATATGAATGACCTAATTTCCTTAGAAATCTTCAGGAAAAAAGGGTGAACCTGTTAAAAAGCTTAAGAAACATAATACTAAATTCAGTATATGACTTGTGTTTAGATCCTCCTTTAAACAAACTAACTGTAAAAAGCTATTTTTCAGATAATGAAGAAAATCTGAATATTAAGTTAATTTTAGATGATATTGAGCAATTTCTTATTTTTGTTATGGCATTATAGTTTGGTTAAAACAAAAGTCTTCACACAAAACAAAAGTGACTCTGAAGGCTGCTTTCCTATTTTATTACTATAGTACAGTAAACTTTTCCTAAACCATTAATAGTAGAAAAGCAGAATAAAAGGTAGAGTGGAGGGATCAATCACATGGCAACCAAATCAGACTGAAAAGTCTGAAATAAAACTCTTTCCAAATCACATTTTAATTTTTGCTCAAGTCTGTTTTCCATAAAAACAACTATAGCACTAGATATCATAAGCATGACTTGAGAAAATGCTGGCTGTGAAGTAGAGCAAGCAAAACAAATGACAACTTAAACTTTTCACAATAAGGCAGAGAAGCAAAATGAAACAAAAGAGCAGAGTTCAAAGCTTCTCTCACTTCAGTATCTAAGTTGGGGGACTCCCTATATGGCTTAGTTTCCAGATTTGTGGTGAAAGTAATTTCCCAAAGAATGTTGCCTCTGGCACTGATTATCTTAAACAATCTACCATGTTAACATTTCTTTAAAAAACAGGAGACTTACTCAAATAGGCTTATCTTCTGAGATTTTATAAGCTTTTTTGCCTTTTTGAGTGGTTCTGTAGATTATACTAACTGCCTCATTTAAGGAATATAAAACTCCTCCCTGTCAACTTTAATTTGCAATTATTCACCACATCTTCACAGTGGTCTAAATAATCCACACATACAGATAGAAAATTCAATATATCAACCATTTCCATAGGAATAAAATGGAGAATAAGCAGATTCTTTTTCATTTAAAAAAAAAATCTTCCTTGTCAATTTTTCTTTTTATTTATTTATTTAGATAATTTTTTTAAATTAAATCTTTATTATTCAGATTACTACATATGTTTCTCTTTTTCCCCTCCATAGCACCCCTCCACCCAGCTCCCACCCTTCCCTCTCTCCCATTGATCTCATCCATAGGTATATGATTTTTGTCCAGGCTCTCCCTATACACCCCTTACCCCTTTCCCCCTGAGGATTATCAGTCCACTCCCTTTCTGTGCTCCTGATTCTAGTATATTCACCAGTTTATTCTGTTGATCAAATTTTTAATTCACTTAATTTTTAGATTCACTTGTTGATAGATATGTATTTGTTGTTCATAATTTTTTGGCTTTTACCTTTTTCTTCTTCCTCTTCTAAAAGAGTACCTTTCAGCATTTCATATAATACTGGTTTGGAGTTGATGAACTCCTTTAACTTTTACTTATCTGTGAAGCTCTTTATCTGCCCTTCAATTCTGAATGATAGCTTTGCTGGATAGATTATTCTTGGTTGTAGGTTCTTGCTATTCATCACTTTGAATTTTTCTTGCCACTCCCGTCTGGCCTGCATGGTTTCTGTTGAGAAATCAGCTGACAGTCATATGGGTGCTCCCTTGTAGGTAATGAACTGTTTTTCTCTTGCTGCTTTTAATATTATCTCTTTGTCTTTTGCTCTTGGTATTTTAATTATGATGTGTCTTGGTGTGGTCCTCTTTGGGTTCCTTTTATATGGGGTTCTGTGTGCTTCCTGGACTTGTAAGTCTATTTCTTTCACCAGATGTGGGAAGTTTTCAGTCATTATTACTTGAAATAGGTTTTCAGTATCTTGCTCTCTCTCTTCTGGCACTCCCACAATTCTGATGTTGGTACACTTGAAGCTGTCCCAGAGGCTCCTTACATTATCTTCACATTTTTGGATTCTTTTCTCTTCTTGCTTTTCCAGTTAAGTGTTTTCTGCTTCTTTATATTTCAAATTTTTGACTTGATTCTTGCCTTTCTCTAGTCTGCTGTTAGGACTCTGTGTAATATTTTTTATTTCAGTCAGTGTATGTTTAATTTCTAGTTGGTCCTTTTTCATCTCTAGTTGGACCTTTACCATCTCTAGTTGGCTCTTTTGCATTTCTAATTGGTCCTTTTTCATCTCCTCTTGGCTCTTGCTAAGTTTATCCAACTTCTCTAGCATATTCTTGAAAAACCTTATAAGCGTGGTTTTGAACTCTATATCCAGTCGTTTTTTTTCCTGCATTTCTTTTGTTTGTGATCCCTTCCCTTGCCTCGGCCTTTTTTACTATGCCGGGGAAACTTCTGTGTTGAATTCAGCCTTTTAA
This sequence comes from Lasiurus cinereus, assembly GCA_011751065.1. NCBI lineage: Eukaryota > Metazoa > Chordata > Mammalia > Chiroptera > Vespertilionidae > Lasiurus > Lasiurus cinereus. The sequence continues at coordinate 37,971,710 of JAAGEH010000005.1, read as the reverse complement.
TACCAGACTTGCAAAACCGAAGACACCTCTGTTGAGCTTGGAATGGGTGGAGGCTCCAGGCTTAAGGGACCACCCTGCCCTCCAGTCGGCCCCACCCTCCACGGCCTGAGTCTCATGTGACTGGGTAATCACTGGAGTGGTACTTGTGCTCACGCACCCGCAGTGCCTCCAGACCACTGCCTTTCCTGCTCCCCTGCGCACCAGGACCACACGAGTCTAGGTCTCCAGGGTTTCGCCCGAAACAGGGGCTTAGTGGAGTCAGAAGTGGCACAGTTGGGAGGGTCTGTCTCCCACCCATTCTCAAAAGCTAGCAGCACAATCAGCAGTCTGTCCTCAGCGCAATGCTGTGCGCGCCGCCACCAGCCCTCTGATCTTTTGCGACTCCCCTAAATTTCCGTGCACCTCTCCCTTTTCACAGTCCAAACTCACCCCGTATGAGTTTCGGCTGGATCTGGGGTTTAGTGTCGTAAGAGAAGGGGTTCAATGCTGTTGGGAGTCTCCGTTTTCCTCCCGCCAGAGAAAGCCAGCCAGGTACTCCAGCACCCTCTCTCTCAGCACTCGCGTCTCTGTACCTCAGCTTTTTGCAGCTCCTCTGGGTTTCTGTGAGCCCCTCTCTTTCCTTCTAGCTGTAGAACTTCCACTCAGCCAGCTTTCCTGTGGTTCTGGATGATGTCTGTTCTGTCTTTTAGTTGTAGTTTTGAAATTGTTGTGCGAGACAGCAGTGTAGGTGTTTACCTAATCCGCCATCTTGGATTCTCTCCAATTTTTCATTTATTGGTATACATTGTTACTTGCTCTTCCCTCCCAAAAAAACTATCATCCCCTGTGCCACTCACCATGAAATCTCTGCAGCAGGTATTCCATAAGAGAAGTTAGTGGTAAGACCACGAGAGCCAAAGCAAATACTACATTAAAATTCAGAAATCCATTAATTAAATAGAAATGCCACGGTTCTGTACCTGAGGGAGACAAAGACATAAGAAATCATTAGTGGGTACCTTTGACACCTATTACAGTGTTGGCTCATAACAATCTTCATCTGAATAATGCTGATGATCTAATGCCCTGAGTTAAAGAGATTCTACAGCCCACTCTTTCCATGCTCACAGAATAGAAGATAGGAAGTCAATGGGTTTGGTCATGACTTAGACAGAAATCAAATTTCAAAATATTAAGCTGTATTTTTTTTATGGATCAGTATATCTAATTCAAATAGCCATGCCCAAATGGGACTAATGCTTTTTAAGAACAACCAAATAATTTAAATAGGTTAGTGGTGATATTCTGATGTATAAGAAATCTGTATTTGGTGGGAAAGCCAGATGGCGGTATAGGTAAACACCTAAACTGCTAACTCGAACAACCACATCAAAACTAAAACTAAAAGACAAAACGGTCATCATCCAGAACCACAAGAAGGTTGTCTAAGTGGAAATTCTACAACTAATAAGAAAAAGAAAAGCACACTGAGATTCAGAGGAGGTGCAGAAGTAAAGTACAGAGGTACAGAGGAGCACACATACAGAAAGGGCTGGCAACTGAGTATGTAGTTGTCTTTTTCAATCAGGAGGGAGACACAAGTTTCTGACTGCTTTGAACTCCAATTCTGCGCGCGATTCTGGGGACCCAGATTCATACAGGGAGAAAATTGATTGTTTGGCTTTAGGTGGAACTCGAGGGCGGCTTTCTCTTAGAGGTGCTTGCCGCAATTACCAAGGGGCCTCTTAGGGCAGGGCTGAGGATCAGCCATAGATGTTAGCTCAGCCCTGTTGATCCTGAGACCCTGTCCCACACCAAAGCTATGCGCAGAGGTTTTTAGATATGAATCGTCTGGCCCTTTGCAATCTAAAATTGCCTAACAAACTGCAGTTGGGTCAGAGAGCTCCAGAATCTCCTCACAGTAGCTTGCACTGCTTCACAGCTGGGCCTAATCTGGGCACCTCCAAAATCCAAATACAGAAGAGGAATCTGCAGATCTTTCCATAGCTCTTGCTGGGTGGCCTTAGGCAAAGGCTAAATTTGCACAACCTTGGAGATCCAAGAGCCAATGTACCCAGTGGTCAGAGTGAAACCATCCAGATTATAACTCCTCAGATTCATAAGGGATATACTCAAGAGGCAGACTGAGTGAGCACCAAAGCACCACTGACAACAAGTCTTGCCCCATAAAGGTATCTCCAGCACAGAAGTTCTCCAATCGTAGAAACAGCTGATCCTCACAGCCAATTGGCCTGATGGTCTATTCCTCCCAGTGATACCAACAATCAACACTTAACTTACAATAAGACTGTGCACATAGCCTACAAAGGGGTACACCAAGAGTGTCTACCTCAGGTAATTGGAGAGGCTGAGCCACTGGGCCCTATAAGATACCTAGCACACAAAACCACTATATCAACACAGGAAGCAGCCAAAATGCAGAGACAAAGAAACAGGTCACAAATGACAGAAATGGAGGAAAGCAAACAACTAGATAAAGAGTTCAAAACCATGGTTGTAAGGTTTTTCAAGAATTTTCTAGAAAAGGCCAATAAATTTAGCAAGACCCAAGAGGAGATGAAAAAGGACCAACTAGAAATTAAGCATACACTGACTGAAATAAAAAATAATATACAGAGATCCAACAGCAGACTAGAGGATCACAAGAATCAAGTCAAAGATTTGAAATACAAAGAAGCAGAAAACACCCAACTGGAAAAGCAAAAACAATCCAAAAATATGAAGATAGTGTAAGGAGCTTCTGGGACAACTTCAAGTGTACCAACATCCAAATTAAAGGGATGCCAGAGGAAGAGAGAGAGCAAGATACTGAAAACATAGATGGCGGCATAAGGTATACACCCTGTACGTGCTGCCTCTAACAACCACATCAAAACTACAACTAAAAGACAAAACATCTATCATCCAGAACCATGGGAAAGCTGGCTGAGTAGAAGTTCTACAAGTAAAAGGAAAGAGAAAATAGCACTGAGACATGCACAAGCGCAGAAAAGCTGAGGTACGCAGGCACGTGAATCGGGCTGGTGGTTGGAGACTGGGTGTGCTGTTTCTTTCAAGCCGAAGGAAGACACAGCTCCCCATTACTCTGAACTCTAGTTTATGGCGAGACTCTGGGGACGCAGACTCCTATAGGGAGAAGCTGCCATCCGGTCGGAAAGTGAGAGTGGCTTTCTTGCAGAGTTGCACTTAGGAATCATTGCTTACTGCACTGGGGAACAGGACACAGGGACCCAGAGAGGGCTGACTAGGAGCAATTGCTGTTTGCCATGCCCTAGCCTAGTTATTCCCTGAGACCCCGCCCTGCTCGGTTTACAAACCTGCCCCTGTGAGCAGCAGCTTTTGCATATAAATGGCCTGCCCTATGGCAGCTTAACCTAAACTGCAGCTCTGTTCATATCAGGAGAAATCTGCAGACCTCCCTGTAGCTCCTGCTGGGTGGCCTCAGAAAGTAGCTGACCTGCACGCCACTGGAGATCCAGAAGCCAGTGCACCTTTTGGTCAGTGTGAGACGACACCAGATTTCAACTTCTCACATCCATAGATGACACGTTCAAGAGGCAGACTCAGTGAGCACAAAAGCCGCACTGAAGCAAGTCCTGTCCAATAAAAGTGTGTTCAGCACAGCAGTTCTTCCATTACAGACACAGCGGGTCCTTACAGCCAATTGGCGTGGAGGTCAATTCCTCCCAGTGATACCAAAACAATCAAGACTTAACTACAACAGGCTGTACACACAGTCTACAAAGGGGTGCACCAAGAGTGTCCACCTCAGGTAACTGGGGAGGCTGAGCCACTGGGGCCATATAGGATATCTAACACACAAAGCTACTCAAGAGTGGACTGACAATTCTCGGGGAGGAAGAAATATAGCTACTCAAGAGTGGACTGACAATTCTCGGGGAGGAAGAGGTATGTGTGGTGTGGGAGGAGACTGGACAAAATTATACACCTATGGATGAGGACAGTGGAGGAGAGACAAAAGAGGAATATCTGTAATATCTGAACAATAAAGATTTATTTAAAAAAAATAGGAAACCCCAAGAAAAATGGCGGCAGAATAAACGGATGTGTCCCGAGCCTTCTCCCTGAAGCAGACAGAGAGAACAGCTGAGGGTCGCACAAGGAATGTTTGTTGGTGATTTAAGGGATACTATACTCTAGGAAAAGATGGGAGACTACTGGACGGGACTCCCCTGACCAGGCAGCCCCCACTGCTGCCAGGTTCCCTGCCTGAGCCACCAGCTCTGATGCAGAGACCACGCCGTCTTGAAGGAGAAAGTGGATGGTTGCAAAAGACTGAAAATCTAAAGCTGCAGCACCCACCAAACTGCTTGCACCCACTGTACAGCTCCAAGCCCCAGAACACTGCTTCCCAATCAGTGCAAACACTTGGATTCAGAGGAGCTCCACACGACTACGGAAAGGTCACATTTCGCCTGAGACAACATGAGGTCTCTGGTCGCACAGAACAGAAAGATGTGTGCACTGGGAACTGAAATGAGGGAAATCTGCACCTAGAGAAATCCATGGCTATTGGGCAAGGTGTGATCTCTGAATGTGGAAGGGGGCCCTCGGGGCTGTTAACAGAGGGGATCTCTAGAAAGCAACCCATTTTGATCTGACACAGGACAGCCTGGGAGTTATTAAAGTGTGCCCGTTGCCGAAACCAGTTTGGCTCAGTGGACAGTGGACTGAAAGGTCCCAGGTTTGATTCCGGTCAAGGGCATGTATCTTGGTTGCGGGCACATCCCCAGTAGGGGGTGTGCAGGAGGCGGCTGATTGATGTCTCTCTCTCATCGATGTTTCCAACTCTCTATCCCTCTCCCTTCCTCTCTGTAAAAAATCAATAAAATATATTTTAAAAAAAATTAAAGTGTGCCAGCTGCTTGGACAGGAGCAGTGAAAGAGGACTGCGCAGACTTGCGCTCTTTCCTCTTCAGATCCTTGCTTCTGATTGCTAAGCCCAATACAAAGGATCACTCAATTGGGGACACCCTGGGAGACTGCAAGAGAAAATTGTTTTCTGGAGTCGGGGGATCAGAGTGGGGAGTAACCATCGGAGAACCAGCTCTGGGGCAGCCTACTCCCACAAACCAGTATTGATTGCCACAGAGAAAGCAGTATCTAAGCATAGGCTAGAGAGGACCTATAGTCTTGGAGGTCAATTTAAAATACTGCCACCCCGGGACTGACTCACAAATTGAGTCTTGTGTAATGACAAAAGAATAAAGAGATTAAGACACACTGCCGGCTTAAAAACTAGTGGAACGCAGGGAACTGCAATATTGTCCCCACTGGGAAATAGTTGTGCCAAATAGATCAATAGAGGAAGTGAATGGCTTTCACTATTGCAAACTCTATTTTTTAATTTTTTATTTATTTCTTATTTTTTATTTTTTATTTTTTCATATTTTACTTAAGAAACTAATTTTTTCTTTTTTCCTTACCTGATTTTACCTTTTTAATTATTACATTTTTATTTTCAATCAGTATTATTACTACTATTATTTTATCTTTTGGGGAAAAAAACTTTCTATTTTTCTTTATTTTACTTTGGTATTCTACATTCTAATTGCATCTTTCCTTTATCATCATTTTATTCTATCTCAACTCTATGCCTTCACTCTCTACCTAACTTTTCCCTTATTGTTGTCCTGTTTCTCTTACCCTTTTCCTACTTTAGATTTTTCCTATTCTTTCTTTTTATCTGCTGTCAAAATTTCACCCCACTTATATATCTAAGTTCCTATCCCCTGCTCCAAGCCCATAGACACCTCTCTCTTCTCTGTCTTCATTATCCAAATAATTGTTTTTTTCTCTGTCCTTTTGTTGTTGTTTGCTTGAATGTTGATTGTATTGATATTTTATACATTTTTATGAGATTGTTTTGCTTATTCTTATTTTTTGTTTCTTTGTTTGCTTTGTTAGTTTTTTATTTCTGTTTTCTCTCACCTCTCTTTATATTAGTTGTTCTTTGTAGATTGTATTAATCTCCAGGTACTTGTTGCTGGCATTTGTTGGTATTACTGCTATTATATTGTAGTTTTTTCCCCATATATGTAATTTGTTCCCCTTCTCTTTCTTACTATCTTTTCTCTCTTATTTTTTTTCTCTTTTCTCTTTTTCTTTTTTCTAACTTCTCCCAATTCCATTTTGGCACTCCTTTCTTTTCTTTTCTTTTCTTTTCCTTTCTTCTCTTTTTCTTTTCTCTCTTCTTCTTTGTCTCCCATCCCCTAATTTGTCTCTCTCTGGCAGTCACCTTTATTTGTGGCTATTAATATTGTGAATACATTTCTGTTCAGTGCCTTGTGCATTGTATCTGGTTGTATTGTTTTTGTGTCTTTAAATTAATGCAGGAGAGAGAGAACTACATAACCAGACACTCAGAGAAGAGAGACCATGGGCAGACAAAGAAACAGCCTGCATATGAAAGAAAAGCAGACATCACCAGAAAAGGAAGTAAACGAGACAAGCAACTTGCCAGAGAAAGAATTCAGAGAAATGTTCATAAGGTGGCTAAAAAGAATGGGAGACAAATTCGACAATATGAGTAAGAACCAAGAGGAAATGAAAAAGAACCAAGAAGAAATGAAAAATGATATCACTGCTATAGAGAACTCAATATAAAGCATCAAAAGTAGACTAGAAGAAGCAGAGGACAGCATCAGTGAGGTAGAAGGCAAGGTAGTAAAAAATACCCAAGTACAGCAGCTTCTAGGATAAGATGAAACAAAACAACGTCCGCATAATAAGGGTTCCATACAGAGTGGAAACTGAGCAAAGACTAAAAAACATGTTTGAAGAAATAATGACAAAAAACTTCCCTGATATAGGGAAGAAAAAAAACACATAAATCCAAGAAGCTCACAGAGTCCCAAGCAAAATGAACCCCAAAAATCCAATGCCAAGGCACATTACAATTAAATTGGCAAACACCAACAACAAAGTAAGAATCTTAAAAGTGGCCAGTGAGAGAAAGTTACCTACAAAGGAACCCCCATTAGACTGGTGACTTGATTTCTCAACAGAAACTCATCAGGCCAGAAGGGAATGGAATGAAATATGCAAAGTCATGATAAAGAAGTGTCTGAATCCAAGAATACCATACTCAGCAAGGCTATCAATCAAAATTGAAGGTAAAATCAGGAGCTTTACAGACAAGAAAGGACTAAGGGAATTTATTACCACCAAACCAGCAATGCAAGAAACGCTAAAGGGTCTGCTGCAAAATTAAGAAATAGGTAATGAAGAAGGAACAGAGGTAAAGAATAAAAATGGCGACAAATAAGTACCTATCAATAATAACTTTAAATGTAAATGGATTAAATGGCCTTAATCAAAAGACATCGGGTAACTGATTGGATAAGAAAACATAACCCACCTCAGAAAAAAAGATGCACACAGAATGAGGATGAAGGGATGGAAAATGGTTTTTCAGGCAAATGGAAAAAAAAAAAGCTGGGTTAGCAATACTTATATCAGACAAATTAGATCTCAAAGTGAAGGACATAACAGATAAGGAAGGTCACTTCATAATACTAAAGGGAGCAATCCAACAACAAGAAATAACTCTGGTAAATATATACGTGCCCAATATAGGAGCAACCAAATACATAAAAAACTCCTGGATGATATCAAGAGAGAAATTGACAGCAATACAATCATAGTAGGAGACTTTAATACCCACTATCATCATTGGTCAAATCCTCTAAACAAAAAATCAGCAAAGAAACATCAATCGTAAATGACTCACTAGACTAGATGGAATTAATTGACATCTTCAAAACATTTCAACACAAAGCCACAGAATACACATTCTTATCAAGTGCACATCAGTCATTTTCAAAGATAGGCTATATGTTGGGTCATCAGCAAAGTCTCTTCAAATTCAAGAAGATAGAAATCATATCAAGCATCTTCTCAGATCACAGTGACATAAAACTGGGAATCAACTACAATAAAAACAATCCATAGAAATCAAACACATGGAGACTAAACAGCATGCTATTAAACAATGACTGGATTACCAGAGAGATCAAGGAAGAAATAAAAACATCATGGCCAAAAATGACAATGAAAGCAAAAAAATCCAAAAATATATGGGACACAGTGAAAGCAGTCTTGAGAGGAAAGTTCATAGCCTAAATTACTTAATCCTACAACTCAAAGAGTTAGAAAGAGAGCAACAAGAAAAGCCCAGTGTAAGCAGAAAGAAGGAAAGAGTAAAGATCAGAGTGAAAATAAACAATATAGAGACCAAAGAAACAATACAAAAGATCAACAAAACCAAGAGCTAGTTCTTTGAAAAGATAAACAAGATTGATGAACCTCTAGCCAGGCTCACCAAAAAGCAAAGAGAGAGGACCCAAATAAAATCAGAAATGAAAGAGGTGAAATAGAATAGAGAATCCAGATATCGACCCAAACCAGACCCCACTGAAATACAAAGAATTGTTAAAAAATACTATGAACAACTTATTCCAACAAACTGGACAACCTGGAGGAAGTGGACATATTTCTAGAAAAATATAACCTTCCAAAACTCATTCAAGAAGAATCTAAACATCTCAATAGGCCAATAACTATGGAAGAAATTGAAGCAGTCATCAAAAAGCTTCCAGCAAACAAAAGCCTGGGGCCAGGTGGCTTCACAAGGGAGTTTTATCAAACATTCAAGGAAGAATTAAAACCTATCCTCCTCAGACTGCTCCAAAAAATTCAAGAGGAAGGAACACTTCCAAGCACCTTCTATGAAGCCACCATCACCCTTATACCAAAACCAGATAAAGACAACACAATGAGAATTACAGGCCACTATCCTTCATGAATATAGATGCCATAATCCTCAACAAAATTCTAGTAAACCGGATCCAGCAGTACATCAGAAAGATCACATACCATGAGCAAGTATGATTTATCCCGGAATGCAAGGATGGCACAATATTTGCAAATCAATAAACGTGATACAGCACATAAACAAATTGAGAGATAAAAATCACAGTCATATCAATTGATGCTGAAAAAATCCAATATCCTTTCTTGATGAAAACTCTCAATAAGATGGGAATAGAGGATCATACCTCAACATAATAAAAGCCAGAGCTAACATCATACTCAATGGGCAAAAACTAAAACCATTTCCTTTAAGAACAGGAACAAGACAGGGATGCCCACTTTCACTACTCCTGTTCGACATAGTACTGGAAGTATAGGTTGTTGCAATTAGACAAGAAGAAATAAAAGACATCCAAATTAGTAAAGAAGAAGTAAAGCTGTCCTTATTTGCAGATGACATGATATTGTACATAAAAAACCCGAAAGACTCCATCCAAAAACTAATAGACTTAATACATGAATCTGGCAATGCAGCATCATACAATATTAATGCCCAGATTTCTATGGCATTTCTATACACTAATACTGAAATTACAGAAAGAGAGACTAAAAAAGCAATCCCATTTACCATTGCACCAAAAAAATTAACATACCTAGGAATAAGCTTAACTAAGGAGGTAAAAGACCTATACACAGAAAACTGCAGGACACTGAAAAAAGAGATAGATGAAGATGTAAACAGATGGAAGATCATACCATGCTCATAAATTGGGAGAATCAACATCATTATAATGTCCATACTACCCAAAGCAATCTATAGATTCAATGCACTACCCATTAAAATACCAATGAGATATTTCACAGACCTAGAAAGATCTCTCCAAAGATTCATCTGGAATAAAAAAAGATCCCGAATAGCCACAGTAATCCTGAGAAAGAAAATAAAGTAGGTGGGATCTCAATACCAGATTTCAAGCTATATTAAAAAGCCACTGTTCTCAAAACAGTCTGGTACTGGCACAAGAACAGACATATAGACCAATGGAATAGAATAGAGAATCCAGATATCCACCCAAACCATTATGCTCAATTAATATTTGACAAAGGAGGCATGAACATAATATAGGGTCAAGACATTCTCTTTAATAAATGGTGTTGGGAAAATTGGACAGATACATGCAAAAAAATGAAACTAGACCACGAACTTACACCATACACAAAAATAAACTCAAAATGGATACAAGACTTAAACATAAGATGGGAAACCATAAAAATACTAGAAGAATCCGCAGGCATCAAAATCTCAGACATATGCTGAAGGAACTTCTTCACTGATACTGCTCCTAAGGCAATGGAAGCTAAAGAGAAAATAAACAAACAGGACTACATCAAAATAAAAAACTTTTTCACAGCTAAAGAAACCATTAACAAAACAACAAGGAAGCCCACTGTATGGGAGAACATATTTGCAAATGTTATCACTGATAAAGGTTTAATTTCCAACATCTACAGGCAACTGATACCACTGAATAAAAGGAAGATAAATGATCCAATAAAAAAACTGGCAACTTACCTAAATAGAATCTTTTGGAAAGAAGACAGAAGGAAGGCGAAGAGACACATGAAAACAAGCTCGAAGTCATTAATTATCGGAGAGATGCAAATCAAAATGACAATGCGATACCATCTCACACCTGTCAGAATGGCAATCATCAACAAATCAACAAATGACAGGTGTTGTTGAGGATGGGGAACAAAAGAAACCCTCATGCACTGCTGGTGGGAATGCACACTGATGCAGCCACTGTGAAGAATAGTATGGAATTTCCTCAAAAAACTAAAAATGGAACTCCCATTTGACCCAGTAATCCCACTCCTAGGAATGTATCCTAAGAAACTAGAAACACCAATCAGAAAGGATATATGCACCCCTACCTTCATAACAGCACAGTTTACAATTTACAATAGTCAAAATTTGGAAACAGCCTAGATGCCCATCAGTAGATGAGTGGATCAGAAAACTATGGTACATCTACACAATGGAATACTATGCTGCCATAATAAAGGCGTTCTTACCATTTACAGCAACCTGGATGGAACTGGAGAGCATTATGCTAAGTGAAATAAGCCAGTGAATGAAAGAAAAATACCACATGATCTCACTCATTTATGGATAATAAAGAACATTATAAACTGATGAACAAAAAGATAGATACAGAGGCAGTAAAGTATCAAACAGACAGTCAAACTACAGTGGGAAGGTTAGGGAGAGGAGTGTTAAATAAGAGATCAAGGGAAGGACTTGTATGCATGCACAACCAATTGACACAAGACACTGGGTGGTTAGGGCATGCATGGGAATGGGGGAAGGGGGGTTATGGGAAGATAAGTACACATGTAACACAATAAAAAATAAAAATGAAAAAGAAAAAAACCAAAATATTAAAGGTTATGTTAAACGGAAAAAAGATAAAAATAAAAAATAACATCAAGCTGAGGAAAAAAATCTCTATTTGATCTTCATCCCCATACCAGGTACAGAACTCCTAAGCCCTGGGGATTTCCTATGTGATGACAGTGATAAAGTGTTATGTTAATTAAGAGACCTTAGGAAAGCCCCTAAATAACCTAATGTTCAGGACTGGCTGCCATGGGAACCAATCTTGTGATTAGGGAGTCAGTAATTTCAGTCCTTCCCCCTGAACTCTGATCTCAGGAGAGGAGAGAAGGGCTGGCAATAAAGTTCAATCACCAATGGCCAATGAATCAAGCCTATTAAATGAAGCCTCTATAAAAATCCAAAAGATTGCTGAGCACATAGTCTGAACAATAAGGATTCATTAAATTAAAAAAAAGAAAAGAAAACTTAGGACTTCAAGCCCCTTCCCACATACATCTATGCATGTCTTGAAGTTGGCTATTCACTTGTATTCTTTTTTTTTTTAAATATATTTTATTGATCTGTTACAGAGAGGAAGGAAGAGAAATAGAGAGTTAGAAACATCAATGGAAGAGAAACATCGATCAGCTGCCTCTTGCACACCTCCTACTGAGGATGTGTCCCCAACCAAGGTACATGCCCTTGACTGGAATCGAACCTAGAACCCTTCAGTCCGTAGGCCGACGCTCTATCCACTGAGCCAAACCAATTAGGGCTCACTTGTATTTTTTATAATAAACTGGTAAACCCAAGTACATGTTTCTCAAAGTTCTGTGGTGCTGCTCTGGCCAATTAATTGAACCTAAGCAGGGGGCTGTTGGAACTTCCAATAGGTCAGAAGTACAGGTGACAATCTGGACTTCCCATTGGCATCTGAAGGGGAGTGGGGAGGGGCAGTCTTGCAGAATTGGGCTATTGGGGCCTTTCCCATTTCCTTCTCACCTGTTCATCCTATTTACATTCTAGTATCTTTTCCCTTGATATGCTTAACCACTATTTTATAGTCATGTATACAGGGGACATTGAGTTTGGTAAGTAGCAAAACCTATTTTCCTTAGGAAAACGACATTCAGAGACCCGGAAGTTTTGAAGCTTAAGAATGACACAACCAACGTGGATACCCCGGGAGGTCACTCTCCCTGGGCTCTGTCCAGGTGGCATAGGGGAACATAGGGCTCTGCCCCGTGATGTACAGTCCCTTTCCACAACGTTGGAGAGAAAGCTGGGCCTTGAGTCTGCGCCCGCATATTCCTACAGCTTCTCAGAGTCCTTCAAACAATGACTGAGGAGACAAACCATGCAGGAAACATCTCTAGAGCAGCGATTTTCAACCGGTGTGCTGCAAGAAATAGAAAACTTGCAGGATCTACTGATTTAGTCGGGCACTGATCTATTTTCCCTTGGCTTGTCAAATTTAAAATCAACAGCCAACATAGTAACTGGTGTGAATCAGTTAAAATTCTACCTCTGGCCTGGCTCAGTGGTTGAACATTGACCTATGAGCCAGGAGGTGAGGGGTGGATGCTGGTTCAGGGCACATAGCCAATTGCAGCGGGGGAGGGGAGAGTGCAGGAGACAGCCCCTCCATGATTCTATCTTGATGTTTCAATGGACCATGTGGCCAATAAAATTTATAAGTAATTATATCACCAATGTTTCTATCCCTTCTCTGAAATCAATAAAAACATATTTAAAGTTCTACCTGTTTTGACAGATCAGGGAAATATATTTTGTGTGTGCTACAGTTTTCATAATTAGTTTGTGTGCAGCATGAGGTGGAAAAGGTTGACCATTGCTGCTCTATAGCTACCTATCTGGACATAGATTGATCAGAAGTGAATTTTTTGCTTTAACCAGTTTTACTGTGCAGCTGAATTAAGCTCGGAAAAAAAAAAAAAAGAATGAAACAAAATGACAATCTTTAACTCACATTAACTTTGATTCTTTAACTCAAAATCTTTAAACCCAAATGATGAGAAACACGTTTGGGAGCATTCCATCTGCCCTTCCTCTCTGTATAATTAGTTCAATCAGGCAGGGAATGACACAATGGATTCTAATCACTGTGCTGTGGCACCACCTTGCACCACAGCCATTTCCTGCAATCAGCATTGCTTAAAAGAGTAATCAGAACGCAGAGAAGAGTCAGAAAAACTTGACACTTTTGCAGCTTGCATAGCAAAATAAGATTAGAAACGAAACCCATAACACTATTAAAACTAAAAGGAGGAATAAGAGGGACGTGAGGTACCCTAAGAAAGGAGGCAAGTTCAACTGTGTGTTACCTTTTGGGAAAGTTCAGTTCTTCCTATTGAAATACAATGACTGAGACTATTCAGGAACAGAAGTCCTGACCCAGGCCAAATTCATTGAAGACATTTATATCCTGTATTCTTTTTTTTTTGTTTGTTTTAATTGACTTTAGAGAGAAAGGGAGAAGGAGAGAGAGAGAAACATCAATGATGAGAGAGAATCATTGATTGGCTGCCTCCTGCACGCCCCACACTGGGGATTGAGCCTGCTACCTGGGCATGTGCCCTTGACCAGAATGGAACCTGGGGCCCTTTAGTCTGCAGGCTGACGCTCTATCCAGTGAACCAAACAGGCCAAGGTATATATCTTGTATTCTTTACAAATAATCTTTTGGGTGACAGAAAACAAATACATGCTCTTATTTCAAAACAGAAATAAATGTTTTCTCTGGATTTAATTACAGTGGTACCTCCAGATACGAGTTTAATTCGTCCCGTAACCTTGAGGCGTGGGAAACTATGAGACGCTTGAGTCGAGGTAAACTGGTGGGTTGTGTGCAGTCGGCCGATCTTTGCGATTACTCCTATCTCAAATGTTGCTTGTATTTCAAAGCAAAAATCGCTCGCTCGACGGCTCATATCTCAAAAATCTCGTATGTTAGGGCACTTGTATCTCGAGGTACCACTGTATTAGTTAACAACATATTTCCTAAATGGAGTTTGTTAGGTCCCCCGAGAATTAAGTTTTTGCAGAGTCTTCTCCTGACTGACTGCCAGTTGGAGGCAGTGCTATGAAGCTTGATTGACCTTTTCCTTAACAACTGATAGAAATCTGAGCCTGAGAAGAAAAATCAGAATGACCAGAGAGAAAAAGAGTCATCTATTAAAGATGCTAAGCAATTGTAGAAAACAACCTCTTTCTCTTTAATTCTTCCAAATATTGTCTTTTTAGGAACTTATTTTAGTTTCTGATAGGTCTAATCAAATAACTGAATCGATTCCTCTGGGAAACTGAGCTTTAGATCATTTCACAACTGAAATTCCCTTTTGCTTAGACCACATTCCACTTGCTAAGACCATTGTCTTTCCCCTCCAGATTTCCCTAGCATCCAACACGCCCAGAGAGTTCCCCAAAAAAGCCTGCCTAGATTCCTTTAAAACCTCCAACTCTCCATCCTTAAATGCTAAGCATTTAGGGGTTCAGCCTATCTGGTTCCCAGATGACCTAATAAATTTATAATTCTTTACCACTTTTGGCCTTGTGGATATCTCTTTCAGCAATCTTAGCATTTCTTGCCAAAAACCAGGAGGGTTCATGGGGAAGGGGAGCCATTGCCCTGGCTTAGGTCACCCCGAGTTTGCTACTTGGAGAGCAGCAGACAGCTCATCCAGGGTTTACCTCCAAATCCTACTTGGGTGGCTCAATTGCTGGCCTCAATTGGGCACCCCTCCCAAACCAGCCAAAGAGGATGCCAGATCAGGAATCTCTCCTTCTCCATTGCTGACCCTCCCTCCCACACCGGCCAATCTTCTCTAGGTGAGTGACGTTCCACAACTTCCCTCCTCTGGAGCTATTTATTTATTTATTTATTTATTATATTTTATTGGTTTTTCACAGAGAGGAAGGGAGAGGGATAGAAAGTTAGAAACATCGATGAGAGAGAGACATCGATCAACCGCCTCCTGCACGCCCCCTCCTGGAGATGTGCCCGCAACCAATGTACATGCCCTTGACCGGAATTGAACCTGGGACCTTTCAGTCCGCAGGCTGATGCTCTATCCACTGAGCCAAACCGGTTTCGGCTCCTCTGGAGCTTTTTGTCCACTTACTCTCATTGACTTCTTGAAAGTCCTCTCATCTCAAAAGTTCTAGAGCTAGGCCAGAAGAGTCGTCAGCTGTTCGGCTTTAGGTCCTTCTGGCCTGGGCACACCCAGTCTAGAGGGTCACCCTCGCTTCTCCTGATGATTTGATTAGCAGTGAGGATGTTTGCCCTAAACAGCCACCTTCGGATTTGTGGTCTGTCATCACCTCATGTGGACCACATTATTCTTATCATGGTGAATACTCCCTCCGCAAACCCTAAAATAACCCATCTTGGCTGTGTCCTTACAAATCTCAAGCACCTTAGACTCAGGGATAGATCAGGCCTAAGCCCCTGCTTTTCTTTTGTAACACTGTTTGGCAGCAATACAAACTAGATAATGAGTCTCTGAAAACAGCACTTTCAACTTTAACACATTGTAAGATTTGGATAATTGTCACTGAGATGGCAAGTGGTCAGAGATTCCATGCCTCCGGCCTTTTTCACCCTACTGTCCCATTCCCTACCTCCCAGCCTTCTTCACCCTCTTTGTCAGTCCTGCTCTACCTATCAGGGCCTTCTCCTTCATACAAAATAACCTATTCTTAACACTTCTGATGCTGAATCTACTTTTCACCTAGCGACCACCTTCTCCCACCAGCCTTGCGAGTCCAAATCATGACAACTCGAATTCCAATACAGCCTTATCCCCACCTAACCCTCAAATCTCAGGCCACCCAAAGACTGCCTTCTTCTATAGCCAATTCCATTCCCATGCCCATTTTACTCCTGAGGGAGGGAGCAGGAACTGAGAGTACAGTCCAGGTCCACCTCCCATTCTCTGTGTCTGATCTTTCCCAGATTGATAAAAGAATAGTGTTTTTTTCCACTGACCCAACCACGTTTACCAAGGGATTTGAGTACCTGACCCAGTCCTATGACCTGACCTGGCACAACATCTATGTCATCCTGTTCTCCTCTCGAACCCCAGAGGAGAAGTAATGATTCTGGCTAGCAGCTCAGGACCATGCCAAGGCCCTTCATAGACAGGACACAGCAGCCACCCTGGTTAGCGCTAACATGGTCCCCCCAATTGACTCAAGAAGGGAGTATCAGGTTAATTCTCCGAGGCACCAATTGGGTAGCCATATAATCCTGTCTCATTGCCAGACTCAAAAACACTGCCCATAAAATAGTCAACTATGACAAACTCAATAAAATCACTCAGGTCTCTGACAAAAACCCAGTTCTCTTCCTCTCCCACCTCACAGATCCCTTACAGAAGTTTACCACCTTAGACCCCACCTCCTCAAAGGGAACCCTTCTTTTGAAAACCTTTTTTATAACCCCATCAGCCCGACATATGTCATAAACTTCAAAAAATAGACATAGGTCCACAAACCCTTCAAAATGACCTCGTTACCCTGGTCTTTAAAGTCTTTAATAATAGAGGAGACGCAAATCCAAAAACAAAGGCAAGATCAGATCAATACTGGTGCCCAGATGGAGGCCTTTCAGCTCCTAGACACCACTCTCATGAACCCCAAATGAAATGCCAGTCCTCCAACCAAGGTTTAGTCAGGGACTAAGCCTCCTCTGGGCCCATGCTTCAAATGGAAACAAAGGACATTGGGCCAAGTCCTGTTCAAACCCAAGACCCCACCTGGTCCCTGCTCAAGTGCAGAAGGGAAGGCCACTGGAAATCAGACTATAGTCTAGCCCCTCCAGGTTAGACCTCAGTCAATCCAGCAAGGCAACCCTTTGGATCCGGTTTGGAGCTCATAGACCTCCTGGGACTGGCCACTGAAGGCTGAAGCTGCCCAGGTCCCGACAAGGCCCCAAAGACTTACATCATTAGGACAGAGCCTCGGGTAATGATTGTGGTGGCAGGTAAGCTGATCTCCTTTTTAAGTGACACCGGGGACACTTACCCTGCCCTCCCTAAATTCACTGGGACCCTTGTTCCTTCTTCAATCTCTATTATGGGGGTTGATGGACTAGTCTCATAGCTCTTAGCCACCTCACTTCTACACTGCATCTTACTAGATAACCCCTTTATCCTCTTTCCTCACTCTACCTCAGTGCCTCACCAGGACTACCTTGCATCCCCTCATAAAGCCCAGTTGTCCCGAACCACAGACACCTGTCTCAGTTTCACTCTCACCCCACAAACCTCAGACCATAATGCCTTATCTCCTCCATGACTGTGCCCTTCTCTAGACAATAAATACTCTCCTTTCTTAGACTCACTGGTACTTTTGCCTCTTGGTTCCCAACTTCAGTCTTCTCGAAAAGCCGGTCTATGATGCATATGAAGGGACCCCTCACTGCACCTTTAGATCCCAAGACCAGCATTTTCACCCTTTAATGCTCTGAAAACTGCTCTCACCTCAGCACTTTCTCACTTCCTCCTTCACAAAGAAAAACTTTCTTTACTGCAAAACTGCAAACACTTACTTAACAGATCTGCTATATCAGAAGCAGAACACATTATTACCCAAAGCTTAGCATGTTATCTCTAGGGGAAAATGTGGCAGTTTTAAATCCAAGCAGCTGGAGGCCTGGAAGCTGCAGTCCTAGAACAGGGTATGGGGCATAGTCCTGTCCCCTCCTATCTTTTCTCCAGCCTCAAATGCCTATATATAATTTTCCGAAGTCCTTGGTAAGTTAAAGCCTTTGGAGCATTGCAGGCTTAAATGATAAACATCTAAATATTTTAAAATAACATAAAATAATGAAACATTGATTGCTCGAAGGAACCCCCTTCTTTCCTAGTAAGCTAAAGCAACCCCACCCGGGCTCTCTCATGTTCTTAAGTCCTTAGATTGGAGCCTAGACTTTCTTTGTTTCCATCACTCATTTATAGTCCCTGATTCTATCACTGAAAGAACCCCAGGTCTTCCTCCTTGGTATTTGGGAACTTCTCTCCCCTTTTCTAGCTTTGTTAGAAGTCATTAAAAGCAAAGGAAATATCTGTAATTTAAATAGTGTATATGGAGAACCAAGATGGCGGCATAAGGTATACATCTATACGTGCTGCCTCTCACAACCACACCAAAACTACAACTAAAAGACAAAACAACTATCCCCCAGAACCAAGGGAAAGCTGGTGGAGTGGAAGTTCTACAACTAGAAGGAAAGAAAAAAGTGCATTGAGACCTGGTAGGAAGTGCAGAGACTCAGAAAAGCAGAGGTATAGAGATGCGTGCGAATAGGGCTGGCGGTGCGCTGTTTTTTTTAATTGGGAAGGAGTTACAAGTTCCCAACTCTCTGAACTCCAGTTTCTGGCGAGATTCTGGGGACCCAGACTCATACAGGGAGAAACTGCACTGCCTGACATCGGGTCGGAAAGAGAAGGTGGCTTTCTTGCAGAAGTGCGCACTGGAATCATTGTTTACTGTGCTGAGGCGCGGGATGTGGAACACAGAACAGAACGTGGAAACACAAAGAAGCAGAGAGGGTCAAATGGCAGCCATCACTATTTGCTATGCCCTAGTGATTCCCTGAGACCTTGCCCCACCAAATTTACAAACCTACCGAGCTGTGTGCAGCAGCTTTTGCATGTGAATGGCCTGCCCTCTAGCAGCTTAACCTAACAACTTTCAACTGGGTCAGACAATTCCAAAACTTCCAAACTCCAAGCAAAGAAGAGAAATCTGCAGATCTCCCTATAGCTCCTGCTGGGTGACCGCCTCAGACAGTAGCTGACTTGCACCTTCTTGGAGATCCAGGAACCAGGATACTTAGAGGTCAGTGTGAGACGACGCCAAATTTTAACTTCTCACATACATAAGTGACACACTCAAGAGGCAGACTCAGTGAGCACTAAAGCCCCACTGAAGCAAGTCCTGCCCCATAGGGGTGTCCCCAGCACAGTAGTTGTTCCATTATAGACACAGCTAATCCTCACAGTCAATTGAACTGGAGGTCAATTCCTCCCAGTATACCAATAGCAATCAAGGCTTAACTACAACAAGACTGTGTACCCAGCCCACCAAGCGGTGCACCAAGAGTGTCCACCTCAGGTGATTGGGGAGGCGGAGCTATTGGGCCATAAAGGACAACTAGCACACCAAACCACTCCATCAACACAGGGAAGCAGCCAAAATGCGGAGACAAAAAAGACATTCACGGATGAAAGAAATGGAGGAAAGCAAATTACTAGACACAGAGTTCAAAACTACAGTTATAAGGTTACTCAAGAATTTTCTACAAACTGCCGAGAAACTTAGTGAGACCTTCAAAGATCTTAATGAGAATGCCAAAAAAAAAAAAAAAATGGAAAAGGACCAGTCAGAAATTAAGCATACACTGTCTGAAATAAAGAATAATATACAGAAATCCAACAGCAGACTAGAGGACTCCAACAATCAAACCAAAGATTTGAAATACAAGGAAGCAAAAAACACCCAACCAGAAAAAGAAAAAGAAAAAGAGTCCAAAAATGTGAAGATAATGTAAGGAGCCTCTGGGACAATTTCAAGTATACCAACATGAGAATTATGGGGGTGCCAGAAGAAGAGAGAGAGCAAGATACTAAAAACCTATTTGAAGAAATAATGACTGAAAACTTCCCCCATCTGGTAAAAGAAATGGACTTACAAGCCCAGGAAGTGCAGAGAAGCCCAAACAAAAGGAATCCAAAGAGGACCACACCAAGATACATCATAATTAAAATGCCAAGGGCAAAAGACAAAGAGAGAATCTTGAAAGCAGCAAGAGAAAAACAGTTAATTATCTACAAGGGAATACCCATATGACTGTCAGCTGATTTCTCATCAGAAACTATGCAGGCCAGAAGGGAGTGGCAGCAAATATTCAAAGTGATGAATAGCAAGAACCTATAACTAAGATTACTCTACCCAGCAAAACTATCATTCACAATTGAAGGTCAGCTAAATAGCTTCACAAACAAGAAAAAGCTAAAGGAGTTCATCACCATCAAACCAGTATTATATGAAATGCTGAAGGGTATTATTTAAGAAGAGGAAGAATAAGAAAAAAGTAAAGATAAGAATTATGAACAACAAAGTGATAACAAATACATACCTACCAACAAGTGAATCTAAAAATCAAGTGAATAAAAAATCTGATGAACTGGTAAATATAATAGAATCAGGGACATAGAAAGGGAATGGACTGACAATTTTCGGGGGAAAGGGAGTGTGAGGGGTGCGGGAAGAGATTGGACAAAAATCTTACACCTATGGATGAGGACAGTGGTGGAGGGTAAGGGCATGGGGTGGGGGGTGAGCACTCCCGCGGCGGGGCCCCCTCGGGGGGGGGGGAGGAAGAGGAACATCTGTAATAAACTGAATAAAGATTTATTTTAAAAAATGAATAAAAATAAATAAATAGTGTGTATGGTCTTCATGTGTTTTTTCTGTATGTTACTTGCATTTTCTGCCTAAATAAAATTCTAGAAATTTCAGTATCCTCTATGAAGGAACTTGCAAAGATTCAGAACCAAGTTCAAACAGGAAATTCTCAGGAGTAACAGATATCTTGTCAGTGACAGACAAGCCTAGAGTAATAGTTCCCTATGTAAGGCAGTAGTATTTCAGATGTTTGTAATCAACACATTGGAGTGTTTCATTCTGTCTTTTGCCTCAATAATACTAACATTTATAACACACTTTGTCTCTACTTGTACTCATGAAATACCATGCCTAGACACAATCACAGCCTCCTTTTGTGCCCAATCCTCATCTTCCCTCTGACAGAAAGCAAGGATTTTTGGCTCAAAAGAAAAACATCTTCCCCTTTCAGCAGGAAGCAGCTATAGAAGAGACCCTGTACCTCTTTTTCCCTGAAATAATTCAGTGCCAAAAATCCTTGAGGAGGAGCCATAACAGGTTTGGCTCAATGGATAGAGCATCGGCCTGCAGACTGAAAGGTCCCAGGTTCGATTCCGGTCAAGGGCATGAACCTTGGTTGCAGGCACATCCCTAATAGGAGGTGTGCAGGAGGCAGCTGAATGATGTTTCTAACTCTCTATTCTTCTCCCTTCCTCTCTGTAAAAAAGTCAATAAAATATATTTTTTTAAAAATCCTTGAGGGGGAAATGATTGATAGACCCCCCAGAATGTTAGACCCTCCCACCCCAGAGGAAGGATGACAGGCCAGGTAAAGAAATTCCACCCAGGCAGAAAGTTTCAGATGCCTTGCAAGGGCAAAAGTGGAAAAAGAAGAACCTAGCTCACAGACAAACCTCTCCTCCCCTAGCATAATCACTAGTCAGGCAGTTTAGACACCTTGACCTTTTCCTCTCTAAAGATAACACCTAGGTCTCAGTTGTATTTCAGCTCCAGGCTCAGAAAAGCAGCAAAACCAGACAAGTGATACCATGGCTGCCTCAGGACAAGCTTTTATTTCCCAAGTCACTCAGTAGATTTCCTCAGTCTTGGGTGTCACATACAAATTCCACCCAGCATCTTAATCAAACACTGAATGTAATTAATGATTTGGCATGTGCTAGAGATTTTCCCCTACATTCCTTCTTAGCAGGAGACAGAGTTCTATCAAAACAGGGACGATCAACTGGTTTGGGAACCTGTACTCTAGACTATCTCATGTCATTGCAGATGTAGCGCCCAATAATTAGTTTTTACCTACCCCTGTAATCTATCATATCCGACACAAAAGGACAGTCCAGATAATCCCTCCCCCATAACCCTCGGTATCTCAACAGGTGTCGGAACTGGCATAGGAGCCTTAACCACAGGAGCTCTATAATATTTTGAAATCTCTGTCTCAGGACCTACAAGAAAGCCCAGATGACATTGCCAAAAGCTTAGTTCAAATTCAGGATCAGAGAGATTCACCAGCAGTTGTAACCCTCCAAAATCAGAGAGGACTAGACCTCCTAACGGCAGAGAAAGGGGGTCAATGGCTCTTTGTGGAGGAAGAATGCTGTTTTTATGTCAACCTGTTTGGCCTAGTAAGGGATGCCACCCAAAAATTAACAGAAAGGACCACAAAGATTAAAGAACATCAATCAAATTCATTGGACTACTGACTAAAAAATATAAATTGGTATACCTGGCTATTCCCTTCATAGGACCATTAACATTCCTATTCCTCATCCTCATTTTTGGCCCATGTATTCTGCTTCCTTTCTCATCTTTCCTTCAGGATGGCTTTTGAACCTTCACCAACCAGTCTCTCAGGGAAATCATGCTGCTGCAACCTCTAGCTCCAACCATGAGGAATCTGACTACAAGTCCATTCCCTTATGATCTTTGATGTCTCCTCTCAGATGGAAGAAATGATATCCATCCCTATTTCATAAAACAGACAGGTTGAATGTTAAGTCTGATAAAATAATAAAATATCTCCTTCTCTGGGAAACTGATTTTTAAATCATTTCACAACTAACAATCCCTTTCGCTTAGACCACATTCCATTTACTAATAATGGAAGTTAGCTTGACACATAGGCAGATAGGGCAGGGGGCAGTGGAAAACAAATGCAGCTGGAACATAGGCAGGAGCAGACACAACAGTTTGAACTAGCCTAACCACAGAAACCAACCACGCAGAAATAATAGAATGTTTTTGGATTCAGAGTGGGAAGTATATGAAACTGGGGAGGGTCTGCAATAATAAGGTGAACTGATACATAGGAATAGGAAAAGTTCAGGTCCATTGCTAGGTAAGAATATTTGAGGGAATCAATCAGGTGGTGACAGGGGAAGATACAGAGCAGGCTTGTGGCAAATATATACCCCTAGATCACAAGGCTTCAGCACAACCCCATTACTGGATCCCCCCACCTCCCATGTGGGGAGTCTGAATCTACTTGTAATAAATTTTCCATACTTTTGCTTAAATCTTCTGGTCCACAGTGCTCATTTTTTGGTCTCCCGAGACATAACCCCAAGGAAAAAAACCTCGGCTCACCATTCCATTTATCACTGAAACCATTAACTTTCCCTTCTGGACTTGCTCAGGATCCAAACCCACCCAGAAAATTCTCTTCCAAAAAAGCCCACCTGGAGTCCTTTAAAATCTGACTCCCCTTCCGTGGGTGCTGGTGCCATTTGGAGGCTCAGCCCACCTGGTTTCCAGATGATCTAAAAAATTTATAATTCTTTACCACTTTTGGTGTCATGTGCTCCCCCTTCAGTGACCCTAACAGTTTCCAGAAAATATTTGTCTCTATCACAACTTACTATACACTCCTGTAGGGATGACTATATTTTTACCTAGGTATGTTAACTCTGAGATGCACAGTTAAAAGTATTAAGTTGCTAAACTATTTTTATATGTTCACTGCTCATGGACACAAGTTCACAGCTAGCTTGTGAATATTTCATAATAACTGTTACTTCCCTGAAAGTTGGGGCAAAAATTGGGGGATAAGCCAAGAGTGGGAAAGGTTCAAGTGACAACAGTATTAAAAACAAGAGCAAACGGGACAAAAATAGTGATTTCTGATAGCCAGTGTCCTCCACTATTTGATGAGACATCTGCCTTAAAAGAGAAATGAGTAAAAACTTTTATCACCAGGGAGATGTTCAATGTTGCTGCTCAGAAAGTATCAAAGCTGAACTATGCAGAAAAACTGCGTCAGAACGATAAGCTAAGCATTGAACTAGTGCAAAAGACAAGATGAAAGAAAGCTGGAAGCAGGGTCTCTGCAAGGAGTGACTCATCAACCTACCTCTTTACAAAAGTCACTTCCTTTCATTAAAATGAGCTAAAGGGAGCTTGAGATAGGCTGAAAGAAGGGATGTTTACTGTTCCATGGTTTGAATGAGAGGGAACCACTTTGTAGGCTTATAATTTTATAGAACTGTAGAAAATTTACCATGTGGCTCAGTGGTTGAGCATCAATCTATGAACCAGGAGGTCACAATTCAATTCCCCATCAGGGCACATACCTGGGTTGTGGGTTCAATCTCCAGCTTGGCGTGTGTAGGAGGCAATTGATCAAGGATTCTCTCTCATTATGATGTTTCTCTCTCTCTTTCTCTCCCTCTCCCTTCCTCTCTGAAATCAATAAAAATATTTTCTTTTAAAAAAGAAAAGAAAATTATAGTAAATCATCCTTATTAAATGTCAAATTTGCAACACCAAAAGAAAAAAAGCCACCAGTGTTCAACAAAAAAGAGTGAAAGCTCAGAAAGAGTTCCGGCTGGCAGTCAACTCCAAGTTGGTCTCAAAAGACTCCACTGGGGCTTCATCCTCTTCTACAGCAAGAATGGAAAACTGTGGGTTTCCTAATAGAGCACTTTCATTTTACCTTCTGAAATGTCTTATTTAGTGATCTGAAAGATGTTGATAAAACACATAAACAGCGTGTAGCCTCTGACTCCCCGGTCTAGCTGCCTACCTGGGCCCATGGCCGCTTACCCCTACCGCCCGGGCCCCGGCACCGGCCCAACCCCCAGCCCACCCGTGGGCGCGGCGCTGCCAGACCAGAGCTTCCTGTGGAACGTCTTCCAGAGGGTTGACAAAGACAGAAGCGGGGTGATATCCGACAACGAGCTTCAGCAAGCCCTCTCCAATGGCACCTGGACTCCATTTAATCCTGTGACTGTCAGGTCAATCATATCAATGTTTGACCGGGAGAACAAGGCTGGTGTGAACTGCAGCGAGTTCACGGCGTCTGGAAGTACATCACGGACTGGCAGAATGTCTTCCGCACCTACGACAGGGACAACTCGGGGATGATTGACAAGAACGAGCTCAAGCAAGCACTTTCAGGCTACCGGCTCTCTGACCAGTTTCATGACATCCTCATTCGAAAGTTTGACAGACAAGGACGGGGACAGATAGGCTTTGACGACTTCATCCAGGGCTGCATCGTCTTGCAGAGATTGACAGATATATTCAGACGCTACGATACAGATCAGGACGGCTGGATTCAGGTGTCATATGAACAGTATCTCTCCATGGTCTTCAGCATCATATAACACTGGCCTTTTACAAATAGCAATATGACTTCTGGAAGAAAAAGACTGAAAATGCCAAATCTCTTACCGTTAGTGAAACGGAGCACAAATGCAGTTGTCTTTATATAGTTAGTATTTGGGGACCCAACTGTACATATGTGGATAATCCAATTAACATTTTTGCGGTTGTAACAATAGTCATACTGTTAATCAGATACAGGCATTTGATTTGGGACTGTTTAATTGTGCCATGAGGTAAGATATGATAATGTTTCAGGTATTCTGCATGTCAAACATTTATCATGTGCTTTTCTATGTAGCTCCAATTCTATAGTGGAAATACTTTTATTAGCCAATAGGCATTTTAAAATAATACAGAACTCGCACAGAAGGCTTTTCATGTGCCTTACTTTTTAAAAGGGGTTTATTGTATTCATTTGAATATGCAAGGTAAGCAATAAAGCAACATACTCCTTGTCGCAGGGATGTGCTCACGAGGGGAGCTTCAAGGGACTTGGGACACCCTGAGGTATTTTCGGGTGTCTGCATGACTTACTTGTACAAATGCTTAGATATAATTCATCCTCTTACAGGAGTATGTTTAAATTTCATAGAACTTCTTTGAATATAAAAATCCAGATGTAGTTTAAAAAAAAAAAAAAAAAACATAAACAGGCAGGGATCAGATCCTAAACCACAGGATGGCATTGTTGAGCAGACCCATACTAATTTTGAGGGAAAAGCATTTCTTGTACCTGTCCTCCCACGCCTTCCCTAGGCCTGTGTACCAGTCGGAGAGTGCCACTCTTCATTCACCACAGTACCAACCTCAACATCTGAGAACTCAAAATGTTACATGGATAAAAAGCAAATTCAGTGCCAAGACCACTTTCTTTTTTGCAACATTACCCTTTTTCAAAAATTTTATTGTTAAAAGTATTACATATGTCCCTCGTTTTCCCTCATAGAAATTTTACCTCTTGATCATTGATCCCATAGAGACGTTTTGCCTATGACTTTGCAATTTTATGTCTATACTACTCTACCTTTCCTAAATGCCAAGTATTCTTTCCCTCGTCCAAACCTTCTTTTTCTTCAACAAGGATCTGGTGCAGCATTCCCTGGTAGAGGAGCCTGCCAGTGCTCATGGCACTCTGACACAAGCTCTGTAGGGCTCCTGATCATCCTGCAAGCCAAAGTGCATCAGACCTTCAAAGATGCTACTTCTCACCCATTTTGTAGATTGGATCTTATCTTCCACTACCTTTGTGCAAGCCTATTCTCCACTAAAATCTCAGCCAAACTCCAGGGTTTTGCTAAGGTCATTTTTAGTGGAAAGAACACGGGCTTTGGAGTCAGACAGCCCTGGGCTCTTATCCCCTTTCTGCCACCTATTTAACTATGTGGCAAGTCTCTCACCAATTCTTTATCACTATCTTCATCTTAGAATACGGATAAATGATGCCTATCTCATAGAGCTTTTGTAAGGGGAAGAAGACAGTATGTGTAAAATTTCGGTTATATAGTAGGCATTTAATAAACAGAAGCTATTAATAGCTGTGAAAATTGTTCCTTCCCCTGACCTCAAAAGACATTCTCAGGTCTGGAACATCTCATAATCCTCCTAATAAAAGCATGATATGCAAATTAACACTCACTCTGCTACACCCACAAGCCATGCCCACCAGCCAATCAGGAGTGAGTATGCAAATTAACCCAACCAAGATGGCTGTGGCCACGAGCAAGCAGGAGGCTTGGGTTTCCCCAGCAATGGAGGAAGCCAAGCTTTCCACACACCCTGGCAGGCCCAGGCCTCCAATCAAGGCTACAAAGTTTCAATTATAGAAGATAAGTAAATCCCAACAAAAATGGTGACAGCCATGGAGCTGGGGAGAGTAGGAGGCTTGGGTTGCCCCAGCAATGGAGGAAGCCAAGCTCTCGCAGCCCCGGCCTGCCTTGGCCTCTGCTACAAAGTTTCAATTATAGAAGATAAATAAACCCCAACAAAAATGGCTGTGACCACAGAACAAGCAGGACACTTGGCTCTACTCAAGGCTACAAAGTTCTAATTATAGAAGATAAATAAATCCCAGATCCCAAGGCCTCTGCTTAGGTCACCATGGGGTGTGGCTGGCCTGCAAACTACCACAGGCCCCTCGCCCAGGCTGCCCCACGCCCCAAGGGAACCCCCACCCTGATCTAGGATACCCTTTAGGGCAAACCAGCTGGCCCCACCCCACCTGTGCACCAGGCCTCTAGCCTATCTAATAATAGAGTAATATGCAAATTGACTATCACTCCAACACACAAGATGGCTTCTCCCATGTAGTCAAAGATGGCAGCCCACATGTGGACACAAGATGGCCACTACAAGGTGAGCAGCAGGGGAGGACACTCGGGAGGGACCAGGCCTGCAAGGGAGGACAGTTGTGGGTGATCAAGTCAGCAGGAGAGGGCAGTTAGGGGGGACCAGGCCAGCAAAGGAAGGAAACTGGGAGTGACCAGGCCTGCAGGGGAAGGGCAGTTGGAGGAGACCCAGGTCTGCAAGGAAGGGCAGTAAGGGGAAAACAGGCTGGCAGGGGAGCAGTTAGGCATCTATTAGGCTGGCAGGGGAGTAGTTAGGTGGTTATCAGGCTGGCAGGCAGATGTTGGGGGCAATCAGGAAGGCAGGCAGGTGAGCAGTTGGGAGCCAGCAGTCCTGGATCGGGCCTAAAGGAGCAGTCAGACATCCCTTGAGGTGTCCCAGATTGGAGAGGGTGCAGTCTGGGCTGAGGCACACACATGCCCCTCCCCCCATGCATGTGTTTTGTGCACTGGGCCTCTAGTACATCATAATATATGCTATCTGTCCAAGAAAGCATAGAAAGGTCCCTCAACCAGAAACCATATAGAGAATAAATATTTATATTATTACAATCACAATGGAGAGGCTAAAATGATCTTACTCATGCCTCTGTAGTTTCTACCTAAAATTCAGCTAATGCTGTAAAACTACTTGAAGTTATTTTTAACAAGAACTCAATATTCAATCTTTTTGTCTCAGTAGCCCCTACACTTGACATTCTATTTGTCTGAAATATACTTCTTTAGTGACTACTTAGCCAACCCTATTCTTCCTTCCAGGCTCAGTTCAAGAAAACCATCTAAGAAGTTTTTCCTGATGAAACTGCTCCTCTGATTCCCTATCTGTCCACCGTAGCACTTAATACATTGAACTATAATGATCTATTTGTGGGTTTGCGGCCTTATTAGACAATAAGTTCTATGAGAACACATGATAAATGCACAAAATCAATTTAGTTAACATTTCCTTATCTCAAACCCATTTACCCATTCATTCAAGAAGTATTTATAGGAGGAGGAACCAAGATGGCAGCATAGGTACATACTTGTATGTGCTGCCTCGCAAAACCACATCAAAACTACAACTAAAAGATAAAATGGATATCATCCAGAACCATGGAAAGGCTGGCTGAATGGAAATTCTACAACTAGAAGGAAAGAGAAAAGTGCATTGAAACTGGTAGGAAGTTTAGAGGTGCAGAAGTGCAGAGGTATGAAGGGGAGCATGCGTGGAAATGGGCTGGCAACTGGGTACACTGTTGTCTTTTTCAATCGAGAGGGAGATACAAGCTCCCAATTGCTCTGAACCCCTATTCCAGGAAAGATTCTGGGGACCCAAACTTATACAGGGAGAAACTGGACTGTCTGATATCGGGACAGAACACGAGGATGGCTTTTTCTCAGAGGTGCTTACAGCGATCCTTGTTCTAGACAGTGCCATGGGACACAGAGACCCAGGGGCCTCTTCAGGGCAGGGCCTCTATGGAGAGCCATTGCTGTTTGCTCTGCCCTGGTGATTCCCTGAGATACTGCCCCACCCAATTTACAACCCCACTGAAGCCTCAGATGCAGAGGCTTTTGCATATGAATGGCCTAACCTTTTTTTAAAAATATATATTTTATTAATTTTTTACAGAGAGGAAGGAGAGGGATAGAGAGTTAGAAACATCGATGACAGACACATCGATCAATTGCCTCCTGCACGCCCCCCACTGGGGATGTGCCCGCAACCAAGGTACATGCCCTTGACCGGAGTCAAACCTGGGACCTTTCAATCTGCAGGCCAAAGCTCTATCCACTGAGGCACACCAGTCAGGGCTGGCCTAACCTTTTGCAATCTAAAATCTAACAAACTGCAGCTTGGTCAAAGAACACCAAAGTTTCCAAAAGAAGGCCTAAGGCTGGACAGCAGCCTGCACTGCTTCACAGCTGAGGCCTCATGTGGGCAATTCCAAACCCCAAACAAAGAGAAAGAATCTGCAGATCTCTCTGTAGCTCCTGCTGGGTAGCCTCAGCCAGTGGCGAACTTTGCACCTCCTTGGAGATCCAAGAGCCAGTGTGCTCAGTGGTCAGAGTGAGATCATACCAGAGTACAACACTTCACATCCATAAGCAACACACTCAAGGGGTAGACTCAGTGAACACCAAAGCCCCACTGAAGCAAGTTCTGCTCCATAAGGGTATCTCCAGCACAGCAGTTCTCCCATTGTAGACACAGCTGGTCCTCACAGCCAATTGGTCTGATAGTCATTTCCTACCAAAAATACCAACAGCAATCAAGACTTAACTACAAAAAGACTGTGCACACAGCCCACAAAGGGGTGCACCAAGAGTGTCCACCTCAGGTAACTGGGGAGGCTGAGCCACTGGGCCCTATAGGACACCTAGCACACAAAGCCACTCTATCAACAAGTGAAGCAGCCAAAATGCAGAGACAAAGAAACAAAAGAAATGGAGGAAAGCAAACGACTGGATATAAAGTTCAAAACCACAGTTATAAGGTTACTCAAGAATCTTCTAGAAACCTCTGAGAAATTTAGTGAGACCTTCAAGGATATGAAAAAGGACCAATTAGAAATTAAGCATGCATTGGCTGAAATAAAGAATAATACGGCAGACTAAAGGACCCCAAGAATCAAGTCAAAGATTTGAAATTTAAAGAAGCAAAACACACCCAACTGGAAAAGCAAAAACAAAAAAGAATTAAAAAATATGAAGATATTGTAAGGAGCCTCTGAGATAACTTCAAGCGTACCAACATCCAAATTATGGGGGTTCCAGAAGAAGAGAGAGCAAGATATTGAAAACCTATTTGGAGAAATAATGAAAAAAACCTTCCCTACCTGGTGAAAAAAATAGACTTATAAGTCCAGGAAGCGCAAAGAACTCCCCAAAATTGGGGTTCTTTGGGGGTTCAAAAAGGACCACACCAAGACACATCATAATTAAAATGCCAAGGGCAAAAGACAGAGAATATTAAAAGCAGCAAGAGAAAAATAGTTAGTTACCTACAAGGGAGTACCCATACGACTGTATAGAGAGCTCCTGGGAAGGCACATGGGCATTCTTTAATTATTGTCAGCTAAATCCAGTGGCATTGGCAAAGGCAGGCTTTGGGAACACACTTTGCCAAGAAGGCAGATGTGTTCTTAGCACTGACTCTTATCTTTGACCAGGTGTAGGAAAGTGGGCTTTGATATGTAAATCCAGTCAAGCACCAGAAATGCAAGAATGCAAATAAGCTCCTTTGCCTTGACTTTTGGTGAAACTTCCTGGTATTTGGAGATATAAAATAAACATACTGCATCAACTCTGTGTCACTGATTTTCCCTCAGAAGAAGACAATCACCCCATGCGGTCCCAGATTTTTTCTTCCATTTTGTGTTTTGTCTCTTTCTTTTATTTCTCAATCCCCAGCTCCTCTACTCAGAAACTGGAGCCACTCTCTAGCCACACTGATCCTCTCTAGCCACGCTGGTCGCAGAAAAGACAGAAATATTACATCTGGCACCCAACATGGGGCCACTGAGTACAGAGACAAGAAGCAAAGGGAACGCTCCAAGAAGTGTGCACACCACAGATTAAAGAAGGTAGAAGCAGATAGTTGCAAGTTGTATTAACTGAGTATAAAACATGGGTAATTCAAGGTCTCAGGAAAGAGATCTCTACTCTCAAATGCTTAAAACTGTGCTTACAGCTCAAGGATGCTCTGTTAAGCATACTCAGATTATTGATTTCTTAAATTCTGTTGATGAAATGTGGGTAAAGTTCGGAAAGCAGTTGCATGACCAATGTACAACAGAAAGTCCAGAAAATATTCCTATTCCTACATTTACACTATGGCCGTTGAATCATGCTTGTCTTGATCCAGCCCAGGAGAGTTTAAGAATGTCTAAGCAGAGTATAGCCAAGGCTCTAAAGCCTACAGCGGAGGAGTTTAAATCTCTAAAAAAACCACCTCCTCTCTTGGTGCCTCCTCCACCACGTGTTCGTGCAACTGTAGTTAAGACCCCGCCTGTCAAAAAAAAACCCAAGATGGCAGCATAGGTAAATACCTAAACTGCTGCCTCACACAACAATTTCAAAACTACAACTAAAAGACAGAATGGACATTATCCAGAACCACTGAGTGGAAATTCTACAACTAGAAGGAAAGAGAGGGGCTCATGAAGACTCAGAGGAGCTGCAAAAAGCTGAGGTACGGAAACACACACGTGGAGAGTGGAGTGCCTGGCTTGCTTCTTCTTGCAGGAGAGAGACAGAAACCCCCGACTGCACTGAACCCCAGTTATGACTGCATTGAACCCCAGTTCCGGGTGAGACTCATACAGGGGGGACTGTTGGAAAAAGGGAAGAGTGCACAGAAACTTAGGGGAGCCGCAAATGGCAGATGTCTGGGCGCGCACTAGTGTGTGCAGAGAGGATTGATTGCTGATTGTGCTGCGGGCTTTCTCTAGTGAGAGGAAGACAGAACCTTCCAACTGCACTGAAATCCACTTCCGACTGCAGTGAACCCCAGTTTTCGGCAAGACCCTGGAGATCCAGACTCATACTGGTACCCAGAGCACATGGAAACTTAGGGGAGCCAGAAAGGCAAAAGTTTGGAGGTGCATGAGTTTGCAGAGAGGACTGCAGCAATTACACTGAGACCCAGGGGCCGAGTAGGGCAGGACTGACGGGAAGCCAAGGCTGTCTCTGCTCAGCCCTGAGAATCCGCACCATCCAAGCTGAACACAGGGGCTTTTGCAATTTTGCAAGTCTTGCATCATAAGACTGACTCCAGCACAGAAATTCTCCTGGTGTAGACACAGCTGATCCTCACAACGAACTGGTCTGAAGGTCAATTCCCCACAGTGATACCAACAACAATCAAGACTTAACTACAGCAAGACTGTACACACAGTCCATAAAGGGGTGCACCAAGAGTGTCCACCTCAGGTAATTGGGGAGGTGGAGCTACTGGGCCATATAGGACACCTAGCACACAAAGCTACTCTACCAACTCAAGGAAGCAGCAAAAATGCAGAGACAAAGAAACAGATTACAAACAAAAGAAATGGAGGAAAACAAAAGACTGGATATAGAGTTCAAAACCATGGTTATAAGTTTTTTCAAGAATTTCTTAGAAAAAATTGATCAATTTAGCAAGACCCAAGAAGAGATGAAAAAGGACCAACTAGAAATTAAACATACACTGACTGAAATAAAAATTATTTTTATAACAGCATACTAGAGGAACAAAAGAATCAAGTCAAAGATTTGAAATACAAAGAAGCAGAAAACACTCAATTGGAAAAGCAAAAAGAAAAAAGAATCCAAAAATGTGAAGATAGTGTGCGGAGCCTCTGGGACAACTTCAAGCAAGCATACCAACATCAGAATTATGAGGTGCCAGAAGAAGAGAGAGAACAAGACACTGAAAACCTATTTGAAGAAATAATAACTGAAAACTTCCCCCACCTGGTAAAAGAAATAGACTTACAAGTCCAGGAAGCACACAGAACCCCATAAAAAAGAAATCCAAAGAGGACTACACCAAGACACATCATAAGTAAAATACCAAGAGCAAAAGACAAAGAGAAAATATTAAAAGCAGCAAGAGAAAAACAGTTAATTACTTTCAAGGGAGCACCCATACGACTGTCAGCTGATTTCTCAACAGAAACTATGCAGGCCAGACAGAAGTGGCAAGAAATATTCAAAGTGATGAATAGCAAAAACCTACAACCAAGTTTACTCTACCCAGCAAAACTATCATTCACAGATAAGAAAAAGCTAAAGGAATTCATCAACACCAAACCAGTATTATATGAAATGCTGAAAGGTATTCTTTAAGGAGAGGAAGAAGAAGAAAAGGTAAAGATAAAAATTAGGAACAACAAATACTTATCAATCAACAAGTGAATCTAAAAATCAAGTGAATTCAAAATCTGATGAACAGTGGGGACCGGTTTGACTCAGTGGATAGAGCGTTAGTCTGCGGACTGGAAGGTTCCAGGTTCCATTCTGGTCAAGGGCATGAACCTTGGTTTCAGGCACATCCCCAGTGGGGGGCGTGCAAGAGGCAGCTGATTGATGTCTCTCTCTCATCGATGTTTCTAGCTCTCTATCCCTCTCCCTTCACCTCTGCAAAAAATCAATAAAATGTATTTTTTAAAAAATCTGATGAACACAATAAACTGGTGTATATAATAGAATTAGGGCATAGAAAGGGAGTGGATTGACAATTCTCAGGGGGAAAGGGGTGAGGGGAATAAGGGAAGAGACTGGATAAAAATCGTACACCTATGCATGAGGACAATGGGGGGGAAGTAAGGGCAGAGGGTGGGCTGGGTTCAGGGTAGAGGGGAGCTTTGGGGGGAAAAAAGAGGAACAACTGTAATAATATGAACAATAAAGATTTATTAAATTTAAAATATATAAATAAAATATGCAAGCTTAATGTAATAAGCTATACAATGCAATAAGCGAGAAAATAAACGTCTTGACGGATTCAAAGAAAGAAGAAAAAAAAAGAGCCCACCTGACTAAGATTTACTTCCTTAAATATTAGCAGGAACTAGAGTTTGAGGCAAGCATCACTGTGAGCGGGATAAGAAAGGTTTTGCTTGCAGCTGCCCAGCCTTTATGGTTGGATGCAAGCTCTTGTCCGAAAGTGACTTCGTACTTCATTTTGTTGGAGGCTCAAACTACTTGTATTAGGCTGAACCAAGTAGAAAGGATTAAAGGAATTTCTCAGCTACTGCCAATGATTCTTTATCTTAAAAAATCTTTTTCTTTCCTTAAAAAATAAAAATTGAAATAATGATGAAAATAAAAACAGTAGAAGCCGATCATCACTGAATTTCCCCCCAAAGAAAGGAGGAGGTGGGGAAGGGAGATATGTGGTGATCCAATATGGATGCCCACTCCCCGAGAAAGCTATTTTCAAAGATCTCATCTTGGCCATGCTTAAAGATGGCAGATTTGACCTGGGAAAATATAAAAGTCAAGCTTCTGAGCCAGGCCTATCTGCTGGAAACTTAAAAACTTTGATGTTTACTAAATCAAATGATAAAAACATATCTAAATACATATATTGAAATGATATAATACTGAACTGTTGATCTTAGTATGCCTTGTATGAAGTCCAGAGAATAGAATTAAATCTACTAATTGAACATGCCTTGTATTTTATTTGAAATGTATCTTTAAAAATGTAAATGTATTATTGATTTGTAAAATGCTAAGTATTTAACTTGCTACCTAAAATTTGTTAAGTCCTGATTGCTGTTGGTATTTTTGGGGAGGAATTGACCAATTGGCTGTGAGGACCAGCTGTGTGTGCTGGAGATACCCTTATGGAGCAGAACTTGCTTCAGTGGGGCTTTGGTGCTCACTGAGTCTGCCCCTTGAGTGTGTTGCTTATGGATGTGAAGAATTGTACTATGGTCTCACTCTAACCACTGAATACACTGGCTCTTGGATCCCCAAGGAGGTCTAAAGTCAGCCATTGCCTGAGCTACCCAGCAGGAGCTACAGAGAGATCTGCAGATTTGAAGCTCTAGAACAGTGGTTCTCAACCTTCCTAATGCCACGACCCTTTAACACAGCTCCTCATGTGATGGTGACCCCCAACCATAAAATTATTTCCGTTGCTACTTCATAACTGTAATTTTGCTACTGTTATGAGTCGTAATGTAATATCTGGTATACGGGATGTATTTTCATTGTTACAAATTGAACATAATTAAAGCATAGTGATAATCACAATTAGATATTGTGAAATATTTATTTCTAATTCCAAATAAATGAAATTTTGTCTTGAAGCATGATGTAGCATGGGTAACAGTCTTACTATAACAACAGTAAACTACATTACTACATTTTCCGATGGTTTTAGGCGACCCCTGTGAAAGGCTCGTTTGACCCCCAAAGGGGTTGCGACCCACAGGTTGAGAACCACTGCTCTAGAAGTTTAGGGTTCAAGTTAAATTGGGAGAAATTGTTGTAACTAAATGCCTAGAGTAGAGAAATTTATTCTTGAGAAAATAATTTTTTTGTTTTCTCTGATAATTAGGAATTCAAAATGTTACTAATTGGTCTAAAAAGATAAGATTAATTCTGTGATCCAGTTTAAATTTAATTTATACTCTTTAAGATAATTTAAGTATATAACCTTTAAATCATATATATATATATGTATATATATATATATACATATATATATATATATATGTATATTTGATCTTTCCAAGTTTATTTTAAGACTTTGAGAATAACTTTTGGATAATTCATGGGCCCTAAAATGTTTTTCAAAAGTCTGTCCTCAAATATTTTTTAATTAAACTGATTGATACTTGAAATCACATGGATAGCTTTATCAAATAAAAATTGATAATTGTATTTTATTTCTATACATATTTTCAATGTTATGAAGATTTTAGCCTCTAAGAAGAGCAAAATAAAGTAACAATATATTTCTTAAATATAGCCAAATTTTTCAATAGTAGAATTTCAAGAAAGACAAAAGCGCAAAGCAGCCTGCATTTTTAATAGGCTGGGGGTGGGACAGCATTTGTACTTTGTGAATCAGACATATAAGTACTAAATTTGCTTACTTTGCTTTTTTAATAGAAATACCTACTTAAATTTCTTTATAAATTGGCTTTTTAAAATATAATCAAGGTCTCATATAAATTAAGTTACATGAGAAGCCTATGTTTTTATAAGTAATTGAATCCAAGTAAAATCTAACAGCAGATTACAAGCCACCATGAGGACTACCTGGCTTGGCAGCCACCATCATGGCTTGCTGCTTCCATGGGGGCCATCATCTTGAAACAGCAAAGGCCAACCCCTCCCTTTGAATAAGCCAATGTCTTTGTAAGCAATTGGAGTAAGTCTTCTAAGAAAGTTACTGAGACCACCCATAATCCCTCTATATATGCAAATAAGCTTAAGGGAATATGCTTTAAAAATAAAATTCTAGCTTAATAAAAAGGAGAAATTTAACAATTTTGAAATCTCTTTCACTGATATTTATAGTGTAAACTAAGATTGTTGTTAAAATATTAAATCTGACAGTAAATTAGTAGTCAACTTTAATGTAAACCTGCTTGTGATATGGCTACTTGGACGTATGACCCAGTATTTATTATTGGTGTAAAGAAAAAGATTCTTAAGTGAAGTTCTCTGTAGCCTGAAAATTACTTTGGAAGGAAATAAAGAGGTTTCCTTCAAATGTTGTAAAAGTTTGAAGTGAAAGTCAATATGTTTGGCCTCATAAACTAAATAATTTATATTTTTGCCTCACTGATAAATTTTATGTAAATTTAAGACTAATTGCAGAAACTTAATGTCATTTATTATCTATAACCTTGGACAAATAAGGTTAAAGTTAATAAATAAATTGACCTTGTTTCCAGACTAACTTAAATTAGCTAATTGAAATAAGCAAATATTTGTAAAAACTTAATTGTACTGGGCAAAAAAAGTATTAACAAAAACGTATTTTATTAATGGTTCATCTCAGTAAAGTTGCTTAATATGCAATGAATCTAAAGCAGTCATGTTTCTGTGCAAAAATAAAATTACCTCAGGCATTAACCATTTTTACAGACAGATCCAGTTCTGGAAAGGCTGGATTTACTATATTAAGGGAGCAAAGGTCCTTCAAACCCCTTATATTTCAGTAGAAATACAAGCTCTTATTTAGATTTTGCTATGGAGCCCATCAACCTATAGTGACAGTGCTTATGTGGTAAGTATGGTCAAAATTATTGAAACAACCATTATAGGACAGAGGAACTTTTCATTTATTTTTTAGCCTTCAAAATGTTATTTGAGAACGACAATTTCCATGTTTTATTGGAAGCAATGTCCTCAATGTGTTATCTATCTCCCTATGCCAACTTTAGGAGTAAATTCCCGAAGACTTACACTTAATCAAATATGGCAAAATGGATATCACTCAATAGTGGAAAGAGCCAATCATACTCTTAAAATCAATTACTAAAACAAAAAGGGAGAGACAGAAGTTATGTCACCTCAAAACAAACTCAGTCATACTCTTGTACTTTAAATTTTTTGAATTATGATGCACAAGGTCATACAGCAGCCAAAGACCATCAGGTCTCCTGTACAATAGTCTCCACCGAGTTAGTTAGGAGGAAGGAAGCACAAACCAGACAAGAGTTTTATTAGATTCAGTAATAATGTGGGGAAGAGGTTATGTTTTGTATCTTTCCAGAAGGAGCAGTACAGCCAATGGACTCAGAGAAGCTCATTGTTCCTTCACTCAGGAGAGCAAAGTGAAAGAAGAAGAAAACTGAAAGCTATCCAGGGACTGAGGTGCCATCTTGGGGTCAGTTTAAGAAGTTAATGACTGAAGCACAGCAGATTGTGGAAAAACAAGAAGTAGAAGCTACTTCTTCAACCATATCTCTACCTATGCTAGCATTGGTTAGCTGCCAGTCTTCTGCAGTCTTTCGCAGCCAAGTCCGAGGACTCTGAGTAAATATACACCAGCAGCAAAAGAAACTTTCATTTAGTAGCTAAAAATGTTAACATGTCTGTAATTTTGATTTTTCTCTTATTGCTGTGTTGCATTGGCATTGTTTTGTTATTATTTTAATAGCCAGAGTTTTGCTCTTGACGTTCAAGTTTTAAAATGATAACATTTAAGTAGTTAGGTGTTTGCAATTGTTTTATTATCAGAGCTTTGTTCTTGATGCTTAAATTTTACTTCCATTATAGTAGCTTAAAAACAAAAAAGGGTGAGGTGTAGAGTGCGCCTGGAAAGGCATATGGGCATTCTTTAATTACTGTCAGCTGAACCCAGTGGCATTGGCAAAGCCATGCCCTGGGAACACGATTTGCCAAAAAGGCAGATATGTTCTTAGCATTTACTCTTATCTTTGTCCAGGTGTAGGACAGTGGGCTTTGATATGTAAATCCAGTCAAGCACCAGGAATACAAGAATGCAAATAAGCTCCTTTGTCTTGACTTTTGGTGAAACTTCCTGGTATTTGGGGATATAAAATAAACATGCTGCATGGCTCTGGGTCACTGATTCTCCCTAAGAAGAGGACAGCGGTCCCATGTGGTCCCAGTTTTTTCCTTCCTTTTTGTGTCTTGTCTCTTTCTTTCTGAAAGGAAATGAACTCCCCTCCATCTTGTCCTATAGGGCTGGGACCTCTGCCTCAACCTCCTCCCTTTTCTGGGAGGGGCCACAGGTGTGCCAGCAATGTCTTAACTTCCCCGACCCCCACCCAAATGGACCAATGAAGCTCCAGGAACACAGCGAGGGTCCTAATAAGGCTAAACCACAGAAAGACCCTAATTCAAGTGACCAATCTCTGTAACCCTAGTCACTTTCCTAAGCCCTCCCAATTATCCTACCCCATATAACTCATTGTTCCCGCCTGGCTCGCTCTCTCGCTTCACTGCTGCGCCAGAAGGAGGCTGAGAGCCAAACCCGGGTTTGAATAAAGACTCTTTGCTTTTGCATCGGAAAAGGCTCCTTAGTGGTTGATTATTGGGGACCCCGAACTCTGGGCATAACACTTTCTTTTATTTCTCAATCCCCAGCTCCTCTACTCAGGAACTGAAGCTGCTCTCTAGCCGCACTGGACGAAGAAAAGAGAGAAAATATTACACAACTGTCAGCTGATTTCTCAACAGAAACTATGCAGGCCAGACAGAAGTGGCAAGAAATATTCAAAGTGATGAATAGCAAGAACTTACAACTAAGATTACTCTACCCAGCAAAGCTATCATTTAGAATTGAAGGTCAGATAAAGAGCTTCACAGATAAGGAAAAGCTAAAGGAATTCATCATCACCAAATCAATTCTATATGAAATGCCAAAGGGTATTCTTTAAGAAGGGGAAGAAGAAGAAAAAGGTAAAGATAAAAATTATGAACAACAAAGTGACAACAAATATATATCTATCAACAAGTGAATCTAAAAATCAAGTGAATAAACAATCTGATGAACAGAATAAACTGATGAATACAATAGAATCAGGGGCATAGAAAGGGAATGGACTGACAATTCTCAGGGGCAAGGTAGGGGGTGAGGGAAGAGACTGGACAAAAATCGTACACCTATGGGCAAGGATAGTGGGGGTTAAAGGCATGGGATGGGTGAGAACCGGGTGGACAGGAGCTATGGGGGGGGGGGGGGAAGAGGAACAACTGTAATAATCTGAACAATAAAGATTTATTAATAAAAAAGAAGTATTTATAGGCTTATTATGTTCACATATATATATATATATGTATATATATAATAGCACTAAGGGATATATATGCAAAAAACTATCAGCATTTTAATTTTCAGATAAGAAATGGTATGCCTATCATAGTTAATGAAGAACTCAGAGCAGGAGACTATTATAAAATAGTCAAAATAATGCCAAAAAGTGACAAACATGCACATAAAATAAAAGAGCTGGCGTTTCCAAGATAAAAGACATACTATCTCACTAACAATTGTATAGCATCAAAACATCTATTAAAAGTAAGTTTTTGCCCTAGCTGCTTTGGCTTAATGGATAGAGCATCAGCCTGCGGAGTGAAAGATCCTGGATTCAATTCCAGTCAAGGGTACATGCCAGGGTTGTGTACTCCTTCCCCAGTAGGGAGCATGCAGGAAGCAGCCAATCAATGATTCTATCTCATCACTGATGTTTCTATCTCTCTCTCCCTCTCCCTCTCCCTTCCTCTCTGAAATTAATAAAAATATAAATCTTTGATATTTGCTAAATGGATTCACCAATTATAACAAAATTAGCTAATAATTGATTATAAAATACTTTTGGATTTAAACATACTTATACCCTCATTAGTCTTATTTGGCATCAAGAAAATCCCAACCTAGTATACCACAACAGGTCTAACCAAAATAGTTTTAGTACATTGTAGTGATCAGGACACTAATATAATCTAATAAATACTCCAAAATTTGTCCACATATTTATTCATTCACTCATGACAAATCTTCATTGAAGACCTATAATACACAAAGACTGCCTACTCCTAAGATGGAAGAAGTATTCTCTCTACAGGCCTGCTAAAGCAAAAAGAAGTTAATGCTCTTTAAAAATCAAGAAATCAACCCCTGTCCCTACCCCCAAGTATTAAATTCAAAGAAGGCATAAAAGCATAAGAATTCTACGATCAACGAACAACCCCTAGGTCAAATATATAGTAACAGACAGAAACTATACTTTTTTTGGTGAGCATGCAATAAAGTGTACAGATAGCAAATTATAATGTTGTACACTTGAAATTTATATACTACTCCTAACCAATGTTACCTAAATTAAAATAAATAAATAACCCCACTTCTGGTTGACACACAGAATGACAATTCCTACTGCCCAACAAAGTTTTTTCTACCACTGTGAAAAAGATCAGTTCTTGTATATTCAAGACAGCAAAATCTGAACTGAACCTATCTCAGGTTCATCAAAGCAGACAAATAGCCCCAAGAATTCTTCCCAGTAAAATATTGGCCAAAATGAAAAACAGACGCCAATGTTCAAGGAAAGATTGGTCATTGTTAGGTTTTTGGATCCCAAAAACTTAACCCAGGGGTCATTGACCCACACATTGTTAAACTAGAAACATAAATTTAAATCACAATTTATTCTTTCTTTCCTGCTCTTCTTAGCAACCTGCTTATTTCCAGATTTATAAACCACATCCATCTAAAGGACTACAAAAAATAAGTAACATTTCGGGGAAGTGGAAGATGGCAGAATCTAATTGGAACTGAACTAAATTGGAAAATATTAATCCTGAAATACTGGCTGAACAGGATACTTTTAAACAAGGAAGAGCAGAAACCACCTCACGACTGGTATGACAGGCTAGGTTGCAAGAGGTGCTGGCCCAGCTCTCAGGAGCCGCTAGCTAAGGGTGAGGAAAGTTCCCCCAGAGAGAAGAGAGGCCTGGACTCTAGGCAAGGCTCCCCAACCCAGATAAACTTGAGCAGGCAATAGCTGCCCGGAACAGCAACCAGCTGCAGGGCCTCCAGGAGCAAAAGGGCTGAACCACCTGGAGACAAAGCCACTTTTTTAAGTGGCTGGTACACAAGATTTTCATTCCCACTCTCCCAAGGTGTTGGCAGAGGGATGCAGTACAGACTGGAATTGCCTGAGGAGAGACAGGGTGGAGAGACTTGGGGAGAGTTCTGGGGGAAGTGACTGCCGGGATACCTATGCTGAGATGCTATAGTGGCCATTTTTCTTGAGAAGCGCAAACCTGGGAAAAGGCAAATACCCTGCCCCTCAGGATACAACATGTACCAACTGATGGAATCTAGTATGTTCCATCCTGCATCCTGACCTCACTGAGGCAGCAGTGTCAGCGAGCAGTTCTTAGGGAGAGTCTGTGGCTGGCTTTGGGGTGAGGATATTTCCTCACATTCCCGGGAACTTGGATGGCTCTTCCATGTCACGGAAGGGCTGATAGAAACTCCTGGCTTCTAACAGACCTGCCAAGAGGGATTCTGTATGGTTAAGGTCAGGGAAATAGTTCAAGAATACATCCACCACTTTCGTGGAAGTTTGAAAGGTTGCTGATCCACCTTAGGGCCCTATGCTGTTAAAACAAAAACAAAATATCACCCTAGAAGCTC
Source organism: Lasiurus cinereus (assembly GCA_011751065.1). Lineage (NCBI taxonomy): Eukaryota > Metazoa > Chordata > Mammalia > Chiroptera > Vespertilionidae > Lasiurus > Lasiurus cinereus. The sequence continues at coordinate 37,929,511 of JAAGEH010000005.1, read as the reverse complement.
AACTTGATCCCTGCAGTGGACAGCCAAGCCCAGTGGAGGCAGCCACAAGTTGGATCACTTAACAATTAGAACAGGGCACCAAGAGCTAAATTTGGACAGCTTCTTTAATTGGCTAGCACAAAAATACCTCCCAGGAGGCCAAAAATCAGTATACAAACAGCCTCAGAAAGCATGAAAGCAGAATTCAAAGGGAAATTCTGCAGGCACTAAATCTGCTGACATGAACTTCACTTGTTTGTTTGTTTTTTTATGTGTGTGTGTTTTTTACATTTCCCCGCCTTTAGTTTTTTCTTTTTTATTGCTTTGATTTTTTTTCTTGTTTCTCTTGTCTCTTTCATATCTCTTAATTATTCTATTCCTTTTTTAAAAAAAGAGACATTTATTCAGCGTCATGATCAGACTATTATATTTAGCAATCAACAGCATGAGTGCAAAAAAAAACTACATTAAAATCCTTGGTTGGAATGCTTTATACTTTCCACAGAACAGAAACTAAAATAACCTGTTATACAATTAGTCATAAATACAGTCCTTGAGTTTTTTCACCCATTCACATGAGTATTGTCTAATACATGTCTTCTTTGTAGCTACTAGGCCCTGCCACACTGTGCTTGGCTGAGTTCACAAATCTGTTGTAACCTGTAGCTTCCCTGTCACTACTCTGGCTCTCCTCTTCTGCTAATCTTTGTTTCCTAGAAGTAATTAAAACCTTCTGCCACTGCCATAGCTACTGCTGCTGGAACCGCCACAGCCATCTTGGTTTTGTGATTTGGCAAAGTATTGACCTCCATCACCATAAGGGCCAGAGCTTTTGCCTCCAAAGTTTCCTTCTTTCATAGGCCCAAAATTTGAAAATTGATTGTTGTCATTGCCAAAATCATTATAGCTTCCACCACCTCCAAAACTGCTTCCATCATTACCAAATCCATTATAGCCATCCCCACTGCCACCATATCCACGGCCACCCCGGCTGCCACCAAAGCTATCTCAACCACTGAAGTTTCCTCCATGACCAAAGTTATCATTTCCACCAAAATCACCTCTACAACCACCTCTGAAGTTTCCAGAACCACTTCAACCTCTTTGGCCGGATGAAGCACTAGCTCAGTGGTCAGCAAACGCATTCTCAACAGAGCAAAATATCAACAGTACAATGATTGAAATGTCTTTTGAGAGCCAAATTTTTAAACTTAAACTTCTTCTAATACCACATCTTCAAAATAGACTTGCCCAGGTCATTGTATTTTGTGGAAGAGTCACAATCAAGGGGCCAAAGAGCCGCATGTGGCTTGTGAGCCACAGTTTACCGACCACGGCACTAGCCATCTCTTGCTTAGGATAGGGCTTTCCTTACTTCACAGTTGTGGCCATTCACAGTATGGTATTACTGAATGACAATCTTGTCTACAGAGTCATGGTCATCAAAGGTTACAAAAGCAAAGCCCCTCTTTTTGCCACTGCCTTGGTCAGTCATGATTTCAATCACTTCTATTTTCCCATACTGTTCAAAATAATCTCTTAGGTGATGTTCTTCGGTGTCTTCTTTAATACCACCAACAAAAATCTTTTTCACAGTTAAGTGGGCACTAGGTCTTTGAGAATCTTCTCTTGAGACAGCCCTCTTTGGTTCCACAACTTTCCCGTTCACCTTGTGTGGCCTTGCATTCATGTGCTGCATCCAACTCCTCCAGAGTGGCATAGGTGACAAACTCAAAGTCCCTGGAGCGCTTGATGTTTGGATCTCTCATCACCACACAGTCTGTGAGCATTCCCCATTGCTCAAAATGGCTCCTCAGACTCTCATCGGTTGTTTCAAAGCTAAAACCTCTGATAAAGAGCTTCCACAGCTGCTCTGGCTCTTTGGGAGACTCAGACTTAGACATGACGATGGCAACAGGGGAAATTCCAACAATGCTTACTCTGCAGCATTCACCAGCAGAAAGGTTCTATTCCTTTTCTTACTTTTTTTATAAGTAGGAAAAAACACTTAAGTGGAGCAACAAAGAGGAAAAACACTTAAAAGTCCTGAGGAAAGTTTAAGGAAAACATAGGATAACAGGAAATGGAACAATAACAGCATCATAGCAGTTGCAGAGGGAGAAGAAAGTGAGCAAGAGAGAGAGAACCTGTTTGAAGAAATAATGACAGAAAACTTCTCTAACCTGGTAAAGGGAAAAGTCACACAAGTTTAAAAGACAGACAGTTCCAATCAAAATGAATACAAAGAGGCCCACATCAAGACACACCATAATTAAAATGGTAAATGTTAAAGACAAAGAATCTTGAGAGCAACAAGAGATGTAGAATGTCAGTTACCTATAAAGGAGCTCCTATAAGGCTGATAGCTGATTTCTCAACAGAAACACTACAGGCCAAAAGGGAATAGTATGAGGTTTTCAAAGTAATGAAAAGCAAGAATCTAAACCAAGACTATCCTATCCAGCAAGGCACTCATTAAAAATTGAAGGTGAAATAAAGAACTTCCCAGACAAAAATCAGCTAAGGGAGTTTATTATACCAATCTAGCATTGCAAGAAATGCTAAAAGGACTGGTGTAAGCAAAAGAAATAAAGAAAGAAAAACATAGGTATAAAGAATAAAAATGGCAATAAATAAGCACTTATCACTAGTAACCTTAAATGTAAAAAGATTAAATCTCCAATCAAAAAACCGGGGAGCTGGAGGGATAAGAAAACATGACCCATATTTATGATGTCCACAAGAAACTCACCTCAGAACAAAAGATTCACATAGGTTAAAAATGAAGGGATGGGGAAAAAAATTCCTAGAAAATGGAAACCAAAAAAATGTTGGATTAGCAATACTTATATCTGACTAAATAAATTTCAAAACAAAGGCCATGCCAAAACTGGTTTGGCTCAGTGGATAGAGCGTTGGCCTGTGGATTAAAGGTCCCAGGTTTGATTCCAGTCTAGGGCATATATCTTGGTTGCAGGCATATCATGCAGGAGGCGGCTGATTGATGTCTCTGTCTCATTGATGTTTCTAATTCTCTATTCCTCTCCCTTCCTCTCTGTAAAAAATCAATAAAATATATTTTTTTAAAAAGGCCATAACAAGAGATAAAGAACATAACTAACATAATACCAAAAGGACTGATACAACAAGAAGATATAACCCTGGAAAACATATATCCACCCAATATAGGAGTACCTAAATATTTTCAAAATCTCCTAGAAGACTTTAAGGGAGAGATAGATAACAATATAATCATAATAGAGAACATTAACAATCCACTGAAGGTGAAATAAAGAACTTCCCAGACAAAAAATCAACAAGGAAACAGCAACCTTAAGTGACACACTAGATGAGATGGATTTAACTGATATATTCAGAATATTTCATTCCAAGGCTACCGAATATACATTTCTCTCAAGTACACATGTGTCATTCTAAAAAACAGACCATATATTAGGACTCAAAACAAGCTTCTACAAGTTCAAGAAGACTGAAATCATATCAAGTATCTTCTCCGATCATAACAACATGAAGCTAAAAATCAATTACAATAAAACCTCAAAAACATGGAAACACATAGAGGCTAACTAGTATATTATTAAACAATGAATGAGTTACTAAGGAGATCAAGGAAGAAATAAAAAAAACTTCCTGGAAACAAATAAAAATAAACACACAATACAAAATCAAGGAGACACAGCAAAAGCAGTCCTGAGAGAGAAGTTCAAACTATTACAGGCCTACCTCAAGAAATAAGAAAAAACTCAAGTAAATGACCTAATGCTATAACCAAAATAATTGGGGGAAAAAAATGAGAAAAGCCCAGAGGAAGTAGAAAGAAGGAAATAATAAGATCAAAGCAGAAATAAACAATATACAGATTTAAAAACAATACAAAAGATTGATGAAACCAAGAGCTGGTTTTAAGAAAAGATAAACAAGGTTGATGAACCTTGGCCAGATCCACCAAGAAACAAAGAGAGCCGAGACGGGTTTGGCTCAGTGGATAGAGCGTTGGCTTGAGGACTGAAAGGTCCCAGGTTCGATTCCGGTTGGGGGCATGTACCTTGCTTGTGGGCACATCTCCACTGTGGGGCGTGCAGGAGGCGGCTGATCAATGTCTCTCTGTCATTGATGTTTCTGACTTTCTGTCTCTCTCCCTTCCTCTCTGTAAAAAATCAATAAAATATATATATAAAAAAAAAAGAAACAAAGAGAGCAGACCAAATTTAAAAAAGAATCAGATATGAAAGAGGCAAAAAAGCAATTGACACCACATAAATACAAAGGATTTTGTAAGAAAATACTATGAATATCTATATGCCAACAAACTGGACAACCTGGGTGAAATGGACAAATTCCTGGAAACATACAATCTTCCAAAACTCAGTCAGAGGGAATCAGAAAACCTAAATAGGCCGATAACAACTAATGAAACTGAAGCAGTAATAAAAAAGAAAAAAACTCCCAGCAAACAAAACTCCTGAACTTAATGAATTTACAGGCAAGTTTTACTAAATATTCAAAGAACTAACACCTATCCTTCTCAAACTTGAAAAAGTTCAAGAGGAGAGAAGACTTCCAAGCTCTTCTAAAGAGGCCAGCATTGTCTTAATTCTAAAACCTGGTGAAGACACCATAAAGAAAGAAAAGTACAGGCCAATAACCCTGATGAACATAAATGCCAAAATCCTCAACAAAATATTAGCAAATCATATTCAGCATTAAAAAGGTCATATACCATAACCAAGTGGGATTTATTCTGGAGATGCAAGGCTGATATAAAATTCACAAATCAATAAATATGATACATCACGTAAATAAATCGAAAATGCATGTCAAATTCAAAAAGAACTTGCAGAAAGATTAAATGTTGTTGAGCAAACATTTCCAGTCATTTACAAGCAATGGGAAAGATTTTAAAGGAAGGAAAATGAGTGCCACATCAACTGAATGAAAGACAAATGGAAAACCAAAGTCATCAGTAAAATGTTGCTTCATCGGCACAAAAGAAAGTCTTTTTTGCATTGAATTGTGACTCTCCTTAAAAAGTGGATTTGAGAATCCCAAATATACAAAATCATGGGTTGAATAGGTCAACCATCAACATTAACTGCAAGGCCAAATCGCTTCAGAAAGAAGACAATGCTCTGCATTTGGTGGAATCAGGAATGTGTGGTGTATTATGAGCTTTTAAAACCAAGTGATACTGTTAACACTGATCACTACCGACAACAAATAATCAATCTGAACCACACCTTGATCGTGAAACGGCCAGAATGCACCAGAAGACACGGCAAAGTAATTTTGCTTCATGACGATGCACTATCACACACTTCAAAATCAGTTAAAGACACATTAAAAGATCTTGCCTGAGAAGTATTAACCCACTCACTGAATTCACCAGCCCTTACTCCTTCAGATTACCACTTGTTCCGATCGATGGCACAAACACTTTCTAAGCAGCATTTCAAAACATAAGAAGTAGAAAATTGGGTATCTGAATGGCTTGCCTCAAAACAAGAGAAGTTCTAGTGGGACGGTATACTCAAATTACCTGAAAGATGGGGGAAATGTGTAGCTAGTGATTGACATTACTTTGAATAAAGCACTTTTGATGTTTCTCTTGAAATTACTGGTTTTTTTAGATTACATAATCTGCCATTATAAACTGGTACACCTAGTATGTACCTCCATTTATACAGCAGAGTTATTTACAATAGCTAAGATTTGAAAACAGCATAAATGCCCATCAGAAGATTAATGGATAAAAAAAATTTGGAACATTTATGCAGCTGTAAAAAAAAAAAGAGAGAGAAAGAGAAAGAAAGAGAGATCTCTTACTCTTTGGGACAGCATGGATGGACCTGGAAAATATTATGCTAAATGAGTAAGTCAGTTTTAAAAAGACAAATATAACATGATCTCGCTTATTTGGAGTCTAATGAGCAGAATGAATTGACCAACAAAATAAGACCCGAATCATAGAGGCATGGAATAGACTGACATACCTTGATATAGGGTTAGGGAGATGAGAAGAGATAAAGCAAAGAACTTGTCTACTTATACTAGAGGCCCAGTGCCCGAAATTTGTACACAGGTAGGGTCTTTTGGCCTGGCAGGTGATCAGGGTCAAATTGTGGGGCGACCAGTGGGGTGATTGGGGGTCCCTGCTTGCACCCACCTAGGCTGGTCTGGTGCCACCCACCGCCACTGCCAGTGAAGGCCTGTGAGCTGGGGACAGCTCCTGCATTCAGCACCTGCCTCCTGGTGGTCAATGCAAGTATAGTGACTGTTCGATTTCCATATTAGGTTTTTGTTTTGTTTTGTTTTGTTTTTTATTGTGTTACATGTATAAATATCTCCCCATTGCCCACCCATCCCAGGCATACCCCAACTCCCCAGTGTCTGTGTTCATTGGTTATGCTTATATGCATGCATACAAGTCCTTTGGTTGATCTCTTATCTACGCCACTTCTCCTTAAACTTTCTGTTGTAATTTGACAGTCTGTTTGATGCTTTACTGCTTCTATGTCTATCCTTTTGTTCATCGGTTTATAATGTTCTTTATTACCCACAAATGAGTGAGATCATGTGGTGTTTCTCCTTCATTGACAGGCTTATTTCACTAAGCATAAGGCTCTCCAGTTCAATCCAGGTTTCTACAAATGGTAAGAATTCCTTCTTTTTAATGGCAGCATAGAATTCCATTGTGTAGATGTACCAGTTTTCTGATCCACTCATCTGCTGGCAGGAACCTAGGCTGTTTGCAAATTGTAGCTATTGTAAATTGTGCTGCTATGAACATAGGGGTGCATAAATCCTTTCTGATTGGTGTTTGTAATTTCTTAGGATAAATTCCTAAGAGCGGGATTGCTGCATCAAATGGGAGATTCATTTTTAGTTTTTCGAGGAAACTCAATACTGTTCTCCACAATGGCTGCACCAGTCTGCATTCCCACCAACAGTGAACAAGGGTTCCTTTTTCTCAGCATCGTTGCCAACCCATGTCGTTTGTTGATTTGTTGATGATTGCCATTCTGACAGGTGTAAGATGGTATCACATTGTCGTTGTGATTTGCATCTCTCAGATAATTAGTGACTTTGAACATGTTTTCATGTGTCTCTTGGCCTTCCTTCTGTTGTCTTTCAAAAAGATTCTATTTAGGTCCGTTGCCCATTTTTTTATTGGATCGATTATCTTCCTTTTATTAAGTTGTATAAGTTGGCTGTAGAGGTTGGAGATTAAACTTTTATCAGTGATAACATTTGCAAATATGTTCTCCCATACAGTGGTCTTTGTTTTGTTGATGGTTTCCTTTGCTGTGCAAAAGCTTTTTATTTTGATATAGTCCCATTTGTTTATTTTTTCTTCAGCTTCCATTGCCTTAGGAGCAGTATCAGTGAAGAAGTTCTTTCGGCATATGTTTGAGATTGTGCTACCTTTGGATTCCTCTAGTATTTTATGGTTTCCCATCTAATGTTTAAGTCCTGTATCTATTTTGAGTTTATTTTTGTATTTGGTGTAAGTTGGTGCTCCAGTTTCATTTTTTTGCATGTATCTGTCCAATTTTCACAACACCCTTTATTGAATAGGCTATATGGCTCCATTGTATGTTCTTGCCTTCTTTGTCAAATATTAACTGAGCGTACTGTTTTGGGTGGATATCTGGATTCTCTATTCTATTCCATTGGTCTATATGTCTGTTCTTGTGCCAGTACCAGGCTGTTTTGAGAACAGTTGCTTTGTAATATAGCTTGAAATCTGATATTGAGATCCCACCTACTTTATTCTTCTTTCTCAGAATTACTGTGGCTATTCGTGGTCTTTTGTTCTAGATGAAGCTTTGAAGAATTCTTTCTAGGTCTGTGAAATATGTCGTTGGTATTTTGATGGGTAGTGCATTGAATCTATAGATTGCTTTGGGTAGTATGGACATTTTAATGATGTTGATTCTCCCAATCCATGAGCATGGTAGGCTCTTCAATCTGTTTACATCTTCCTCTATCTCTTTTTTCAGTGTCCTGTAGTTTTCTACATATAGGTCTTTTACCTCCTTAGTTAGGTTTATTCCTAGGTATCTTAATTTTTTTGGTGCGATGGTAAATGGGATTGCTTTTTTAGTCTCTCTTTCTGTAATTTCACTATTAGTGTGTAAAAATGCCACAGATTTCTTGGCATTAATTTTGTACCCTGCTACATTGCCGAATTCATTTACTAAGTCAATTCGTTTTGGGATGGAGTCCTTTGGGTTTTTTATATACAGTATCATGTCATCTGCAAATAAGGATAATTTTACTTCTTTTCTAATTTGGATGCCTTTTATTTCTTCTTCTTATCTAATTGCAATGGCTAATACTTGCAGTACTATGTCGAACAGGAGAAGTGAGAGTGGGCATCCCTGCCTTGTTCCTATTCTTAGGGGAAATGGTTTTAGTTTTTGCCCATTGAGTATGATGTTAGCTGTGGGCTTACCATATATGGCTTTTATGATATTGAGGTATAATCCTTCTATTCCCACTTTACTAAGAGATTTTATCAAAAAAGGGTGTTGAATTTTATCAAATGCTTTTTCTGCGTCAATTGATATGACTATGTGATTTTTATCCCTCAATTTGTTAATGTGATGTATGACGTTTATTGATTTGTGGATATTGTGCCATCCTTGCAATCCTGGGATGAATCCTACTTGGTCATGGTGTATGATCTTTCTGATGTACTGATGGATCCAACTTGCTAGAATTTTGTTGAGGATTTTGGCATCTATGTTCATGAGTGATATTGGCCTGTAATTCTCTTTCATTGTGTTGTCTTTATCTGGTTTTGGTATTAGGGTGATGCTGGCTTCATAGAAGGTGCTTGGAAGTGTTCCTTCTTCTTGAATATTTTTGAATAGTCTGAGGAGGATAGATTTTAATTCTTTCTTGAATGTTTGGTAAAACTCTCCTGTGTAGCCATCTGGTCCCGGGCTTTTTTTGCTAAAAGCTTTTGATGACTACTTCAATTTCTTCCATAGTTATTGGAATATTGAGATGTTTAGATTCTTCCTGATTGAGTTTTGGAAGATTATATTTTTCTAGAAACATGTCCATTTCTTGCAGGTTGTCCAATTTGTTGGAATAGAGTTGTTCATATTATTTTTTAACAACCCTTTGTATTTCTGCTGGGTCTGTTGTTATTTCTTCTCTTTCATTTCTGATTTTGTTTATTTGGGTCTTCTCTCTTTGCTTCTTGGTGAGGCTGGCTAGAGGTCCATCAATCTTGTTTATCCTTTCAAAAAACCAGCTCTTGGTTTTGTTGATCTTTTGAATTGTTTCTTTGGTCTCCATGTTCTTTATCTCTGCTCTGATCTTTATTATATCCTTCCTTCTGCTTACACTGGGCTTTTTTTGTTGCTCTCATTCTAGCCCTTTGAGTTGTAGGGTTAGGTAATTTATTGCTGTTGTTTCCTGTTTTGTTGTTGTTGTTTTTTGTGGTAAGCTTGTAGGGCTATGAACTTCCCTCTCAAGACTGCTTTCATTGGGTCCCATAAATTTTATAGTTGTGTTGTCATTGTCATTTGTTGCCATGATGTTTTTATTTCTTCCTTGATCTCTCTGGTTACCCAGTCGTTGTTTAATAGCAAGCTGTTTAGTCTCCATGTGTTTGATTTCTTTGGATTGTTTTTATTGTAGTTGATTTCCAGTTTTATGCCACTGTGGTCTGGGAATATGCTTGATATGATTTCTATCTTTTTGAATTTGAAGAGACTTTTCTTATGACCCAACATTTTATCTATCTTTGAAAATGACCCATGTGCACTGGAGAAGAATGTATATTCTGTGGCTTTGGGGTGAAATGTTCTGAAGATGTCAATTAATTCCATCTGGTCTAGTGAGTCATTTAGGATTGATGTTTCTTTCTGATTTTTTGTTGAGAGGATTTGTCCAGTGGTGACAGAGGGGTATTAAAGACTCCTACTATGATTGTATTGCTGTCAATCTCTCCCTTAATATCCTCCAGGAGTTTTTTTTATGTACTTAGGTGCTCCTATACTGGGTGCGCATATGTTTACGAGTTATTTCTTCTTGTTGGATTGTTCCCTTTAGTATTATGAAGTGGTCTTGTTTATCTCTTATTATATCCTTCACTTTGAGATCTAATTTGTCAGATATAAGTATTGCAACCACAGGTTTTTTATCATTTCCATTTGCCTGAAATACCATCTTCCATCCCTTCACCCTCAATCTGTGTGCATCCCTTTTCCTGAGGTGGGTTTCTTGTAGACAGCAAATATAGGGATCATGTTTTCTTATCCAATGAGTTACCCTATGTCTTTTGATTGGAGCATTTGATCCGTTTACATTTAAAGTTATTATTGATAGATACTTATCTGTCACCATTTTTAGTCTTTACCCCCAAGTTCCTTCTTCACTTCCTATTTCTTTTTATTACAGCAGACCCTTTAACATTTCTTGCATTGCTGGTTTAGTGGTAATATATTCCCTTGGTCCTTTTTTGTCTGTGAAGCTTCTGATTGAAAGCCCCGCAGGGTACAGTATTCTTGGATTCAAAGCCTTCCTTTGCATGACTGTATATTTCATTCTATTCCCTTCTGGCATGATAAGTTTCTGTTGAGAAGTCAGTAGCTAGTCTTATGGGGGTTCCTTTGTAGGTAACTTTCTGTTTCTCTCTGGCTGCTTTTAAGATTCTTTGTCGTCGGTGTTTGCCAATTTAATTATAATGTGCCTTTGTGTCGGTTTTTTGGGGTTCCTTTTGCTTGGGATTCTGTGAGCTTCTTGGATTTGTGTGGGTTTTTTCTTTCCTATATTAGGGAAGTTTTCTCTCATTATTTCTTCAAACAGGTTTTCTATTCATTGCTCAGTTTCCGCTCTTTCTGGAACCCCAATTATGCAGATGTTGTCTTGTTTCGTGTTATCCCAAAGTTCCCTTAGGCTCTCCTCTTGATTTTTTTTTTCTAGAAGCTGCTGTCCTTGGGTATTTTTTCCTAACTTGTCTTCTAACTCACTGATGTGGTCCTCTGCTTCTTCTACTCTACTTTTGATGCTTTCTATTGAGTTCTTTATAGCAGTGATGTCATTTTTTATTTCTTCTTGATTATTCTGCATTTCTTCTTGCTGCTTCTCCATTTCCTCTTGGCTCTTACTCACATTGTCAATTTTGTCTTCCATTCTTTTCATCCACCTTATGATCATTTTTCTGAACTCTTTCTCTGGCAGGTTTATTTCTGCTTCTATTTCATTTACTTCCTTTTCTGGTGATACCTGCCTTTCTGTTCTAAGCGGGCTGTTTCTTCTTTTGCCCATGGTGTTTCTTCTCCGGGTGTCTGGTTATCTAGTTCTCTCTCCTACGTTGATTTAAAGGCACAAAATACAACACGACCAGGTACAACACACAAAGGTCTTATCCCAGGCGAAATCTGACCTTTCCGTGTGACGTGTGGAACTCCTCTGAGTCCGCGTGTCTGTGCTGATTGGAGAGCGGTGTTCTGGGTCCCCTGGCTGTTTGGTGGGTGCTGCAGCTGTAGCTTTTCAGACCGCCACAGACATCTGCCTCCCTCTGCAAGATGGTGCGGTCTCTGCATTCACGCTGGTGGCAGACAAAACCCCCATGGCAGTGGGGCTGCCTGGTCAGGGGAGCCCAGTCCAGCAGTCCCCCACCTTCTCCTGGAGGATAACTGACTCTTAACTTGCCAACAAATACTCCTAGTGCGACTCTCAGCTGCTCTCTCTCCCTCTGCCCAGCTACAAGGCGCCAGACACGTCTGTCTGTTCTGCCGCCATTTTTCCTCCTATCCATATTAGGTTTTTTATACCATATTTTCCGGTGTATAAGACAACTGGGCATATAAGACAACCCCCAACTTTTCCAGTTAAAATATAGAGTTTGGGATATACTCGCACAACAAATAAAAATTAAAAAAACATCAGATTTTATTTCAATATGGTAATTTTAATTCAAATGCTAATAACATATAGGTACTTAGCAGGAAAACTGTCACTTATAAACATAAGGCTATTTGTCATCAAACATGTAAACATAAATCAGTGCAAGTGGATTACTTTTCCTAATTCACTCTAAAGCTGAAAGGAAGGATAAGACAATAAACCCATGGGAGCTACCATGCTATTTGTTTTCTAAGCTATCAATCAAACTGGACATAATGATGATAGGAGGAAGATAACAAACAACAGAGAAAGAGCAAGTGCCAGGCAAGTCCTTGTTGAGTTAGCAATGCCCATCATAACTGCAAGCTACAGTATTTTTACAGGTTTTGCTGGTGTGAGTTTCCCTTTAAAAGCCTTCAAAATCCTCCTGTTCATCATCTGATATCATAAGTACATCAATGACATCTTGTGATATATTTGTAAGGCACTCATTGTATGGATCGAATTCCGTATCAGATGATGTGGTCTCAGCTTTGGCTTCCTCTTCATCTTGCCACAAGTACTCCTCCTCCATACCGTCTAATGAATGTGATATGACACACTTCTTGAAAGATTTGGTTATTGTTTCTGCATCAATATCATTCCAGGCTTTTATGACAAACTTGCACAAAACATCCAACTGTGGAGCACTTATGTTTCCACCTTTTGTGAATGACTTTTCACCCCTAACCATCCATTCATTCCACCGTTCTTGAATGCGATCTTTAAATGGCTTGTTTAGGCACATATCCAGGGGCTGTGCCAACGATGTCAATCCTGCAGGAATAACTGCTGCATACGTGTTTAGTCTTGCAAGCCTTTGCTTGGTGTGGGAGTTAAATGAGCCCTGAACATATCCCACACCAGTAGACTATGTTTTTTAATAAGTCCACCTGGTCGCCTGCTCCATACATTAGCAAGCCATAGTTTTACCCCTTCTTCATCCATCCAGCCTTTTTCATTCACATGTACAAAACAACCAACAGGGAACTTGAGTTTCGGCATTGTTTTTCTTTTAAAAATAATCATTGGTTTCAGTTTGGTGCCATCAGCTGTGCATCCTGGTACCACTGTTGTTTTAATTAAAATAGTTTTTTTCACCTTTTTGATGGACAGTTTTATTTCCAACCATATCAAAATTCATTGGAGTTTCATCCATATTTCCAATACTACTTAACGCATAGCCATCTTAGTGTGCTGTTGTATTATGTATTGATGGAAACTATTTACTTTGCTATCAAGATCTGCAGGTAACTTTTGGGCAATTTTCATCTTTTGCCTCAGTACCATATTATGCCTTCCCATGAATCTAGTACACCAGGATACAGTGGCCTTAAATCTGTTGCTGTGATCTGGGTTACATTTGGCCCACTGAAGTGCAAACAAACGTAGCATTTTATTTCGTGTCACTACATAACCGTTTTGGTGATGCTCATTCACCATGTCTGCTACATGTTTTTCGAGTTCTGGCCAATGTGGGGTGCCTCTTCATAATGCACACTTCCCCCTTGCATACTCTTTAATGCTTTTTTCATTTGCTTTCCAGTCCCAAACCATCTTTTCTGTTACTCCATATTGTCTTGCAGCAGCACAGTTATTATGTTCCATGGCAAAGTTTATAACTTTAAGTTTGAAACTGGCTTCTTATTTCTTTCTTCTTATTGGTGGAGCCACAATGGGGTTTTGACTGTTGGACATTTGTATACTGTACTGTATGTACTGGTGCTATCCTGTATGAACAGGTACAGATACTGGTGCTATACTGTATGTGATATCCAGTATACAACAACCAGCCAATCACAGCAAGCAATATATCTTACTGGCGAATGGCTGGTTGTTGTATACAAAGCCTACTTGGCTTGGTCAGCTCTCCCTACCTTCCCAGCTCTCCCTGTCTCCAATACTATCAGAGCAGTAGCGCAAACACGCCTCTTCCACTTGTCTGGCCTGCCCTTGTATCCTATTACCTCCTTCTCTGCCTCTCAGATCTCTCACATGTGTGCCTGCGCTACTTCATTGTGGTCCTCAGGAGCAATATCTGAGAGGCAGAGAAGGAGATATGGTAATCGGATACAAGGGCAGGCCAGATGGGTGAAAAAGGTGTGTTTTTCTGGGCACAGTGCCACTCTATCTCTTCTTCCCATACCCTGGGCGTCCCAGATGCCTGCAGCTTGCTCCACCCTTCACTTACACCTTCCTGGTGAGGTGCCCCCTCACCTCGTCGTTAAGTCACTTCTTTCCACGAATCCTGGTGAGTGGATTTTCTTCTACCATACTTGTACAGTGCCGCCCTTGCTGCTTTCATACAGTTGCTGCAAATAGCGGGGATGCAGCTGCGGCTGTTTTTGAGCTCCCCCCACCATATGCGGCAACCCCAGATTCTCCAGTATGGCTCGGAAGTTTCAGCACCCGCCCTATAAGACGACACCAGGCGTATAAGACGACCCCCTACTGGGGATGTGCCCACAACCAAGATACATGCCATTGACCGGAATCGAACCTGGGACCATTCAGTCTACAGGCCAAAGCTCTATCCACTGATCCAAACGGTTTCAACAGGATTATAGTTTCTTGTTGAAAGATTCCATTTAGTATTATGAAGTGGCCTTCTTTGTCTCTTATTATGGCCTTTGTTTTGCCATCTATTTTATCTGCTATGAGTATTGCTACCCCAGCTTTCTTCCCTTTCTATTTGCTTGTTTGGCTCAGTGGATACAGTGTTGGCCTGCGGATTGAAGGGTTCTGGGTTCAATTCCATCAGGGGCATGTGCCCGAGTTGCAGGCTCAATCCCCAGTGGGGGGCATGCAGGCAGCAGCCATCAATGATCCTCTCTGATCGATATTTCTCTCTCTCACTCTCCCTCTATCTCTCTGCCTTCCTTTATGAAATCAATAAAAATATATTTAAAAAGAAAAAAGCTGCCGAGACTGGTTTGGCTCAGTGAATGGAGTGTCGGCCTGTGGACTGAAGGGTCCCGGGTTTAATTCTGGTTAAGGGCATGTACCTTGGTTGCGGGCACATCCCCAGTGCGGGGTATGCGGGAGGCAGCTGGTCGGTATTTCTCTCTCATCAATGTTTCTGACTCTCTATCCCTCTCTCTTCCTCTCTGTAGGAAAATCAATAAAATATATTAAAAAATAAAAGAAAAAAACTACAATGAGATATCACCTCACCCCTGCCAGAATGGCTACCATCAATAAATCAACAAACAACAAATGCTGACAAGGATGTAGTGTAATGGGAACCCTACCCAGTATACTGTTGGTGGGAATGCAGACTGTTGCAATCACTGTAGAAACAGTATGGAGATTCCTCAAAAAATTAAAAATCAAATTGCCATTTGACCCAGCAATCCCAGTTCTGGAAATATATTCTAAGAATCCCAAAACACCGATCATAAAGAATCTATGCACCATTATGCTCATAGCAGCATTATTTACAACAGCTAACATCTGGAAATAGCCCAAGTACTCATCAGTAGATGAGTGGATAAAAAAGCTGTGATACATTTACACAATGGAATACTATGCAGCTATGAAAAAAGAAGGCTCTCTTACTCTTTGAGACAGCATGTATGGACCCAGAGATAATTATGCTAAGGGAAATAAGCCAGTCAAGGAAAGATAAATATCAAGTGATCTCACATACATGTGGAACCTAATGAACAAAATAAAGTGATGAACAAAATGGGTTGAGAGACATGGAAATATGTAACAGACTCACAAATCTCAGAGGGAAGGAGAGGGTGGAGGGTGGGTAGAAATTTACTAAGGAATTTATATGCATAACCCATGGATAGAGATAATAGTTCAGTAAAGGTCTGGGGTGGGCAGGAGCTGTGTGGAGAATCCAATTTTAAAAAAATATATATATTTTTTATTGATTTTAGACAGAAAGGAAGAGGGAGAGATAGAAATATCAATGATGAGAGAGAACCATTGATTGGCTGCCTCCTGTACACCCCCTACTTGGGATCAAGCCTGCAACTAGGCATATGCCCTTGACTGAAATTGAACCCAGGACCCTACAGTCCATGGGCCAATGCTCTATACACTGAGCCAAACCAGCCAGGGCAAGAATCCCATTTTTATAAAGTAAACTCAAATTAATAGTTTATTCACCCATATATAGCAGATAACCATGCTTCTAGTAGGTTCCATGTAAATCAATTTCTAATGTGCCATCTGGGTCTGAGAGAAGTCTCCCTAGTCTTGTAGAAGGAAATAAAATTTTACAAGTGAACTGAAGCAAGCTGCAACTAAAAATGTGCAAACTCTCCCTAGCTAAGGGGAGACAACTACAGGCAAAGCTTAAAATTGGGGCTGTTTCTCACATCTTTGGGGCCATAAAGAGTCTTTTGAAATCCCTTCAGTTAGCAATTATTTTTTAACCATGCAATTGTGAATTCCATTCATCGAACAAAACAGCTTTTTTTTACCTATTAGTCACCATTTAACATAACAATATTCCCTCAAATCCCAGGAGGCCTAATTAAATTTCATTCAAGCCGAGACCAGTTTTGGCTCAGTGGATACAGCATCGGCTTGCGGACTGAAAGGTCCCAGGTTCAATTCCGGTCGGGGGCATGTACCTTGCTTGCGGGAACATTTCCACTGTGGGGCGTGCAGGAGGCGGCTGATCGATGTCTCTCTCTCATCGATGTTTCTGACTTTCTATCTCTCTCCCTTCCTCTTTGTAAAAAATCAATAAAATATATTTTAAAAAAATAAATAAAAATAAATAAATAAATTTCATTCAGATGCTTACTTTAAATCTCCTTACTCAATCTGCTGGTTCTACTGGCAGAGTGGCACAGAAAAATGGTGGGCATGACTTAAATTGATAATATATATATATATATATATTAAATATATATATATATTAATATATTTTATTGATTTTTTTACAGAGAGGAAGGGAGAGGGATAGAGTTAGAAACATCGATGAGAGAGACATCGATCAGTTGCCTCTTGTACATCCCCTGGGGATGTGGTGGCAACCAAGGTACATGCCCTTGACCGGAATCGAACCTGGGACCTTTTAGTCTGCAGACCGACACTCTATCCACTGAGCCAAATCAGTTTTGGAGCAAATTGATAATATATTAACCTGCTTCATTTATAGCAGAGCCCATTCATATACAGAATGTTCTAATAACTTCAAAAGATTAAAGCAGAAGAAACTACACTTACTTTAATGAAAAACTGTCTCATAAATTACTGAATGACTTGTATGATCTGATTGGAAAGATCTCTCTAGCTTATCCCCCTATAGTGCTCACTAATGCAAAAGTCCTCGAGGGACAAATAACTGGCTAGGGGGAAAAAAGAAGAAATGACTGACTGAAAGAAAGGCATCAGGCAGGGGTGGAGATGACAGTAAACTGGGGAATGCATCCCTGAACTAAACGCATTCCTTTTTACTCTTAACCCTACACTGGCCAAACTACAGTGGATAAAAAAAAGGAGTTCTATGGAAAGGAAGCTGAGTGATCTGATCATAAATGCCTAACAGGGCAGGTCATGGTAAGTAGTCACGCCCTAGACACGCCCTAGTGAAAGGGTTATCATTGCCTTATACAAGCCCTGTCTTTAGTTTCTGTGCATCTAGGTTAACATACCTTTGAAATAACTCATTTCAGACACCTAAAAAAAGCATAGTCACCTTCATGAAAGCACATAATCTCGACCTGTAATCCGGTTAAACAATGTGGCAACGTACCATTGCCAGTCCTTGTGGAAGTGGGGCTTTAGGATCATGCCATTTTGGCTGAGTGCCATGGCTGCTGCCTACGGGCCCACCTTCCCCAAAGGAGAACCAGTTTGGACCTTTCTTACATCAACACTACTTACCTTCTCATGCCGACACTCCCCTTCTACACACACACACACACACACACACACACACTTGCTATGCTTTGTCTACAAATTTTTCAAACTTTTTCCCCTAATGCCTGATACTGAAATAATGTGAATTAAAAAAAAAAATAGATACCAATAAGGAGAGAATCAAGATGGTGGCATAGGTAAATATACCTATACTGCTGCCTCGTACAACCATTTCAAAACTACAACTAAAAGACAGAACGGACATCATCCAGAGCCACGGGAAAGCTGGCTAAGTGGAAGTTCTACATTTAGAAGGAAAGAGAGGGTCTCACGGAGACCCAGAGGAGCTGCAAAAAGCTGAGGTACAGAGAGGCGCCCGTGGAGACAGCGGGTGCCAGGGTACCTGGCTGGCTATCTCTGGCAGGAGGGAGACGGAGACTCCGAACTGCATTGAATCCCTTATCCTACGGCACTGAACCCCAGGTCCAGCCAAAACTCATACAGGGGGAGTTTGGACTGTGAAAAGGGAAAAGTGCACAGAAATTTAAGGGAGTCTCAAAAGGGCAGAAGTTTGGTGGCACACACAGCACTGCGCGCAGAAGACCAACTGCTGATTGTGCCGCTGGCTTTCACGAGTGGGCAGGAGACAGAGCCCCCCAACTGTGCCACTTCTAACTCCACTAAACCCCAGTTCAGGCGAAACCCTGGGGACCCAGACTCATATGGTCCTGGAGCGAAGGGGAGCCAGAAAGACAGCGGTCTAGAGGCACTGCATGTGCGCAGAGTCACGTGAGACCCAGGGACCGTGGAGGGTGGGGCTGACTAGAAGGCAAGGTGGTCCGTTAAGCCCTAAGACTCCACCCATCCCAAGCTCAACAGAGAGGTTTTTGCAGTTTTGCAAGTCTTGTTGTATCATAAGGCTGAATCCAACACAGAAGTTCTCCTGGCATTGTGAAAATGCGGAGACAAAGGAAGAGATCACAAAGGAAGAGATCAACAAACGATTGGATATAGAGTTCAAAACCACAGTTATATGGTTTTTCAAGAATCTCCTAGAAAAGATGGATAAATTTAGTGAGACCAAAGAGGAGATGAAAAAGGACCAACTAGAGATGAAAAAGGACCAACTAGAAATTAAACATACACTGACTGAAATAAAAAATATTATACAGAGACCTAACAGCAGACTAGAGGAAGGCAAGAATCAAGTCAAAAATTTGAAATAGAAAGAATTAGAAAACACTCTGGGCGGCATAGGTAAACACCTACCCTGCTGCCTCGCACAACAATTTCAAAACTACAACTAAAAGACAGAACGGACATCATCCAGAACCACAGGAAAGCTGGCTGAGTGGAAGTTCTATAACTAGAGGGAAAGAGAGGGGATCACAGAGACCCAGAGGAGCTGCAAAAACCTGAGGAGAAAGCGGAGAACTGCTGGAAGGGGCTCTACCGGCCGGGAAGCCCAACTGCTGCGGGGCTTTTGTCGGACGAAGCCACCAGTGCGAACGTGGAGCCCGAGCCATCTTGCAGTGGGAGGTGGATGTCTGCGGCGATCTGAAGCCTTCGGCTGGGCACCCATCGAGCAGCCAGGGACCCGGGGAGAGAACTCTGCTCTCCATTCGGCGCAGACACGCGGCGGAGCCAGGAATCCACAGAGCACACAGAAAGGTCAGATTGCGCCTGAGTTCAGGGGGAGGTGGATGTCTGCCGAGGTCTGAAAGCTGTGGCTGAGGGAGGCACCCACAGAGCAGCCAGGGACCCAGAGCACGGCTTCCCAGGAGGCACAGTCACGCAGGCGGCGGATTCGGAGATCCACGCGGCGCGCGGAAGGGTCAGATTTTGCCTGGGTCAGGTGCCTTGTGTGCTGTACCTGGTCGTGTTCTAGTTTGTGCCTTTCAATCAACGTAGGAGAGAGAACTACATAACCAGACACCCGGAGAAGAAAGACCATGGGCAGAAAAAGAAACAGCCCACATAAGACAGAAAGGCAGGTTTCATCAGAAAAGGAAGTAAATGAAATAGAACCACAAATAAGCCTACCAGAGAAAGAGTTCAGAGAAATGATCATAATGTGGTTGAAAAGAATGGAAGACAAATTTGACAATACGAGTAAGAGCCAAGAGGAAATGAAGAAGAACCTAGAGGACGTGCGGAATAAACAAGAAATGAAAAATGACATCACTGCTATAAAGAATTCAATAGAAAGCATCAAAAGTAGACTAGAAAAAGCAGAGGACCGCATCAGTGAACTAGAAGACAGGGTAGGAAAAAATACCCAAGTATAGCAGCTTCTAGAAAAAAAAGTTAATAAGCAAGAGGAGAGTCTAAGGGAACTTTGGGATAACATGAAACAAAACAACATCCGCATAATTGGGGTTCCAGAAAGAGTGGAAACTGAACAAGGATTAGAGAATGTGTTGGAAGAAATAATGACAGAAAATTTCCCCAATATAGAAAAGAAAAAACCCACACAAATCCAAGAAGCTCACAGAGTCCCAAGCAAAATGAACCCCAACAAACCACACCGAGGCACATTATAATTAAATTGGCAAACACCAACGACAAAGTAAGAATCTTAAAAGCAGCCAGAGAGAAACAGAAAGTTACCTAAAAAGGAACCCCCATAAGACTAGCTACTGACTTCTCAACAGAAACTCGTCAGGCCAGAAGGGAATGGAATGAAATATACAAAGTCATGCAAAGGAAGGGCCTGAATCCAAGAATACTGTACCCTGCAAGACTCTCAATCAAAATTGAAGGTGAAATCAAAAGCTTCACAGACAAAAAAGGACTAAGGGAATATATTACCACCAAACCAGCAATGCAAGAAATGTTAAAAGGTCTGCTGTAATAAAAAGAAAGAAGAAGCAAAGAAGGAACTCGGGGGTAAGGACTAAAAATGGCAACAGATAAGTACTTATCAATAATAACTTTAAAATTAAACGGATTAAATACTCCAATGAAAAGACATAGGGTAACCGATTGCATAAGAAAACATGATCCATATATCTGCTGTCTTCAAGAAACCCACCCTAGGAAAAGAGATGCACACAGATTGAGAGTGAAGGGATGGAACATGGTATTTCAGGCAAATGGAAATGAAAAAACAGCTGGGGTTGCAATACTTATATCTGACAAATTAGATCTCAAAGTGAAGGACCTAACAAGAGATAAAGAAGGACACTTCATAATACTAAAGGGAATTATCCAACAAGAAGAAATAACTCTGGTAAACATATATGCACCCAATATAGGAGCACTTAAATACATTAGAAAACTCTTGGAGGATATCAAGGGAGAGATTGACAGCAATACAATCATAGTAGGAGACTTTAATACCCCACTGTTACCATTGGACAAATCCTCTCAACAAAAAATCAGCAAAGAAACATCAATCCTAAATGACTCAGTAGACCAGATGGAATTAATTGACATCTTCAGAACATTTCACCCCAAAGCCACAGAATATACATTCTTCTCCAGTGCACATGGGTCATTTTCAAAGGTAGATCATATGTTGGGTCATAAGAAAAGTCTCTTCAAATTCAAGAAGATAGAAATCATATCAAGCATTTTCTCAGACCACAGTGGCATAAAACTGGAAATCAACTATAATACAAACAATAGAAAGAAGTCAAACACATGGAGACTAAACAGCATGCTATTAAACAATGACTGGGTAAACAGAGAGATCAAGGAAGAAATAAAAAACATCATGGCAACAAATGACAATGACAACACAACAATACAAAATTTATGGGACACAGTGAAAGCAGTCTTGAGAGGGAAGTTCATAGCCCTACAAGCCTACTGCAAAAAAACAGGAAACAATGGTAATAAATTACCTAAACCAACCTACCACTCAAAGAGCTAGGACGAGAGCAACAAGAAAAGCCCAGTGTACTCAGAAGGAAGGAAATAGTGAAGATCAGAGCGGAGATAAACAACTTGGAGACCAAAGAAACAATTCAAAAGATCAACAAAACAAAGAGCTGGTTCTTTGAAAGGATAAACAAGATTGATGGACCCCTAGCCAGGCTCACCAAGAAGCAAAGAGAGAAGACCCAAATAAACAAAATCAGAAATGAAAGAGGAGAAATAACAACATACCCTGTGGAAATACAAAGGATTGTTAAAAAATATTATGAACAACTCTATTCCAACAAATTGGACAACCTGCAAGAAATGGACATTTTCCTAGAAAAATATAACCTCCCAAAACTCAATGAGGAGGAAACCAAACATCTCAATAGTCCAATAACTATGGAAGAAATTGAAACAGTAATCAAAAAGCTTCCAGCAAATAAAAGCCCGGGTCCAGATGGCTACACAGGAGAGTTTTACCAAACATTCAAGGAAGAATTAAAACCTTTCCTCCTCAGACTATTCAAAAACATTAAAGAAAAAGGAACACTTCCAAACACCTTCTATGAAGCCAGCATCACCCTAATACCAAAACCAGATAAAGACGACACAATGAAAGGGAATTATAGGCCAATATCGCTCATGAACATAGATGCCAAAATCCTCAACAAAATTCTAGCAAACCGGATCCAGCAGTACATCAGAAAGATCATACACCATGACCAAGCAGGATTCATCCCAGGAATGCAGGGATGGTACAATGTCCGCAAATCAATAAATGTGATATATTATATACATCACATAAACAAATTGAGAGATAAAAATCACATAATCATATCAATTGATGCAGAAAAAGCATTTGACAAAATCCAACACCCTTTCTTGATAAAAACTCTCAGCAAAGTGGGAATAGAAGGATCATACCTCAACATCATAAAAGCCATCTATGATAAACCCACAGCTAACATCATACTCAATGGGCAAAAACTAAAACCATTTCCCCTAAAACAGGAACAAGACAGGGATGCCCACTCTCACCTCTCCTGTTCGACATAGTACTGCAAGTATTAGCCATCGCAATTAGACAAAAAGAAGAAATAAAAGGCATCCAAATTGGAAAAGAAGAAGTACAGCTGTCCTTATTTGCAGATGACATGATATTGTATGTAAAAAACCCAAAGGATTCCATTCCAAAACTAATTGACTTAATTAATGATTTTGGCAACGTAGTAGGATACAGGATACAAAATTAATGCTAAGAAGTCTGTGGCATTTCTCTACACTAATAGTGAAATTATAGAAAGAGAAACTAAAAAAGCAATCCCTTTTACCATCGCACCAAAAACATTAAGATACCTAGGAATAAAGCTCACTAAAGAGGTAAAAGACCTTTATGCAGAAAACTACAGGACACTGAAAAAAGAGATAGAGGAAGATGTTAGCAGATGCAAGAGCATACCATGCTCATGGATTGGGAGAATCAACATAATTAAAATGTCCATACTACCCAAAGCAATCTACAGATTCAACGCACTACCCATTAAAATACCAACAACATATTTCACAGACCTAGAAAGAATTCTTCATAGATTCATCTGGAACAAAAAAAGACCACGGATAGCTACAACAATTCTGAGAAAAAAGAATAAAGTAGGTGGGATCTCAATACCAGACTTTAAGCTATAGTACAAAGCAACTGTTCTCAAAACAGCCTGGTACTGGCACAAGAACAGACATATAGACCAATGGAATAGAATAGAGAACCCAGATATCCATTCAAACCACTATGCTCAATTAATATTTGACAAAGGAGGCATGAACATTCAATGGAGCCAAGATAGCCTCTTCAATAAATGGTGTTGGGAAATTGGACAGATACATGCAAAAAATTGAAACTGAACCACCAACTTACACCAAATACAAAAATAAACTCAAAATGGATACAGGACTTAAACATTGGAAGGGAAACCATAAAAATACTAGAGGAATCCACAGGCGGCACAATCTCAGATATATGCCGAAAGAACTTCTTCACTGATACTGCTCCAAAGGCAATGGAAGCTAAAGAAAAAATAAACAAATGGGACTACATCAAAATTAAAAGCTTTTGCACAGCAAAAGAAACCATCAACAAAACAACAAGAAAGATCACAGTATGGGAGAACATATTTGCAAATGATATCACTGATAAAGGTTTAATCTCCAAAATCTACAGCCAACTTATACAACTTAATAAAAGGAAGATAAACGATCCAATAAAAAAATGGGCAACGGACCTAAATAGAAACTTTTCAAAAGACGACAGAAGGAAGGCCAAGAGACACATGAAAACATGTTCAAAGTCACTAATCATCCGAGACATGCAAATCAAAACGACAATGCGATACCATCTTACACCTGTCAGAATGGCAATCATCAACAAATTAACAAACGACAAGTGTTGGCGACGATGCGGAGAAAAATGGACCCTTGCGCACTGTTGGTGGGAATGCAGACTGGTGCAGCCACTGTGGAGAACAGTATGGAGTTTTCTTAAAAAACTAAAAATGGGTCTCCCATTTGACTCTGTAATCTCACTCTTAGGAATTTATCCTAAAAAATCACAAACACCAATCAGAAAGGATTTATGTACCCCCATGTTCATAGCAGCACAATTTACAATAGCCACAATTTGGAAACAGCCTAGGTGCCCGTCAGCAGATGAATGGATCAGAAAACTGTGGTACGTCTACACAATGGAATTCTATGCTGCCATTAAAAAGAAGGAATTATTACGATTTTCAGCAACCTGGTTGGAACTGGAGAGCCTTATGCTTAGTGAAATAAGCCAATCAATGAAGGAGAAGCATCACATGATCGCACTCATTGGGGGATAATAAAGAACATTATAAACTGATGAACAAAAGGATAGATACAGAGACAGTAAAGCTTCTAACAGACTGTGAAATTACAGCAGAAAGATTAAAGTTAGGTGAGGTAGATAAGAGATCAATCAAAGGACTTGAATGCATGCATATAAGCAAAACCAATGAACATAGACACTGGGGGGTTGGAGCATGCCTGGGAGGAAGGGGGGGCAATGGGGAGATATGTATAAAAAATTAAGAAAAAAAATTAAGAAAAAAAAAAAGAAAACACTCAACTGGAAAAGCAAGAAGAAAAAAGAATCCAAAAATGTGAAGATAATGTAAGGAGCCTCTGGGACAGCTTCAAGAGTACCAACATCAGAATTGTGGGTATGCCAGAAGAGAGAGAGCAAGATACTGAAAACCTATTTGAAGAAATAATGACTGAAAACTTCCCACATCTGGTGAAAGAAATAGACTTACAAGTCCAGGAAGCACATAGAACCCCATATATAAGGAATCCAAAGAGGACCACACCAAGACACATCATAATTAAAATACCAAGAGCAAAAGACAAAGAGAGAATATTAAAAGCAGCAAGAGAAAAACAGTTAATTACCTACAAGGGAGCACCCATACCATTGTCAGCTGATTTCTCAATAGAAACTATGCAGGCCAGATGGGAGTGGCAAGAAATATTCAACGTGATAAATAGCAAGAACCTACAACCAAGAATACTCTACCCAGCAAAGCTATCATTCAGAATGGAAGGTCAGATAAAAAGCTTCACAAATAAGAAAAAGCTAAAGGAGTTCATCAATACCAAATCAGTATTATATGAAATGCTTAAAAGTACTTTTTAAAAAGAGGTAGAAGAAGAAAAAGCTAAAGATAAAAATTAGGAACAACAAATATATATTTATCAACAAGAGAATCTAAAAATCAAGAGAATAAAAAATCTGATGAACAGAATAAACTGGTGAATAAAATAGAATCAGGAGCATAGAAAGGGACTGGACTGATAATTCTCAGGGGAAAGGGATGCGGGGGGTGTAGGGAGAGACTGGGCAAAAATCATACACCTATGGATGAGGTCAATGGGGGGGAAGTAAGGGTAGAGGGAGGGATGGGAGCCGGGTAGAAGGGAGCTATGAAGGGGAAAAAGAGGAACAAATGTAATAATGTGAATGATAAAGATTTAATTAAAAAAAGAATAACTAATAGTGCCAAATGTGTACATATAAAACTCTAACGTGTTAACAATTGCTATGTGGAGATTAGGGGATTATGAATGTTTTTATTTTTGTTATCATATTCCTTTTCTAATGAGAAGAGAAAAAATAACTTTTAATAAAAAAAAGAGTAGTATCAAGAGCCATAGCATATTCAGCAGAGCCCTCACTACTTTGCAACTGAGAATTGCAGATAACAGGACCAACAGAAAGCTAACTGTAATTATCTTATTAACCAAGGAAAAACATTTAATAGCAACATATCATCACTGAGCTATATTCAAATGACATTTATTTTTATTTTATTTTTAATATGTTTTCATTAATTTCAGAGAAGGAAGAGAAATAGAAACATAAATGATGAGAGAGAATCATTAATCAACTGTCTTCTGCATGCCCCCTACTGGAGATTGAACCACAATCCTTGGCATGTGCCCTGACTGGAATCAAACTGTGATCTCCTGGTTCACAGGTTGATGTCAAACCACTGGGCACACCGGCCAAGCAACATTTATTTTTAAAATAAGAAAATAATATTACCAGCAAAGAAATACCATATTTGGCCAAATGAGGCATTTGAATTAAAATTTCAAAGCCCAGACAAATTAAGCTATCTCCTAATTCTTGCCCAATCTCATAAGACCTTACCATAAAGATCAGGTCCATGTGGAGTAAAGACATTATACAAAACAATGTTGAGTGGTGCAATCACCAACTTCCCATAATAGTAGCTGTCGATGACCACCACAGGCACCTGAAACAGAGCAGAAAATACATAGCAATTGGGGAGTTTTGCTCTGGAAACATTCTCATATGCTAATAAGATAAATTTTAAAATAAAAAACAGAATCAACTCCTAATGTTCTCTTTCCCACATCTGAAGGTGCTTCCACACAGTAGGATATACAGATGATGTATTACAAAATTGTATACCTGAAACTTACATAATGTTATAAACAAATGTTACCCAATAAATTAAATTAAAATAAAATTTTAAAAAAGAAGTTGCTGTCATTACAATTTTAGAACAAAACAAGGAAAAGAGAAAACTCACCAGAAAGAGTATGAGAGCCACCAGCGACCAATGGAGAAAACTCTTCCACCTGTGTTTCATGACCAGCAAGTCAAAGGCAACAGGTAAACTATTTAACAGAGAGAGAGAAAGTGGGGAGTTAAATACTTAGAGAGAATATAGACAGGTCAAATTCACACACCTCAGGCAGAACTGAGAATAACGTATCTCCAGCAGTTGTACTGTGGAAGAAAGGTGGTACAGCAGAGGATTTCTTCTAGAAAATATACTGTTTTCTTCAGGATCCATCAGAGTACTATGCACCCACCCACAATGCACAAGAAATATAAATACTGAGCTTCTGGAATGAGCTGTTTTATACATATTTATGTCTAATGGACACTTAAAATATATTAATTATAACGTAAATGTAGCTACTGTTCTATACCCATCCTGCCAAATAAATACTGATCTCTCCCTTTCGTGATATATTAAGATTTTAGCAATATCATATTACAAACAACTTCAATTCTGATACACCGTCTTCCAATACCATTTGTTCCTCTTCCTTTCACTTAAGTTCTTCAAGCAAGCAAGATGTATGCCTTCACTATTTCTTCCGTAAGTCTAGCATCAAGCTGTAAAGACTAACCTCGGCCACACCCACTATCTCTGTATAAGTCTCACTCCCTTTGTCTATGCTGCACTATGCACAAAGCTTCTGTTCCTTCCTCTTTAGACTTGCTAGCTCTGTTCCTTTTTGGACCCTACTCTAGGGTTCCTTTCGAGGCTTCTTTTTTTCCCTATCCCATGGTAGTAGCCTATTATGGTCATAGCTCCCCAAAACAAGTTTCGGTTTTTCTTTCTGCACTCATTTTCTCAGAAGGTGCTTCCCCTCTTGCTGCATAAACAATCACCTTCATATTCATGATTTCCAAATCTAGGACGCTAGTCTGAGCCTTTACCCATCTCCAACACGAAGAATTCCCTTCCTACATCAATCTATTTACACAGAACCCACCCAAATGTCAACAATAGACTCTATTCCCACCTCCTCCAGACATCTGTGACTTGTTTAGCATGTGTTGTCACAGAACATCGTCTTTTATAACTTGAATTTCCACATTCTGTTATCTACATTTTGTATTAACATTTGTGTTTTCATTTTTTTTCCTCCCCAATGGTTACATTTCCATATGCTATAGTTCTCCTTTGATAAGACAGGGTTCTTTGGAAAAGACAATGCTGGGGAAAATAGAAGATAACAAGAAAAGCAGAAGACGAAAGAGAAGATGTCTTAACCCCACAGAAGCCATAGGCATGAATCTACAGGAGCTGAGCAGGGCCGTTGAGGTCAGGACACTGTGGACACCACTCACTTGCCAGGAGTCAGAGCCAACTCAATGGCATGTAACGCATAAGTCATCAAATTTTTAATTTCCTGTTCAATGTCTGCTTTTCCTACTAAATGCAAGCTCCAAAAAAACAAGAACAATAATTGTTTTATTTTTCACAGTATCAGCCATGCCTAGCACAAAGGATTCAATAAATGCTGGTAGATTGCTAACTGATTGTGATCCTGAAATCACTTATCTCAGCTAAAGGCAGACCAATCAAGGTATTTGGGGAACTCCAAAAGTTCAATGTTGATGGAGTAGAGAGTAAAAGAAATGGAGGAACTTAAAAAAAAGAAGGCTGGAAAGGAAAAGGGGAGGAAATATAAGGGCTTTATGAGTCATGTTAGAGTTTGCACATCGTAAAACAGCTGTTGGCAAACTTTTATTTAAAGGACCAGACAGCATATATTTTAGGCTTTCCAAGGCCTCATACAGTCTCTGCTGCATATTCTTGTGTGTGTGTTATTTTTCAACAATCCTTTAAAATTGTAAAAATGTTAGTTCTTAGGCTGTATGAAAACAGGCCAGCTGGATTTGTTCCATTGGATACAAGTTGCCAACCTCTGGGACACAGAGCATTGTGAAGCTATTATATAGTTTTGAACAAAACAGGAAGTGATACAATCATATTTGCATTTTAGGAAAATAACTCTAAAAGGAACATTTGAACTTGGAGAGTAGATTTACAAGGATCAATACTAGAAGCAGGAAGATCATTCAGGAGGCTGTAAAGTAATCCAGAATCAGTGAAAGGTGAAGAAAAGTAGTCAGATTCAAAAGATATTCAGGAGACTTAATAAATCAATAGGACATGAAAAAGAGAAGAGAGTCACAGATAAGTTTCAGGTTCCTGGCTCAGCACAGACAGTACCATTTGCTGAGATTGAATCAGAGGTAAAGAAGCAGATACAGAAGGGAGGTAATGAGTTCAATGCTAGGAATATACAAATGAAACTGAAGAGATAATTGACTAGATAGCAAAAGGATAAAAGAGAACCATAAACAAAACCTTAAAGAATAAAGTAATTTGAAGATAATATGCAAAATAAAAGAAAAGATTGAAGGTGGAGATACCAACCTTTAAAAGTCAATTAAGAAAATTTAAAACTCCTATTCTCTTAGAACTCCCTTTCTAAAAATATATCCCATAGATAAATTTCCACAAGTATATAGACATGTATGAAAATGAAAACCAAATGTCTACCAATAAGAGAATGGCTAAATAAATTATGAACAGCCATATAATGGAATGCTATGCAATAGATACAAAGAACAAAATAAATCTATATTCAATAAAAAAATATACTTGAGTATGGAATAATTCTATTTATTTTAAGAATTTTGGTATGGCCAAAACTGGTTTGGCTCAGTGGATAGAGCGTCGGTCTTCGAACTGAAAGGTCCCAGGTTCAATTCCAGTCAAGGGCATGTACCTTGGTTGTGGGCACATCCCCAGTAGGGGGCGTGCAAGAGGCAGCTGATCGATATCTCTCTCATCAATGTTTCTAACTATCTCTTTCCTTTCCTCTCTGTAAATCAATAAAATATATATATTTTTTAAATTTTGGTATGTATGTATATGTGTGTGTATGCATTTATCCATGCAAGGATAATTTCTGGAAAAGTATACACAAAACTATTAGCAGTAACTATCTTTGAAGATTGTGTAAGGGAAGAAGAAAATTAAGAATTATTTTTACCTCAAACAATCCAATACTTTTAAAAATAATAAAGATATACTATTACTACTACTACTATTATAATGACCTTAACATCAAACTAAAGTTTTTTTCTAAATTACTAGTGATCTGGGCAGTAAATTAAGGCAGAGTGGTGAGAACAAAAAAGTACAAAAGGAATAACAGGCACTATGAAACTAAGAAAAATGATTCTAGGGGCAAGAAAGGAGGACTGAAAGGAACTCAGATTTACAAGCCTTAGCGACAAAAAACATAGGCTACAGTGGTACACTGTGGCAAAAACGTCTGCTACAGAGTCAGAAGTGCCTGGACCCAAAAGCAAACAATCTTAAAGGCAAATTATGCAACCTCTTGGACTCTACTTTCTCATTTACAAAGCACTAATAATTGATCTCTCCTGAAGAGTTGTTAGAAGGTTTAAGAATAAAATTTGTAAGTGGGTAAGCAGTGTCTAACATGCAGCAGATGCTTAACAGTTACTACTCTTATTAGGATTAATCAAAACAATGAGCCCCAAGAGAAATACTCTTTCATTTCCCAGTCTTTGTAGATCCCAATAAATCTTTTAACTTTAGATTCTATCCAAAGAATATGGAGATAACCTAACATTAAGATAAACTATATGCCCAGTGATACAAGGGAGATGAGTTGTGTTAGTTTCTTACCCAAGAGCCGCACTGAATGGCCAGCCAATAATAGCCCCAGCTGCTACTCCAAGCACAGCAATGGAAGTTTTGTCCATATACCAGCCAGTCATGGCTATCAATGTAGTATACATACAGAAACTACTAGGAAGAAATGCTGCAAGAGTAAAGACATGAAAAAAAAAAAAACGGGGGTGGGGTGTGGGGAGGGGACAGGGACAAGAGTTTGAGATTTAGTTAAGTATCAATTATTAAAAATTTACCTATATTGCAAAATGTCAATAACCAGAAACATATTTTGAGCAATGCTATATTAGAAATGGGCAGTAGAGTGATACACCTTTTAAAAAAAGAAATGCAATGATTTTCTTATTTTCTTACTCCTGTTTTTTAGGTACCAACACATCGCCCAATTATATAATACTAACCATGCCATTCCTCTCCTAGCCTGTACCCAAATCTAAAACTTATAGAATTCCAGGTTCCCCAGATATAACTCCAGGTTATATTTCCAGGCAGAGACTATGCTTCATGAAACTTAGAACTACTACTGACAATCTATTTTGGAGAAGTTTATCTTCTGACAGATTTCTAAGGCTGTTCCCTATAGAAATTCTAGGATATCTTCTCAAAGGCCAAAAGTTGGATGGTAACACTGCTTTGCATTCTGCATCCACCCAAGTGCTGGTTGCCAACCCTGCTTTATATCCTGCATCCATTGACATAGATATGTGGCCTTAGGTGGTCCCCCTAATTATTTCCATCAGGCATTACTTTGCTGGTGTATTCAGCAGGGTACTAACTATATTCAGGTTCTGTGCAATAGTGACATATGATCAAAGTGTTTCCACCAATTCTACACAAAAATACAAATCTGCATCTCCCTGCTGTATGAGGCCTACTTCACCTAGCACTGGGGAAGCAAGGTCAGTATCAACTCCAACAAGAACCACAATGAAGAGGCAATATGATTTAAGAACCTTGGCAAAGAGATGAGGCTTTGTCTCAAAGAATGCTTTAAAGTGATCTGTGCCTTAACATCCTCAACTGAGGTTACAAAACTAAAGACACCCCAAGTATCTCCCCCAGAGAAGAATCAATTTTAGGAGTAACAAAGTAACGAAAAAAACATTGGGTACAACCTTCACAGATAAATGCTAAATAAAATTGATTCTATCCACAGCTACAGATTCCAGCTGCCAATGGACAGGCAAGGGGAACAGAGGAATCTGAGGTGCCTGCCAGCTCAGAGAGGAGAGCCCAGTCTCATTTAGGACACTGGCTCTCAAAGTTATTGGGTATGGAGCCCTGAAGTGTCTGCAGAACAACATAGATTTTGATAATCAAGGAAGAAAAAATATATATTTTTAAGCTGGATACAATTTGTGTGTATATTTAGTGTGTATACTAGATTCTGGTACAAGCAAGCAGAAATTAAACTTGAAATAATTATATATAGTAACAATTTTTCCAGAGACTGGGAACAGACTGCCTTTTGGCAGCAGGTTACCTTGGTTCAGCTCACAGAACACGAATGTTCACGGGCAGCATAGTTTGAAAGCCACCTCTCTAGATTAAGATTTTTATTCTCAATTTCTACAAACTTAGTATGAATAAAAATCCTAACAGAAGGTGTATACCTTTACAGAACACATTGCAAATATTGGGCAGAAAGAAGAACCACTAAGAACAGGTTTTTTAGGCACAAGAGCTTTCTTGAACAAAGTAATAAAATTATTTTCCTTCCCCTAACAACAAAGAAAGACAGGGGTGTTTTTCAGCCTTACAGTGACAAAAAATATATAATATGTAAAGTAACCTCATGAAAACAACTCTACCACTTATGAATTGTTTGACTTTCAGTAATTTTATCTTTCTAAGTTTCAACAAAAATGAGAAAATACTTATCTTAATGTTGTAAAGGTCAATCAAGAGAGTGTAGGTAAGAGTTGTCAGCACATTACTGACATGTTATACAAATATAAACTATATCTGGACGAGTTCCTTCTTTAAATGCAACTGTAAAATATCAGTGAACCTGTTATGCCCTCATCTGCTCCTTTACTTACCTGAAGATGAGCAAAACATGCCAGTGCTAAGAACCAAGAAGGCTAGCATCATTCGACTGACATGCAACCCAAACTTCTTACACACGGCCCTAGGAGAAAGGCAAAAACTCTCAGCAGAGCAAATCTTGGGAATGGAAATTTCAAATCAAAAGACAAAAACATGCCTGCATCACTGAAGATGTAAAGTCAAATACGGTGGTAAGAACACTTAATATGAGATCTATCCTCTTAACTGATTTTTAAGTTATGCATATCAGGATATGTTGGGCTTTCTGAATCTGTGGATTAGCATCTTTTTTTCATCAATTCTGGAAATTTCTTAGCTATTGCTTCCCTGAAAACTGCCTCTCCCCATTCTTTCGATTATCTCCTAGAATGTAATTAGATACATATCACATCTTTCAACTCTACTGTACACAATGTCAGTGAACATATATAGGTGGTTTCCAATCTTAGCTATTGTGAATAATGTGACAATGAACACTCTTAACCTCTTTTATATTTCCCTTTGTTGTCAACAAAGGGCTTGACAGGTTTGTCAGCAATGTTTGCATGCATAAAGAGAGAAGCTCTCCCCCTATGAGGAAAAATATGCTTTCTGTGTGAGGGGCATGTCTACTAACAATAGGAAAACAACATGATGTTGTAGAAAAACAATAGGCCTCAGACTCACATAGGCACAAGTTCAAATCTGGAGTCTGCCACTTACCAGTAGTGACACCCTTGTCTAGTTCCATACTCACTCTGTCAGGTTCCTCCTTTGTAAAAAGAGGGTAGTGATACTTTGTAAGGTTTCTGTGAGGACAATGAATGCATGGCCAAGTGCTTAGAAGAATGCCTGGCACACAGTCACTCAATGAATGGTAGTTATCAGAAAAAGACTAGGACAGTGGTTGGCAAACTCATTAGTCAACAGAGCCAAATATCAACAGTACGATTAAAATTTCTTTTGAGAGGCAAAAACTGACTTCTGTGCATGGGCCAAGAAGTTTCAATCACACTGTATGTGCGCACCCGCACGTAGTATTTTATGGAAGAGCCACATTCAAGGGGCCAAAGAGCTGCACATTGCTTGCGAGCTGCAGTTTGCCAACCACTGGACTAGGAGATACACCATAGTGTAAGTAAGTCCTTATCTAAGTCAGGGTTTTTCAAACTTATGCAATTAATTGTACACTTCCTTTACTTCTTTCTTGTAGATTTATAAAACATTACAAATGAGACATTATTAGAAATTGTTATTGCTTCATTCAGTCAAAATTTGCTCAGACATACTATGTGTTAACTATTTTATTGCTCAGGTTACTTATTGCATCTCAGAGCTTCTTTCTGAAATAATTTAGCTTCTTCCTAAGTATATCCTTTAGAAGTTCCTTTAGTGAAGCTCTGATAATGGTAAATTCTATTTTTCTTGGATTTCTTTTTCTTTCTTTTATATTTCGTCTGAAAAGACTTTATTTAGCTCTTAAAAGATGGTTTGATTGAATATACAATTTTAAAATGACAGTAATTTCCTTTCAGCACTTTGATGATATTATTATTATTATTATTATTATTGTCTTTGGCTTTTCAAAAGACTTCTGTGAGTCTAACTGCCTAACATTCCTTTATAGGTAATCTATTAAGTTCTTTGTCAACTTTTAAGATCACCTCTGTTCTGTTTTTGTTTTTTGTTTTTAATTATCTTTATTGATTTCAGAGAGGAAGAGAAAGGGAAAACTAGAAACATCAATGATGAGAGAGAATCACTGATTGGCTGCCTCCTACATGCCTTCTACTGGGGATCGAGCCTGCAACCCAGTCATGTGCCTTGACCAGTAATTGAATCATGACCTCCTGGTTCATAGATCAGTCAATGCTCAACCACTAAGCCACACCAGCTGGGCAAAATCTCCTCGGTTCTTGAAGTTCTACCCAGTTTCACTATTCCTTTTTAGTTATGCATATCAGGATACCCTTCCCAAAAATAAGACAGTGTCTTATATTAATTTTTGCTCCCAAAGATGCACTAGGTTTTATTTTCAGGGGATGTCTTATTTTTCCATGTACACATTTATTGTTGTACAAAAAAAAAAAAAAAGAAAATTTATTACCTGTATACAGTACGGTAGTAGTTGGCATCACAAACCAGCTCACTGATTGGCTGCAGCGCAGCTGGAGCTGTTCAGGCAGTGCGAGGTCTCTTTAAATCAGGAATCAGAGCCTTAGGGTAACTTTGGGGGCCTTATAATCCGGGGAGGTCTTATGTTCGGGGGAGGCCTTATTATTGGGAAGGTCTTATTTTTGGGAGGATGCCTTGTATTACAGCAAGAGGCAAAACTGGAAGCAGGTCTTATTTTCGGGGGATGTCTTACTTTCAGGGAAACAGGGTATGTTGGGCTTTCTGAATCTGTGAATTAGCACCTCTTTTTTCATCAATTCTGGAAATTTCTTACCTATTACTTCCCTGAAAACTGCCTCTCCCCATTCTCTTGATTATCTCCTAGAATGTGATTAGATATATATCACATCTTTCAACTCACCTGTACACAATGTCAGTGGACATATAGGTGGTTTCTAATCATAGCTATTGTGAATAATGTGACAATGAACACTCTTAACTTCTTTTATATTTCCCTTTGTTGTCAACTCTGTACTGCATTTTTAGTATTTTCTTCAGATCAATCTTCTAGTTTACATGTTAGTAATGTATAATCATCTATTTAAACCAGAAGTGGAAAACCTTTTTCTGCCGAGGGCCATTTGTGGACCATACAAAATTTACCAATTTAAATATTAGCTTGCTATATTTGGTCAAATATTTAATTAACTCACCCTTAATGCCTTGGCAGGACCAGACCAAATAATCTGTGAACCTTAAGAAGCCTGCAGGCCAGATGTTCCTTATCCCTAGACCTATCTATTAAATTTTAAATACCAATTCTTATATCTTCATTTCTAGAAGTTCTGTTCAGTTCTTTTTCAAATCTGCCTGGTTATTTTTGTAGTCTCAGTTCTTTTAACTTTATTTTATTGTGGTAAGAACACTTAATATGAGATCTATCCTCTTAACTGATTTTTAAGTGTAAAATATTGTTATCTATAAGCATAACAGTGTACAGCAAATCTCTAGAATGAATTCATATTGTGTAACTGAAATTGTATATCCATTGATTAGTGGCTTCTCATTTCCCCCTCTCTCCAACCCCTGGCAAGCACAAGTCTATGCTTTTGCTTCCACGAATGTGACTATTTTAGAACCTCATATAAGTGGAATCATGCAGTGTTTGTCCTTCTGTGACTGGCTATTTCACTTAGCATAATGTCCTCAGGATTCTTCCATATTGTCACATATTGCAGGATTTCCTTCTCTTTTAAGACTGAATAATATTCCATTATATGAATATAACATTTGCCCCCGATTCATCTGTCAATGGATATTTAGCTTGTTTTCAATCTTGGTTATTATGAACAATGCTGCAATGAGCATGAGAATGTGCATATCTCTTCAAGATTCTGATTGCAATTTTTTAAATACTCAGAAATTGCTACCCAGCTGGTGTGGCTCAGTAGCTGAATGTTGAACCATGCACCAAGACATCACCAGTTCAGTGGCCAGTCAGGGGACATGCCCAGGGTTGTGGGCTTGATACCCACTAGGGGGCAATGCAGGAGGCAGCTGATCAATGTTTCTATTTCTCTTTCCCTTCCCCTTCCTCTCTAAAAATGAAAACATTTTTTTTTTAAAGTGGGATTGCTGGTAGTTCGAATTTTAATTTTTTGAGGAACCTCATATTGGTTTCCATAGTTGCTACCATTTTGCATTCCCACCAATAGTGTGTGGGTCCTAATTTCTCTACTTCCTCGCCAACATATGTTGTCTTTGTTTGTTTGTTTTTAACAGCAATTGTAACAGGTATAAAGTGATCTCACTGTGGTTTGACTTGTTTTTCCCTGATGATTAACAACATTGATTGTCTTTTCATATATTTATCGGTCATTTGTATGTCTTCTTTGGAGAAATGTCAATTCAGGTCCTTAGTCCATTTTATAATCAAATTATTAGTTCTTTTGCTATTGAGTTCCTGAAGTTTCTTACTCGTATATTTTGGAAATATGGTTTATAATTGTTTTCTCTCATTTTGTAAGTTCCTTTTCTTTCTGATTTATGCCCACAACCTGGGCATGTGCCCTTGACCAGAATCAAATCCAGGACCCATCAGTCCACAGGCCAATGCTCTATCAACTGAGCCAAATCAGTGAGGGCACATTCTCCTTTTAATAATTCCTAATAAATGAAGTCGTGCAGATCAGCTATCTGTTGTTATGTCTGTTGGCTCTCAGGCATAGTGCCTTGTTCCCTTTTGTGCTCTATGATTTATTTTTATTATAATGTCTTATTCACTAAAACTTTACCTGTGTTCATTCTCTGAGACTTGAGTTAAGAATTCACTCCTCTAACAAAATTTTACATTTGCTTTAGCAAGTTGCCTGAGAGCACTACTATCCCAGAACAATTTCAAACAAATTATCACCTTGGGAGTTAGGGGACCATGTGGGTGATTTGAATTCAATCCTGAGCCCATATGATGACCAATTTATGGTTATAATCATCAAAGGCAGAATGAATGACTTTCCTTTTTCTCTCCTATTCCACTCAGGGTCAAGGCCAACTATTTTTTTATCTGACTTTTTAGCTGTTTTATAGTGGGGAGATTTTTAAAATGATCATTAAATCCAAATGCTTTTTACAGCATTAACAAAGTAAGATGTTTGTTAGGTTTTATGTAAAAAAAAAAAAAAAAGAGCTATTTTTATTACTAAAATACTTAATATTTCCACTAATATTCAAGCAAACAATAGGTACTTGGTGAAATTCATTTACCAGATGCACATAAGAACAGTGAGTCCCATACTGGGAATAAGTTCCTATCAGTTAAGCTCGAGGGGAAGAGATAAATCATAATCCTATTTATATCTTGGAACCCAAAATAAAGCTCTACTAAATCCTCCCAAAGAGATGACTAGTTTAGATATGTATTAACAGAATTAAAATTAAAATTAATAATATGAAGTATTTATGAAACTCAGGGGGAAAATAAGTGATCATTAGAATTATTCCCCTTCCAGCAGTTTGTTTCAAACAAGAGATCACATTTTAGATATAGTATTAGGAGCTGAAGGAAAATGCTTTCTATTTTTAAACATTATCAGAAAAATAATCTATGCTACATTGGGTTTCCTCATAGCACTTTTAGAAGCAAAGCTTTTATACTCACTTGTAAAAGTAAAGTTCACAGATACAGCTCACAAAAGCCAGAAGACATCGTAAAAAGTAAAAGACAAGAATCTGAAAGAAACCCAGGAAAAAAGAAAAAAACACCAGATCACAGATACAAGTCAGCAAAACTCTTAATGATGACACCACTATCATTTGTTATTAGTAACATTATAAATTTATATTATCCTTATAAAAAGCAATAGGTATCAAAAACCAGGAAATTTTTCATATCCCTTAAATTCAGTGTATCTAATCCTATGATTCCAGCTCACAGAGTAACTATGTAAGTAAATGTGAAATGGTGATTCTATTCATGAAAATATTAATTGCAGCACTATTCATTCAGAAAAACCTTTTTAACAACTACAAAATGTCCAATTATAGGGAAATGGTTAAATAAATTATACTGTATCTATTTCATGGACAAGTATGCAGATAATAAAATTTCTGGTTACAAAAAAAGGGGAAAAATTCGTATACAAAGCTTATTCATTTAACAAGCATTTCTTAAAGACGTAGATGTAGATGTGGACAAAACCAACTCCATTTCTGTACCCCAAATTTCATTTCATTTTTAACTTTTCATACTATGGCCTTTGACAAACTACTACATTTAGCAAGCATATCAAAGCTTTCTTATTGATGATTATCTGTGGTCCTTAAAATCAAGAAAAACATGCAAATTGACTGTACCTCTGCTATGCCCACCAGCCACACCCACCAGCCAATCAGGAGCAAGTATGAAAATTAACCCAACCAAGATGGCAGTGGCCATAGAGCAAGCAGGAGACTTGGGTTACCCCAGTGATGGAAGAAGCCAAGCTTCCTGGCCTGCCCTGGCTTCTGCTCAAGGCTACAAAGTTTCAACTATATAAGATAAGTAAATCCCAGATACCAAGGCCCCTGCTTGGGTTGCCAGGGGCGTGGCTGGTCTGCAAACCACCACAGGCCCCTCACCCAAGCCACCCCATGCCCTATGGGAATCCCCACCCTGATTCAGGACACCCTTCAGGGCAAACCAGCGGGCCCCCTCCCATGCACCAGACCTCTATCCTATCTAATAAAAGAGTAATATGCAAATTGACCATCATTCCAACATACACAAGATGGCTGCCCCTTTGTGGTCAAAGATAGCTGCCCCCATGTGGACACAAGATGGCCACCACAAGATGGCCAGCAGGGAAGGGCAGTTGGGAGAGACCAGGCCTGCAAGGCAGGGTAGTTGGGGCAATCAAGCCTGCAGGAGAGGACAGTTAGGGGTGACGACACCAGCAACGGAGGAAAGTTGGGGGCAACTGGGCCAGCAGGGAAGAGCCGTTGGGGGGGAACGTAGGCCTACAGGGGAGGTCCGTTGGGGGGGACCAGGCCTCCAGGGGAGGGCAGTTGCAGGGGACCAGGCCTGCAGGGGAGGGCAGTTAGGGGTGAACAGGCCAGCAGGGGAGGACAGTTAGGAGTGACCAGGCCTGCAGGGGAGGTCAGTTAGGGGGCAATCAGGCTGGCAGGGGAGTAGTTAGGCATCAATCAGGATGGCAGAGGAGTGGATAGGAAATGATCAGGCTGGCAGGCAGAAGTGGTTAGGGGCAATCACGAAGGCTAGCAGTTGGGAACCAATAGTTCTGGATTGTGATCGGGCCTACACAGGCAGTTGGACATCCTTTGAGAGTCCCAGATTGGAAAGGGTGCAGGCTGGGCTGAGGGACATACCCACCCTGTGCACGAATTTCATGCACTGGGCTTCTAGTGTAGTCATAAATAGCCCTAGCAGGTTTTGCTCAGTGGATAAAGCCTCGGCCCATAGACTGAAGGATCCCAGGTTCAATTCCGTTTAAGGACATGTGTCTCTCTCACATCAATGTTTCTCTCTCTGTATCTCTCCCTCTCTGTTCCACTCTCTATAAAAACAATAGAAAAATATCCTTGGGTCAGGAACTAAGTAACAACATGGTGGTAAGTTTGCTGGGTTTTCTTTTTTTTTTTTTTTTTTTGTCTTTCATATTCCAAACTTGGAGCTAAAGAAGTTGGCAACTAGAAATGCCAATGGGCAGAGACAAAAGAACACCAATGAATACCTGCTCTATCCAGCCAAAAAAAACAGGAAAGGGATAGCCTAGTAAGACAGAAAACTTTTAGACAATAACCACTCTACTCCAGCCAAACACCCCAGGAAAAAATGTAGCTCCACTCTCACCAATGTGACCAAAGGTCTAGTAGGAAGCCAGGACTTTTATCCTTGTCAGTGGCAATGAACTCTCTCTTTCACCCCAATGTCAGTGAAGATCCCCTGGAGAGCCTGTCCCTCTCCCCCAACCTAGCAGTACAGTCATTGCTACTTACTGATGCATATACACTCTGAAAAATTCAATGTTAGGCAATTTTGTACTTGTACGAACATCATCGACTGTATTTACACAAACCTAGATGGTAGCCTAGTAGCACTTACTGCTCCTAGGCTATGTATGGTACTGTACAAAACAACACGAGATTAAATCAAGCATAAGAGAAAATGATGTACTCAAGAGACACAGTGAACACTGGATCTATGAGGCTGCTGCCAATGTAAGATGGCATAATACTTTTTTTTTTGTATGTTTGTTTTAAACTTTTAAAAATAAGTATAGTGTCCTAGCCAGTTTGGTTCAGTGGAGAGAGTTTTGGCCTGTAGAATGAAGGGTCCCAGGTTCAGTTCTGGTCAAGGGCACATGCCCATATTGCAGGCTCGATCCTCAGTGGTGGGTGTGCAAAAGGATGTAAACAAATGCAAACTGATCAATGATTCTCTCTCATCATTGATGTTTCTATCTCTCTCTCCCTCTCTCTTCCTCTCTGAAATCAATAAAAATATATTTTTTTAAAGTATAAATGATCACTTTAAATTACAGATAAAAAAATTAGTATAGTAAATACATAAACCTGTAACATAGTCATTCATATCATTATAAAGTATTATGTACTTTACATAACTGATCATGCTGTACTTTTACATGACTGGGAGCACAGTAGGTCTGTTTACACCAGCATCACCACAAACACATGAGGAATGCGTTGCATCCATTGTTGAACCACAGTGTCATTAGCACTAACCTGCCTACTAGAATGTTATCAGTGGAGGTCTAGTGAGGAACCTAGACTTCTACTCTCACCTGC
Organism: Lasiurus cinereus; assembly: GCA_011751065.1. Classification (NCBI taxonomy): domain Eukaryota; kingdom Metazoa; phylum Chordata; class Mammalia; order Chiroptera; family Vespertilionidae; genus Lasiurus; species Lasiurus cinereus. The sequence continues at coordinate 37,888,604 of JAAGEH010000005.1, read as the reverse complement.
AATAACAAGTGGAGTGTATCAAAAGAAGTCAGCTAAAACAAAGGCTTAATTACAGACCAGAGAAGCAGAGTAGTGCAGCAGAAGCATGTGAGTCCATGAATAAGATCCAGTCTCGTAATAAAATACCCAAAATATCCAAGTTTTAACTGAAAATTACTTGTCAACTAGTAAGATTTCAAATTCAATGAAAAACAAACCAACAAACCACAATAAATAAATACCCAAAGAAAAAGAGAGAGATGTTAGAATTACCTAAGTATTAAAGGAACCATTGTAACATTGAAAAAGAAATAGAAGAAGCTATAAACAAGTGGAAGAATATACCATGTTCCTGGATTGGTAGAATCAATATCATTAAAATGCCCATACTACTCAAGGCAATCTACAAATTTAATGCAATCTGTGTTAAAATACCAACAGCATATTTCACAGATCTAGAATACTTCAAAAATATATATGGAACCAAAAAAGACCCCAAATAGCTGCAGCAATCTTGAAAAAGAAGAACAAAGTGGGAGGAATCACAATGCCAGATTTCAAGTTATACTACAAAGCCACCATAATCAAAACTGCTTGGTACTGGCACAAGAAGAAGCATACAGATCAATGGAACAGAACAAAGAACCAAGAAATCAACCCCAGTCATTATGCTCCATTAATATTTGACAAAGGAGACAAGAGTATAATATGGAATCAAGACAGTCTCTTCAATAAATGGTATTGGGGGAAACTGGACAGATACATGCAAAAAAATGAAACTGGACCACCAACTTACACCATATACAAGAATAAACTCAAAATTTTAAGACACTTAAATGTAAGCATGAAACCATAAAAATCCTAAAAGAAAGCATAGGCAGGAAAATCTCAGACATCTCTCGTAGCAATGTTTATAGATACATCTCCTAGGACAAAAGAAACTAAGGAGAAAATAAACAAATGGGACTACATCAAAATAAAAAGCTTCTGCACAGCAAAAGAAACCATCAACAAAATGAAAAGAGAGCCCATGGTATTGGAGGAACATACTTGGCAATGATATATCTGACAAAGGGTTAATAACCAAAATATATAAGAAACTCATACAATTTAACAAAAGGAAGACAAACAATCCAATTAAAAAATGGGCAAAGGACCTAAATAGACACTTCTCCAAAGAGGACATACAGATGGCTCAAAGTCACTGATCATCAAAGAGATGCAACTTAAAACAATAAAGAATCGCCTCACACCTGTCAGAATGGCATACCATCAACAACTCAACAAATGACAAGTGCTGGAGAGACTGTGGAAAAAAGGGAACCCTAGTGCACTGCTGGTGGAAATGCAGACTGCAGCCATTATGGACAACAGTATGGAGTTTCCTTAAAAAAACTTAAATATGGAACTGCTATTTGATGTAGTGATCCCACTTCTAGGAATATATCCTAAGGAACTCGAAACACCAACCAGAAAGAATGTATGCACCCCAATGTTTATTGCAGCACAATTTACAATAGCTAAGGTCTGGAAACAGCCCAAGTGCCCATCAATAGATAAGTAGATAAAAAAGCTGTGTACATTTATACCATGGAATACTATGCAGCAGTAAAAAAGAATCTCTTACCCTTTGAGACAGCATGATGAACCTGGAGAATATCATGTGAAGTGAAACAAGTCAGTCAGAGAAAGACAAATATCACATGATCTCACTCATCTAATTAACAAAATAAGCTGACAAAAGGAGTGAATCCAGAGGCACAGAAGCATGGAACAGAGTGCAGAATTGCACGGAAGGCAGAGGAGAGTGTGGGAGGGTGGGAGGTAATCAACCAAAGACCTTGTATAAATATATGCATAACCAATGAACACAGATAATAGGATGGTAAAAGCCTGGGATGGGGGGTTAGGGGGGAGGTGAGGGATAGAGGAGAGAGGGGCGGGAGCTGGATGGAGGAGGTCATAGGAAAAGGGGGATATATGTAATACTTTCAACAATTAAGATTTTTTTTAAAAGAGTAATAATAAAGGAACCATTGTAGAATTGCTTCAATGAGCAAATAAGAACATGCTTGAAATAAATTAAAACTATAGAAATTCTCAGTAAAGAAATAAAAACTATAAAGAAAACCCAAATGGAAATTTTACAACTTAAAAAAATAACCAAAATAAAAGCTCAATGGGTAGGGTCAATAGTGAAACGGAGGGGACAGAGCAAATACTGGTAATCAGTGATCAGGAAAAAAAAAGATTAGAAATTAATCTTAACACAGAGAAAAAGAGACTGGAGGTTGGAGGAGAAAGAACACAGTCTCAGGGACCTGTGGAACTAAAATAAAATATCTAACATTCATATCATTAGAGTCTCAGGAGAGGAGAAACCGGGCAGGGCTGAAAAAGTACTAAAAAAAAAAAATACAGCTAAAAACTTTCCAGCCCAGTCAGAGTGATTCAATGGTTGAACACTGACCTAGGAACCAAGAAGTCACAGTAAGATTTCTGGACAGGGCATATGCCTGCGTTGTGGGCTTGATCCCCATTATGAGGCATGGAGGAGGCAGCTGATTGATGACTCTCTCTCATCATTGATGTTTCTATCTTTCTCTCCCTCTCTGTTCCTCTCTGAAATCAATAAAAATATTTTTTAAATAAACTTTCCAAATTTGGCAAAAGACATAAGCCTAAAGATTCAAGAAGCTAAGAAAACTCCAAACAAGACAAACTCAAAAGAAATCCATGCCAAGACACATCATAGTCATATTTTTGAAAAGTAATCAGGTTAGGTCTCGGTTTAATTTTTAACTATCCTGCAGCACTCTCCTAATGTGCTATCTCACCGCACATTAGTATTCTTCCTTCATAAGACTCACTACATTTATAATTACTTGTTCAATTACAAGTAGTCTTCTCACTGAACCACACTGACCAGGCTAGTATTAGTAATTGAAGTCTATAGAGAATTTAACTATTTTATGAAAGGATATAATTTGTAATTTTCTTAAAAACTTTTTAAATCAAAATAATAATTTGAGATAGTTTTTAAAGTTAACCATTACTACAAACTTTTAAGAAAAAATAGTAGTTCCCAGTTCCACTTCTTATGTCCAAATCCCAGTCCCTAGAGGCAAGCACTTTCTTTCAACTTTCTTAGTTATTTCTTCTGATGGTTTTCTTAAACCATAAATTCCATGAGGGCAGGGATTTGGTCATTGTTACATTCTAGCACTTAATGAAGTGTTTACCAAATAAAAGTTGCTTAATTAATATGTGTTAAACAATGAATGAATAATTCTTCTTCTAGAAAATAAGTCCTCTTAACTACCAAACTACAGTATTTTGTCCTTTTCTCACCTCTTGATCAGTTGTGACTGCTTCCAGGTTGGCCTGCCCTTACCTTATTAGTTTGTAGAATTCTTGCATGAAATGCAGCTGGCCAGGCATGAAGCAACAGGTAAGCATAGGAGCGAATGGCATAAACTGGAGAATATTCCCAAGTCTGAAAACCCTTCCCGTAGATAAGGTAGTGTGTCTGAAAAAAGCATGAAGATGAAGATTTTAAGCAAAAATATTAATAAAACAATGGTATACAAAAATGATGAAATTCTCAACAAGATTTGCAACTAATGGGTAGGAATCAAAATGACACAATATTAAGAAATATTAGGATATTATAAATTCTACAAGATTATTGTTCAGTCAACTTTAAAAGCTTGAATTTTATCTGCTACTTATTAAAAAACAAAACAAAAAAAACAACAATTTTAAATCTCCCTGGCCAGGGTGGTTCAAGTGGTTGAGGTCACAGGTTTGATTCCTGGTTAGGGCACATGCCCTGGTTGGGGGCTGGGTTCCCCTTAAGCCTGCAGAAGACAGCCAATCAATGATTCTTTCTCATCATTGATGTTTCTCTCTCTCTTCCTCTCCATTGCTCTCTGAAATCAATAAATAGGTATTTAAAAAATAGTCACGGAGAATCCAAGATGGCGGCATAGGTAAACACCTACACTGCTGCCTCACACAACAATTTTAAAACTACAACTAAAAGACAGAACAGACATCATCCAGAACCACAGGAAAGCTGGCTGAGTGTAAGTTCTACAGCTAGAAAGAAAGAGAGGGGGGTCACAGAAACCCAGAGGAGCTGCAAAAAGCTGAGGTACAGAGATGCACACGCTGAGAGAGCGGGTGCCGGAGTACCTGGCTGGCTTTCTCTGACGGGAGGGAAACAGAGACTCCCAACGGCATTGAATCCCTTATCTTACCACACTAAACCCCAGATCCAGCCGAAACTCATATGGGGTGAGTTTGGACTGTGAAAAGGGAGAGGTGCACAGAAATTTAGGGGAGTCGCAAAAGAGGTCTGGTCACGCACGGTACTGTGCAGAGGACAGATTGCTGATTGTGCCGCTGGCTTTCGCGAGTGAGCGGGAGACAGACACTCCCAACTGTGCCACTTCTGACTCCACTAAGCCCCTGTTTTGGGCGAAACCCTGGAGATCTAGACTCGTGTGGTCCTGGAGCACAGGGGAGCTGGAAAGGAGCGGTTAGAGGCACTGCGGGCGCCCATGCACAAGGACCGCTCCAGCGATTACCCAGTCACGTGAGTCTCAGGGGCCATGGAGGGCAGGGCCGACTGGAAGGCAAGGCGGTCCCTTAAGCCCTGAGATTCCACCCATCCCAAGCTCAACAGAGGCTTCTTCGGTTTTGCAAGTCTGCTATTATAAGGCTGAATTCAACACAGAAGTTTCCCCAGCATAGTGAAAATGCTGAGACAAGGGAAGGGATCACAAACAAAAGAAATGGAGGGGAAAAAATGACTGGATATAGAGTTCAAAACCACACTTATAAGGTTTTTCAAGAATATGCTAGAAAAGTTGGATACACTTAGCGAGAGCCAAGAGGAGATGAAAAAGGACCAACTAGAGATGCAAAAGAGCCAACTAGAGATGATAAAGGTCCAACTAGACATGAAAAAGGACCAACTAGAAATTAAACATACACTGACTGAAATAAAAAATATTATACAGAGTCCTAAATGCAGACTAGAGAAAGGCAAGAATCAAGTAAAAAATTTGAAATATAAAGAAGCAGGAAACATTCAACTGGAAAAGCAAGAAGAGAAAAGAATCCAAAAATGTGAACATAATGTAAGGAGACTCTGGGACAGTTTCAAGCGTACCAACATCAGAATTGTGGAGGTGCCAGAAGAAGAGAGAGAGCAAGATACTGAAAACCTATTTAAAGAAATAATGACTGAAAACTTCCCACATCTAGTAAAAGAAATAGACTTACAAGTCCAGGAAGCACACAAAACCCCATATAAAAGGAAACCAAAGAGGGCCACACCAAGACACATCATAATTAAAATACCAAGAGCAAAAGACAAAGAGAGAATATTAAAAGCAGCAAGAGAAAAACAGTTCATTACCTACAAGGGAGCACCCATACAACTCTCCACTGATTTCTCAACAGAAATGATGCAGGCCAGACGGGAGTGGCAAGAAATATTCAATGTGATGAATAGCAAGAACCTACAACCAAGAATAATCTATCCAGCAAAGCTATCATTCAGAATTGAAGGGCAGATAAAGAGCTTCACAGATAAGAAAAAGCTAAAGGAGTTCATCAACTCCAAACCAGTATTATATGAAATGCTGAAAGGTACTCTTTAAGAAGAGGAAGAAGAAAAAGGTAAAAGACAAAAAATTATGAACAACAAATACACATCTGTCAACAAGTGAATCTAAAAATTAAGTGAATTAAAAATCTGATCAACAGAATAAACTGGTGAATATAATAGAATCAGGAGCACAGAAAGGGAGTAGACTGATAATTCTCAGGAGGACAAAAATCATAAAGCATCAAACAGACTGTGAAATTATAGCAGAAAGATTAAAGTTAGGTGAGGTAAACAAGTGATCAATCAAAGGACTTGTATGCATGCTTATAAACATAACCAATGATCACAGACACTGGGGGGTCGGGGTACGCCTGGGAGGGAGGGGGGGCAATGGGGAGATATGTATAAAAAATTAATAAAAATTAATAAAAAAAAAAAGAAAGGGAGTGGACTGATAATTCTCAGGGGGAAAGGGGTGAGGGGTGTACAGGGAGAGACTGGACAAAAATCATACACCTATGGATGAGATCAATGGGAGGGAGCTAAGGGTAGAGGAAAGGGTTGGGAGCTGGGTGGAGGGGTGCTATGGAGGGGAAAAAAGAGAAACAAATGTAATCTGAATAAAAAAGATTTAATTTAAAAAATGATAATAATAAATAAATAAATAAATAAAATAGTCACTACTACTAAAATCGTCAACTTAGAATACAAAAGTGCAAATAAAGTTATTTTATTACTAGTAACACGTGTATATAGTATTGGTATCTTGACTGGTGGTAACAAGGTCCCAAGCAGTGAAATCAAGAACAACTACAAAAATACCCAAAGAAGTAACCTACTGGTTCCCAGTAGTTGAATGTTTCATCACAGTCAGAGATGTTGCTCAGAAGAGCAGCACATAGCCTTGCTGAGAGCAAACACTTGAAAGCAGTAGATCCTTCCGGTGCCCAAACTTGTCCTGCTTTGTTCCCAGATAACCTGCTCAGAAGCGCAAAAAAAAAGGTGTCAGTAAGTACCTGCTAACTAGAAGGACTAAAATTGGACAAAAAAGACAAGTCTGACAAAGGACATTAAAGCAATGAAGTATTCACCAATAAAGGTGAGCAGTTAGCTGTTCGGAGTAGATCAACCTTAATCATTCCTCCCACTTCCTGTTTTGCAGGTGTAAGCTAATTCGTATACTTTAGTTCTTGGCATCTACGACGCTCCATTTATCCCAAGCCAACTAACCACTCACTTGAAGACCACAAAGCTCTCACCCTGTTTCTTTCTTTTCTTTTCTGTTTCTTTCTTTTTCTTAACAAGGTCATTGTTTTCCCTGGCTTTATTCATCTGCTCATTTATTCCAATGTATAGAGGCCTAACATGGGCAAGGTACTGTGACCTCTTCCAGTTCCTTGTGTTGACAGCTCCTTTGGTGCAGCCCTACCCTGCAGTTCGCGGTCTTGGAGAGAGGTGGGTGCTGTGCTGGAGGTGGTGGGGCCTTCCCATTAAAGGGCCAGGACTTCGGCGAGATCCCAGAAAGGTATACTCTTAGCTCTTGCCAGCTCACACACAGGAGCCAGCCCACGCCGGGCCTGGCCGGGAGCCCACCCCCGCTTTCTTTACAGCAAACACGGACTCGAGGTGGAGGTCTAGGACCGGGTGAAGACCGAATGCCGACCCGCCCGAAAGAGCAAAAGAACCTGGATGCAGAGGCAGCCGGACCCTCGGGCGACAAAGCCCTGGCGGCCGAGACCCCGCGCCGCCGCCGGCCACGCCCCCGCCCCGCACCTACTCGGCCCGCGGCTCCGCGCCGCCCGCCTCCCGGCCACACAGCAGCTCCTGTAGCTTGTCCGCGGCCGAGGCCGTGTCCCCGCCGCTGCTCCCGCCTCCCTTAGAGCGCTGCCGAGTCCCGCGGCTGGTCATGGCCAGCCGGGATTAGAAGGTAGAAGCTGACGGACACCCTACGGAGAGGGCGAGCACCCAGACATCGCTTTGGCTGGCGAACGGTGTCCGCCGAGGGACAAAAGGCTTGACATGCGCAAACAACACTAAATTTCAGCGTTTTGGGACCAATGGGGGGGGGGGGTGAATCCTAGAGTAGAAAAGAAATAGAACCTGAAGCTACTTTCACCGTCACAGCTACCCCTTCCACGTACTTGTAACGTTGGGCATTCCTCCCTGCCTCTAACTCTCGCCCCCTTCACTTTTCAGCATTCTCCACTCGCCGACAAAAACCATTGTTCAGAAACATCCACCCCCCTTTATTCTATAGAAAGCTTTCTGCAAGGTGAGTACGCGGAAATATTCAGTTAAAAATCATAGCACTGGTTTTAAAAAGTCACTGACAACTTGCCCTCTCTGTACTTTGGTAAGAATGGTAAGGACAGCCTGTGGCTAATAGTAGAAAATAGAATGAGAAACAAGTGTGGGGCAGGGGTGGGCTGGAGGGGGTTAATGAGGGGGGGGGGAAGAACATATATAATACTTTCAACAATAAAGATTTTAAAAATTAATATACCTAGAAAGACGCCCCTTCCCCTCCAAAAAAAAAAAAAATGAAAGACAAGGAATTCTATGTGGCAAATTCAACCATACACCAGTGCTGTCATTGCTGCTGTAACTGGTCTCGGGTTGCCTGTCCCTGTGTCCAATAACAAAGGCAGGCTTGAGTCATATTAAGTGTTTATTGAGAAGGCTAGCCAACCAAGAAGACAGTGCTTACAAGCATTCAAATCCTGTCTTATAGCAAGGTGCAGGGGATAAAATTATAAAGGGGAAGGGGAACAGGCTAGGGTGAGGCTGGCAACGGAATGCAGTTGGTAGCCCTGGATGTCCACAGATGTCAGCTATTGTGCTTGGTTATCAGGTGATGAGATGATGTTTTGACTCCTGGTGGATTGGTCTTGACCATAATTGGTCCAGCTTGCTGGATTCACAACTGAGTCAAGCTTCGCACAGGCCTTGAAAAGGAAACTTAAGAAAAACTTAATCCCCTATTCACATAAGTGTATGTGTTCTAAGATTTAAACTAATGTGATTATTTTTCAGATTAAAGTGCTCTATCAGGTTATAAGTCCCCCTATCACTACTACAGCATTATGGTATTTTACATACTCTATCCTTTTTAAATTTAATACTCATAACACTCTTATTTTATTGAGAAGAAAACTGAGGGCTGTTAGGGTCACTGAGGAAGGCACAAGGCCAAAAGTGCTAAAGCATTATAAACTAATTAGAGGCCTGGTGCATGAAATTCATGCACGGGTAAGCGTCCCTAGGCCTGACTAGTGATCACTGTCAATCAGGGCCTTCCTTCCTCTGGCTGGCTGCCAGGGCCTTCCTTTGTTCCTCACCGTCCCTTGGTAGTCAGCACACATCATATCGACTTTGGTCAAACTCATACTAGCCTTTTATTATATAGGATTAGATCATGTGGAGACCATATGCGCTGAGCTCCAAAATGGCACTAACACCCAGAGATGGGAAGTCAGAGGTTTCAAAGTACTCTAAATGGGCTTTTTTGGTAGTGAACTCTATGGGCAGTCCGGATCCTGGGAAAGTCGAGAGGGGAAAGAAAATGGTCTTAAAAAGTGGAATGTGGTCTAAGCAAAAGAGAATGTCAGTTGTAAAGTGGTCTAAAGGTCAGTTCCCAGAGGAGGGAGGTATTGATTCAGTTATTGGATCAGACCTAACATTTCAGCTTTTTTGTTTTATGAAATAGTGACAGAGGTCATTTCTTCCATCTGAGAGAGGACATCAAGATCATAAGGGGATGGACTTTGATTGTAGCCAGCTGGAACACTGTATAGGTTCCTCATGGTTGGAGCTAGGGGTTGCAGCAGCATGATTTCCCCGAGAGACTAGTTGGTGAAGACTCAAAAGCCACGCCTTGGCAAGGGCTGGCTGTGTGCAACGCCCACCTGTCCTCTGTACAGGGAAGTGTCTTGTCTTTTCCAATATAATTCCATTTCAGCTGGTGACTACAAGGTGCCTGATACATCATAAGTGCTTATTAAAAGTTTGTTAAATGTTTGATGAAATGTTTTGAATCTGTCTTTAAAAAATAAAACAAAGCAGGCAAAAAAAAATGACAGTGGAATAGATGGACGTGACCCGAGCCTTGTTCTAGAGCAAACAGAAAGAACAGTTGAAGGTCGCATGCGGAGTGTTTGTTGGCGAGTTAAGGGACAGCTATACTCCAGGAGAAGGTGGGGGACTGCTGGACAAGGCTCTCTTGACTGGGCAGCCCCCACTGCTGCTGGGTTCCCTCCCAGAGCCACCAGCTCAGACGCAGAGACCACGCCATCTTGAAGGGAAAGGTAGATGTTATCAGAAGCCTGAAAATTTACAACTATGGCACCCACTGAACAGCTGCAAAACCCAGAACACCAGTCCCCAATTGGCACAAACACACGGATTCAGAGAAGCTCTACATTCCAACACAGAAAGGTCGGATTTTGTCTGGGATAAGGTGAGGTCTCTGGTCCCGGCAAGACAGAGAAACACATGCACTGCAGGAGCTGGAGGACAAGGGGAAGTTTGCACTTAGAGAAATCTGTGGCTGTTGGGGCTGGCGTGATCTGTGAAGGTAGAAGGGAGTCCTCATAGCTGCTTACAGAGGGGATCTCTAAAAAGCAACCCATTTTGATCTGATGCAGAAGGACAGCCCGGGAGTTTTAAAGTGTGCTGGCTGCTTGGACACAAGGAGGAAAGGGGGACTGCACAGACTTGCACGCAGTTCGTGAGTTTGTGCAACTTGCGCCTTTTCCTCTTCAGATCCCTGCTTCTGATTGTTAGACCCCATATATAGGATCACCCAGTTGGGGACACCCTAGGAGACTGAAGGGGAAAGTTGTTTTTCTGGAACATGGGGATCAGAGTGGGGAGTGACCATCGGAGAACCAGCTCTGGGGCAGCCCACTCCCACAAACCAGTATTGAGTGACACAGGGAAAGCAGGATCTAAGCACAGGCTAGAGAGGATCTATAGACTCAGAGGTCAATCCAGAAAGACTGTCACCAAGGAGCTGAATCACAAATTGATTCTTGTGTAATCACAAATAAAAGAATAAAGAAATTAAGACACACTGCCTGCTTAAAAATCAGGACTGGCTTACAACATCAAGGAGCAGTGGAACACAGGGAACTGTAATACTGTCCTGATGGAAACAGATGTGCCAAACAGAATAGGGGAAGTGAATGACCTTCACTACTGCACATCCTACTTTTTTATTTTTTATGTCTTTTACTTAAGAAACTTTTTTTTCTTTTTCCCTCATTTCATTTTACCTTTGTTAAGTATTACATTTTTATTTTCAATCAGAATTATTACAACTACTATTTTACCTTTTTGATAAAAAAGTGTCATTTTATTTTCTCTTTATTTTACTTTGGGATTAGTGTTCTACATTCTATTTTCATCTTTCCTTTAGCATCATATTACTCTATCACAACTCTACCTTTATGCCATCAGTCTCTTCCTAACTTTTCCCCTTTTGTTGTCCTGTTTCTCTTACCCTTTTCCTACTTTATTTATTTTTGATATCCTTTATTGAATTCAGAGAGGAAGGGAGAGGGAAACATTAGAAACATCAATGATGAGAACCATTGATTGACTGCCTCTTGCACACCCCTCGCTGAGTATTGAACCCGCAATCTGAGCATGTGCCCTTGACTGGAATTGAATCTGGGAACCTTCAGTCTGCAGGCCAATGCTCTATCCACTGAGCCAAACTAGGTAGGGCAACCTTTTTCCTAGTTTAGATTTTCCCTATTCTTTCTTTTTACCCCATTAAAATTTCACCCTACTTATATATATAATTTCCAATCCCCTATTCCAAGTCCATACACATCTCTCTCTCCTCTGTCTTCACTATCCAAAAAATTACTTTTCTCCTGTCCTTTTGTTGTTGTTTGCTTGAATGTTTATATCGATTTTTTATGTTTTGTGAGATTATTTTGCTTATTTTTTGTTTTGTTTTTGTTTTTTGCTTCCTTTTTTATCTCACCTTGCTTTAGTTGTTATTTGTAGTTTGATTAGTGGCTGTGCTATAGGAGTTTTCTCCCCATATATATAGTTTGGCCCTTTTCTTATTCTCTTTCTTTTCTCTCTTACTTCTTTTCCTTCTCCCAACTTCATTCTGGCACTCCTTTCTTTTTTTTTCTTTTCTCTCTTCTTTCTCTCCTATCCCCTAATTTGCCTCTCTCTGGTGGTCACCTTTATTTGTGGTTATTAATATCGTGAATACATTTCTGTTCAGTGCCTTGTGCATTGTACGTGGTTGTGTTGTATTTTGTGCTTTTAAATCAATGCAGGAGAGAGAGAACTACATAACCAGACACCCAGAGAAGAGAGACCATGGGTAGACAAAGAAACAGCCCACATATGAAAGAAAAGCAGGCATCAACAGAAAAGGAAGTAAACAAAATAGAGGCAAGCAACCTCCCAGAGAAAGAATTCAGAGAAATGGTCATAGGGTGGATGAAAAGAATGGAAGACAAGTTTAATAATATAAGTAAAAAACAAAAGAAAATGAAGAGCCAAGAAATGAAAAATGACATTGCTGCTATAAAGAACTCAATAGAAAGAATCAAAAGTAGACTAGAAGAAGCAGAGGACTGCACCCGTGAGCTAGAAGACAAAGTAGGAAAAATATACCCAAGCAGAGCAGCTTTTAGAAAAAAAATTAAAAAGCAAGAGGAGAACCTAAGGGAACTTTGGGACAACAGGAAACAAAATAACATCTGCATAATAGGAGTTCCAGAAGGAGAGGAAACTGAGCAAGGAATAGAAAACCTATTTGAAGAAATAATGACAGAAAACTTCCCTGATATAGGGAAGAAAAAACCCACACAAATCCAAGAAGCTTACAGAGTCCCAAGCAAAATGAACTCCAAAAGACCAATGCCAAGGCACATTATAGTTAAATTGGCAAACACCGACAAAGTAAGAATCTTAAAAGCGTCCAGAGAGAGACAGAAAGTTACCTAAAAAGGAACCCCCATCAGACTAGCAACTGATTTCTCAACAGAAACTCATCAGGACAGAAGGGAATGGAATGAAATATACAAAGTTATGCAAAGGAAGGGTCTGAATCCAAGAATACTGTACCCAGCAAGGCTATCAATCAAAATTGAAGGTGAAATCAGGAGCTTCACAGAAAAAAAAAAGGATTAAGTGAATTTATTACCACCAAACCAGCAATTCAAGAAATGCTAAAGGGTCTGCTGTAAAAAAAAGGAAATAGGAAGCGAAGAAGGAACAAAATGGCAACAAATAAGTATATATCAATAATAACTTTAGCCAAAACTGGTTTGGCTCAGTGGATAGAGTGTCGGCCTGCAGACTAAAAGGTCACAGGTTGGATTCCTGTCAAGGGCCTATACCTTGGTTGCAGGCACATCCCCAGCAGGTTCTAACTCTCTTTCCATCTCCTTTTCTCTCTGTAAAAAATCAATAAAATATATTTAAAAATAATAACTTTAAATGTAAATGGATTAAATGCCCCAATCAAAAAACATAGGGTAACAGATTGGATAAGAAAACATGATCCATATATCTGCTGTATACAAGAAACCTACCTCAGGAAAAAAGATGCACACATACTGAGGGTGAAGGGATGGAAAACGGTTTTTCAGGCAAATGGAAATGAAAAAAAAAGCTGGGTTAGCAATACTTATATCTGACAAATTAGATCTCAAAGTGAAGGACCTAACAAGAGATAAGGAAGGTCACTTCATAATACTAAAGGGAACAATCCACCAACAAGAAATAACTCTAGTAAACATATATGCACCCAATATAGGTGCATCCAAATACTTAAAAAAAATTCCTGGAGGATATCAAGGGAGAGGCTGACAGCAATATAATTATAGTTGGAGACTTTAATACCCCACTATCATCATTGGTCAAATCTTCTAAACCAAAAATTAGCAAAGAAACATCAATCCTAAATGACTCATTAGACCAGATGGAATTAATTGACATCTTCAGAACATTTCACCCCCAAACCACAGAATATACATTCTTCTCTAGTGCACATTGGTCATTTTCAAAGATAGACCATATTTTGGGTCATATTTTAGGCAAAGTCTCTTCAAATTCAAGAAGACAGAAATCATATCAAGCATCTTCTCAGATCACAGTGGCATAAAACTGGAAATCAAGTACAATAAAAACAATCCAAAGAAATCAAACACATGGAGACTAAACAGCATGCAATTAAACAATGACTGGATTACCAGAGAGATCAAGGAAGAAATAAAAAATATCATGGCAACAAATGAATATGAAAACACTACAATCCAAAGTCTATGGGACACAGTGAAAGCAGTCTTGAGAGGAAAGTTCATAGCTCTACAAGCCTATTTCAAAAAAACAAAAAAATAATGGTAATAAATTACCTAACCCTACAACTCAGAAAGTTAGAAATAGAGCAACAAGAAAGGCCCAGTGTAAGCAGAAGGAAGGAAATAATAAACATCACAGTGGAGATAAATGACATAGAGACCAAAGAAACAATACAAAAGATCAACAAAACCAAGAGCTGGTTCTTTGAAAGGATAAACAAGATTGATGAACCTCTAGCCAGGCTCACCAAGAAGCAATGAGAGAAGACCCAAATAAACAAAATCAGGAATGAAAGTGGTGAAATAACAACAGTCCCTACCAAAATACAAAGGATTGTTGAAAAATACTATAAACACTCTATTCCAACTGGACAACCTGAAAGAAATGGACATATTCCTAGAAAAATATAACCTTCCAAAACTCAATCAAGAAGAATCTAAACATCTCAATAGGCCAATAACTATGGAAGAAATTAAAGCAGTCATCAAAAAGCTTCCAGCAAACAAAAGCCTGGAGCCAGGTGGCTTCACAGGGGAGTTTTACCAAACATTCAAGGAAGAATTAAAACTTATCCTCCTCCGACTATTCCAAAATATTCAAGAAGGAGGAACACTTCCAAGCACCTTCTATGAAGCCAGCATCACCCTAATACCAAAACCAGATAAAGACAATACAATGAAAGAGAATTACAGGCCAATATCCCTCATGAACATAGATGCCAAAATCCTCAACAAAATTCTAGCAAATCGAATCCAGCAGTACATCAGAAAGATCATACACCATGACCAATTAAGATTTATCCCAGGAATGCAAGGATGGCACAATATCTGCAAATCAATAAACGTGATACAGCCAAAATAAACAAATTGAGAGATAAAAATCACATAGACATATCAATTGATGCAGAAAAAGCATTTGACAAAATCCAACACCCTTTCTTGATAAATACTCTCAAAAAGGTGGGAATAGAAGGATCATACCTCAACATCATAAAAACTATATATGATAAACCCACAACTAACATCATACTCAATGGGCAAAAACTAAAACCATTTCCCCTAAGAACAGGAACAAGACAGGGATGCCCACTCTCACCACTCCTGTTTGACATAGTACTGGAAGTATTAGCCATTGCAATTAGACAAGAAGAAGAAATAAAAGGCATCCAAATTGGAAAAGAAGAAGTAAAGCTGTCCTTATTTGCAGATGACATTATATTGTATATAAAAAAAACAAAAGATTCCATCAAAAAACTAATAGACTTAATAAATGAATTTGGCAGTGTAGCAGGATACAAAATTAACACCAAGAAATCTATAGCATTTCTATACACCAATAGTGAACTTACAGAAAGACTAACAAAGCAATCCCATTTACCATGACAACAAAAATAATTAAGATACTTAGGAATAAACTTAAGGAGGTAAAAGACCTACACGTGAAAAACTACAGGACACTGAAGAGAGAGAGGAATACATAAACAGATGGAAGAACATACCATGCTCATGGATTGGGAGAATCAACATCATTAAAATGTCCATACTATCCAAAGCAATCTATAGATTCAATTCACTCCCCATTAAAATGCCAATGGCATATTTCACAGACCTAGAAAGAACTGTCCAAAAATTCATCTGTAATAAAAAAAAAAAAAGACCCCAAATAGCCACAGCAATCCTGAGGGGCTGAGGGGAAGAGATTTACCAAAGATCTTATATGCATACTAGAGGCTCGGTGTATGGATTCATGCACCAGTGGGGTCCCTTGGCCTGGCCTGTGGGGATCGGCCCAAAACAGGCAATCTGACATCCCTGAAGGGTCCTGGATTGCAAGAGAGTGCAGGCCAGGCCAAGGGACTCCACGAGTAAATGGGCCTCTAGTTTATATTTGATGAGACATTCAAGTTCTATTTCCTCTTTAGCAACAGAGCATTTAAAGTACCTGATGATGTTTTATTTGTTTATTTTTCTAGTCATTACTCAGGATCAAAATACTGCACAACTCCAGAGGTCTCCAATCTCATTATAGTTTATAAGTTTAAGTGATCGAGTCACAAGGTATCTTTAGAGTAAACAGTCACAAAGTAAAAGATTTTACAAAAAAGTAGTCCAGATAGGACTTCCAGTTACAAATGGGTTTTTCATCTCATACTCATAAGGATCATCCTGCGGAAATGATTTTACTAAACTACCGAGGTGTCACATGTAGTCGTTGAATCTCTTTCCTAAACTGGGTTTGCATTGATGCTACCTGCTGCTGGGTAAGGGCTTTGTCACAGGTTTGGTAGGTCAGTCTATAACAGAGACTGACCTGTTTTGTCTTGGGATGCTGAAAACGACTAAGAAATTGTATGGATATGACAGTGTCTTGGGACACTGCTCGGGCCACAGTGTGAAACTCTAGTTCATCAAAGCCTTTTTTCTCATCTAACCAAAAACTAATATCATGCACATAGCTTGGAGGATATAGGGAATAACTTTTAAAGAGTTCTATTTTCTCAGGGACAAAATTCCTCAGAAAACGTTTATCAAAGGTCCACAACATCCTCCAGTCAGAGATACCGCAGACAAGCATGGCTAATAAGTCCAAGTTCATAGATACAAACACAAAACACTGTTCTTCATGTATAATGCTTGAAATAGATGTGGTAACAGACCCAATACTCAAATCCTTGACACAATCTGGGCCAAAATTATGAGACTTCACATTAATCATATAATCTTTCCCATTTGGTTGAAGGACAAAATCTACTGAATTGCTCAGTTTAGAATCCTCCAGCAATGTCTGAGTCAGAAGGCTATCTAGAATATCCTTCAGGTGGTTCAGTAGTGACTGAAGACAGTCATCCTTCGGATTTTTATTAAACCCAAGGATAAATAAAATCTCATGAAATGCTGGCATTGTGAAAGGTAAAATGTGGCACTTCTGAAAGACAGATCCACTGAGGACGTACAAAGATCCTGGGAGAAAGTCTGGTAACTGGGTGACAGCCTGAACATGAACTAAGAGAGAAGGTCTAAGCCAGATCTTGGCTTGGGCATAGATTCCTTCAAGAGCTTCTTCCTTACCATCTCTTCCAGGGCTCTTAGGAAAGCTAAGTTCTGAAAATGACACTAGAAAGTCCTCCATGTCTTCTGTTGTCCCACCAGACAGGGACTCAGAATTTGAGTTATCCTTAAGGAGATTAATCCAAAAGACAGTTGATAGAATGTCACAGTTCCAGGAAGTGAGAACACTGGTTTCTCCAGGAGGCAGCAAAGGGAAAGAAAACTTCAGCCTTTTAACAGGGAAAGTTTTGCCCAGTTCAGAAATCAGTTTCTCATTTATGGTTTTGATCGGATGACAGGAAGATGCTTCTAGGAAACCCCTGTGTAATCACAAACACAAAATAACCTTTTAAACTTCAAATAGTAAATATTTATAATATAGTTAGAATATAAAATGAAAATAGCTAAATAGAAAAGAATTATCCTTAAGATAAACAGAGATATCATGTGTTTCAGAACTCTGACAACCACCATTCATACAATATACCAGAAAATTTTTAGTTCTAAAGAGAGTTATGTAGGCCAGACAAGTATTCAAAACACCAACATCATTAACAGTATATATAGCATCCATTCAACATATGGTTGCCATCAAGCCAATCAGGATACAGTTAGAGAAAGAAGTAATTTCTGATAAAATACCAGTTACCTGTTCAACTTTCCTACAAGCGCTTCTGGTTCTGGAAAAGAAAACCATTGGTCACCCAATTTGACCCTGAAGATTCTCGGTTGTGAACCTTTAAAGGGTAAGCTCCGGGTGAAGATATGGTTCAAAGCACCGTCTACATGAAATGACTTATCTTGACTCCTGGCAAAATAGATACCAAGTATGAAGTCTGTTATTGTTAAGGAAAGTAAGTGTTTGAGACTGAATCAGGAAATGGGCAAGAAAAAAGTTTATGAGTTTTTTTTAATAATTAGTGAGAGAGCTGAAAAGACTTAGAACTCTGTTCTTACCTATATCCAGTGCACTTGTACCCTGGCACAGCCTCACAGGAGAAGGGATGCACATCACTTAAAATGAATCCACCTAGAGCTGCCATGGCAACCACTTGCCAACTGTTGTGCCATTCTCTTGTGGGATTATCAGCAGGAGTCCCACCTTGTCCTCTACACAATGCCACATGGACTTCTCCTTCCTCTGCAAGAACATCTGCACAGCTAATGGGAGTTGGGGGAGGGGAGAGAATACCACCCATTTATCAGAAACAAGTAACAATTACCACAGAGGTTATATATACATGGTTTGGCTGTGAAATAATTAAAATCTAGTTACACCTATTGGCAAAGGTCTATTTGACTTCAAACATGCAAAGAAAATAGCTGGAAGGAAATAAAAATGTAAATTCAATGTTCAACTCATAACTGACACTAGTGCCTGACCACAGTGTTACCCAGCTTGGTATTTGCATTGTTCACCTACATGCTATAGGAAGTTAATGTCTGCAAAGTTCCTATACAGGATTCACTGGTCAGGCTGTTTTTTCTGGTGGAGAAAGCTGTTCTTTACATTCCCCTTCTTCTGCCTATTAAAATTCTATATTTCAAATACTAATTTAAAATACTGCCTCTCTGAAAAATTTGTTGACAACCATGACCCAAAGAGACCTCCAATTATGCCACATGCTTTGGTCAATAGTATAAAGAGTGATGTTCAACCTGTTTCATCTTATGGCACACATAAACTAAAATTTGGCAGCGCATCAAAAAGTTTATTTTTTGCTGATCTGACACAAAAAAATAGGTATAAATTTGATTCATTCATTCTGGATGGCTACTGTTGTTTTGGTTGTCATTTTCTTATTTGACAATCTAAGGGAAAAGAGGTCAGTGCCCCTGACTAAACGATCAGGTATTGCGTGTTTTAAAAATTCTTGCAGCTGTTACAGTTCCCAGTGGAGAAAGTTGTTCTTTCCACTCCCCTCCTGCCTATTAAAGTTCTATACTTCAAATACTTACTTGAAATATTGCCTCTGTGAAGTTTGTTAACAGCTGTGACCCAGAGAACTGCAATTGTGCCGCATGTTTTGGTATACTAGTGTGCATGCCTCCAGACATTCGGTTGAAAATTGCTGATATAAAGCACCGTGGTAAAGTCCCAATAATGTTATGAGGCTATCTAGAATAGTAGTTATTATTAATATCCTCAGTTTATAGATGAAGAAGCAAAAAAAGTTTAAGTAAGCTTACCTAAAATCATACAACTATTAAGTAGTGGGTGTGGATTTGAATCCAGGCAGTTTGGCTCCTAAGTCCATGCTCCTCACCTTTAGATTACACTGGTTACCATTATTTTGCATGATCAAAAATAGGTGATCAGCCCTTTAGACACCCAAGGGCATACTCTCTGTACTTTGATTTACCCTTCAGGGTTATACGTCTGCCTTTCCAACGAGACTATGTATTCTTAAAGAGCTTTAGATTCTCTCTAAACCTAGCACAGTAATTTACACACGTGAGCCTAATTTCCCAATCTAAAATGAGCCAGTGCAGTATGTAATCTTTACTTGGGAGTGCTCTCCTTTCCTCACCTCTGGAAAAACTTGGCAAGCAGTTCCCTGTTCCTAGCTACTCCAGCTTTGCGTCCACAGTGCGGAAAGTTAAAACAAATTCGGTCAAACTCCCTGTCGTGCAGTTCAAAGGCATCTGCCAGCTGGGTGCAATCCACACCAAAACGTATCTTTGTACCTGGCACGAAATATAGACAGAAGGATGTCTTAAGACCTGGAAACATAGAAAACCCTTCCTTAACCTGAACCGTGCGAAACAACCCTAGTCTAGATACAGAGCGGGCTTTCTGTAAATCTCCACTGGCCTCTCAAGAACAGTCTTCTCTTGAATGCCCACGTTCCCACCCTTTCCAATTTGGGCCGCGCCGTCGCTGGGCGAGGCTGCGCTGCTCCGGCCTCGCTACCTCGCTCGCGCAGGCGCCGCAGGTTCTCCCGCGTCGCCTGGTCCCCCGCTAAGTCGGCGGGGCGCTGGAGGCAGGTGGCGGTTAGACTAGTGCTCGGGTCCAGGGTCTCACTCAGAGCGGCGGCGAAGGAGAAATTCCCCTCCCCAACCAAGAGGAGGCGCCGAGGGGCCATGGCCTCAACTTGCTCTCCCGCTGGCGTCCTCGGAGGCGCTCGTTTGACGTCACTTCCGTCGCGGGGTCTCCTGCTGACTGCGCCTCACCCGTCGCTGGTTGATGACGTTATAGCTCTTGGGGCCTTGACAAACTGCTACCGCAACACCCAGGAGTGGAAATAACTATGAGTGCAAAAGGGACACGCCGGCCTTGCCGTCCCCATACTCCGTCCCTTCCCCCCACCCCCCTCTCGCCCTGAGAGTCTGAAATAAAATCCTCTGAGCCGGAGGTGGCCCTGAGCGACCTCGTCATCCAAGCATGAGGTCACAAGCAGTCGGTAGCGCAGAGGAAGAGGCCGAGGGTGAGGCGAGTTCTGATGAAGGAAGCAGGGCGGGGCTCGGGTCGACGAGAGGTTAAAATCGGCTGTGTTCTGCTCATTCCTGCCACAGAGGATTTTAGAAGTCTTCGTCTCATCCAACATGACTGCTGGTCATTGTCTCTACTGCTCGGAATGTCTCCAGGTGCTTCCATCTCCTGCCTTTATTCATTCAAGAAATATTGAACGTCTGTTGTGTGCCAGTGTGAAGACGGTTAGATAGATGCGAATATGGATGAGCAAGATATGGCCTCTGGTTTTACCGAGTTTGTCGTCTGCTGAAGGACGCACAGCAAAAGAGGCAATTCTGAGTTAGCTGTGAGTGGAGTAATTCCGGGTGCTGTGGGAGCACACAGAAGGGAACCTTGAAATTGTGGGGGAGAAAATGAGAGATTCCCTGGCATTGAAACGAGTTGAAAGCCAAGGGGGAAAAGTACACTTTACCCGAGTCAAAAGGAGTGAAGAGGAAGAAGGAACAATATATGCAAAAGCATGGTGGAGAAGCAGAATAGTTGAGTTTGGCTGAAAATGTAGTTGGAGGGACAGTAGATAATAGATGACACTGAAAAATTAAGCAGGGGCCAGGTCATACAAAACGTTATAAGCCATTTTAATATCCTGAACCTTATTCTGAAATGGCCAGACACCGAAACATTTTAAATAAGAATAGGACACAAATTTTTATTTTCAAAAGTCCTGCTTTTTTGTGTGAAGAAGGATTGGAAAGCCCTAGCTGGTTTGGCTGAGTGGATAGAGCATCAGCCTGCAGACTGAAGGGTCCTGGGTTCAATTCTGGTCAAGGGCACATACATCGGTTGCAGGTTCCTCCTAGGTCTGGCCCTGGTTGCTGCTCATTCAGGAGGCAACCAATGGATGTGTTTCTCTCTGTTTTTCCCTCTCTCTTCCACTCTCTCTAAAAATCAATGGAAGAAATATCCTCGGGTGAGAATTAACAAAACCAAAGGATTGGAGAACTAGACTGATGGCATGGAGGTCAAATAGGAGGCTTTTGCAGTCATAGAGTCCAGGGCTAATAGGGAGATCTGAATTTTAACTTAGCAGTGGGGATAGAGGAGAGTGGGCTAATGATTGGGTGATGTAAGGGATTGAAAGAGAAATTGGTGTCAAAGATAAGCCCCGAGTTCCAGGAGTGGAAAACTGAGTGGGTGATGATACCTATGCTACTGCCCCAGGACAGTATCATCTTAGTCTGCAGCCTGAATACTAACCCTGTTGAACATTGTGGTACCAGCTATTCTTCAGTCATTATGCTGTTTGTTGACATCAGTGCATACACCTATCTTTGCAAAGGCACATCATGTGAGAAGACAGTATTGGCTTTGTCCCTACCTGTGGAAAGGTGGGTGAGTGGTGACCTGGTCATGGTGATCGAGTGATCTACATTCTTTCTCTGTTTAAGGACTGGGAGGGCCAGGTTTGGTGACATCTCTTCTTTTAAAGAACATGGACCAGAAGAGTAAGGTTTTCTGTCACTCTCCTATAGAATCTACAAACAACGTAAGCTCTTCAGGATCAAATTACTTTTCTTTACGGAAGGTAATGTCTTATTCCTAAGCCAAGGGACCAGACTTTTTTTTTTTTTTTTTTTTGCCAAAAATAAAAATGGGTGGGCTTCTTTTGATTTCTTACAACTTGAAATCAGATATTGGTCATCTGGTATGTTCAAAGAACCATTGATTGAGAAGTCAGGCAGAAGAAGAGAGTGTGATAATGAATAAGATACAAATTCTGCCTTTAGGGATTTATAGTCCACTATAGGGTATTGGTAGTTTACTTAAAGAAGTCTTGAGCCCTGCCGGTGTGCTCAGTGGTTGAGTGTCGACTTATGAATCAGGAGATCATGGTTCTAATCCCAGTCAGGGCATATGCCCTGGTTATGGGTTTGATCCTCAGAGGCGGCCAATTAATGCTTCTTTCTAATCATTGATGTTTCTATCTCCCTCTCCCTCTTCCTTTCTCTCTGAAATCAATAAAACAATTTTTTAAAAACTCTTGACACATGATAGAAGTTAT
Organism: Lasiurus cinereus; assembly: GCA_011751065.1. NCBI lineage: Eukaryota > Metazoa > Chordata > Mammalia > Chiroptera > Vespertilionidae > Lasiurus > Lasiurus cinereus. Next base: position 37,866,147 of record JAAGEH010000005.1, on the reverse strand, counting down.
AAATATAGAAAGATATGAACATGAAGTATGTTGTGAGACAAATAAGTTAAAAAGGGAAGATATATAGAATAATTGCATTTGAATTGGCCCTAGAAGGAAGGAAACTCATTTATTGGTCATTTATTGTTTTATCTAGTTTTCTAGTTCTCACTTCTTCCTATTCTCTTTGACTATAACCATACTTTTATTTTTCTTAGAGAGAGGGAGAGAGAGAGGGAAACATCAGTGAGAGAGAAACATTGATAAGTTGCCTCCTGCATGCACCCTGACTGGTGATCCACCACACAACCTGGGTATATGCCCTGACTGAGACAAGAACCCATCATCATTTGGTGTATGATGCTCCAATCAACTGAGCCACACAGGCCAGGGAAATACTCCTGATTCTTAAATTCCCACATCTCAAAATTACCTGAACATTTAGCTAGTATATAGTATTGGAGTTACTAAAATTTTTCTGTATTGTTGAGGGGAGCATTTAATCTATATAGTTATTCATTACTGCTGATTGAGAGGATAGGTCAAAGGACTTGTGGACCTGGAGAAAAGGAAACAGAAAGACAGCAATTAAATTGGAAGGAAAGCCTAGACTCTTAGTAAGGTGTGCTTATATTACATTTGGCCAAGGATGAAAAGGGGATGCCTTTTCTGCTCTGATTTTTATAAGAAGCTTTTCTTTTCTTATCTTTTCCCAGAGAGAGTTCCTCTCCTGTTTCCTTACAAATCCACACTATGGCAGCCTCATTAATGCAGATGGCCATGCTGAAGTGTGGACCGATTGGAATGATATATCCAAGTTTTTCCAGTATGGATGGAGATGCACCACTAATGAGAATACCTATTCAAATCGTACCCTGATAGGCAACTGGAACCAGGAAAGATATGATCTAAGGAATATAATACAGCCCAAACCGTTGCCGTCCCAGGTAATGTAACTTCCTCTTCCTTTGTTTCCTTCTATTAGCAAAAGAAATAGTGGCCATTTGAGAGGCAAGAATCTGATAACTTCTAAAGCTGAAATCTCTCATACTTCTTTTCAGTGAAGTGGTTGGGGGAGGGAAGATGTTCTTAGCTGGAATACCTATCCCACTTTACTATCAAGTTGAATATTATATTATTGTAAGGTAATAAAAGATATGGGTAGTACTCTTTCTTTTACTTCTTGTTTGAATTTTATTCTTCTAAAGAAATATACAATGTCTTCTGACTTAGGCTAGCTTTTCCCCTGGTCCTTGCCCTTTTAGGTCTCTTAAGCAAACATAAAAAGTTTATGAAAGTTAATATGATATAGAGTAATGATATATAGACCTCTAATAATATATAGACCTCTGGTTAATCTAAAATATGACAGAGCATATTAGAATTCATGTCACTGTGTCCTTTATTTCCAAATATTGGATGTAGACTCCTATATTTTTAATCTATTTCTTTTTCTTTCCAGTTTGGACACTACTTTGAAACAACATATGATACAAACTACAATAACAAAATACCACTTTCAACCCATAGTAGGTGGACTATTCTTTTTAATTCTTAAATTCCAGGACCTAATTCAAGGCCTGGAACATAGAAGGAACTCAAAAGTTAACTGAATGAGTGAATAAATGAATGAGTGAGTGAATGATTTCTCTCTCTTCTGAATTCTACAGGACTCACTATTCCCTCAGAAGTAATAATGAAATTAGTTACTAATACCTCTTACTATTGACTGATTCTACTTGTCGTCTCTTTTCTCTTCCCTCAGGATTTAAGCGAGAGCCTCATTGGTTCCCAAGACATCAACCAGAGCTGGATCCACCTCGATACAAATGTACAGAAAAGTCAACTTATATGAATAGCTATTCAAAACCTCAAATTGAACATCACTCTGTGTGTGTATGTAATCATAATAACTGCCCATTTCAGAGTGTGAGGTTCTAACAAAATAATAAGAAGCTTCATTTTTCCAGGACAGAATACAGGAGGGAGCACATTTTAAGCACAACTAAGAAATCAGAAAACTATAACACGATTTCACTCTTTGAATAAATAAAGCACAGGAAATGTTGTCTACCACCTTTAACCAATATTTATAAATGTAAAATTTGAGTTGGTTATATCTATTAGTTATATAATTAGGGGTGTTGAAAGAGGGCAGTAAAAATAATTATTTCTCTCAAATCTATAAACAGTCTGCTTTTTCTTGCCTTACATCAGGAGCAAAATTCAGTAGAACTTCTTACATTGGCCTAGATGCTCTCAGGTATGAGTCTGATAGTCATGGTCAGATAGTACAACTTTAATGTGATCTTCATGAACATTCCCCTTAAGGACTAGAAGAAGAAAAAGAACTTTTTTATTATCATAAAGAATTTAAAACATACAAAAGCAGACAGAATATTATAATGAACTTCCATCTTCAAAACTTTATGCTAAGTTTTCCTAACCCTATCTACTTTCTGATTTAAAAAAATTAATTTTAGAGCAGATCTCAGAAATTATATCATCTTACCTATAAATATTTACATTTATATTTAAAAATATATGACTATCAATGTTTTACTCTCCACAAATATCACCACAGAAACCTGTTGATCAAATAAAGCTAAGTTATTAAATCTATAGCAAGGAAGAACATCAGCTTGACAGAGTCTTGGTAATAATTCAAAAAGCAAATATTTGGGTAAGTTATACCTTCAGGAATTGGGATAAGGGCTCAGTTGGTGTAAGGTGAGTCTTTCAAAGTGGGAAATAGATGCGGATTGATAAAAGGTTGAGATTAGTTTACGGTTAATGACCACAGGGAGGCAACAGTCTTAGTTTAAAATAGCTAGATTGAGATTTAAAAGGGCAGTGGAGCCCTAACTGGTTTGGCTCAGTGGACAGACTGTTGGCCTACGGACTAAAGGGTCCCAGGTTCGATTCAGGTCAGGGGCACGTACTTTGATTGCCAAGAACATCCCCAGTGGATCGACATCGATGTTTCTGACTCATTATCCTTCTCCCTTCCTCTCTGTCAAAAATCAATAAAATATGTTTTTAAAAAATGGCAGTGGAATAAGTGAATGCTAAACAGACACACTCCCAGGACCAAACTGAAATTACAACTAAAATACCAAAAAACCGTCGTGAATAATCAACTGAAGACTTGCTGGAGAGAACCCTGATAACAAAGGATGGAAAGACTATAAAGACTGGTAAAAAGAGCAGAGGTGTCCAAGGGCTGGTTTGGTTCCTACAGACAGCAGCTGAAGTTCTGGAGAGAGATCTCAGCTGTGGAAGGGTTACCACTGAGAACTCTGGGATCTAATTCCCAAGCTGGGACCCCCAACAGAGAGCCTGAGAACTAAGAAGGGTACCCACGTAACATCTGGCGGTGAAAAGCAAAAGGATTGCTGTCTGCCAGGAAGATATAGCTGGAAATGCAGGCACCCACTTAAAAACCCAACACAAAATTTTGAGTACAGCCACTCACCTTGGGCTCAAGCAGAGGGAGGGCAGAGTAGACTGGAGCTGTGTAAGCATAAGCTAGGGTTGGGGGCTCTCAGATTAGAGATCAGAAAGCAAACATCCTGGTTTTCTGTGGTGAGTCATTCCTTCACATTGTGGAGATCATTTTTCTTAGACCTTTGCTATCCAGATGTTTTTTGCCTAGGGGGGCAGCGGGACAATTGACCCAACCTTTTGGAAAATTCCTTGCCCACCCTGAGTTTCTGAGGCCTGTTAAGAGTCTGAGAAGAATTAGCCTCCAGGCAGAAGCAATTACCCACCCTGAAGGAAACCCTCATCTTACCTGTGGATGATTGCCCAATGTTATCATAACTCCTTCCAATCAGTCTGCAGGCTGAGATGTGTCTCTGGAGGTTTTGAGTATTCACCTGATTTAATTACTCAAATAGTGTTTGGGTCCCCACTTCAGATACCACCCCAGACAGCACTGGGAGGCAAACACCAGCAGGAACCCAAGTGCCTGAAGCTGACATCTGTGGGACCACCTCCATTGGAGAAGTGAGTATAGCTCAGAACAGGACAATCAAGGTGTGATACTCAAGGCAGACCCAGACTCTGAGCTAACAAGTCCCCAACCTGGAATACTAGGGACTTCAACCTTTTAGGCGTGAATCAGGTTTCCCAAGGCCAGAAAGAGACAGTGACTCACATTCACCTTCACTAGAGAAGCTCTCAGGAGGTCCAGGATAGAAAGACCAAGGGACCAGATTCAACAACATCAGAGCAAAATCCAGCAAGCCCTGAAAATAGCAGACCTAAAGCACATATATGTATAACAGGTGGCATGCCAACATTGGGGTTGAACCTTATTGGCAGCAAGTTGGAGGGGAGATCCTCTCACAAATGGGACATCAATAATCAAGTCCAAATTACAATAGGAGAGCTCAAATAATACACACAAGGGGATTCGTAGAGCATCTAACCCAAGTGAACAAAGAGAATGCACAGACACCTCAATATAGTTTCTACATTAGGCCAGTCCACAAAGAATGAGAGGCATAATATTTTTACCTAATATATAGAAGAAATACAAAGAGACAGCTAAAATGGGGACAAATAAATTAGAGGAAAAAGGGAATCTCCAGAAAATGAACTAAATGAAATGGAAACATGCAACCTATTAGAGTTAAAAACAATGATTATAAAGATGCTTCAGGAACTTAGTACAAATTACAACAGCAAGAAAAGGAAAATAGAGGCCATTAGCAAGAACAGGACAGAAATGAAGAATGATATATCTGATATCAAAACACCCAGGAAGTTATTAAAAGTAGATTGCATGAAGCAAAGGATCAAATCACTTTGGAAGACAAAGTAGAAATAAATATCCAATTAGAGCAGCAAATTGAAAAAAAGAATTAAAAAGGTGGAACTCTGGGACAATATGAAACAAAACATCTACATCATAGGATACCAGAAGAGGAAGAGGTAGAGCAAGGAACAGAGAACCTGTTTAAAGCAAGGACAGAAAACTTTCCCAACCTGGTGGAGAAAAATATCACAAAAGCTCACAAGGCAGAGAGTCTCAGTTAAAATGAATCCCGAGAGCCACACTAGACATATCACAATTAAAATGAAAATGTGCCCTGGCTGGTTTGCCTCAGTGGGTAGAATGCCATCCTGCGAACTAAAAGATCACAGGGTTGATGCCAGTCAAGGGCATATGCCTGGGTTCAGGCTCAATCATGGGTGTGGGGCATGCAGGAGGCAACCAATTAATGATTCTCTCTCATCATTGATGTTTCTATCTTCCTCTTCCTCTCCTGTCCTCTCTGAAATCAATTGAAATATATATATATATATTTTTTAATTTACCTTTCAATAAGCATTTTGTTGGTCATAGAGAACATTTTATAAACTTGACCCCAAAGGCAAGGAAAGTAAAGGCAAAAATAAATGAATGGGACAATATCAAACTAAAAAGCTTCTGCATAGCAAAAGAAACTGACAATAAAACAAAGAGGCAGACAACCAGATAGGAGATGATATTTGCAAACTGTAGCTCCAACAATATTTTCCAAAAATATATAAATAACTCATAAAACTCAACACCAACAAACAAACCCAATTAAAAAGTGGGCAGAGCCAAAACCGGTTTGGCTCAGTGGATAGAGCGTCAGCCTGGGGACTGGAAGGTCCCAGGTTCGATTCCGGTCGAGGGCACATATCTTGATTGCAGGCACATTCCCCATTGGGAGTTGTGCAGGAGGCGGCTGATCGATGTCTCTCTCTCCTCGATGTTTCTGACTATCTCTTTCCCTTCCTCTCTGTAAAAAAAAATCAATAAAATTATTTAAAAAAAAAAAGTGGGCAGAGGACCAAAAATACACCTTTCCCAAGAAGACATATGAATAACCAATGGATATAGGAAAAGATGTTCAACCTCATTAGCAATTCGGGAAATGCAAATCAAAACTACAATGAGATACCACCTTACACCTGTTAGAATGGCCATTATCAACGAGACAAGCAATAAAAGAGTTGGAGAGGTTGTGGAAAAAAGGGAACACTCATCCACTCCCACTGGAAATGTAGACTGATACAACCACTATGGAAAGCACTCTGGCAATCCTCAAAAAATTGAGAACAAAACTACCATACCATCCAGCAATTCCTTTCCTGCGCATGCACTGAAAACCTCAAAATCATGTATTCACAAAGATGTATGCACTCTATATTCACTGTAGCATTATTCATGGTGGCCAAGACATGGAAGCAACCAAAGAGAACTGAATAAAGAAGATGTGGAACATAAACACAATGGAATACTATCAGCCATAAGAAAGGATGAAATAGCACTACTTGCAACAACATTGATAGACCTTGAGAACATTATGCTAAGTGAAATACATCATTCAGAAAAAGCTAAGAACCATATGATTTCACTCGTGTGGACATAAAACTGAAACTCATGAACACAAACAGCAGTGTTGTGGTTGCAAGGGAATAGAGAAAAGGGATCCTAATATATAGTGACAGAAGAAGATTTGACTTTGGGTAATGAACAATGGTGCAATGTATAGATCTTGTAACATAGAAACCCACACCTGAACCTATATTTTCATGTTGACTAATGTCACCCCAATAAATTTAATCTTTTTTATTTAATTTATCTTTATTGTTCAGATTTATTACATTTGTTCCTCTTTTAATCCCCCCATAGCTCCCCTCAACCCAGTTCCTAACCCTCCCTTTGCCCTTACCTCCCCCTGCATTATCCTCATCCATAGGTGAATGATATTTGTCCAATCTCTCCCTGCACCCCCTTCACCCATTACGCCCTGAGAATTGTCACTCCACTCCCTCTCTATGCCCCTGATTCTATTATATTCACCAGTTTATTCTGTCCATCAGATTTTTAATTCACTTGATTTTTAGATTCACTTGTTGATAGATATGTATTTGTTGTTCATAATTTTTATCTTTACTTCTTCTTCCTCTTCTTTTCTTTTTAATTTTTTTTATTTTTTTTATTTTATTGATTTTTTAAATTAATTTTTATTAATTTTTTATACATATCTCCCCATTGCCCCCCCTTCCTCCCAGGCGTACCCCGACCCCCCAGTGTCTGTAATCATTGGTTATGTTTATAAGCATGCATACAAGTCCTTTGATTGATCACTTCTTTACCTCACCTAACTTTAATCTTTCTGCTATAATTTCACATTCTGTTTGATGCTTTATGATTTTTGTCCTCCTGAGAATTATCAGTCTACTCCCTTTCTGTGCTCCTGATTCTATTATATTCACCAGTTTATTCTGTTGATCAGATTTTTAATTCACTTAATTTTTAGATTCACTTGTTGACAGATGTGTATTTGTTGTTCATAATTTTTTGTCTTTTACCTTTTTCTTCTTCCTCTTCTAAAAGGGTACCTTTCAGCATTTCATATAATACTGGTTTGGAGTTGATGAACTCCTTTAGCTTTTTCTTCTCTGTGAAG